>JALMGJ010000005.1:33369962-34052962 GCA_023362775.1 Charina bottae
AATGGCAGAGCTAGTTCTTCCTTTATAAAATGGCATTAGTACTGCTTACTACAACCCTTTAGCTTGTTACCAGTCTTTTATGCTACTTTAAATATTATTTAAGGGGATAAAGAAAATATTCCAACACTCCAAACAGCAAAGCATTCCCCTATCAAAAGTGCAGTGCTTGAGAATAAAGTCTGGATCCTGCATAGCAACTTAGCACTCCAAAATTACAGTATTTGAATTTAGCCTGTTAAAGTCTTGAACCTCCCTCAGGAGGGAAATGACAAAGCAAACCACTCCTGACATGCAGTTTAGGTTTTCTATGCAAAGGTTCTTTGATTTCCTTTCCCCCAAATTAATCAGAACCCTGAGAATTCCTTCTTCCCAGGTTTTCTACTTACTTTTGACAAATTGAATGTCGATGAAAGGAGTTGGTAGAGCCACCTAGAACTTGTTCCCACCAATGGTTGCTGCCAGTATTGCAAGAGACGATGGAGAGATGTTTTTCTAGACAAGGCAGCAACAATCGGTGACTATTTATAGCCTTCTGACTATAGGAAAGCATCAGTGCCCCCGCTTTTTTTTTTTATCCCTAGATGGTCAGGCTTGAACTTCCCAATTTTACACATCTATCACATGCTCTATCTCTCCATTATGGCAATTTAAGAATTTAGTTTTAGGAGGAAAAATTTGCTTGGACGGAAATGAGTAATAAAAGATGAAAGCTGCTTCTGTGAGGAACTGGCATATGCATAGTGAATGCACATGTAACACTCTTGCAACATAATATAAATATAATTGGTAATTCTAGGGGGTAGCCACATTGCTCTGTTGGCAATATAAAGGGTCTGGTAGCATCGGCTTTTATTGAGGCCCAACTTTTCATGACAGTGGCTTTCTCATGAAAACAGAGGTTACGATCCTGTGTATGGTCACCTGGGAGTAAGACTATGTGAACTAATAAGGGATTACTCCTGAGCTAAATGGTATAAGATGTACAGTACTGTAAATTCTTTATTTTTGTTAATAATGTATCATGAGAAACAGTAGAGCGGACTTGGAATCTCTCCTGCACCTGACTCTACCCTCCAGATGGACCAATGGTCTGATTCAGAAACTGTCCTTGTACAACATGCTTACCCATGGATAACTGAACCATGGTTTATTCTATGCAATTTTCTGGATTTATATAATACTAATTATAAGCTACCAAACAGGCTGAGTTTGAACAATAAAACTGTAGCTAATGAAGGGTGATTGTTTTCCACCTTACAGAGGACAGTCCTTTCTTTGAAGGTATCCTCTGTTTCAGGTGTAGGTAACTTTTTAGCCCCAAAGTCATGGATCTGGATCTGTGCACATACTTGCACACACACCAAATGACCTCAGTGCAGCTGATATTCCTGCAAAAGGTTCAACCCCCCCCCCCCCCCAGTATATATATATCAACATTAGGAAGAGGAAGCTTGGTTGTTAATATCATTGGAAAATGTTGCAATCGCCTCGTGCTCCATCTCATCACTTCACCCAAGGCTGCTTCAAATTAGCTGTTTCCTTGAAAACAAAATGGCAATATATCAGCTATTAGTTATTAGAATCTTTGCTTACAGATATTCAATTCCACTTCATTTCACAGCAGGGATAATATATATAAGTACATGGGCTAGGGGGATGTAATTTGGTTTTGGGAAGAATAATGTTCTCAGTAAATAATATAGGGTCTATCAAAACATGGAATATACTGTAATACAGATATTGTATTGTTCAGTATGCACTATTTGATTAATTGCCACAAATGTCAATATACTATTTAACCACTGAATTACTACTTAGGGCAGTGGTTCTTAAACTGGGGGCAATTACCCCCAAGGAGGTAATTCGGGCATCTCCTGGGGGTAATGGAGCAATTTGGAATTGCTTGGTTGTGAGTCAAGTTTGGGATTGCTACTGCCGAGATGATTGTGTGAAACAAGAGAGTATTTTCTTTGTGGGGGTAATGACATTATTTGAGACTGGAAAAGGGGGAAATTGAGTCAAACAGTTTAAGAACCATTGACTTAGGCAAACCAACTTCAACTGAGTGAAAAGGAAATTTTAGATTTGGCCTGCCATACTTGGGCTGCAAAACGCAGGATGAGAATTCTGCTTCTTGAAGTGGTTTGCCATTGTCTCCTTCCTAGGGCTGAGAGAGAGTGACTGCCCCAAGGTCACCCAGCTGGCTTTGTGCCTAAGGCAGGACCAAAACTCACGGTCTCCCAGTTTCTAGCCTGATGCCTTAACCACTACACCAAACTGGCTCTTTGGATGACCATTAGATGGTAGCAAAAAGATATGGAAAACTCTTACTCTTTGTTGCCATTTCATGGCCATCTGGATTTTTGCAGCTCACATATGGTAGGCCTAATTATAGTCTCAGGAACTTGCAGATCGTCGTAATAGATTTCAGTGTTATTTCCAATTAAAATTAAGAGCAGATATTATCCAAGCACTTGCATAATTCAAACACAATTGATGTTTTTATATTTGCTTTAATCGGGACTAACATACTGAGATGCCCAAATTACCTCCTTGGGGGTAATTGCCCCCAGTTTAAGAACCACTGCCCTAAGTAGTAATTCAGTGGTTAAATAGTATATTGACATTTGTGGCTATTAATTAATCAAGACTTTTTATACAGTTGCAACCGAAATTATTCAAACCCCATTGCAAGTCAGGTTTATTGTCAAAATTTACAGACTTTCAGCTGTTTGCAATGAACAAATCAAACAAAAGCGATTGAAATAGCTCAACACAATGAATGCTTCAAATGGTGTCCCGAAATTCAGCTGAAAATGCAACTTATAATGACTTCTCCAGTCTCAAAATTATTCAACCCCCTGAATAGAATCTGTCAGAACACATACAGTATGCAAAACAGGTGTTGTCTCAAGCACACCTGATGCAACTAATCAAGGGCTTCATTAGTTGCACCAGGTGTGCTTGAGCTGGAACACATGAAATGCCTGAACTGGCTAGGGGTTTGTTGAGTGTCACGTTTGACTGCATGTTAGAAATATGGCTAAGTCAAAAGAATGGTCCAAAAAGGTAAGAGAAGAGATCATCGCCCTTCACAAACAAGGAACAGGATACAAAAAGATAGCGAAGGCACTGAATGTACATAAAGACACTGTTGGAAGCATAGTTCGCAAGTTCAAAGTTAAAGGAACAGTGGTTACACTACCTGGACGGGGCAGAAAAAGGAAGCTGTCAATGACTGCAACCAGATTTCTGAGAAGGCAGGTTGAGAGAAACCCTTGAGTGACTGCAAAAGACCTGCAGCAAGACTTGGTGGCAACAGGCACTGAGGTTTCAGTGAGCACAGTAAGGCGCGTACTAAACACAGGTGTCCATGCCAGAACTCCAAGACGTACACCGCTACTGACCCAAAAGCACAAGAAAAGTAAGCTCCAATATGCTCAAAATCATATAAATAAGCCACAGAAGTTTTGGGATTCTGTTCTGTGGAGCGATGAAACAAAACTGGAACTTTTCGGCCCGATGGATCAGCAGTATGTCTGGAGGAGGAAGAATGAAGTATACGCTGAAAAGAACACTCTGACTACAGTTAAGCATGGTGGTGGCTCGGTGATGCTCTGGGGCTGCTTTGCATCCTCTGGCACTGGAAACCTGCAGCGTATGGAAGGCAAGATGGATTCACTGAAGTATCAGGAAATCCTAGGAGAAAACGTCATGCCGTCTGTAAAGAAGCTGAAGCTTGGGCATCATTGGACCTTCCAACAGGACAATGATCCCAAGCATACCTCAAATTCCACTAAGGCTTGGATGCAGTAGTAGTCCTGGAAGATTCTACAGTGGTCATCACAGTCACCTGACTTGAACCCCATAGAAAATCTCTGGTGGGATTTGAAGAAGGCGGTTGCAGCACGCAAACCCAAGAACATTACTGAACTGGAGGCCATTGCTCATGAGGAGCTGGTGTCTGGCTATGCATCTCGTTTGCAGCAGGTCATAACAGCAAAAGGGTGCTCTACTAAGTACTGATGATGCTTGCCATGAAGCTTCCTGAAACCTGTAATTCCTGCTTCTTTGATTTTGCCAGCTATGTGGGACTTGACACCACCACAAAGTTTAAAATATTCAGACAACCTTGCATAGACCAAACAGAAGTATGGTAGGTACAAAACAAACCAAGCAGGGAAACCCCAAATTTATTATGAGCGAGGACCAAAGGATGAATTTTTCTGTATCTTAACCTGGGAGTAAATGAACTAAACATTGTGTGACTTCTACTCTGGCCCAAGCATGCATTCCAAAGTCATGTTTTTCGGGCATTTTGTGGATCAAATATATTTTGATCAATGTAGGGTTTCCCCCCCCCCTAATGTTTTACTTACGAAATGAAAAGAAAGAAATATATCCCACTGTATATATCCGAGTTCTTGGTTGTATTTTGGGTATAGAATGATTGCTCTCTCTCTCCAAAAAGCAAAGAGGTTAATAAACTGTCAAGCATTTCAACAGGCATTAGTGGATGTGGGTGACAATGGGTTTAATGTCACATACAGTAGTGATGTCAAACACATTGCCTAATATACTGTACTTGCAGGGAATGCACCTTGGAGTTTCTGACATTCTCTAGTTCAGAGAAGATGAATGCCCAGAAAAACACTTAAACTATTTCTGCCATGCGGGCTCACATTTCCTTACAACATAGTTCTGTGACCAGGAGACTCTCCAGATGGGTGTAATTTAGTCCTCAAAATTCTCAGCCAGTTCTATTGCTCAGAATTCTGGTATTAGAAGCCCACAGACCTGGATGTGTCCAAGTCGGGGAAGTTGGCTTTTGGTCTCTTAGCAGGCAGTAGGCCATGACTGCCATCCAAACCACTCTATTTTCCCTGACCTGTACGTCCACTAACATTCAACAAAGAGTTCATAGAACTATTCCTTTCCACTCCAATTATAAGCAAAAGAAATCCACTCTGCAAAAGTTTTGAGTAACATTCTTCTATAGTATTATATCTTCTTTCAGATTCTATAAATAATACCTTTGATTCAGAGTTTGGAGATTATTTCAATAACAGCCGAGATATTGTGGACAGATTAACGCAGCCTTCCACAATCCAATGACTCTCAAATGTGTTGGACTTCAGCAACAGTAATTCCAGACTTTGGTCACAGTGGCTGGGAATTCTGGAAGATCTATACAGTATTAGCAACATATTGTAACATATATCATATATCTAGATACATCTCTTCCTAGCGTTAGTGCAGGGTCTGATTTTTTTTGGATCAACCAAATGTTCATCCATCAATTGTGACAGGAACTGACCAACTGGCTTGTCACCCGAGCCTGACGTCGGAGGCTGAGAGAGAGTGACTGGCCCAAAGTCACCCAGTTGGCTTTCATGCCTAAGGTGGGACTAGAACTCATGGTCTCCTGGTTTGTAGCTTGGAGCCTTAACCACTAAATCAGACAGGTTCTCAACTTATCTTATATGACCAGAACATTATATAAATGAGTTATTCCTGGAAAAGTAGTGGGTGGTAACTAGTTTTTGTTCTCCTTCACACTGTCTGCTGACAGAATAAATCTTGTAAGCATTGCACAAGAACTGCAATGACAACTGTAATCTTTGAATCAGCACTGCTTACAGTTTTAGCATTCGTCATGGTGACTATTCAAATCTCATTAGCAAATTTGAAGCTTACATGACAGAAAAATCTGATCGAGCCCCTTTTAACTTTCAAACCAACATGATTAATGAGTGAGACATAACAGGATCAATTTTGGAATGGCGTATTTCTTATATTCCATTCTCACACACAAGTATGGCACAATGAGATTACCCCTCAATCTGAGCCCAATTTTTACTTCTGTAGTAACATACCTGCACCAGATGATTAACAGGGAAGTCTAAGTTACATTATGTGTTTCACATTGGTTTGAATCTTAGTGTGAACAGAGACACACAAACTTCACTTCAGTACCATTATTGTATCAATGTTCAACATATTGAAAATAGCTGCTTTGTAAAAAAATAATTGCCATATTTTGGAGGGGGGAGGAGTAATCTTCTCTTCATGGAAAGTGCTCCCTTGTCCTACGTCTCCTTAAAAAAAAACTTTAAAACTACTAATTTCTGTTAATAGGGCAGATGCTTTAATCAGTAAATATACCCCTAACAAGAATTATAGAAGGTGAACCATCAGCTTTCAGAATAGCTTTTTCTCAATTCTGCGAGGACAATTGTGAATTAAAAGAAGTATTTCATTTATGCTACATAGATTTTAAGTTCTGGTATCTAAAAGTAACCAGTTGAATGCAATCATAGAATAATTATTTGGCATTATGCACTTACTAATTATGTACTTATTCACTTGCAGCTGGTTAAAAAAAACCCCTTAAAATAACTGCTGAAATCACAACTGTTTCTTACTCTAATTATTTGATTTTGTATAATATCCCGAGAATTTAACTGGATTAAATGCCACTTAAGCTGCATCCTCCGGTAGTATCTGAGAGCCAGTTTGGTCTAGTGGTTAAGGTGCTGGGCTAGAAACCAGGAGACTGTGAGTTCTAGTCCCGCCTTAGGCATGAAAGCCGGCTGGGTAACCTTGGGCAAGTCACTCTCTCTCAGCCCAACTCACCTCACAGGGTTGTTGTTGTGGGGAAAATAGGAGGAGGAAGGAGTATTCGGTATGTTCGCTGCCTTGAGTTATTTATAAAAATAATAAAGTTGGGATAAAAATTAAATAAATAAATAAAAATTTATACTGAGTGATTCCCCTTAGCTGCTCAGACTGACTACTGCCATTTGCAATATTTGGTGAAATGACTCCATGTATCACATCATATACATCTTTTATCAGAAGCTCTCAGGTACATGCATAGTAAGATACTAACAATTTTACTTCCACCAAACCTCCCCCTCCCCTCCAAAAGTTTTTTTTTCTTTTTCTTTCTTTCTTTTTCTCTCTTTCATCAAACAGGCTAAGAACTAGTGAAAATGTCTGATTTATTTTCAGGATCAAAATATTACATTAGGAAGGACATTTACACATATTTATAAAAATGCAGCAGTTGTACATATAGATCAGAGGTTGCCTTGTGTTTGATCGTTCTCATTACAGCAAGTGAAATCTCTTCCCCCACTCATCTTAAAATTATATCATAATTACAAAAGAAATGGCTTCTATTAAAAGTGTAGACAACAGTTTTACATGGCTGAAGCTATAAGAATATAAAGCTACCAATCCAACTTTAAAAAGTTAATGTTTTGAAGGGAACCATAATTCTGATTATATCAATATCCAAATCATATCCTCCAAAGTCAAATATTGGTAACATTAATATCTCAACTCATCCAAACTCACAAACTTTCATTTTAAGACTTCAGAACTCCTTTTGAATTCACCTTCCAATATTACACTAGGAGCAATGTCACATATTTAAAAGTGAAGCAATGACAATGAAGAGGTTATCTCAAAATGATTTTTTAGATGCTAGGCTTGTCAATTATGTCAAACATCATTGTTGTTTATCAACTGGTTGCATCAGACACTCCCTAAACTCCAAGTGCCAGGAATGAGTTGTCCGTTAACTGTGGGGAGGGGAGGGTTGGTTCTCCAAAGATCCCTCCAAAGTTCTTGGTGATAACTCACCAGCTTCAATAGAACTGAAACACTAGAGTCCCCGCATACCAGTGGGTTCTATTCAATTTTGCTACAATTGTCTCTTTAGAAATAACAGCAGTAGAGAAAATTACATAACATGGGATGATGTTTAGGTCTAGAGCAGAGCTTTCCAAACTGTGTGTCGCCACACAAAAGTGTGTCGCCACACAGAGTCTGGTGTGTCGCCACACAACCCGGAAGTGCTGATCATCATCAGCGCTTCCGGGTTTTCCCACGGCGACACACCAACTGCAGCATGCAAAACCTGAAAGCGGCAGCAGTGCTTCCGGGTTTTTGTGCACTGCCGCAAGGACGGCACTTCTGGGTTTTCCCGCGGTGACACACCAATGCCGGTTGGTGTGTCGCCGCAGGAAAAACTTTGGAAAGCCCTGGTCTAGAGGCATAAGAGGACAACCTAGAGTCAGGCATGAATACACAACATATTTTACATAATTTGCATCCATATTCCTTGAACAGTAAGCTTTAAAACAAAAACCTATAAAAAAGCTAGTAACAGTAACTTTTAAAATATCCAATTATAGTTATTTTGTTCCTAATTAAGATTTGTGTGCTGCTTTTTAGCTTGGAAGGCACTTTCTACAGTTCTCCTTTACTCCAAGTACCTTAGAACCGTACATAAGGCCTTCTGTATGCTGTTAAACTATTTTAAGGTTAAGAATAAAAACCAATAAAGGGATGGGATGAGTGTAAGATAAAGTTAAAAGAAATTGCCTAAAAGTCTCAGAGCAAGAACATTTTTGCAGTTCTCCCGGTTTCTGTGTTTGGATCAGCTCCACCCCAAACATGTCATTCCCAGGTTTTATAGATTTTGTTAAGGGAGTAACAATAGTAGACATGTACAAACAGTTTTGCTGCTTACCTAGTCTCTAGCATGATCTACTCGGCAGCATTAATAAGCCAGAAATCTTGCGTGGTTATTTAGGAGGTTCTCTATTATCTGCATTGGGAAACCTTTGGGCAGTCAGGGTCCACATTCGGGGGGTGGGATGGCCAAAGCTTGCAGTTGGCAAGGCAATGGCAAGAATAGCATATTACACGAGTGGGCAGGCTGGGATTTCTGGGGTGCTTTTTCTCATGGTGTTAAGCTTGTACATAAGATAACATAAGCTTATGTTATGTTTGTCTTATGCACAACAGTGGGTGTGAAATCCCACCTCTGATTATCAGCCATGTGCTACCAAATTTTGCTAGTGCAATTTCAGGGGATTCTGAGAGCAACTGCCCCAAATGTCATCAGTGGAAGCACTTTCCATTAAGGCAATGCCACCATTAGATGCAAGAATTCTGAGAAAAGGCCGTGTCTACTTGCTGCTGTTATAAAACAAGAGTAAAACACACACAGAGTGATTCATATGTTCTCTACTTATGATTAGGTGCAGGAGATGGTAATCACAAAGTGTGTCTTTTTAGTGTTAACTGTGGAAATCCTTCTCCAGAAAAGCTCAACTGGCATAAATACTGTTACAAGTTCAGCATTGGGAAAAAAAGTTTGAGTATGAGGCACTGATATACTTTACTAAGTAGTACCACATGGATTTGGGGTGGGGGCTAAATTGGTATAAACTACTGGACAAGGAAAATAATTATACTTGAGTTCAGAGATTAAAAAAAAATTAAATGATTTATGGATATGACCACTGCCATTCTTCCAGTAGCTTATAAACTGCTAATGAATTCTATTCTCACAATTTTATTTTGCAATCTGATTACAGTAAGAACTATACTGCAAACTTCCCAAGATTTTCTTTAAACATAGCAATGACAGAAAATACAGTAGATCTGGTACGGAACTTTTGCAGCAAAGCCACTGACACCTGGGTCTATCCAAGGGCATGGAACTTTCACAAACATTTCCAGTTTTCAGCGCATGATGAATATACGAGCAAACAAGTTATTAGTTTGGATGAAATATCACACAGGTCTTATACAGATAGGAGCAGCTTTCTAGAGCAGACCAAGAACTTTAAAAGATTTCTGAAAGGTAAGACAGGAGGACGTGGTGAGGGGCGTGGTGGCTCAGCGGTTAAGACGCCAGGCTTGTTGATCGGAAGATTGCAAGTTCGGAGGTTCGAATCCCTAGCCCTGCGTGCGGAGTGAGCTCCCGCACTAGCTCCAGCTCTTGCCAACCTAGCAATTCGAAAGCATGCAAATGCAAGTAGATGAATAGGTACCACTTCGGTGGGTAGGTAACAGCGTTCTACACGTGTCATGCCGGCCACATGACTGTGGAAGCGTCTTCGGACAACGCTGGCTCTTTGGCTAACAAACGGAGATGAGCACCGGCCCCTAGAGTCGGACACGACTGCACAAATGTGCGGGGGGAACCTTTACCTTTACCTTTAAGACAGGAGGAAAGGTCACAAGAAGACTGAAGGACAAATAAAGGATAAAATGGGTAAAAAAAAGTTAGAGCTACAAGAATCAGGCAATATTTGATACAAATGTCTATATAAATTTTAACAGATAATACTATCAACCTTTAGTATTTTTTTAGCTATGTATCAAATGTTTGTGGGCATCCATTTCCAAAAACATGTCATGTTTAAAGCTAGGTTTCTTACTGAGCATATTGCTGGGTCTCCATTAATTTAGAAACATATTAGCTGTATGGTTTTGAACATAAAAGCAACGGTGGCATATGTGTAAAACACCTATTAATCCACACTACATTTATCTTACATTTGTTACTAGCATCTGTAAGGGGAAAAAAACTAAGGAGGGAAAAGTTTTCATTCTACAATGCAGTATAAGTATCTTTAATCCTCAAGCTCGTATACATGGAGTAACCAAATGTAATGGCAATACAAACCATCCTACTACAGTTTAATGCCAAATACAATGTAAATATTACCAGACTCAAATGATCCAAACCTTACCTACCATTGTTCAAATCTGGAGCACATTTATAATTTTTTGGCCATTTAGAACAAATGATGGCAAGCAGCTGTTTCTTAATTTTAGTTTTTCAAACTGTTTTTATTGTTGGAAAACCATGTTTACTTGTTTGTACTTTACTTAATTAAATTTTATTAACTTAATTAACTAAATTTAATTGTTAATCAAAAAGGATTTCAGAATTACTGAAAAAACACAACAATGCTTGCTTGGAGCCCAGAATCTATGCACATTCGCTAAATGTCAATGGGAGAGACTTCCAAATGGTGGCATAGAGAATGAAAACAGCTTTAAGTTATGACAGAAGAGGTTTTATAACTTTTACATTCATTGTCCGTGAATGTTTCACTGCTGGTAATATTTTGAAGAAAAAAAAGAGAAATCAATTCCCTTTCTATAATTTTAATTGTGAAAAGGAGAAAGCCCCGCAGTTCTAGGCTACACAAGGATATTTTATACTACTGACTACATCTATTATTTTTCTTTATTACCTCACTCCTCTGTAACAAAAGCAGTACATACAAATCAATTTAAAATAGACACTTTAATGTTCCACATTCTACGCCCCTTCTGCAACAGCACTTGCTGTGACTTATGAAGGGCTACTTGGCCAATTAATCAGCACTTCATTTGTTTTTTTCTTCACATGTAGCCAAAACACAGAATCTCTTCACACAGTCATTTAGGCTGTGCTCCTTTCTTAAAAAGCCTGTGCATAATAAATGCATGACAATTTATTACATGCAACCAGCAGCAGTACAGGAAGCATTCTGATTTCAGAACATGTGGGGATCCAAGGGAAAAAAAACACATGCTGAAAACCAAATGATGCATCTCTTCCATGTAGACTGCACATATTGAGATGGTTGTCTGAAGAATTCCATAATGTCTGGTCACATGACCTTTGAAAAATAAATATATTAAAGAAAACATTTCTTTTTCTCAGGGGAAGAAAAATATTTCTTGCTCTTGATATTCTCTGTCTGCAGCATGCTGGATGTACAGGCAACTTTATTCTGAAACAGCAACAAACTACTGAACACATAAGCCCTCTTCCAGCATTAATGCCAAATGAACTTTTTCTGCTGATTTCACTTCATTTGCTTGTTAAGAATAGCATAAAGAATGGGAAGAAAGAGAAATCAGCAAATGGCTGCCTGCTTTCAATTCTGCATATGTAGTGAGTTAGTACTGTAGGCGAAGATGATATGGGGGGGAAACTAATTCCTTTCCTGTACAAATACAGTTTCTTGTGGACAAAGACCAGCCTCCTGTAATGTGATGTCATAGTCCAGATGGGAAAGTTTCCTCCGGGGAAAGTTGGTGAGGAGTTCAAAACGTTCATTGGGGTATCCTTTTGACTGTACATGTTTGATGAGAGCCTGCAGAGAAAGGAGAGGCCACTATCTTTATCACAGAACACCAACACGTAACAGCGGATTAAAACAATAGTATTTGTTACTGGAGGCGGAGAGAGAGTGGGTGAGGGGACATGGTTGAAGTTTTGGGCTAATATAGGGATTCTGTGGGACATTTACAATCCAAAATGGGAAACTTAGTGCACCTGTTTTTGTGAGGAACGAATGGGTTCCAGCTGAAACACGGTCCTGAACCAAAGAAGATGGCTCTGAGCGCAATGCATTGATGAGGGATGGATCTTGGACGGTGAAGCGAGAAATACAGAAATGCTGAGGTGCATGCCAGGGAGTTGGCCAGGAAGGAATCTGCCAACTGAGCGGAATGTGCATAAACGTGCCATTCCCTGAGCCCCGAGAACATAAACCAGACAGGATGTCAGAGGAAAAACAGACCTTGCACGAGATAAGATACCGGACTGTTCTGAAACTAAGGTATCTGGCAAAACGTGCTGTTCCTCAGGAGAGGCGAAATAAGAAAAACTATAAAAGCAAGGGTTCTGAGACTCCATCCTTATGACTCTTCAATCCGCGGCAACGAAGGACATCCAACCTTTCGAGGACGAACTGATCAACCGTTCTGCGAAGGGACCGTGTTGGTGAGTATGGGAAGCGTGTGTGTGTGTGCGTTTGAGAGATCTCTCTTGATACGAGTTATTTGTTCATCCTGTGTTATCCAATAAATGTTACATGAATAGTGCATAAACCCAGATCTGGTGTCCTATCTGTCTCATTGGTGTTCCTACAGTCTAGGGTCGGCTAAATCTCCCTCTGGATCAAAAAGGACCTAAAATATCGGTCTATGACATTTTCACTGTCGTTTTAAAAAAACAAAAATCACCCTGGTATTTCGCTGTTGAATAGGGATGCAAAGTAGTCCTTGCATGAAGGTAATTATATTTTTACCACAAGATGTGGTGCTGGCTATCAGCTTGGCTGGCTTCAGAAAAGGGTTGGACCAATTCATAGAAGTCCTGGGAATCAATGGCTATGAGCCTCGATGGCAGTGTGACTGCCTCTTCCTTGTGCAGTTGGCTGGCCACTGTGAGAACAGATTGCTAGACTAGATGGGCCAGGATCTGATCTAGCAGGGCACTGCTTATGTTCTTATTTTTTGCATTTCTCAAAGTTTAAATTTAATTTTATTTTCACTTTTAATATTCTGTTAAGATAAGAAACAAGAATACAAGGTAACATCCAAGCACAGCATATCTCAAAATTCAGTCGTAGTTCCCATATATCACCAGATTCACCAAATTAGAGCTATTACAGTATTAACATATATAACCTTTCTGGATCTGATAAAAATGCTATTCATCCCTTTGGGAATTTTATATTCAAACGTTATCAGTGACTTCATCACTGAACAATTGAACATATTTTAGTGTGCCAAATGTCTAATGATAAATTATCTAAGAATTTCCATTTTTGAATAATTATTGATTTAGCAGCTAAGAATAAAAATATAGTGAAGTTCCTTTTTGTTTAATTTAGAGTTAACTCCCTCAGAAATATGTATTAAGCCCAATGCTGGAATACAATCTTTTTGTTTTGTTATTATTCTGACTTCTTTAAATATTTTCTTTCAAAAAGTTACATCTTTTCCAAGTCCACCACAGGTAAAAAAAAGTCTCCTTCTGATTGCAACCTCTCCAACATTTTGAAGAATAATGATCATATATTGGAATAACTGGAGATAACGGCCATCAATATACTATCTTCCACTGCATCTCTTGTATGGAAGCTGAGAGAAAACCACCTATTTCCAAGTCCTCCTGGATCATGTTAGCTGACTTATCCCAATCTTCAGTTCTTGTTTTTGAGTTGCTAAATTAGATTTCCTATCGAGTCAGTTTCAGAGATTCATACCAAACGGTGCCTGCTTTCTGTGCAGTTGCAGTTTCCGAATCAGACAATGTGATTGTCTGGATTTGTTTTCTCATTTTGTCTCTCATAGTTGAGGTCTACCTATGATGTCAATTACAGGCCTCTCTCATCTTTTTAAGTGGGAGAACTTGCACAATTGGTGGCTGACTAAATACTTTTTTGCCCCACTGTACATATACACGAAGGTGAGAAACAGTAAATATTAAAGGGTATCAATCTTGAGTTTTTAATTATTTCTACATACCAGTAGCTTAGCTTGCTCAGGCAATGAAATCTGTTCCCGCTTCCCATCTGGATATCTTAGCATCAGTTGTGCTTTTGGTCCTGATTAAAAAAAAAAGTTAAATGCTAAATATAACTCCTGCATTTAGTCTTTACATTTATTACTTTGATAATGAAATAACCCAGATAATAAGGATAAGTAGAAAACAATAAATGAGCTAAAAAAATTATTTCCAAAATGTTAATTTTATGAGGGTGTTTAGTGGTCAGTGCTCAAACCTGGAAAGATTAGTATCTAATGAAGAAAATCACAAATAATCAACTGGAAAACACTTTTCGGCTTATTAAAGGATCAAAATGTTTGTGCCAATAAATGGCAGAAGTTATAGAGGCTTTGAAGCAAAATAATTCCAATAACCGTGCATTTTTGTTTATTGGCTGCATACATACATTTATACTGGATTACTAAAGGCCTCAAAATACAGAAAACTCTGGGTTTATTTACTGATGTCATAGAATTTAAGTAGACTATGATTTTCAACAAATGTTCAAATGATCTCGTGCTATGACTATACAGGGGCAAAAAAAAAAAAGAATATAGTTGAGCAAATTACTGCTTTAGAGCTTTAACTAAGCCCTTCTTTATAAAATTCTCCTCTGAGATTAAAAATTAAAAAGACTGAATTGTAACTTACAAATACAGTAAATGGTGAAAAATTACAAGTAGATGAATTTATATACCTTGGCAGAATGTTTACTAAAGACAGATAAAAATACCAGAGGAACCAGTAAGAGGACAACTTAATCTCTCAGTAATTGTAGAGTCATAGAATTAGAAGGGTCTAGGCCAGAGCTTTCCAAACTGTGTCGCAACACAAAAGTGTGTCGCCACACACAGCGTGGTGTGTCACTACACCACCCGGAAGTGGTGGCGCGCGCGTGCACGGCGGCAGCAGCGGCGCGGGATCAATGGTTCCGCGTTTTAGCGGAGGCTGCCGCCGTGCACGCGCCGCCGCACGCCCCCTACGCCGCCGCCGTGCACGCCCCCTGCGCCGCCGCCGTGCACGCACGCGCCGCCGCCGCGTCACCAGCGGCGGCACTTTGGAAAGCTCTGGTCTAGGCTATTAAAACCAATCAGAAATCTATACTAAAGCATTCCTGACAAATAGTTGCCTAGCATGTCCTGAAACAGTGAATAGCAGCACTCCACCACCTTCCTTGGAAACTGAGTCCATTGTCAATTGCCTTTCTGTAACTTAAAAACATTCTTCCACATCCTGCACTTTAGAATAGGATAGAACTGGACCATCTATGTGATGTTCTTTCAGATATTTGAAGGATATTCTCACTCAGTCATCTTTTCTCAAAGCTAAATTGCCCAGCCCCTTCAATCTCTCTTCACAGGACATAGTTACTTAGTCAACTTTTTTGTTCTTCTGTGAGCCTATTCCAATTTCTCAGAATTCTTCTTAAAGTATGGTGCCCTGAACTGGACAAAGTACTTTATTCTGACCAATGAAAAATAAAGTAGAATTATTACTCTCCATGATTTGGAAATTATATTTCTGCTAATACAGTTCAAAACTGTATTAGCTTCTTTTGAAGCGACATCACATTGCTGGTTCTATTCAGTTTCAATCAAGTATTATTCCATATCTTTTTCAGGTATTATTACCACAATGTATACTGCAAGGTATTATGGTTGAAAAAATGTTTTTGTATTATAATACTGTCCTGACAAAGAAAGAATTATGTGTTATGCAGATGAAAAAAAATACTATCCCCTATAAAGGAAGACCATCAACTGAATTGATTCATGGGACCGTTACAAATAGAATTTGTCCATGGAATTATACATTTTTAGCATGTACAACACTTTTATCAGATTGTTATACTATATATATATAAAAATAATGTACTGATTGGGCAATTTGATTTATTGCCCTTTTCATCATTGAAATTACAATTCCCAGCAGGTCCAGCTAGCGTTGCCAGTGGAGAGGATGCTGGATGTTATAGTTTACCAATTTCTGGAAATCAACAAATTTTCTATCCCTCATGTAGATTATGAGCTGCTTAGCCAGGTTTCTACTTTTTTATTGTTTAAAATAAATTTAAATTATTCAATGTATTAAGTGTAGTGGAAAGAAATAAATACTCTTTAGTAAATGTGTCTAGATGAGACATTTCTAAAGCTCTGAAGTTGGCTAATGTTTCAGGAACCATACTTACCATTCATGTTTGGTTCCTTCTGTGAACCATCTGGCTTAGCTCCAGTTTCTTCTAGCACCCCTGAATCAATGCAAGATAGTCCTCTGTGGTTTATTATTATCTCAGGTTCAGTTCTTGATGTTGGTTCAGGTTGAGGTCTTCTGCCTTCCTCTTTCCTACATCCCAAATCCTTGTGTGGAGATTTTCTAGACTTGGCAGAATTTTCTGGCTCATCATCATCAGAACCACAAACAGAAATAAACTCCTCACTTCCAGAGAACAGCTCTGATTCAGACTCTTCATCTGATCTGCTCTCCTGCTTGATTTGGTCAGAGTCAAAATGTGTTTCCTGTAATGATGCTCTGATTGCAGCTTCCAACTGGCTATCTTCACTCGCATCGATTAAACTCTCCTAATCAATGCAACCATAACACACACAAAAACAGAAAAGTTACCTTAAACACATATTTTGAGAAAGGTGAGAGAGGAAGAGAAGGGATCCAAATACTTCTATTTCAATAACTGTTTTGTTACTAAGGTAATGTATAATATATCCTTTTTTCACTGCATTTTTTTAACATACTGAAACATTAGGATGAAATAAATATTTCTTATAAGAGTCAAAAACATACTGTTATAGTACCAATCAAAGAGAATACTGTTGTAGCCATTATACTTACTGAGCGAGTGCGTTTCTGGGGAGGGCTGGTGGAATGTCCATCCAGTTGTCCATGTTCACCTAGGAACCCAGTCACTTGGTCCAAAAAAGAAGTTACATCTAACTGATGCCATTCCACTAGTTTCTGCCCTGTTAAAAATAGCAATAAACTGTACTTCAGTAATTGAAACCTTAAATCACCAATACCATCACAGATGTTATTTTAAATTCTTAATTATTCTGAATGATTCTGCAGAAGCAAGCAGCATTGTGAACAAGTCACAAGAAAGGAATAACTATTTTTTTAATCCTAAGTATCACAATAACCAACTATATTAAAATGGATTTAAAATAACATGGACAAAGCAAATGTGAACACTAAATTTAACACTAAATGTAAACACTAAACCTATTAGACCTGATCAGGTTCATCTGATATAGACTGGAAGTATGACTAATCAGCCAGTTCTGGGAATCTTACAGGCAATCATGGAAACTATAGACCTTCCTTTGTTAAACTGATGAGATTATTTATTGTGATATTTAAGAATTTGATTCAGAGTTAATATGTCTTCAGCAATTTTTCCTTCTTCTTACCTGTCCTAGGGTCCAGGATAGACACATAAGGGAAATCTCCCAATTTGTAGAATTGTATATATCTTTGTCCTTCCTCGCTGTCATGGTATACCTATACAATAGTCAAGAAGGTTCTTTTAAAAAGCTTTAAAATATTTCAATCTTAAAGCGACTTAGCACTTGTCAACAAAATCTGATTCTGAAGCACAATGTAGTTCGTTAATGTAGTTCTACAAAACATAATATAGGTAAGGACAGAGTAAATATCAAACAAATATCGGCTCTGTTTCTAATCTTTTAGCAAAAAAAGAAAAAAAATGCCTTCATACCTGCCAAAAAATGAAGTGTTCCCGGATAATATTTTTTACAGCATCGTTGCTCCAAACATCACGATTGAGACATTGACAGGCAAAATCCTGCACATTCTGAATATTAATCATGAGCCACTTGTTCTGCATTTGACCACACTCCTTGGCCTGAAGAAAAAAAGAACATTAAGAACATGAGCCAAAAAAGAAGAGTTTGCAGGAAACAATGCCAGCAATGATGGCTTCCATTTATTGTTCCAGGCTTTTATAAAAACCTATTTGCATTTGTTAAGTACTATCAAGACTCAACAATTTAATACGTGAACAAGCATGACAAGCAGCGTGCAGGGTTAGAAGACTCTGCAGGTCAACTTGTCATATTCAAGATTACATATTGGTAATCTCAAACTGGTGAGTGTTAACATGCCAAAGACAAGAGAGTTAGGAAAATAAACTTTCTTTAATTCCAAAAGTGATTGAAAAAAGAAATAAATGAATAAAACATTTAGAAGAAAATATGGCATGAGTTGCATTGATCTGATTACAAAGCAGATTATCTGATTCAACAGACAAAACTGTGGTAGATTAGGATTAAGATTATTGATAGATTTGCAGTTTGTTGTTCAACTATTCATTTCCTCTAGTTTACCATTCATTCATATATGTTATATTTTGGTATTATTGGTGAACTTTTTGTTGACCAGATTGCAAGTGGGGGAGGTGGCAGGGTTTGAAGTTGCAGGAAGAGATCTTACTGGTTTGAGTCTCAAAGCTGGCATTGCCTGATTGGTTGGTTGCAAGTTAATGTAGGAGTTTGATCAAGAATGTAATTCTGATCGCTGAATTGTCATACCTGTTGAAAAAAAGAGTGCTATATCAAAAATTGGAATGCTCATATTTCCTAAATAACTAGGAGAAAAATGTGTGGGATTTCCTTAAAGGAAATTTACTCATGAGTTTAATTATTTATGAAAGGAAACACAGATTCATGAGTAACCCTGTTGACTCTGCATCTTAGAAAATGAGATTTCACTTTTTAAAAGTGAAATATCTGATCCATTGGCCACTGAATGAGCAACACAATGGACATAGAAGCACTCACCTATATTGAAATAAAGCAATATAGAACACAGCTTTTACCAGTATTTTACAACAAAACAGCTTTCTCAGGTCAACCACTAAAACAATATTCTAGTGGAGACGGTTCAATGCCAAATAGATATACGTAGGTTGATTAATTATTGGAAGAAAAGATAATTTGAATAGCCACTTTGATTGAAAGATGAAATCTATATAATCTTATAATAATCTTATATATTATTTTGTTTTTGAAAAATTTACAAGTAAATATGTATAAATTGTATGTACACTCCCAGTTCAAACTTTATTTTATAATTATATTCTGTAATACCTTTGCAAGACCCAAGCACCAATGAGATCCTTTCTTTCACTCACAGAAAAAATGTGCACAAAAAAAAGTCTGGGATTTTGAAACTAGGGATTTCAGTTTTATACTTGATCTTTTAGGTTGAGATGATAAAAACCAAGTATTTATTAATCTGACAGTCTTTTGTTTAAAGTATTTTAATTATTTAATGGGTCTCATATATATATATATATGAGTCTCATATATATATATATATATATATATATATATATATATATAGCATTTAAATAGAATTTACAGATGACAAGACATACTATAAATTAAATAAAAACCACTGTGAAAGTTAGTGTGTTTTTATTACAATTTTAGTAATAGTAATTTAGTAATTATTTCAATGTGCTATTATATATGCAAACTGGTACCCTAATCTGTTTTTTTTTTTGGTGATGGACCATTTAGATGACATTCTACATTTAAAGATATGTTAATAAACTCTTTTCTTGAATTATAAAATGGAAATATTTCTTCTCAGTGATTTTGTTCTGGATTGGAGATGTATATTTTTCAGGTATAAATAATTTGCTATGACAATTAAAATGCCAATATGCAAGAAACTACTTGAACATCTGAGGAAATATTTTAAGAGAATTGCATCAGAATAGATAATTGCATCAGGATTACAATATATTGATCTGGGATGTTAATCAACTGACCAATTGCTGGAGTAAACCAACACCATAATCTTAAAAGGTCTGATCTTCTCCATTAGTTAACTAGTAAACTGTATGACAAATGCATTGTTGTAACACAACCATAATAAAATCTAGCAAATCTCAGAAATGTACATGATATCAACTAAAAATTATCTTTAATTTCATGACCTGTCTTAAAATTATAAACCTTACTTGATTTAGTAAATACATTGCCTCACTATGGATACTGACTTTTTCTCAACATGGTTAAGATGGCTGATTCTTTTTTTATATGTTTGAATTTGACATATGAATTCAGGATAACAAATCTTGCTTATAAAACTTATAGTAAACTAAGTTATGGAATATGACACAAACATGGAGTGAAATATATGTTTTATGTTTATCTAAAATAGCTGCAGCATTCAAAGAACTCAGTGTATGTTTTATAGGGCTCTGCCATACTTTGGAAATAATTCAGGGAAGATGCTTCAGAATGTGCAGGGGAACAAACAACGCTGGGTTGCCATTCTGAAAGCAGCCCTGCCTTTTTCTGGGATTGTGCGGCAGCTGCATAGTCCTATTTTTTGCTGCATGGAAAAAGGAAACTAAATGAAACAAATGCCTTTTATATCTACCTTTTTTCCTGCACTGCAATATTATTTATATATTTCCACTTGTCTGGCTTTACTATATACATAAAGATGTGTAAATCTGTCAAATGAAATTATTACTTTTTAGAAGAAACAGAAGACCTAATAAATAGTAATAATGAATAAATATCAATAATGCTAAAGTAATTGCAGAATTTCAGCCTCCATGAAATTCAAGCTAATTTTCTGTGGGAGAGCAAAATGTATAGATATCCACATTTGTCTATAACTCAAGAAAATTGGAGGTGTGTGGGGGGGGGAGAATAAGAGCATGATTATTCAACATGTTTTTCTTTTCTATAAAAACTTTATAACAGGAATGGGGAGTTGAATTTGCTGCCTGCCACACAAAAACACTGAATGGGTGGAATTTTATCATACGGTAGGACTTGGGGGGGGAAACCCCTCCCTCAAAGCTCTGCCCCCATCACCGCTAGACAACTTTCCTTTGTTCTGACTGAGGTTGGAAATGGTAACTCTTCTCTTCCTGCTCATGAAGGAAGGCACGGAGTGACCCCCATTCTCCTCTGTGCATGAAAGTGAGGAGGCCTTCTTTAGAGCAAGGCCTTGCTTGAAATCCTGACAGCTGCATTAAATATACAACCTGGAGTTTAGCGCTTAATGCAAATATTTTAGTTGAACTCGGAAGGCAAACGAGGATTCTACTTCTTCTTTTCCACACTGGTTAAAACAAACCAAATTGTGTGCCATAAATGTATTTTTTAATTAACTCTTACATGGTTGCATTTTCCCACAAATTAAACTTTTAATGGCATGTAGGATAACAATGATGAACAGATTTATATTGACCAAGCTTAAAATCTGTTCCCCCTTGCCCTGGAAAAAATTCTTGAAAGCTTAATAAGCCAAACACTACTGTAGTAACTGCTGAAATATATTTAAACCAGACTGGATTCTAAAAGAACACAGGATCCTTATAGTCTTAAGCCATAATTTATGGCTTCTCAAAACTGTGCATGCTCTAAAGTACAGAAAACTCTCCACATGATAATGGTCTAACTGTGTGAGCAGCTTTATGTTAGGGAAGGGAATGTCTGTAAAAATACAACTTCTTGTATGCAATAACGTATTATTTTTCCAGACAAATTGCAGAACAAATAATGAAGGAAGAGTAAGTGGTTTGAGAGGAAAGAGAAGACTGAAAAGGGAATGCATTAATCTGTGTACAGATGAGGTGGAAGCTAGGACAGTTTGCAAGGATAGAAAGTTATGAGAAGGTATAATGCAGGGCTTTCCAAAGTTTTCCCGCGGTGACACACCAACCGCCCTTGGTGTGTCGCCGCGGGAAAATCCGGAAGTCTCGCCGCCGCGGCAGCGTGCAAAAACCCGGAAGCGCTGCTACCGCCTTCAGTCTTTGCGCGCCGCCGCAGCTGCGGCGCCTTCGGATTTTCATGTGTCGCCGCGGGAAAACCCGGTGCGGGCGGGGGCGTGCATGGTGGCGGCAGCCTCTGCTAAAACGCGGAAGCACCGATGGCGCGCCGGTGCCGCCGCCGCCGTGCACGCCCCTGCTGCCACTTCCGGGTTGTGTGGCAACACAGCCAACTGTGTGTGGCGACACACTTTTGTGTCGCGACACACAGTTTGGAAAGCTCTGGTATAATGAATAGTGCTGGTGTAAAGATTCCTTCCCTGTTTGCTTACCTCCTGCTATTTTGTTTACTACATTCTACTTTTCTTCTGCACTTTGCATAATGTTGCTTAATCTGAAAGGGAACAAAGTGATGGGTATGCATGTATGCGTGTATGTGGAAAAGAAGGTCCATTTTAGTAAGTTCCTATATCTAACTTGTTTAATGGTAAGTTACAAAATTGTTAAAGACCGCATATTTTAAAATAAAGAAAACAGCTTAAATTTATCATCAATTCCATTCTAGGAAAATTCAACTCATGAAGTAAACAGATTGAAAATACTGTGCTTATGTGAATTAAAATCCCATCTTATTGTATAAAACAAAGAACAAAAACAATTCTGCCTTAAGGTACTAAGAAGGTGATAAAATATATTAATAGAGATAATGCAGAACAGAAACATTTAAATTAAAGAAAGCTCAGTATAATTAGTTATAGAAAATTTGTGAGCCCAATAAACACATAAAAGTGTAGATAAATATTTACTTAGAAAAGAAAGAAGCAACATAGAGGTAGTGAGAGAGATTTTTCTAACACTTCATTGAAAAACACTGAGGAAGAAACTAGCTCCACTGTGGACTTAGGATATGCTTACAGGCAAATAGTACAGTGTCTAGGACAAACAATCAGTCAAGTCTTGATAGGAGAAATAACTTTGAAAGTGACTTCAAATGAAATATAGAAAAGATATAAAAATAAGCCTGATATATTTTCACATACAAATGCTGCACAAAATGTATTACTTTTGAATAAATTTATTTCCATTTCCCTGTTGCTGCAGCAAGAAAACTGTTGCAAGCGGGTGGGGATGGGGAAATCAGATATTTCTGTCTTGACCTTTTCTGCAAACTCTACTCCAGAAGTGTTTCATTTTTTTCAATAGGTTCATTTAGTATATATTAACACCAAGAAATATAAAGAATAGTTTAAAGATTATTAGTAATTCAGCAAACTATTAATCTTCTTCAATTAGCAAAGTCCAAAGCTGCAGTTCCAAGTTTACTAACCAAATAGTAAACATTGAACAATCAAAGATTCAAGATTCTGTTTTATACTGATCATTATACAGACCATTGACTATTCTAGTCCACTACTCCTTACTTTGGCCATACTTTTCTCCAGGGTTTCCAGCAAAAATCTTTCTCAACCATGGCATACTAGAGACCTTCTCAATTTTCAGTGTAAAGAATGCAACCTGGCACATTATATGGTATTGAATTATAATTCTTCCTACAAATGTATTAAAGCAAACGATTGATGAAAGATTTTTTAAACCCAGTTGTAGAAAAAGACCAATTCTTAGTTTATGTATACAGATTGTCATTAGACCATCTTCATTTAATTCATATGATACACATCTATTTCTTAATTACTAGCTTCTACTTGAATACTTCTTAATGGGGGAACACAGCAATGGGCTAATGAATATAATCAAGAAGCCACTTTCTCAAATGATTTTATTAATTAGAAGCAACATCTTACATTGAAGTAATAAAAATGCAGATTGCTGGAATTGTTTATACACATTATCATGACAGTTTATTTATTTATTTAATTTAATTTAATTTCTATAACCGCCCATCTCCCCCCATGGGGAACTTGAGTTTACACATACACATGCATGGCTATACCAAAGCCAGTCCAAAACTCAATGCCTCAAAATGACCTACTGTTTCAAAGCTTCCTTTGTGCATCAAATCAATAGGAGGCCTGAAGAGATCTGCAAGGGTGGTGAGCTTCTTATCTATGGCTCCTCCATTTCTCAATTCTTGCTCCTGCCGAACTGTACAGCCCCAAAAGAAAAACAAAGGAGGAAGACAAAATGTTCACAAGAGCAGGCTGTTACTTTCATCAAATACAAAGTACATTCCTAACATGATTAGCCTAAAACGGCTTTCTAGTAAATATCTTTTAGTAATAGCCATTACACATTTATACATTTTAGGCATGAAAGCCAGCTGGGTACTTTGGGCCAGTCACTCTCTCTCAGCTCATGATTGTTGGGAGGAAAATAGGAGGAAGGAGTATTAGGTATGTTCGCCACCTTGAGCTATATATAAAAAAGGTGGGATAAAATTCATATTATTCTTTGATTCATGGGGGATATGCAGCAACTGGTGAGGATTATTGCTGGCAAAGGGATGTGTGTCAGATTTCTGTCTTCAAAAAGCTAAACCAGGTAATTGGGTTTTTTTTATTCTGGTTAGCAGTATTTATTGGAATTCAGGTAAGTGTTTTATTTTCAAACAAGGCAACTATATGTAGAGATTTTATGGCAGCAAACCCAATGCTCATATACTTGTGCTGTTGCAATGAACATGGATGGAAAGGGAGCTGGAAGCATGTTGGTTTTGTAAAGATGCAGGTATGCATCTGTAACTCCAGCCCTTTTATCAATCTGACAAATTACTTTCCCAATGTGGAGCCTTGCAATACCATAAATAAGTTAGTTACTGCAATTAAACTGGTTCTCAAATCCCAGTCATAATAAAAACTAAACGTTAAGGAGGAGGAGCTCAATATCTGGTGACTGCATCCATTCAGTTTTCTTGGCAGTAATATTGAAGTGGCTTGCCACTGCTGCTTTTTTTTTTAACTTCCCGGTCTAGCCTTTAATTCCTGGAATCAAATGGTATGTACCTTGGATTTCTCTGATTGCACCTACATTTTCCTATATTGATGTGGAGACTATTCTTACTTCAAAATTATAACTTCCTTGGAAAGCAGTCTTGCACATATGAAAATACAAAGCATTTACCATGTGAAGATAGCCATGGCTTTTTAAAATTTTCATTTTCCTTGCTTGTATTACATAATTTCTTATCACAATGCAATATGAAATTGTTTGAACTCTACCATAGAGCCATTACTAAAAGTTCTAACGGGCCTATACTATTATCCTTGGACATAAACCATAAAAGAAACCAGAGTTATGTGAATATAATTATCCACAGATACCTACTAGTTTCTGTCTGGAAATCCCGAAAGCCATCAAATATCGAACGAGCTGGTCTGCGTCTTTTTGGTGCTTAATAGGAACAGGATTTAATAATAGATTAGTAATAAAAACTTATGATACAGCGACATTGTCGATTTGTGGTATTGACCCATGCTCAAGGATGTATACAACTTCCAGGTCACCAATAATGCTGACTTGTTTCATACATGAATTCATTACTTCAGAGCTTTCCAAACTGTGTGTCACGACACAAAAGTGTGTCGCCACACACAGTCTCGTGTGTCACCACACAACCCGGAAGTGCTGATCATCATCAGCGCTTCCGGGTTTTCCTGCGGCGACACACCAACGGCGGCGCACAAAAACCCGAAAGCGGCAGCAGCGCTTCCGGGCTTTTGCGCGCTGTCGCAATAGCGGCACTTCTGGGTTTTCCTGCGGCGACACACCAACGGCGGTTGGTGTGTCGCTGCGGGAAAACTTTGGAAAGCCCTGCATTACTTCTTACATTTCCATTTCCTGTATGCCTATCTTGATGTATATTTGAACATAAAATATTTACAGGTTGCTATTCCATCTCAATGGTTCTGAAGCAGTTTATGGACTCAAAATAAATAACATTTGCTCCCCACCCCACCACCCCAGTTCAAAAAGCATAAAATGAGGAAGGCTGGAACAGCAATATCCATCAGCATAATGCAATTCAATGGTGAGCCAAAGGTTAAAACAATTAAAGGCCAATTAAAATAAACCAATTGTTACAACTGAACCAAAAGTCTGAAATGTGCAGGCCACGTGAACATAAGGAAGGTATGGAGAACTGCTGGCCTGTGATGTAATTATGGGTTACAGAAGAAACCACCTGGCCCACAGTTGCTTTTGTTCTGTTCTACCCCACTAGCCAGTCCCACCCAAAGCAGCCCTGCTTGAATTGCTCAGTGGAATGCCTGTGCCTTTGGAATCACGGAATGTAAGGGTTAGGAGGGATCTTGGGCATCATCTACTCCAAGCCAGTGCAGGGGTGCACTTCTACAGCCTTTGCTCCAGGAACATTCCAGGTGGAAAAGCCGCAGTAGCAAAACAGGTTACAGTTATCACACAGTCTACGACAGATTCAAAGTGTTCAAATAGAAGAGCTGGAGAACAAATCTTGAGGCTGTTGGACTCTTCACTGCTACATCAATGGCAGACATGATTTATTTTAATGCTGTTGTAACTTGCTTACTGACACGTACTTGCCCTAGAAAAAATAGTCAACTTCTCATAAAAAATAACTATTTGATAGCCACATTATATTTGAAAGGAGATCTATTATAACCTTCTTAGATGTGGCCACAGAAATATTTATTTATCTCATCCCACTTGCCCTTGTATATATGAACAGGTTTTACATTCTAAATTTGTGTATGCCTAAATGGCTCCTCAGCCATTTAATTTTATCCATGTTGACTCAAAAATAATCCCCATTAATGCCACTGGAACTTTATAGTATGTATTCAAAAGATAGGTATCTGACTTTGGAAAAATGAATTGTGGAGACTCATTGGCATAAGGAGTGGGAGAGTTGGGCGGTCATACATACATACATACATACATATATATATATATATTTTCATTCATTCATTCATTCATTCATTCATTCATTCATTCATTCATTCATTCATTCTAGAGTTTGGGTCTTTCAAATTACACAAGAATGATCCAGCTAATGCTGTCTATTTGTACTTTTCAAAACTCTCTAACAATGTTCCTCGCCTATGAATCTTGAGTAAACTCAGGTGTTCTCATGGACTGGAAACTGGCCAAAGAATAGGAAATTGTTGAACTAAATAGACAATTTTCAAATTGGACAGGTATCCACAGGGATCAGCTTTGGTAGAATACTTTTACACTTATTTATAGACAATCAGGAGTTAGAGGTAAACAGGGAGGTAGCCAAGTTTGCTTATAATACCAAACTAATCAGGCTGGTAAAACAATGGGATCATGAAGAGCCTCAAGCGAATCTCTCCAAATTGGTTGAATATTTATGTTAAATGTGGTTCAAAATGAGAAAGTGCAAAAAGGTGCATTCTGGCACAAAAAATACTAACTTCACCTATGGAGTCACCTATGGCAGTGACTGATCAGGAAAGGGACCATGGAGTCATGAAGGATAGTTCAATTAAAACACCTAGATCAGTGTTTCTCATGGCTGGCTGGGGGATTCTGGAAGTTGACATCCGCACATCTTCAAGTTGCCAAGGTTGAGAAACACTGATCTAGATAGCAGCTGCTATAAAAATGGCAACCTCTGTGTCTGGAATGATAAAGAAAATAATTAGCCAGTATACTATTGCTTTTATAGAAATCCATGGTGAGACCATGCCACAGACAAAAGTGGATATAAAATAGACATTTTGTCTGGTTGGCAAGACAAAAAACTGTGTTAACTAGCCTCTTACAAGATTTTTGCAGCTGAAGTGTTTTTCACCACTCACTGGACCACTTACAAAACAAATCCCAATGGATTTTATTTCTTCTTTAAATACAGGTGAAGAACAGGGTAAGGAAAGTCCCTTATTTTTAAGGTATGAAAGATTAGTCATCTTTCAGACTCATATCTGATGGATAAGCAATGTGTGCAGCAATATGACTATTCTCAGCCACTATTAATGTAAGTTGCAGAAAGACAGTGTAAAGACCATTAGGATGGATAGGTATATGGTGGAAAAGGACAATGTGGAGAGAGAAGCAGCAATGGAGACTGATTTCATGTCATGTTGCCAACATGACATGTGTCATGTTGCCTGGATGGAAGATTTGGTCTAGCTGGAGATTGCTTCTGAGTTGAGACAAAAGAATCCCTGAAGCCTGGTAAGCAGATTCCATATTGGAACTGCTGCACTGAGCTGCATGTTCAATGTTGTGGCTCCCATAACCATTTGAATCGTCTTCTGGATTTGCAGCAAGATGGTGGACTGAGACACATATTCATGGCAGCTTCATCCAAAAGCCAAGTTTGTCTGGCATAGCGAAGGACTCTGTGTGTTGTGGCAAAATTACTGTTCCTAGAGAAAACAAAGGATGTGGCCATCCTTGGAATTTCAGACTCATTCCCAGGGTAGAACAGGAGCCACAAAAATGTACCTAGAGCTTATAGAGGGTGAGTGGGGAGCTCAGAGGTGGAAATCTCTGCCAATTCTTCTACCTTGGTGGTCCAGAAGATGCAATAGGGACTGCTACATGGCTGCAATTGGGTTGGGACAGAGGAAGACAGACCAATATGTCATGTTAGGGAGACCAGGACTGGAGAAGAAGAGACTAGAGAGGCTTGGCTTTATAAAAGGCCTTGGGTTCATTGCTGACCAGTCTGGGGGGAGGGGGGGTCTGGCAATGAAGAGGGTCCTGAAGTCTTCACTGTGTCACCTAAAGCAGAAATACCTCCTGTGGGGTGGGCTATGGACTCCGAGCAAAGCTATCCCCAGGTGGGAGACAGGTTTGATAGCAGAGAGGCTCCTAGCTGTTATGCAAGGACAGGTGCAGGACTGCTCTCCTGCTGGGCATTGTGAGAATGTGCTCAGTTGTGGGAAACCCTATGGGCTGGAATTGGTGGTGGAAAAGCAGGAGGTGGTTGCAACTGGGGATTGAAGGAAGACTGCTTGTAATGGCAGTGCCATATTGCTGACCTGTGGGCTGGGTTAGTATGTTGGTTGTTGCAGATGTTACTGAAGGTTAGCGATTAGACGTTGGGGGACCTTATTTGTAGCTCAATTGTGATGGGTCGAAAGATATACAGTGGGGGAAATCAGTTGTGCTGTTACAAGACAAAGGAGGTTATCAATAGTAAGGTTATCAATCATCTCCTCTTATGGACCAACTGCATCATCTGTGAGTCCAGGTGGCCACACTGTTGGGAAGAGATTGCCAGGCACTGAGGAGACTGGTACACTAGCAGGATCCCTAGTTTGTTTCTATGGCCAACTAACAAACAGACACTCATACTGGTACCTCAAGATCAGGACCCATTCTTATACCAAGAATGTCCGTTAGGATCAATTCCTTCCCCAGCCTTAGCACTGAGCCTGCTGCAAGACCCAAAATTCAGTCAAGCAGGTCTCTGACAAGGTGACATCACTTTCTTTGCCCAAGCAGATCTTGGTAATGCACGCCGGATTTCCTTGCTTTTCCATTACCAAATTGTGAATATATGTGGCCTTCCTGCAGATAGACCTGGGATTTACATTCAACAGCCTGAGACCAAGTGTCATTTTTTAAAAGATGCTATTTCTTATATTTTTATTTACAATTGTTTATACTTAGTAAGCTTGTTTGGTAGCACTGTCTCCTTGGAGAAATGTTATAAATAACTGCAATAAAGAGATACAGTAGTGTGGTATTACATTTCTTTAATCTCAGGCTCATCCTGTGGCAATTGTTAAATGCCAGCATAGAGGCTCTGTTATGGCCTAATTGTTTGCTATGGAAGACAAGAGCTCCTCAAAAAAAAACCCTGTATATGTAGTTAAGAGTGGTGATGCTATGGAGGAAATATGTGTAAGAGACAACCAATGATGAGCATGAGTGAATGAGGCATAATGAATTTGTGGTAATTTTGAAAAAGAAGAATGTGTAATGATTCTGTTCCAACTTGCTATTACCATGCACTCCTGAAAAGAATACCCGAAAGATATGTGGCTCTTTGTACTCTGGTGGAAAGATGCCAGCACAGAAAAGGCTTTTTATCCCCATATTTTCCATACTGACAGAGCACAGCATATGCTATAGGCTATACATATCAGGAAATACATGCTCAAAACAGCTATAAAATCCATTCCATTTTGACATGTTATTTTGTGTCTGACTACATGAAGGTATAACATATTGCTTTATCTGGTCATAATCTCCCTCTGTAGATTGAATCCTGTAGCATAATCAGAGACAATTCTTAAATGTAAGTCCAAGACCCGCTTATGATAACAAACAGGAAGACTCCCAAATGTACCAGGGCTGATTTACCATACTTTGAGGGCATACGCATTACCATCTACAGATCCAGATTAAAAATTACTGTACATAACTAAACAGAAATACACAGCGTATTAAACAGAATGTTATTAGAGATTACTACTGTAGTGATATTAATACTCCTCTGCCTCAACTCATTTACAAAATAAAAGTAGTAACAGTAATGAACTAGTAAAAAATAATAGCAGAATATATGATATATCAAAATATATTAGGGGTACTAATTAAGAAAAGTTGCTTGTTATGCATATTCTTCAGTACTATAAGATGCCATCATCCCATTGTGACGACAGTGAATAATGGCAACTGACGGATTTTGGCAACGTTTCTGTTCGTTCTTTGAAGATCAAATGTAAACATAAAAAAGAAACTTACCACCAAATAAGGGTTCTGGTTCTACCAGAATTTCTTGTTTTTGAGGAATTGGTGCCCTCACTTCATCTCTACAAAGACAAAAACACATAATGGCTTGAAAATGTCATTATTATTTGGGCAAGAGGAAAATCTATTCTTCATACCTATAGCTGAATTCACACAATATAGCATGTCGGGTGTGGCTCTTTTGGTATAAACTACCCTACTGGAATTCCTGGTAGATGACAAAATACAGATGTTCTCTAGCACACATAAATGGATTCTGTATAGAAACTGAAGACATATAATACAGGCAGTCTGTCAGGAGGGCTTTATTCCTTAAAGCAGATCCTTACACAGCAATTCATACAAAGTTTATAAGCTGAAGTAGATAGCATCTAAACCAAGTAGAAATAAGGATTCTGAACACTAGTTATATTTATACATGCTAGTATATATATTTTAAGGAATTCAGCATTCTGAAATAAATTTAGTTGATTACCAGATGTTCAGTATATTTTATGTATAACTATAATAATAGCATTATGAAATCCCTCCCCAGTACTGAGACATGTTGCATATTTATTTGTATCTCGTTTTCTTACGGAAGTTCAAAATGGCTTACATACATAAGAAAATAAACTGCTACTGATTTTTTCACATCAGAAAGAAATCCAATTAGACCCAAATGGGAACTAATGCAAATTTTAATAACAATGTATTATTTATTTAATCTGCATAGTAACCAAAAAACTAGACATAGATACCTCAGCACTACTCAAGCCTTTTCCTTTCAAATCAAACATTATTTAATAAAACTACATCAGCCAGAAAATTATCATGCACTCACAACTATTATGAAGAACAAGAAAAGAAAGAATGCACTGAAATTGCTCTTGTGATTACACAGAAGGAAAAAGTGTTCAAATGTCTGGACCTAGGTTTTACCATTCTACGTCATGTACAAGATAAAATTTCCTGACATGTTTGCACACTTTTATCTTAATAAAGGTGAAGACCTTCTAAAAAGGTAAGGGAAGAATCAACCTGCCTACATTTACTTGCAAAATGTTAAAATCAGTTCTTAAATTAAACCAGTATTCACTGGAAAGCACATAAACCAGCAGTAATTCCAAATGGCTCTTGGTCAATGAGCAGCAAGCAGTTGTTGGGAATTCTAGGGGTGTCAGCTTCATTTCTGCAGTTTCAACTAGAACAATTTTTCAATGCTTCTAGACTGGCTGTGGGAGCCATTCTTGAATCTAACAATATATGCAGGTGCTATGCATTTGCATATTGTTTAATAGAGCAAATGAGGGAGGAGAGGTGTTGTGGCAACCAAATAATCCAAAAAAGGAGACAAGGTATCACTTCTCAATGGGAGTGGAAATACTGGGCAAATGGAATACTGGAATGTTATTACACAAAATACAGATGAGCTACAATCAGCTGCAATGGCATTAAAGGTTGGCATTTGTGGCAGGGGAAGAATATATAAAATCATAAATAAATCAAACACAAACACAAATTATCAGGAAGAAAGGAAATTTATAACAGAATGCAATTCCCTTAGTTTTTGTTTTGCACTCCACCAGCAATTCCATAAAAATAGTCTTATTTTTAAATTAAAAATTATTAAATAATTTATTTAATGTTCCATGCCTTGATTTGAAGCCCACCCCCCGAAAAAAGAGTCCATAAAATCTGCTTCCTCTAACACCCTCTGTAACTGAAGCCCTAGCACCTTCTCCAAAATCTTCCCAAGAGAAGGGAAGGTTGGAGTTCAGCCAGTACTGTATCACATGGCTGGATCAAGAGATGGTCTTTTTAGAAGGGGACATATCACTGCTTCCTCCAAGACTGAAGGCATCACTCCTTTCCGTAGAAAAGCATTCTCTCTCTCTCAGATCCAGCCACACAAATCCTACCCAGCCACATATATCAGTCAGGTGAGGAATGGCAGCGCTTATGCTGCAGGTTTATTTACTTCCTCAGTCTCTGGAAATCCAAAAGAATCCAGACAGACTAGCAAGGTGTTGCCTGAATCATCTTGCTAGAATAATTACATTATTCTCTGTTAATTTTGTTAATTGGTAGTGGTAATACAGGTCTCACAAAGGAGCTTTGATTTAAAAGTATTGAGGATTAAATAGATGCCTAGAGCAACAATAGAAGGGAAGCAGCTGAATAAAAAAAACTAAGGACTTAAAAGCAAAAATATCTGAAATACATGTACAAATGTCAAAGATAATTATTCATCCTATTTACAAAACTACATACTCTGTATGTGGTCGCAGGTTTGATACACTCGCAGAACTGGTGCTGGGTTCTTCAGCAATTCCTCCACCATCAAGGAACATAGTGACAGCCATTTCCAGATTATTGTTGCATGCTTCAAGCATATGCTTGCCTACACTTTCACTGGCACCTATAACACAATGAAAACCACATTAAGTTTCAACTAAAGCTTTAAAAGACAGAGAAAAGTACATATTAATTCAATAAAGTTAATATAATGTATTCTTACAATAGAATAAATATATATTGTTTTATATTTTAAAAAATTGACACAATCCAGTCATATTAATAAGACAGATGTTTTGTTTTGTTTTGTTGCCTTTGTATCAATCCTGACACCTGATGGTTGATGGACAGGTCCATACAATTTTCTCTGGCAACATTACTGAAGTGGTTTGCCATTGTCTTCTTCTTGGAAGTTTTTTGACTAGGACTGAGAGAGAGTGACTGGCCTACGGTCACCTATTAGCTTCTGTGTCTAAGGCTAGTCTAGAACATGGGCTTTCTCACTCCTATTATATTTTCTTTTCTGCAAGAAGAAGAGGACTGTCAGTCAATACATATATAAATCTTACCAATAATAGAAAGCATTTCAATAATGTATACTTTTATTTGCCAGATTTTAGTATACTCTGTCATTATCTCCTCTCACACATCCTTTGTTAATTACAGAGTACTCAATTGAGTATTCCTATGAGATTTAAAGCAAAGAGAGCAATCTATATAATCCAATGGATTCAACAGACCTTTTACTAAAATCTGTAGCACCCATGGAGGACTTTGGGATATATGCATGCCTCGTATTATTTTGAACTCTGAAGCAACCAGAAATCACACAAGAAGTTTGAGTAGTTTCCACCTGCTTCAAAGTTTGACATTGCTTAAGTTCCATGCCATATTTTTAAAGCATGAAAAAAAGAGGTCTCAGTACAGTTAAAGAATCAGTAATGACTATAGACAGTAGCTTAGGGAACAAGCCATGTTAAAAACTATGGTCTATGATTCCACTTCCCTTTGATCCAACTACCAAAAAGAAGGTAGACTATGTGATGCCCTCCAGTTGCTGGACTACAGCACTCACAAACCCTTGCCGTGAGCTATGCTGGCTTTGGCTGATGGGATCTGTAGTCTAAAACATCTGAAAAATTTCATGTTGCTTTTCCTGACATCCAGTAACATGGTATGGACAAGCAAAATGCCTTCCTCTTGACATTTGGCTTTTCTTCTTTCTCAACAAAATATCAGACAGAACAATTAGAAATTACTGGAGGAGAAAATTCTGTTGACACCTCTATGTAATCAAAACAATCGTTTGAGCAAATTGGTATCCATAATAAAGAAGTACTTATTATTCCTGGAAGAGCATGTTGTTTAGCATGTTGTTCTCCTTTCCATTAACTACTGCAGTTAAACTTAGTACATTTTCCTCAGAAATAATAGGTAACAGTAATACATAGAGATTGGACTACCGCAAATATAATTGTAGTCCTTGGGACTACAGTTACATTTCACATCATACATCATCTGAAATAGATGTAACATAGGCTTTATATCTACAGAGTCATTCATGTTACTTTTGAAAACGCATGTATGATAAACATCTATTACATTTAACCAAATTAATCTAATTAAGATTTTTTAAATTTTTTAAAAAGCAACTATTTCATATACTTCTATTAGCAGAAGGCTCAATGAATATGAGAATATAGATAGACTTATGCCATCCAACTAAGAATTCTTTCCAGAAGATAATTTCTCAAACAAGCATAACAGGTACTGTATTATTAAGCAAATGACAATTTTAATTCTTAATTAAATTCTTTACATCTGGTTCCTAAAAATGGAAGCAACTTCACTTCTACTTATTAAACCACAGCACATAATTAACGAATTCTGCAGACCGAGTAAAAGATTACTATATGAAGTTACAGAATTCAGAAACATCAGTACTTGCCTTGGGACTGATGACTACTTAGTATTCACTAAAATATGCATGAGGGTAATTAACTGGCCACAAGTCTCAGGAAGGAGAATGCCAGTGTTAGGGCTTCATGAACTTAGAAAATCCTAAATCATAAGTAGAACAGCATTATGTACACTGGGAACTACTGGAGGATCTGAGATTGATTTGATGCAGGTTGGAGTTATTGCAAGAGGAATTTGGGTAGTCTAAAACTACAGAGTGGCAATTCAGCTAGACCATCTGATTTCATAAATTGGCCCAGACACATCAGCAACATCAAAACCTCTTCAAATGTGCTCTGAATGACTCCAGAAATGCGCACACACACACACACTCAAGAAATAATTAAAGACAATTCTTAAGGTGGATATTATTAATACAGTGCAAGAAATCAGTGGTTAAGGGCTTAAAGAATATTATATTTCTTATGATGGTAAAATGGTATTAATTCAACAAAATATTATTCCTGTTTACTGGACACTCAGAGAATATTTTTTAAAGAGTTGGTTGTCAATTACATTATTTTGGAACTATAAAAACAGTGGGAGGGACACTGAAATTAGCAGAGTAGGTGATTACAGAATTACTTTCAGTAATCTGAAAATTTGAAAATTCCTGGAGGACCAGTAAGGTCCCAGAAGATTGGAGGAGAGAAAATGTATGTTCAAAAAGAGGGATGAGGATGACCCAAGAAAGTATAGACTTGTCTGCTTGACATTTGTACCAGGTCAGATCTTCAATAGATTATCAAGCAGCATACTTGTGTGCACTTAGATAGGCATGCTACAATTAACAGGACCAGCATGAGTTTGTCACAAATAAATTGTGCTAGACTAGCCTTACCTCTTTTTTGAAAGTTACTAGCTTAGATCAGGGGAATGTCACAGACATTGTGTACTTGGACCTCAGCAAGTGTCTTTAATGAAACTGTAAAATATGGGCTGTTGTTATTTACTCTTCGTGACTTCATGGACCAGCCCACACCAGAGCTTCCTGTCGGCCGTCGCCATCCCCAGCTCCCCCACGGTCGAGTCCGTCACCTCCAGAATATCACCCATCCATCTTGCCCTTGGTCAGCCCCTCTTCCTTTTGCCTTCCACTTTCCCTAGCATCAGCTTCTTCTCCAGGGTATCCTGTCTTCTCATTATGTGGCCAGAGTACTTCAGTTTTGCCTTTAATATCATTCCCTCAAGTGAGCAGTCTGGCTTTATTTCCTGGAGTATAGACTGGTTTGATCTTCTTGCAGTCCAAGGCACTCAGAATTTTCCTCCAACACCACAGATGTCTATATCCAAAGAATGTTTATTAGTGGCTCCAGCTTGAAGGAGAGTATTGAATGGAGTGCCACAAGCTTAATTATCCTAGGCCCTGCACTGTTCAACATTTTTACCAATGACCTGGATGAAAAAAGGCAAATACTACATTGGAGTGCATTAGCAAAAGTACAGCGTCCAGATCATGGGAAGTAATTGTTCCACTCTATTCTGTCCTGGTGAGATCCATTTGGAATACTGGCTCAATTCTGGACACCACAGTTCAAAAAGGTCAGTGACAAATTGGAGCAAGTTCAAAGGAGGCAATTTAGGCAATTCCTAAAAATCTTTCATTAAACAGCATATATACATTTGTACCTGCCCATATACAGAAAGAAATTGGAATTCTTTGGGAAAGGACTAGAGAGTTTGTTGTTTCTGCTGTTTACCACAAATTCCTGGACTGAGAATATACTAGGAAACACACTATTCCTTTATTTTTAGCATGTGAGAACTACCCAACCACTTGCATGCAGTTCTAATTGGTAGATCTTAGTATTCTAAGCAAAATACATAGATTGCATAAGCCTGAAGTTAGATAATTAATATTAACAGAGATGGCAGCACGTGCTCTTGGATCTTCAAGATAAGAAGAACCCAAGAAGACAATATTATACCACAGAGATCTAAGAAAAAAAAATTTTTTGAAGATCAAATGCAAAATGTCACTTTTTAAGAATCACCTTAGTAAAACAGTGAAAAAGGAATGCTGAAAAAAATACCAAAGATTACAGAAAAGATGGGTTTGAACAAAACAGATAGAAATGATATTTTGAAAAAGTGCAGTCATGTTTTATTTACATAATGTAACCAAGAACTCTTTTTTGTGAGATGGGCAGCCATGTAAATTTGATAAATAAATTTATAAATTAATACTCTGCATTAACAAGATGTTTGTAAATGATCTGGTGGGAGGCAACATAAATATGTAGGAGGCTCAACTTTTTTTAATCTTAGTGACTTAATGAAATCTGTAAAATGTTGCATAAAGATTAGGAGTTGTTCAAGTTGTTATATTAGAAACTTTCAAAAATGTAAGTTGAGTTAGTGAAAGAAACTAAGATAATACCTTTTTGAATGAAGGGATTGTTCAATATTATCATGGCCATCTAAAAGGTTCCATATCCCTCTTCAAGGGAATATCAGTTCCCTGAGGTATAGCTGCTTCAGTTTAAGGATTCAAGAGCACAAACCAATTAAAAAGGTTTGTGTGTGTGATTTAATCTTGTGCAATAGACTGTAAAACAAAACAATGCTATCTCTCATTTAGTTGCTCTGCATTTAGCTTCTGCCCCTTGTAGGAGGGGAAATCAGTTTTCAGACAGAACTGAATTGGATGCAACAGAAGTAGAATAAAACGAAAGCCTCTAAAACATTAAATATTTTTTGTGGGAATATATTTTACAGCACCAATTAAACTGTCCATGCAATCTTCACAGTGCAATCCTATGCATGCTAATTCAGTAGTAGATTCTACCAAGCCCAATGGAACTTACTCTCAGCTAAGTGTAGATACAATTCCATCCTTCAGTTAGAACAGAAAAATGTACAGGAAATAAAAGTAATCAGCATTAGAGCATCTCCAATACAAGGAAAGGCTTAAAAGAATGGGGCTTTCTATACTTACCAGTAACACATAAAACTTTAAATAAGAATTAAAAGCAATCTTGTTTTATCAAATAAATGAGCAAAATAATTTTGAAAACTGAGAGCAGGATCAGTACAGACCAAAATATTTTCTTATATAATGTATAATTAATGCTTATGAGATTTGATGTAAGACAACTGCCAAGCTTAGGGAAATGTTATGTGTTACAAGTAGCTACCAACAATAACAACAAAACTCTTTCCATGGTCAAATTCTACATAGGTTAATTTGGATTCTCTTTTGATAATGTGGGTGGCTAGCTTAGTTCATGCAGCAGCTACATACAGATACAAAGGAAACTGCTTTATAATAAGACAATCTTTTTTTGGTTGCTCAGTATTATTTCTCCAACCTCATAGTCTTTAGATGTGTATTGAATTAGATATCTCACTATCCTCAGCAACAATGGCATTTTGGTCAACTCTACTAGTTCTCCAGCATTTCACCAAGTAATATTTTGTAGTCCAACAAAGGTGTTAGGCAGGGCTGCAACTGGGAGGGGCAAGTGGGGCATGTGCCCCAGGCGTGGGGCAAGCGGCGCCAAAATGACAAAATAGTATTTGTATACTGAATGTTTCCGGGGGGGGGGGGGGGAGGCGCAGAATCCATGTTTGCCCCGGGTGACACAGAGCTAGTTGCCCTTCTGGTGTTAGGGATTGGACCTAGGCATTCTGCATGCACTCCAACCCTGAACCAAGCTCCTTCCTGAAATCTACTGACTGAAGTGTTTGAACATCACTTGCATTCAAGAATTCAGTCCAGAAAATATGGTTTTGGTAAGTATCATACTACATTTTTAATAAACAGAATAGGCTTTAAAAAAGATTAGGTATCTCCCTCAGGCATTTGTCCATCAAGAGCTTGTAACCTTCACTGGATGAAACCTTTTTTCAGAGGCACTATCCCTCTGAATAACAACAAACAAGAAAGGATTATGAGTCACATTCTGCTTTTAATTCTAGAATGGATTAGACATTTGGCATGGATTGGTCACTGTTAAAAACAGAACACTATATATTATGGATCTTCCTTCATCCATCAGGACAACTGTTTCTCCCCACTCCAACCTTTGTTTTCTAATTATACTCAAGGTTTGGGACGTTCATATAGTCGGAACAGACATTTAATAGAAAGATAAAAATACTTCGGGAATATTTTACCTTTACAATACCAATGTTCACGGCTAGAAAGTTCACATCAGTCCTTTAAAACGGAATTTAGATCTATGTATATTACCTCTGCTGATAGCTATTCACTCCGTCTATAAATCTGCATTTGAGAAACCAAGGTAAGACGGATGACAATGGTTTTCCACTCACGCAGTTTGGAAATGAACTGGCATTTGGAAATGGACTGGCATTTCGAGGGACAGAACTACAATCCATTTACTCGTCTACCACAAAAACAGCAATCAAACCACAAGTCTAACTCTTCCGGAAAATGTCACACTGCGGTCCCCGAAGCGAATGAGAGCTCATCTTATTTCTTCTCTCCCGCCTCCACAAAGGAATTTCCCCATAATTCTTTCTATGCATTACCTCCTCGAACTTCTCTCTTTTTCGGCTCTCTCCATATTATTTCTTTTTCGGTGCCACCTTAGCTTCCTTCTTCTCACCCATCCCCGCGCCGGCCTACCGGAGCCCCATCCCTTTTATCTCCCGCCAACTCCCTTGAAGACACTGTTTTGGTCCCCGCGCCACTTGCCCCCTCCCCCACTTAGCTGCACCGGACTCAAGTCTCCTGAGCTTATTCCGTGTTTTCGCGCGCCTCACCCGTGATGGCGGTGAATTGCTGAATTAACCCCTTCAACACTGAGGCGGCAGCGGAGCCCCCGGGCGCCGCCATCTTGCCGCCTCTATCACCGAACAACACTCGCCACCTGCCGGTCCCAATGCGCAGGCGCAGACCTACCGCGCCCCAATTCCCTTGCGCGCTTTCAATTTCAATATCAAGCGTAATGGAGAGCATGACGTAAGGAGGAAGAAGCGTATAGTCCTTCTTGAAATGGTATCGGAGTCCTCAATTGCTGCCCTCTAGCGGCCGGAGGATTTCTGCTCTGGCGCTTGACTTCGAAAAAGGCTGCTCTGAGAAATCTGCATTCAGTAGTTCACCTTGTTCCAAGGGGATTTCCGTCTTACCTTATGGGGTGGTACCTACAAATGTAATAAACCAAAACCGAATAAACCTAAGCGTATAGCGTCGGGGCCTTCCCCAATGTACCATTCCATTTGACGTTGAGGCCTGGACTCTGAGCGCAAATAACAGGACGACTTACTAGAGCAGAGCTTTCCAAACTGTGTCGGGACACGTTAGTGTGTCGGCTGCAGTGTTTGGGTGTGTCGCAGCTGCTGCTGCCTCCGAGCCCTGCCAGGATTCCACGCAGGTCCTAGTGCCTGCCTTGTGCCTTGCTGCCTCCAAACCTGCCCTGCCAGGTTTCTGCACAGGTCCTAGTGCCTGCCTGGTGCCTTGCTGCCTCCAAACCTGCCCTGCCAGGATTCCGCGCAGGTCCTAGTGCCTGCCTGGTGCCTTGCTGCCTCCAAACCTGCTGTGATTCCACGCAGGTCCTAGTGCCTGCCTTGTGCCCTGCTGTAAGAGTGTGTTGCGAAATGAAGCCCTGCTGCAAGAGAGTGTCGCGAAATGATGCATGTCTAAAAAGTGTGTCACCAACATGAAAAGTTTGGAAAGCTCTGTACTAGAGTGAAGCTATATGGAATTTTAATCGGAAAGGCATCCTAGGCCAAATTGCCATTAATGTAGGAAACAGTAGTTTAAAAAGGGAGATCGCCATCAGGCCTACCTATCCTGTGCAATGCTGGAAAAGCAGTAACTAATTTGAATCAGCTGGACCCAAGAACTGCTACAAAAGCAGGACATACGCTACTATGTAAGAGTTTATGGCCAGTAAATGAGCTGCCTGAGAACGTAAAATAACTCCTCCGATCTATAGGAGAGAAAAAAAGCATTTAACCACTTCAGATTAAATACTCAACCAATAATCTCACCCTGATTACATCTTCTAGACAATTTAAAATTCATGTATTTTGGCTTTTGTATTTGCGTGCTGCAAGAATCTCTGGAAGCTAGTTTTGCCTTGTAAAATCATTGCCCCCAAATCCTGAAATTATCATTGGTTGTACTTTTTGATAAGAACTGTGACTTCAAGTTTTTGAAAAATATCCTTCCTGAGTAAAAATGTGATTTCATGCCGAGAACACTATAGATAAATTCAGACTATGGATTTTATCCATAGCTATATTTATTCTCAGAATTAAGAATTATTCTAAGAATTTATTTTAAGAACTAAAAATATAAAGGCACAGGATGTATGCAAGTGTTTCAAATGTGGTTTTGGTTTTAAAGAAATGACTGAGAAGTTTCAGACAAATTTACCAAAAACCAGAGGATTCTGAGAAATATACCCAAATATTAGCTTGAAAACCAACACAGGCACCTAATGAGAATCCCATCTTTCTCCAGAATGCAATAGTGCCAGTAGAGAACAATTCTAAAAATGAAAAAACTAAAAGGATAGATGTAAGAATACTAAGTGTAATGTTTGAAAAATAATATTTATTCACTTATTGTTCTGTCACTTTCATTTAAACCCTTCAAATTATATATGATTCTGGTTTATTGAACTCAGCTGCACCAAAAATTGCCATATGTTATAAAGCTGAACAAAAAATGAATGGGATGGAGATTCCTAAAGGAAGGCACAGCTGACTGCATTTCTAAGCATTCTGAATGCTGAAATACCTTATCAAATATTTCAGGAAAGTGGAAAACAATTGAAAGGGCGTGTAGAGGCTGTAAATTAACTTTTCCCCTTAATCAGAATAGGAACTCTGTTGGATGTATATTAGAACTATGTTTAGGGGATAATCATGACATTTACAACATTTCAAATAATTTTAATGCAATAGTCATTACATAAGTAATTTTAATGGCAACATTATATATAATCTATATATTAGAAATTACTTACAAATGAAAATAAATGCAATTTACCTACTGACTGTCTTTGGTTCCTTTTATAAGATACTTTTAAAATATATCAAATTTAGAATTCCAAAATGAATCAATTGAAAATTGACTGGTTTTCTGGTGAAATTTGTAAGCCACTTTACTAGCAAAGCAAAAATACAATTCCAGCAAACAGAAAAATGAGAATGTATCTTAGGCTATGTGTATCTTAAAGACAACATTTACTATATCACCTCCTTGTAAGTTCACGGGCAACAGTGGCATGGTTATGACAACTCAGCAAGTATTATGATTCAGTTCAACTTGAAATTGCTTTTATTTTCTAATTTGCCTACTTATTTTAGGGAGAGGCAATCAGGAGAAAAATGGTAGCTGTTTTGATGACACATTGTAATAGTGAGAAACAATACATCATGATGGTTTTAAAACTTCTCTCTTAACACTGAGAGTAATTGATGCCATCCATGTATTAAAGGACACACACAAGAATTCAAAGAAAAAGGCACAGAGCAGGTGCTACTGTTTCTGAAACAAGTAATACATTAATTATGGGAGCAGCTAATCCCAGAACAGATAAATATTTGCCAGCTTTTCAGAAGTGTCTTTTTTAAAACTTTCTACTAATCCACAATGTCTTTGTCATTACTGTGGATGTTTCAATTTGTTGCAGATCTCTTAAACATCTGGATGATTGTCCTTTGTTTGATTGGTAGCAATTCTACATCCTTTAAATCAGAGTTGTTGAGGACAAAATTCAGAACATTCCCACTTTTTACTGTTGATTTTGTCTGGTGCTTGCTAGAAGTCTTCCCATTCTCACTGTGGGAACATCTGTGTAGTTTGGGTTGATTTATTTCAGTCTGGCTGTTTGAAGCCTTTGAGAGTTTGCAGTGTTTCCTAACAGCTGGGGATTTTCTAACTGACTGAGATGTCATAGGGCGCAAATGATACTCATCAGGGGAGCCTTTTTTGCGATTTAGTGTTTTCTGTTCTCTGTCCATTTCCTTCTGAATTTTCAAAGCCAGACGCCTGTCTTCTTCTTCCTGTTTATTTCGTTCATAAAACTGCTGCTCCAAATATATCTGCTTTTGTATATCATTCATCTCTTCCTCTTCTGTTTGTACAAAAGTTCTTCTTCTTTTGTCATTCAAATATGAATCCACTGCTGATTCAGTGGGAGATTCTTGAGATTTTCTCTTTGGAATCTCTTTAGTGATCAGAGAGCAACTCTGTTTTTTATTTCCAATTGGACAGTTTCCCATCACCTTTGTTTCTTCACAGGTTGTATCTTTGCTCTCCTGTTGGCTACTAGATGTCAAAGAAATAAGGATTTTTTCAGTGTTATTTTTCTGAAGTTTCAGCAAGTGTGAGCTTTCTGTAAAATTTCCATTTTTAAAGTCATTATTACCAGATGCACTGCTCATTGAGAAAAAACACTCAGTTCCACAGTCCTCCCTATGGGTAACATGTTCAACTGTTGGTTCATTTAACTGATTCCTGGAAAAAGATGACAATTCCGGGCCATGACAGTTGAATTCAGATGTAGTACATATATTTAAATGATCAGATGACTCTAAAGGGGAATATTTAGTCATTTTTCCCTCTCTGATTGCCTCTGAAGATAGTATGGTCGTATCATCTTCTGTTTCTTCATCTTCTAATGTAAAGCTTGTTTCAGTTCTGATGCTTTCCTGCAAAAAAATAATTAAAGGTCAAATATCCAGTATCCACCTTTTTTTGATATGGGAAAAAATGGATTTTTTGACTATGGATCGTGAAACATTGGAACATTAAAAATTTGGTGATATAACTTCACAACTTATTTATTTATTTATCGTATTTATACCCCGCCTATCCCCTCCCTAATGGAGGACTCTAGGCGGCTTACATACATCGTATTCATATATATATTTATACATTTCATATATATAGTACAACAGTTTAACCGCGCACTAAGGGAAGGGGTAAGGGAACCGACTCTTCCGTGGGTACTGACTTCAAGGTAAAAGATTAGAGATTTAGAAGTCTACTGTAATCAGACATACATACTCCACAGTATTATATAGAAATCCCAATACATATACATACCCCAGAAAGAGAGTCAATGTTTTCTTCTTCTAATTTTCCGAATAGCAACTTTGGAGGCAAGACACCACAGGACTTTGGAGACAAATACCTTAAGAACAGTGCAAAAAAAAAAAGAGGTAAAGGAAGCTTTTATAGCTTGAGAAGAACAAGCTTTACATTAGATTTACATTTAAATATAACCTAGCACAGCTTTTACTTTATTATTTCTCAGAAGAGTACATGTAATAAAATGCTTGTAAGACTCAGCTTCTTTTACCTTGGACTAGTGCTGAATTTCTGTATATGCATTTTGGAACAGTGATTTGTTCCTGCTCTGCTCTCAATAAAGGTATCAAGACACATCTGTTAAATTTAGACTTATCAAAGAGAATATTTGTAGTTCAGGGTCGAACAGTGGAGTCCTTGGTGCTCTCTGAGCCTTGCTGTTTTCTTGCAGACGTTTCATTGCCAGGCTAGGCAACATCTTCAGTGCGAAAAGGGAGTGGGACTTGCTCTCTGTTTATATACCCTGGCTTGCCCTGCCTGTGTTGGTGGGGGTGTTGTTCTCCTCTTAGGAGTTCCTTGACTGGGCTGTTGTTTGCTGCTTGGTTGATTGACTGAGTTAATAGTTCCTTGATTAGGGTATATTGTGCTGTTTGATTGTTCAAATAAATTTCTCTTCTGTGTATATTATACGAATATGCATATACTGCACTAATCAATCTTTGACTACATAACTGGATTTTACTTACTTCTTAATGTCTCCAAAATTGCTTGATTTGTTTTTCGATGTTTTGCAACAATCAGAAGGGGATGGACCTGGCAGCAGACTGCTTTGTACAGACTCTTCAGTAGATCTGTTCTTCAGTGTCAAAAAAGATACAGATAAAAAAGAATGCCTATTATTATTATTATTATTATTATTTTCCTGCCCTTTTAATATATAACTCAAGGCAGCAAACATACCTAATACTCCTGCCTCCTATTTCCCCCACAACAGTCCTGTGAGGTGGGTTGGGCTGAGAGAGAGTGATTGGCCCAAAGTCAGCCAGCTGGCTTTATACCATATTAAGCTGCTTTATCACAAAAAATCTCTACAATGGTGATATACACAATTCATCCCACATTTAAAAAATTGATATATTCATGCTCAACAAAGAAAACATGTTTGTATCACAGAATGCTTCCCTGTGTACTGTACCAGAACACTATCATACTGGCATCACTCACCAATTTATGTGATAGATTGTCAGTTGAATAGGAAATGACATTGGCTTTTACCTCACTTAATCCAGGTTTAAATAAGAGCCACATTTATTGTACAGCAGACATTATTTATGTGGCTTTGTCTGGGCATTCATATTTTTCTTTTATATTATATATACTTTAAAAATTGTAAGTTGCCCCTTCTTTTTGGAGTGGAGTGGCCTCAAAATCTAATAAATAATAAAACAAATTAGATTCTTAACTGGAAACAGCAATAGTAAGGAAAAATATGGTAAGCATAATAATAGATACATTTATATATTTATATGCCAGTATTAATTTATTACACCCAAAATAGATCTTCTAGCATTATGTGCTACAATTATTTCAGAAGTTAGAATTTTTCAGATATATATATATATATATATATATATATAGAGAGAGAGAGAGAGAGAGTGTGTGTGTGTGTGTGTATATATATATATATAGAGAGAGAGAGAGAGTGAGTGTGTGTGTCATGTGTCAAACGAGTAAAGAAGTGTTTAGAAGGAAATGACAAGCAATTCGAACATTTAATGTAATTTATATAATAAACTGTCTATAGGGCCTGACTTTTGGTACACCCCTGTTCATCAGTGCGCTGTAATGGTTAGATATTGGATTGGCACCAGGGAGACTCAGGTTCTAGTCCACTTTCAGTACAGACCCTCAGTGGGTGAATCTGGACCACTCACTTTCCAACCTCACAGAATTGCTGCTGTGGGAAAAAGTAGGAGGGAGCATTTTATACGCCAATGTGTGCTCCTGCATGAAAGGTAGGATAGAAATCTAATCAAAAAATGAATCTGCTACAGCTATTATTCCATTTTAAACAAAATACTCTTGTTATACTAATAAGCACAGGAGGCAGAGATTATAAAAGTCAGAAGAAACACAGTGTTGTTAACACTGTACGGCATAGTCAAAGTGTATTTCTTAACAATCTGATAGCAGTATCATTTTTTTAATATTTATCTTGATTACAGAAGAAAAGTGAAAAAGCATCCGATTAAGCATATTAAGTACCCTCTTACAATGTTAATATTCAAAATGCTATTTAAGATATGCTGAAGATTTAACTGCTTTGAAATAGGTATATTGAATTGAAAAACCTACTTAACTGTCATTTTGGTTAAACTTACCAAATTGAAACTCAGTTCTCGTGCCAACACTTCATCTAATAGTAATTGTTCTGTTATCTTTTTTTTCCTTTCTTCTGTTAACCTCTGCTCTTCTTCCTCTTCTGCTAGTAGTCTTTGAATATAGTCTTCACTTGCTTTGCTCTCTTCTTGCTCAAGAGCACGGCGTTCTGCTTCCACCTAACCCCAAAATTTATCACTGTTTAACAAGTTATTTTATTTTATAGACTGAGAATTTTCCTTTTTTTTTACACCACCACTCCTTAAGGAAGAGCTTTCACATTTTGGCTTGGCTTAATACCTAGGCATTTTGTGCCTACAAACAATCTTTGCTTTCTCTCAATCCAGGGTTTACCTCAGGATTTTATGATACTGCCTATTAGTGAGCACCATTCAACTTTACCTTAGTGATCTCGGCTTCATATTCTTTCCTTAATTCTCCAGGCTTACTTAAGCAGGGTATTGGATGAGACATATGCACTATTCCAGAAAACAAAGCAGAGATGAGACAAAATGTGATTATTATGATCCAAGTATTTTAAGGGTGTATGTCGCAATTTAATATGAATATGTATGAAAGCATACACTTAAGTGCAATCCTTTTTTTATCAACCTGGAGCCTTTGCAATTTCTGTCTCTAACAATATATAATTAGTGCTCATAAGAGATCATTAAAGGAAAGGTTAAAAAATAAAGCACCATTGAACATTTATCTAGGAAAAACAAAAGATCTGACTTTTAACAGTGGTGACTTATAATTATGTTATTAAATTATTACAGTTTTGCAAATAAATCAACAAATCTAACAACCCATATTGTAATAGTCTATCTACCCATACTTATGGTTTCTGGTATGGTGATTTCTTCCACAAAGAAGAGTAATCTCTGAGCTTGGAAATGTATCACTCTCTTATCAGCTAAATTTTTTTTTTACTTAAGAATTTCTCTTACTTCTTTTCAAAACTTTATATAAAATTTCTGAACAGCAAAGACAGGTGTATATGTGAAGTACCAAGCTAGTGAAATTTTACTTACAATCATTTTCTAGGTCCTGTCCATTAATTCTGCGTTGGCACTCTTCTGGGAAATGTTTCTTAATTTTTTCCCATAACTCCAAATTGATAAGCGTGTTCTTGCGAGAGTTATATCGTGCCCAAGATGAGATTCGCCGACGACAGAAAGGACAACACAAACTTGCTTTTTCCACTGTAAGTTGGAAACAGGCATTACAAAGAGTATGGTGGCATGGTAATGTAACTGGTTCGACAAAAATATCCATGCAAATGTTACAGTGGCAGTCTGACAAGGAGAGTGGAGCCTCTGATTCTTTTGGCATCTTCAGTCCAGAAAGGGAGGACAATTCCCTTAATACATCATCAGCATCTACAAAAATAGCACATTACCTGTTTAGGATCAGTAAAAAGGCAGCATTAAAATTATGTCTGCTAGATCACTTTTCACATGATGTATGAATGTTTTTGTTTTTTATTTTTTATCCTTTTATTACTTTATAAGTAACTCAAGGCGGCGAACATACCTAATACACCTTCCTCCTATTTTCCTCACATCAACCCTGTGAGGTGGGTTGGGCTGAGAGTGACTTGATGTTATCTGATGTCTAAGCTTTATCACTATTGTTGTTGTTTATTCGTTCAGTCGTTTCCGACTCTTCGTGACTTCATGGACCAGCCCACGCCAGAGCTTCCTGTCGGCCGTCACCATCCCCAGCTCCCCCACGGTCGAGTCCGTCACCTCCAGAATATCACCCATCCATCTTGCCCTTGGTCAGCCCCTCTTCCTTTTGCCTTCCACTTTCCCTAGCATCAGCTTCTTCTCCAGGGTATCCTGTCTTCTCATTATGTGGCCAAAGTACTTCAGTTTTGCCTTTAATATCATTCCCTCAAGTGAGCAGTCTGGCTTGATTTCCTGCAGTATGGACTGGTTTGATCTTCTTGCAGTCCAAGGCACTCTCAGAATTTTCCTCCAACACCACAGTTCAAAAGCATCTATCTTCCTTTGCTCAGCCTTCCTTATGGTCCAGCTCTCGCAGCCATAGGTTACTACAGGGAATACCATTGCTTTAACTATGCGGACCTTTGTTGTCAGTGTGATGTCTCTGCTCTTAACTATTTTATCAAGATTTGCCATTGCTCTCCTCCCAAGAAGTAGACGTCTTCTCATTTCCTGGCTGCAGTCAGCGTCTGCAGTAATCTTTGCACCTAGAAATACAAAGTCTGTCACTGCCTCCACTTTTTCTCCCTCTATTTGCCAGTCATCAATCAAGCTCGTTGCCATAATCTTGTTTTTTTTGAGGTTCAACTGCAACCCAGCTTTTGCACTTTCTTCTTTCACCTTCGTCATAAGGCTCAACTCCTCCTCGCTTTCAGCCATCAAAGTGGTATCATCTGCATATCTGAGATTGTTAATGTTTCTTCCAGCGATTTTAACTCCAGCCTTGGATTCCTCAAGCCCAGCATGTCGCATGATGTGTTCTGCGTACAGGTTGAATAGGTAGGGTGAGAGTATACAGCCCTGCCGTACTCCTTTCCCAATCTTAAACCAGTCCGTTGTTCCGTGCTCTGTTCTTACCGTTGCTACTTGGTCGTTATACAGATTCCTCAGGAGGCAGACAAGATGACTTGGTATCCCCATACCACCAAGAACTTGCCACAATTTGTTATGATCCACACAGTCAAAGGCTTTAGAATAGTCAATAAAACAGAAATAGATGTTTTTCTGAAATTCCCTGGCTTTCTCCATTATCCAGCGGATATTGGCAATTTGGTCTCTAGTTCCTCTGCCTTTTCTAAACCCAGCTTGTACATCTGGCAATTCTCGCTCCATGAATTGCTGGAGTCTACCTTGCAAGATCTTGAGCATTACCTTACTGGCATGTGAAATAAGTGCCACTGTTCGATAGTTTGAACATTCTTTAGTGCTTCCCTTTTTTGGTATGGGGATATAAGTTGATTTTTTCCAATCTGATGGCCATTCTTGTGTTTTCCAAATTTGCTGGCATATGGCATGCATCACCTTGACAGCATCATCTTGCAAGATTTTAAACAGTTCAGCTGGAATACCATCGTCTCCTGCTGCCTTGTTATTAGCAATGCTTCTTAAGGCCCATTCAACCTCACTCTTCAGGATGTCTGGCTCTAACTCACTGACCACACCGTCAAAGCTATCTTCAATATTATTATCCTTCCTATACAGATCTTCCGTATATTCTTGCCACCTTTTCTTGATCTCTTCTGCTTCTGTTAGGTCCTTACCATCTTTGTTTTTGATCATACCCATTTTTGCCTGGAATTTACCTCCAATGTTTCTAATTTTCTGGAAGAGGTCTCTTGTCCTTCCTATTCTATTGTCTTCTTCCACTTCCGCACATTGCTTGTTTAAAAATAATTCCTTATCTCTTCTGGCTAACCTCTGGAATTTTGCATTTAATTGGGCATATCTCCCCCTATCACTGTTGCCTTTTGCTTTCCTTCTTTCTTGGGCTACTTCCAGTGTGTCAGCAGACAGCCATCTTGCCTTCTTGGTTTTCTTTTTCTTTGGGACGTTTTTTGTTGCCGCCTCCTGAACAATGTTGCGAACTTCTGTCCATAGTTCTTCTGGGACCCTATCTACTAAATCTAGTCCCTTAAATCTATTCTTCACCTCCACTGCATATTCCTTAGGAATATTAGTGAGCTCATATCTAACTGATCTGTGGGTCTTCCCTATTCTCTTTAGTCTGATTCTAAATTTTGCAATAAGAAGTTCGTGATCTGAACTACAGTCAGCTCCAGGTCTTGTTTTTACCGACTGTATAGATGTCCGCCACCTTTGGCTGCAAAGGATGTAGTCAATCTGATTTTGGTGTCAACCATCTGGTGAAGTCCATGTATAAAGTCGTCTTTTAGGTTGTTGGAAGAGAGTGTTTGTTATGCACAGTGAGTTGTCTTGGCAAAATTCTATCAGCCTATGTCCTGCTTCATTTTGTTCTCCCAGACCATGCTTGCCTGTGATTCCAGGTGTCGTCTGACTACCCACCTTAGCATTCCAGTCTCCTGTAATGAAAATAACATCTCTTTTTGGTGTATTATCCAGTAGGTGCTGCAGATCCTCATAGAACTGATCTACTTCTGCTTCTTCAGCATCTGTGGTTGGGGCGTATATTTGGATCACTGTGATGTTAAATAGCTTACCCTGAATTCGAATTGAGATCATTCTATCGTTTTTTGGATTGTATCCAAGCACTGCTTTAGCCACTTTATTATTAATTATGAAAGCTACTCCATTTCTTCTGTGGTCCTCTTGTCCACAGTAGTAGATCTGGTGGTCATCTGATGTGAAGTGGCCCATTCCAGTCCATTTCAGTTCACTGACACCTAAAATGTCTATATTTAATCTTGACATCTCACCAATAACCACATCCAATTTTCCCTGGCTCATAGATCTTACATTCCAGGTGTGTTGATCTTTAGAACATCGGATTCGTCGTTCACCACTAGCACCGTCGGCCGCTAGCCGTCCTTTCGGCTTTGAGCTAGCTGCGTCATCACATCTGGGGCTAGTTGAACATATCCTCTGTTCCTCCCCAGTAGCATTTTGACCATCTTCCGACCTGGGAGTCCGATCTTCCGATGGTATACCGACATATCTTTGGTTGTACTGATCCATTTAGTTTTCACGGCAAGAATACTGGGGTGGGTTGCCATTACCTTCCCCAGGGATCGTATTTAGTCTGACCTCTCTGCCACGACCTTCCCGTCTTGGGTGTCCCTTCACGGTTTAGCTCATGGTTTCATTGAGGTGCTCAAGCTCCAGCACCACGACAAGGTAACAATCTCCTTTGCTGGAGATTATCACTATTAGTATAGTACAATACGGTTCTATCATAAAAGCACAAAAACAATTGTATTAATTATAAGTAAGGAATGCCTTCGTCTATTACTTTATTATTAGGCAGTGGCTGAAGTAGGCCCATACATTGTTTCCCAATGCAAACATACTTCCAACTCTCTTGATGTATTTCTGTGTAGATGCTTAAAACTATAGAAGTTATAAAATATTGCTTTGCAATCACGTAACATAGAAATCCAATTGTATCAGCTACTTTCTTTAGAAAAACGCTCACAGTTACCTGATTATTTATAGACAGCCTATTTAAAAGAAGTTTTGCAAGTGTAGAGAATACCGTCTACTAAATAGAACTAAAGCAATGCGATGTTGACTCAAAATAGCAGTATTTTCGGAACAGGAAGCATTATGTGGGTGGAGTTTTCACACTGAAATTAAGATACATGACCATAATTCTCATATATTCTGTTTGCCTGTAATCTGGAGCTCACTTTATACAATCACACCTGATTTCTGGTTCTGCGCTTCATTAAGACGCACAAGGGCAGATAAACAGGGTCGCCTGCAGAAAAACGTGTAGACTAAACGCCTTATCACAGAACGGCGGGAGCCAGAAGAGACGACCCCTCAGCGCGTCCTGCTTCCTACCTCCTTCTCCGAGCGAAAAAACTGGGAAAGCTCTCCGGCTGGCCCGTCCCCAAAAGAAGGCTCACTTTACACGTTAAAAAGAGGCCAGGCCGAACAAGACGCTCACGTTCCTCGTATTGTAGCGGCGGGACAAAAGGACGCCGGCTCACCTCATCGGGGCAGGCGCGTCGCGGGCCTTCGCAACCCCACACAAGGTCCCGCCGCTTCCGGCCCTCACTCGGAAGCCTGTAGCCGGACCCCAGACGTTGCAGCTCAGAAAGCGCGCTAAGCCGATAGCTTCCTTTCCTCTGCTGCCGGATCCTCTGCCCCGCCCACCGAGAGAAAACAAACAACAGCCAATCCTGCAGCCGAATGCTCGGGCGCCCCGCCTATTTCCGCTTCGCCCTCCCGCCTTAACTTGAAAGGGTTCGACTTCCGCGTATGCGAATTTGTTTTATTGTGCCGGCTGTAGCTAAATTTATTTATTTTTGAAAAAAATAACCAAAGTATGTTGAAAGTCAAAATGAAGACAAATCCCAGTTGAGATATATTTTATCTTAAAAAAAGAACCAGCTGGTTATCTTTGTTTCTTCATCCAGTGTAAATAAATAAATATCAGTAGTCATTGAGAGATGTAGGTGCAATGTGAAACTCAGAGCATCAGATAGGATGTAATTTTAATAATTTATTAAACCTGTATGCCGCTCGATTCCCAGCGCGCTCACAAAATGCATGGCTGAAAGGTGGGCTAAATTCATGGCTGTGCGCAAACAAACAAAGGCATGGGTTGGATTGGACTGGATTCTCCTGGCTTTATTTTCCTCCCCTCCTACCAAACATCTTCAGCCAGTGGAAAATACTCTAACTACTAATCAGTCTCTTTAATGTGGGATGGGGCTGAGAATAGATCTGGATGAGGACATGAGTTGTTACAGATGGCTGGACGCATTTGTTTAGCCATTTGTTAAAACCTGGTATTGAGGCAAGCTGAGGCACAGGGTAATTGGGGAACTGCCCAGAAAAGGCTGTCCTGCTTTAGTAGGCAGATCTCTCCCACCCTACAGATCAGCCACAGGGCTGGCATGGAATCGGACCTGCTGGGTGAGGAGGTTTCTCTCCCTGCTTCTTCCAACCCTCCCAGTCCTGATACCTGATCCCCAAGCTGCCAGGGCTGGGAGGATTAGGACTATCCCACCAATGCCTTTCATCCAGACTAAGAAACAACTGACAAGTATCAGATGGGGAGGGGAGGAATGGGTGTGAAGTAGGAGATATCCTGCTTCACCACATAACTTTTCCCAAGTTTTCCAGACTACTTTTAAATGTGCTAAATCTGTGTTCAGGCTGCTTTTGAACATGGGTTTACTACTCTTTCAGAAGAGTGCTGAACCCTTGTTTAAAAATAGCCCAGCCAATAGCTGGCAGCAGGTTGGGGGCAGTTTCTGGACTGCAAGGTTGAAGTGGATAGACTGCAAGGTTGGCCCTATACAGATACATTCCTACTTCTCAGTCATCTACCACCAAGTATGCACACTTGAAAGTTGTTTTGCTGTTGCATATACAGTAAACGTGAATATTTGGCAGCATGCTACATCAAGTAAGAATTCATAAGAGATTTGTGCCACAAAATTGTATATGTATTTGCAAAGTAATATGCTAGATCCACAAAGTTCAGCTAGGTCTTAATAACAATATATTTATAAATAAATAAATTCCATTAGCCATTCAAGGATTAGACATATCTCACATGGGAAACAACAAAATGAGGTACTTGATAACTGCAGTCTACCCACCTATTGAAGTAGCTAATGGAAGAATTTTTAAAGATGTTATAGACAGAATGGAAATTTTTCCAGGACTTACATTGTGCTTTCTAGTGTTCACTTCACAAACATTATCTACATAATCTGTTCCACAGCTTTGTAAAGTAGGCCAGTACTACTTTCCCCAATTATACATAAACGAAAGGTTTTGCATGAAGCCACTTACAATAAATTTGAATCTTTGGTATTTCCCCTTATAGGTCATTTTAGATAATATGTTTCTGGAGGAAAAGTATTATTTCAGAATATTTTTTTGCTCTTTAGAATTAACTTTCTTGTTTTCCACTATATTAACAGCGCATAACAGGCTGTGGTGAAGGACCTGATTTTTCACCACTTTGTTTATAACAGAGTGGATATCTTGGGTGTAATCTTGTCTTTGTTTATCAGGCTGGTAGTCTGCATCTTGGCTGTAGGTAATGAAAAATGCACAGAGAGCTTTAACATCTTCTTCCTGGAGTCCCAGTATCTCCAGTGCTGATTCCCATGCTAACTGAATTCTTTGGTTTTTACCTTTCCTCCTCAGAACAGATGATAGTGTAGGCAAGGCTCTGACAAGATCAGGTACTCTTTCTATCACTTGAGAATGTAGGCAATGAATAGTTTCACAGATATAGCTATGGAAGAGGTTTATCTCTACAGAATTAAACCTGCAAAAAGACATACAAATATAATCTACCTTTACGGTTTATATCAACAGGCCCGCAAATTATTTCCATTTGAGAAGCAGCGATGTTGCTAAATCCTATTTGTCTCCACTTTAAGGTAAGCACCATTAATTTAGATGGAAATTATTCCCAGATAATGTGTCTAGAGGGTTGCAGCCTAAAGCTGTAATACTCATATTTAATAAGTGTATGTTCTGTCAAAGTAGAATTCAGCTACACAACTACAGTTTTATTAATTCAGTCTAATCCTAAAAAAATTATTTGAATTTATTTATTTATTTATTACATTTATATCCCGCCCATCTCCCCCACAAGGAGGGACCCTGGGTGGTTCACAATAAAAAGTTTAAAATCAATAAAAACCATAAATAACACTAATAATCAATAAAAATATCTAATTACAGTCCGATCCAAGCAATGGTACATCTTACTTATCCCATGGGCCGGTAAGGCTGGTTAAGGCAGATCTAAGACCCCAGCCAACCCCAAGACTGGCTGTTCCCCTCCCTTCCCCAAGCATGATGGCAAAACCAGGTCTTTAGGTTTTTTCTAAAGTCCAGGAGAGAGGGGGCCGATCTTATTTCAGGGGAAGAATATTCCAGAGGGCAGGGGCTACTGCAGAGAGGGCACGCCTCCTGGACCCCATCAGATGGAAATCTCTTACAGACGGGGTTCGTAGCATGACCTCTCTGCAGGACCGGGTGGGACGGGTTGATGTGACAGAGATAACCTGGTCTCATGCCATGTAGGGCTTTAAAGGTGATAACCAACACCTTGAATTGAATCCGGAAGCGAAGTGGCACCCAATGCAGCTCACGGAGCAAAGGTGTTATGTGTGCTGATCTTGAGGCACCTAAAATTGCCCGCGCGGCTGCATTCTGAACCAGCTGAAGCTTCCGGACGCTCTTCAAGGGTAGCCCCATGTAGAGCGTATTACAATAGTCTATATGGGAGATGACCAGGGCGTGAGTGACCGTTCGAAGGGCCCCTCGCTCCAGGAAAGGGCGTAACTGGCACACAACATGAAGTTGTGCAAAGGCCCTTCTGGCCACGACGAGCCGTGAGTCCAAGAGGACCCCCAAGTTACATACCGGTTCTGTTTGGGGCAGTGCAATCCCATCCAGAACTAAGGATGGTAAATTCCTAGACACCGAGGGGCCATTAATCCACAGCCATGCCATCTTACCAGGGTTCAACTGAAGCCTGTTGTTCCCCATCCAGACCCCCACAGCCCCCAGGCACTTGGACAGGGTAGTCACAGCATCACTTACTTCCCCCGGGATGGAGATGTATAACTGAGTATCATCAGCATATTGATGATACCTCATCCCGTGGAGACGGATGATCTCGCCCAGTGGTTTCATGTAGATGTTAAATAGGAGAGGAGAGAGCACTGAGCCCTGCGGAACCCCACAAGGGAGGGGCCATGGACCGGATCTCTCCTCCCCTATCAACACCAATTGGGACCGGCCCTGGAAGAAGGAGGTGAACCAGCGCAAAACCATGCTGTCCACCCCCAACTCCCTGAGTCGTCCCAAAAGGATACCATGGTCGATGGTATCGAAAGCCACTGAGAGGTCAAGGAGAGCCAGGATGGATGCACTGTCCCCATCCCACTCCCGCCAGAGATCATCCATAAGTGCGACCAATGCCATTTCCGTCCCATATCCCGGTCTGAAACCTGACTGAAAGGGGCCTAGATAATCCGTTTCATCAAGAATCCTCTGGAGCTGCAACGGCACCACTTTCTCAACCACCTTCCCCATAAAGGGGAGGTGGGAGACTGGACAAAAATTGTCCAGTACAACAGGATTAATTAATTAATTAGTCAATTAATTCCCAAATAAAATTTAATTAAAGCAATATTTATCTAGAGTATGGATGTAAAATTCAGATTTCTTTTCAAGATTTGATTAGTACTCCATAGCTGAACTGTTTGGAATAAGAAACACAGTCCTTGATTTTTTTAAGCCATTCTGTTAATTCTTAACACCCTGATGTGTTCTAGATGTCTTGGATTGCAACTCTTGAGAATTTCCAGCCAGTATGAGAAGTCCCAGATGCTGACCATGTTTCCAAGAGACTTTGGGAGTTATAGTCCAACACACTGGAAGGGCACCAAGTTGGGAAAGGCTGCTTAAAATCATCTGTTCATGTGTTAACAGTATATTAAACGTATCAAATTATTGTTATATTTTTGTTAACCCAAGAATACAGTTATCACTTGTAATACCATTACCAGGCAGCCATTATATTATTCCCAAAGTTTTTATACATATAACAACTTAACCTGTATTTTCATTTTTCTTACCTGTCTTCTAGCAGTGATGTCCACATCTCATCTTGCTCCAGAACCGTATTCCAAAAGTCAAACTTCTCTGATAATTTCTGAATGCTGGAATCTAATACAGTATATTGTGACTTTATAGTTTGCAGCTTGTTTTCAATTCTGGTAAGATTCAAAAGCCAAAAGAAATTAGAATAAATACCCTCCCATTCTAGAGAATCTATTTTTGTAAAGTTTCCCAGTTTGATTGAAGAGTTTTTGTACAATAGATGAATTATATTTGATACACTGACACATGATTTTGGCACTTAGTTTCTTTAGCTTCTTTCCATATGGTTTATGTGATGTTGTTATACCCCTGTACTTGTTGCAATCTTTTTCCCATGTAGGACCAACAATCTATTCTTCTACTCCAGTGCTTTCCAAACTGCTGCTGTTGGTGACACACCAACGGTGGCAGCGGCGGCGGCACGGGGGCATGTGCGGCATGTGCGTGCACGGCAGCGGTGCAGGGGGGCGCGGCGGACTCGTGTTTTCCGCTAAAACGCGGAAGCGCTGATGGCGCGCCGCTGCCGTTGTCGCTGCTGCCGCCGCCACACACACACCCGCCCCGCCGCCGTGCACGCCCCCGCCGCCGCTTCCGGGTTGTGTTGCGACACACTAAACTGTGTGTTGCGACACACTAAAGTGTTGGAACACACAGTTTGGAAAGCTACAGTATATTCTACTCCATTGTATCTTTTGGAAAATGGTTTTTTAAAAAATATACAAATAATAAAGATATTTTTTTGAAAACTGCAGTAACACTTAGGCAAGGTCAATTTCTTTTCAGGTTTATGTAGTAAAATGATATCTTGGTACATTTATTTTCCTAAAATATAGTAAATAAAATTTAATCCAAAATTGATTTGACCAGCTGAATAAACTTAAAGTTATAGTTTTTAACTAAATCACAAGCAAGTTAATCCTTTTTCTCCAGTGTTCATTATGGAAATAACTAACTCTGTGGAACTGCCACAACGTACAAACAGATATTTGCTTATCTCACAGTCATTTCAGTTATTTATAATGTTTCATGTTTAAGATTGCTGTCCCCAAATGCTAAACTACTGAACAGCTGGCTGTTTTTAAAAATCCTACTCCAGAGTAAAAAAGAAACAAGTGAAATGCTGTTAACTCTGTAGCTAACTAGTTTACATTTTTAATTATTTTGGTACCTTTGAACAAGTAAAGCAATGCCTAATGAAAGGAAGGTTCAATTTCATTTTAAAGTAGGCATTTTCCATCATCCACCCTGGTCCCTGAGCTCTGGTAAGTCACCACTGTTTTTAAAAAGAATTATTTCAAGTATTACGTTTTCCTTATTTTGAGACATCATGGAGATTTACAAAGCAGCAGAACAGGTCAGGAAATAAATATTCAAAACAAATATTTAACATATGAAATATTCAGCTCCAAGACCCTTCCCAACACAAGCCTTCCCAGCAAAGCTCAACCTTCTTTCCCCTTTGTGACCTGTTTAATGTCTTGTTCAGGACACACAGAGATAAAGGCTCTTTGGCCATCTTCAGGAATAAGAGATGTATGTTTCAACTGTCTCTGACTTCTGTTTTGCAGCAGACAGCAGTGATATACCCAGTAATCCAACGGGTGCTGAAGGTCAGTTTTCACTTAAAGCTTTTTATAGCCAGGAAATCCAAATATAGCATATTAACACATACTCACAAGCACATTGTTTATTAAACTACAACATGGTAATTGTGGTATTTTTTCCTGCTTACTTTCATGCAAACATAAAAGACTACAAACATCACAGAGTTCCCTGAAAGTAAATCGTACTGAATTCTATGAACTTGCTTCTAACATGTCACATATGCTGTGATTAACCATTAATTTTAGATTCATGTCAATCTATAATATAGATTTATTTTTTAAATTTCTAGTGCTTGGAAACTTTTAGCAATGCAGAAGTTGCTGAATTGCAACCCCCAGCATTACTCAATGGCATGCTGGCTGGGGCCTCTGGGGAATAGTTCAGCAATAATTGGAGCCCAGGGTTCTTATTCCAACCTAAATCTTTTATCTTTTCTGTATCAAAATGTTATCAATGGTATTAAATATAGCTTTTCTCATTAAGCTATTTTGTAATACTGTATTGTATTCAGATCTAATATGTTTAGTGTAGGCGGACCATATTTCAGGATGGCAAAACGGGATGGTGTCTTATGTAATATTCCGTATTCATGAAAAAGACAGGGGTCCCTGCCCCCCGGTCTGCACGATTGGCTGCTGCCTGCAAACCCCACCCCTGGTCCGTGTGATTGGCTCCCGCCTGCAAACCCCGCCCCTGGTCTGCATGGTTGGCTCCTGCCTGCAAACCCCGCCCCCGGTCCACGCAATTGGCTCCCGCCTGCAAACCCCACCCCTGGTCCGCGTGATTGGATCCTGCCTGCAAACCCTGCCCCCGGTCCGCGCTCCGGCTCAGCTCCTCCTTTCGCACCATTCCCGCCGGGTTTGAAAAACGGGACAAAATTAAGATTTTTATGAAAATGACGGGACAGTTGAAAAATGCTTAAAAAATGGGACTGTCCCGTTCAAAACGGGATGTATGGTCAGCCTATTATAGTGGTGCTTAAAAGTTTGTGAACCCTTTTGAATTGTCAATATTTCTGCATAAATATGACATAAAGTGTGATCTGTTTTCCACACAAAACTAGATAGAGAGAACCCAATTAAACAAATGAGTCATTTGTCTCATAGGTCTCATTCGATACATATAGTATGTGTTAATAAATGGCCACTTCCACATTCCAATTTGCCTGCACAAAATCCAGTACTTCAAACATTGCTGAACTCAATTTCCAACAACATCAGCCATAAGCTAATAGTAAGGGATGCTGAAAGGTGTAGTCAGCAACACTTGGAAGGCCACTCTGCATCCATGCAAAACATGCTTTAGTAGTAGGTGGAAAAACAGTACACTATAAAAATAGTAATTATAAATGGAGGCATTTTTCATATTTGATATTTTACCTTTTAGTTCTGATATTGTATTGTATTGACTGATTTCATTTGTCGCCTGACTCCAAATAATGCAAATATTTGTATTCTGGTAGAAGAATCAGAAACCAAACTATGTCCCAAGGAATAGGTAAAATGAACCCTACCCCCCACTCTGCATTACATAATTTTGCTCAGATTTCCATCAGAATACATTTTCAAGGTTTTTTTCATTATGTATTTTTCATTATTATTCGTTCACTTGTTTTGAGTTTGCATAGATGACTTTGATTCTTATCATTGTATATGTTCTAAGTATTTATGGGGAGGGGGAAACAACCTTCCCTTAAAGGCAGGAAATGTTTAAAATAAAACAACTGAAGTCTTCCTCATAATTATTGTGTGATGATTAATAACATGTTTATTTTTACATAACTATTATTGAAAGCATATGCTAATTTTCAGGGCAATGTCCTTCCAAAATAATTTACAAAAGATTAATTTCATATATACTGTATATAGCAGTAATATAGTGCTTTCAATACCATCCCCAGTGATAAATCTTTTACCTATACAATCTGCTCTATTCCACCCAAACTATTTCCTGCTCTTATGTTTTATTTTATGTCTTTCACGGATGGACTAATATCTCTGTTTGTAAAACTCCATTCTAATAATTTTGGAATTGGAATAGCACTCCCTTTGAAATAAGACCTAATGTTCAATTTTTTTCACATCTCCATGACAAGCAAGAATTCAGCTGATCATGGAGGAAGATCTTTAAAGAGGCTTTTCCTTTCCCTACTGATGCCATTTAAAACAGCAACTGGTAGCTAGCAGAAGAGAGACTTCAACAACCCAGTCATTGGGAGTCAGGCGGCATACTAGTTTAATAAATAAATAAGCATTGTAGCAAGCCAGAAGTCTCTAACACAAACATTCTGATTTTGAGAATGCCAACTAAATATGGGAATAAACTGAGAAAAGTACCAGTACATTTTTCAGAAGAACCCTATATTTGCTGTATAATTTTTAAGATCACTGTTTAGAAATCAAGATGTAGAGAAAAGACCTTGTCTAGAATATACAGTACCTTGAGCCAAAAGATGACACATGTAAAAACTTTCCACAGATCTAAAAACTGTGAGCTTCAGTCCAACTGACATCAAAGTACTATACATTCAAAGACATGAAAAACTAGTTCAGTAAAGAACCAGAATGCTGGCATATAATGTAGTACATGTTTACAAAATGAAACCAAACACAAAACATTAAGGCAACAGCAGGCAATTGATGAATTGAATTCTTTTAACTTAAATATAGTTTTCTAATTTGCAAATTATTTAAGAAAAAATCAAACTCATTTTTCTTCTTCAAACAATAACAATTCCTCATATATGCCAGAGATATAAAATTGAGCATTAATGATCTTGAATAGACCTGATGTCAGCCATCAGTATAGCAGAGCAAATGTCAGATCCCACATATTGGACTTTCTGATAAAAACAACTTGTCAACCATTTAAAGGGCCAGGTTCCATGAATACTGTAGCAGGAGCTTCACTCTGGACTGAACAATCCATTTTTGTCTGAATCTGCTGCTGATCCTCCGAAACACTGAGGGGAGAGGTCTGGAGAACTGGTTCAGGTCCTTCAAGCCATTTATCATCTCAGTTTTTATTTCTTAACCATAAGTACAAGTAATTTAAAAATCTATTTCTGCCAGTAGAATTTATAAGAACGTATGTTTAAATAGACAGTCTCCATTTTTCTCTCTTGTTTTAAAACCCAGTTCTCTATTCACATATACGTGATAACTTTTTATTGTAAGCTCACCAGTAAGATCGTACCAGTTAGTTATCCCAACAGTGATATGATAAACTAAGTGTAAAGTTCCAAAATAATTATTTTTAGTAATACACAGAAGAACCACAATTCACTTATTTATTGGAGGTAGTAAGGATAATGCATCAGAAAATTAGGAGATCCAAATACCAGATATTGCCTTCCTACATATATCTAAGGTTCAAGAAATAGGATACATGGATATATCGCTACTTTGATCAGCAACCAATATTCTCTTAGAACCATTAATTGACACATATGAAACCCAGTTCACTTTCTCTCCATGTTCAATGGTCAGTTTGGGTGAAATAGATATGAATTCATTTGTGTGCTCTGGGTTCATTTTGTCAACTTTCTTGGTGGCATTTTTCTTTTTGTGAATTGACTTGTTTGGACTTTTCAGTTTTCCAATTTCATTGCTAACATCCCACAACAATACTCTGCCATCATTTCCCCCTGTAATGAACCAATACATTTCTGGCATAAAGAAAATCTGTGACACTCCTAATGAGTGACCTTTAAATGCCATCTCCTGTTCAAATCTGGCACCTGTTACCCTAAAGATTCTGATTTTACCATCTTCAGCTCCACAGCCAAAGACATTGCCACAAGTAGAAACAGACAATGAATGGACCAATGGTGGGTTAAAGAGTTGGCCAATCTCTTGCTCAACTGCTTCCTCTTCTTGCAAGTTCACAATCCACTGTGGGCGAGTTTTTTGCAAGTTCCACATCATAATCTGTAAACAACAACAAAAAATCAAGATTTCTTAATACAGAAGTCACTTATGTATATCCAAAATGTAAACTTCCATTTATATTGTCATGTTCCCAGAATACGAAACTGATAAATTATGCTTTGCTTTATAGATCAAAAGCTCCTGTTGACTTAAATCATATCTAATATAGAATTACTCTCATTTCATTATTTATTTTTGAAATGTATAAACTGCTTCAATCTCAGGGACTCTTAAGAGGTTTATTAATATTTAAGATGTTAATATTTATATATTAAATATTAATTTTATGCCAAAATACCTTCTTACTGTATTTATTGCACGTATTATACCTATCTGCCAAGTTGATCAAGGTATTTTATGTTGAAATTATAAGCTTCCAGCACAACGGTTTTACATAAGCTGTGAAAATGTTGTAAATCTTCCTAATGTAAAGGATAGAGACTTGTAGGTTCTTCTTTTCAGTGGCAGCATGTATGTTATGGAATAGATACTACCAGAAATTAGGTTGGCCTCTACAGTTTACCCTTCTGGAAATTTTATTTTAGAAGGCTTATGGTGAATGGTAGGATTCCTAGTAATATTATTTCTTTTGGTTTTTATGGTTTTAGTCTGCTCTTAATTGCTGTAATCACCAAATGTCTCTTCAATTGAGATGGGTGAAATTATGATAAATAAATAAAAAGTAAATTGCCATTCTGTAGAAATCAGACACAGTCCTGTATAGTATATTATTTACAAAGCAAGATATGTAAAAACTATTTTTTTATTAAAGCTAGAAGCACCACTGTAGAAAATAAGCATTAACTCTGCTTAATTTTCTTTACACAGACTTTTAAAATTACAGATGGCTCTTGGTAAGATCTAATCTAAATCTAATATTAATATATGCGGAAGGAGCAATTAATTGCATTAGTGATTTGTCTATGTACTAATGGAAGGATTTATAGAAATAATGTGATCTTGGTTTGATTTAGAGTTAGGGATTGATTATGGAAATTGCTGTATATTCTTGCTGTTGAAAGTCAGAAGTCACCTTTGTATGTAATCTCTAAAATTCTTTTTTCTTGTGCTTTACACTCTTTTATTTTTTCCTTTTTGTAGTTTTTTTCTTTTTTGTAGTTTTTATCTTTGCCTCAAACTTAATAAAATTCTTATTAAAAAAAGATTTAATTGTGCAGCTGATATTGGGATTCTGAGCAACTTTCAAAAAGCAATTTTTAAATCTGGTCAGCTGACCCATTCTATACTTCTAAAGAAAACAGTCCATTTTCTGAACAATTAATATGGCAATTACTATACTGTAACTACCAGACTACAAGGCTCAGATGAATAAATATAAAACATAATATATATTAAATATCTTTGCACACATACACACCTGACAAATATATGATATATAGTAAGCTTTCATTTACTGCTGATTACCTTCATATCCAGACCACACGAAAGAAGGCTTTGAGGTCTCTGGGGTCGAAACACAGTAGATGCACAAATATTTGAATGTCGTTGCAGGCAGCGACTCAACTTCTTACTTTGTAAGTCAATTATCTTTATTGCTCCAGAATCATCTGCAGCAGCCAAGAAGCTGTCTGTTTCATTAACTGAAAGACAATTGATCTCTTCCTCATTTACATGGAAACATTCAACTGGCTCCTTGAGACATCTGGTATCCAGCATGCTAATAATCTCCCCATGAGAAGCATAGAGTCTTCTAGAACAAGTGGGAGAAAATATAACGCTAGTGACATCATCTGCTTTTTGAAGTCGTACACTTTCTAATGGATTTCCTTCAGCGTTCCAAATTGTGAGCTCCCCTCCTTCTGCTCCTGAAGCCAGCAGACCATCTTTGCTCACATTTAAACTTAGTATTGAAGAAGAATGTCCATTGGTCCACTTCTTTGCCATCATATCTCAAGGCAGACTGGGAAAAAAAAGTAACATTTTGTTTTGATATAAATTGAGGAATGGAGCATCAAAGGGTGATTATATTGTGTTCTTTTTAGATTAATTTATCCAAGTAAAGCACATACTAGTTTTAAAACTTTAGATGTTTATCTAAATTCCAGTATATTGGCATTCAAGTATAATGGCCTTACAATCAACAATCAACAGAACAGGTTATTCTTATTGTAATTATTGCATTCAGCACAATACATCTTACTCGGCTAACGAGTGATCGAGTGATCGCCAATGATGATGATGTAGGCTCCTTGCACCTTTTAGCACTTGCATCAACTAGCTTCCTTTCTTTTTCCAAAATGCCCCTTGGCACTGTGTCCACAAAGAGACATTCAGAGGAAAGAAGTGGCCCATTCAAATTGCCTTGGTAAACTAAAATATAAAACAACCTATCTTACTGCCCAGTAAGCTTCAGGACAGGAATAATTGTGAACTTGGCTAGGTTTAGGCAGATGAATAGGTAGGTTTTTAGATCAATACTGTAGATAGATATTGTATATACACTGGGGTGGGGGTAGTACAGCACTGTAATTTTTAGGGGTTTTAAAACCAATTAGTTGTTTCATTAGAAAAATAGAAAAAGCAAGCTGGAAACCCTTTTGATTATTTAAAAAGTTTTCTTTCTTAAACATAAACCCAACAAGCCATCTCAATCAGGTCTTAACTGATTTAGGACACTAATATTTTCCAGAGCAAACCTAATCCTCAGGCACAATGTAACCTGCAGTCTGTATAAACACAATGCCTGTTTGAGAGTAGGCCATTGAATAAATACATACAATATCTTCCAGATAAGTGTATAATAAGACAGCGACCTTAACCCAGCCACCACCTCCCTATTTCACTCTATACTTGTATTACCTCAAAGCAAGGAAACCAATTTCTCCCGATACCGATGCTCTTTTCCGGCAAAGAAAAACTACTCGGTCTTTTTAGCGCTCCCCCTTGACAGATGAAGTTTTTGCGCATGCGTTTGTTGCAGCGTCCTCTTTCTCACGCCCGGCAATGCCCTCATCCAAAATGGCCGGCTGACGTTCAAGGCCCTGGTCTATACCGCATGACATTAAAATAAAATAAATAACAGGCCTGTTGTCCGAGAAGCCAGCTTCGACAGAGGTCCTAGATTGTTCTCGCCCCTGCCCTACTCGAAAATTTAAGATCAGGAGCAGCACTTCCTGACGCCTCCGTACAAGAAGCGCCACTAGACAAAAGCGTTCATTTCCGCCTGCCCTTGCCGGCAACAGGCGAGCAGTTCGTTGGCAGGGTAGCACCTCCTACTTTCGCAGCCGACGGCGCGCGCCGGATTGGCTCTCTGGTTAGCGGGTAGGCTCGCGGCCTCTAGCCGCCTTCGCCTGGGTCGGGGCGGTCGGTTTGGAAAGCGTGCGTGCGCAGAACGCGAAGGCCGGTGGTCAATCGCCTGAGGCTATGGCGGCGGCGGCTGCCGGCGGCGGCGGAGCGCTGAACTCGGCTGCCGCTGCGGGGGGTTGGCGGCTTCCCGGTAGGGTACTCGAGTTCGTCTTCTCCTACTTGGACCTCCGAGAGCTACGGAGCTGCGCGTTGGTTTGTAAGCTGTGGTACCGCGTCTTGCACGGCGACGAGAACAGCGAGGTGTGGCGCAGCCTGGCGGCTCGCAGCCTCGCCGAGGAGGCGCTACGCACCGACATCCTCTGCAACGTGCCCACCTACAAGGGCAAGGTCAGGCGAGCCTGTAGGGCGACGCTTCAGTGCGCTCCGTTCCGTGTTCGTGCGCAGGCACACTGAAGGTGGGGAAAGGGGGGCCCGAAGAGGCAGCTCGTCTCACCAGTCCGCTCTCTGTCAAGTCCGGTGCAGCTCCCCGACTCCATTTCTAGCATTTCAGGTGCTGAGGATGCGGTCAGCATCGGAATCACGCCTCGCAGTTGCTTCAGATGTTTGGGGGTGGGCTAAGATCATGGGTACTATTTGTAAGGAAGGAGAGGAGATCCCCGCACTTGCTCAGGGGTACTCTGGTATGTTACTTTGTTCAAGCCGTGATACTGGTCGCGGATTCTAGAGTTGTCACTGCTTCGCCCGCTTCCGTCTTTTGCTGGGCGTTGCATCCCAGTGGTGGGTAACATTCCTTATCCACATGTTGTGTAGATGTGGCCTAGATACCTTTCATGTTAGACATTGTGGCACTTTGTTAAGCTTAGGCAGCAAATTCCATTATACCGAAGCAGAAGGAGTTTATGGAGGAACTGGGACTTTGAGCCCTTTCTCCCCTTGTGCTCCCCCAGCTTTGTAAGAATTTGCCGTTTTAAACCCCTGTTGCAGCTTTGCTCCCTATGTTTTTTCCTTTTGCAGGTCATATACCCGAAAAAAGACATTGTCTTGTTTTAATGATATTATATAAACCACTCTGGCAATCTATTTCTGAAGATATGAGTAAAAATGTTGTAGATAACTAAAATACATGTAGTAAAGAATAATAGGAAAATGAGCCAGGTACTGGCTCAGATGGAAAAGTCCTCCACTAGCAGAACTGGGAAGGAGAGCCACTGTAAAATGATTCCTATTCTCTCCTTTGTCTGCTTGCTCTGTTTCTGAAAGGCCGAGTCAGGTTCCTGCTCCCCTACCTCAAGTTAGACTGAGGATGTAGAATTGTGACACTGATTTTTGTGTCATTTTTTTACAGAGTAGTCATGGAGTAAAACACATCTTTGAGTTTTCCACACTTCACTGAGAACTAGTTGATGCACATGATTTGGTGCTCATGAATTTCTAGTTACTCTCCTCTCAGAGTGACGCTGCAAACTTGCAAGTGGCTCACAATGATGTGATATTTAAAACATATTTCTAATGCAGTCTGTGTCGATTAGACTATTTGTGCCAATGTGCATATGTAGCAAATACCAAATGGAATATTGTTGCCAACTAATAAATGTTTGAACAAGTTAGGTAATTTAGGCTTTTTTTTTGTGTGGAGATGGTTTCTAGTTTATCTCATGTCTGCAACTTGTGGTTCAGAATGTTTTCTCTGCCTTGTGGCCATAGTCTTTAGGTGTTAAGTCTTGGTCCCTATTGCAGTGATACAAAAAAAGTATTTATTGAAGAGTTAATATAAGCATTTGAATAATTAACATACTTATTTAGTTTGAAGGTCCTTCTCAAATTCCCTTATTTTTTAAAACCCTTCCTTTTAGGTACGTGCCTTTCAGCATGCTTTCAGCACCAACGATTGTTCTAGAAACGTCTATATTAAGAAGAATGGGTTTACTTTGCACCGGAATCCCATTGCTCAGAGTACCGATGGAGCAAGGACCAAGATTGGCTTCAGTGAAGGCCGTCATGCTTGGGAAGTCTGGTGGGAAGGTCCTCTTGGCACAGTGGCAGTAATTGGAATTGCTACAAAAAGAGCTCCCATGCAATGTCAAGGTTATGTAGCCCTCCTGGGGAGTGATGACCAGAGCTGGGGCTGGAATTTAGTGGACAATAATTTATTACATAATGGAGAAGTCAATGGCAGCTTTCCACAGTGCAACAATGCCCCAAAATATCAAGTGAGTGAAATCCGGTGTGTTCTGAAAGGGCTACATCAATGTTATACTGACAGATTACTTCTTCTGCAATTGACTTAATTTTTCCTATTGTCTCATGCTTATTTCCATATTTTCTCATGCTCCATTCCCTTGCATGCTGAAGGTCTGCTTCAGGGGAGTCCCTCACTCTGGAAAAGATTCAGAAGGTCTGTGTAGAGGTAGAAAGGGGCAAGAAGAACCCTTTCCACTGACAAAGCATTGTTTGCCCAACAGAAATACACTGTTGGTTGCAACCCCAAGTTTTGTTGCAATTGTGACAAGCTTCAGGAATTCTTAGGCAATGTTTTGAATGAATTTTGTTTAAGTAAATTTTTTTGAATATATATTTCAGTCCCTCTTGTTCAGTGAAATTTATTCCCAAAAGTTTATCTGTAGATAAGCCAGTGTAATCATTCAGAGCCCCATGTGCGACATTTAAATAACTGTATCTCAGTTTACTAGTAACATTTAAAACATATCTTCAAAGTACATATCTGTATTTATATGTTGTTTTGTCTCTAGATATTTGCCATCTGTTTCAATCTTTCCTATTTTTGTTTACAGATAGGTGAGAGAATTCGTGTTATCCTGGATATGGAAGACAAGACCTTGGCTTTTGAGAGAGGCTATGAGTTCTTAGGAGTTGCATTTCGAGGACTGCCAAAGACATGTCTGTATCCAGCAGTGTCTGCTGTATATGGCAACACTGAGGTGACGTTAGTTTATCTAGGAAAACCTTTAGATGGATGATATTTTTTGTGTTGGGTTTACTTTGTTTTTGTTTTTTTAGCAAGAACATGAAAATCAAGTTGACAATGTGGAGAAACCTGCATGTTGGTTAACAGGACAGCATGAGGAAAATATATGGATGTGTGCTCAAGAAACCAAAACTTGTGATAAAAAAGACCAACTGTTCTTGACAGAGTGCGCTGACATTTCCTTTTTCTGCTGGACCAGAAAAAATCCTCAGGGGGTTATAGTTGATTAAACATGCAGTTAACCACATGCATGTTGCATCAGATTTTGTACGAAGGGTGGCAATATGAATAATCCTGTATATACTTAAGGAATTGTTTAATAGAAGTAATTGAGGGAGTTATCTAAGATGTGAGAGTAGCGTGTTCTCTGGAAAAGGTTTCCATTTTAAAAGCAATTTGTTCCTTTCCAACCTTTAATCCAATGTGTTTTACCAAAGGTAATAAACTTATTGGATTCTATTTAATATATTTTAGATGTGCTGAGAAGCACTGATTCTGGAGATCAGTTTTCCAGAGCTATATCGTGCAGCTATACTGAAGTGTATTTTAAAAATTGTACAGAAACTGTAAAAATTGGAATGAAAGAAAGGTTTGCGTTACAGTATGTAATTTCTTAAATGGAAAAACCACTACATGTCAAATGTCAATCTTTGTCCAGGAATTGGACAAAATATATAAAAGTGCATTTCTGTTTTGTTGTGCAGCATCTCTTTTGGCAAAAGGAGCAATGTATGCTTATTATATAATGGTTTAGACTGATAAATAGAATAGTATATGTGTGGAAGGGTAAAATTCATTTCTAATGTATTTTGAAAAATTAGGTTTCCAAAGTATTTCCAGATAGCTGTCATTTTAAAATATTATTGAATAGTCATTTTAAAGTATTCAAATCCTTAAATTAAATAAACTGAAATTTAAACAGGAATTCCATTCCTGATACCCAAGTTTCAGTATGGGTGGGTTTAATTTTGTTAAAATTTACTACAGAGGCTGAAAAGATTTTGTGCAAAATTAATGAGTTCTATGCAGTTAAAGTACTTGTGGATGATAGAATGGCTGTCCTTTCTCACAGCAGTTTCCCCCCAGATTATCCTAGATCTTTGCCATTCTCTGGTACCCATTGGCTACGCAGTTTATATCTTTTAACTTTGTAATTCCACAGGCCAGCTGTTGGTACTCAATGTTATTTTGTTCTACTTTATAAATCTATTTATTTAAGGGTATTGATAAAACACTTTCAGTGCAATCCTATGCATATTTCTTTCAAACGTATATCACATGATATTCAACAAATTTTTCCAGGTATGCATAGAATTGTGTCATTTGGGAGGAAATAAATATTGTTTACATTTTCTACATAATCTGAAATATGCAGTCTTGCAGACATCAGATAATTCCTTAAATATGTAAAAGAAAAACATTATTTTAAGATATTTTTATTTTTGTTCAAGCCGGGAAAGTCTGGTTGAGTTCTATGGGTGCTGCTAAATACAAGTTTTATATATTTTTAATAGGCTTCTAGCCTATGGCTGGAAAGTACGCTCTTGCTCTATAAAATATTCAGAATGGTGTACTTTAAGCCAGCATCTTAGTGCCACTGATCCCCAGTACTTGGCAGTAGCTATAGACATCATGTTCATGTTTTCCAGTGTCGTCTTGTTGGCTTAACCAGCTTGCTACCTGTTCTTCATCTTGACAAATAAAGCTCTGCTGCAAAAGGAAGTAATAGTTGGTTATTTGTTCTGGAATATGACTCTTTTCTATCAGCATTTTTTTTGTGATGGCTAAATAAGAAGAAGCTCCTCATCCTTATGAGCTACTGACAGTTTAAGAGAGGCAGAAAGGGAAATTTAAAAAGGAGAATTACTTTACTAAAATAATTCAGTGTTTGCATGTTCTGAACTGTCTGGGTTTGGCTCTTTCCTGGATTTATCCCTTCATGCTCAGATACCACTAAGCTGTGTTTGAAGGCTGCATGTGTGGATTAATGTTTTTAAAATGTTTGTTCTATATATGTAGTATGTCACTGAATAGAATAAGTTCATTCCTGGTATGTTTCTACAGCAAAGTCAGAACAAGGCTAATGAAATGCCTTTCAACATGTGGTACTATGAAGTCATGAATGAAGTGGGAATAATATGAGATTTCCAGAAACAATGTATTTATACAGTGTTATAAAATGCATCACTACGGTAAGTAAGACTCTATGGCATGGGCTGATATAAAAGTAAAACTTTCATTAAGTTAACAGTCTCTGTGCAATCTTGGATAGATTTTTCTCTGTTCTTATATACAAAGAATAATCTATCATATATAAAATACTGGTCCTAAGAATAGTAGTAAAACTTTTTCTAAGGTTTTATGGATGTGCAAAACTCACCAATTTGGGAATGGAATATTCTGTAGAACGCCAGAAAGATCTATTCCCCTCCAGACCATGCCCTTCTGGAGGTGGTTATGTTCTCTGGAATGTTTCATTCCCAAATCTTGAGTTTTGCACATTCTTAGAAGTTTCTTCATCCCTGTTTATATAAGATGTCTTGTCTTCTTTCTGATACAAGTTGCATAACATTTTTGCAAATTGTTATCTGTCCCAAGGAATTATTGATCAACCTATGTATATAGAATTCTTATAACTTATTACATGAAGACCAATTTCAAGCTGTACAAAATACTGAAATAAATTGCTAAAATATGAAAATACTACTTTTGTGTATTGTGTTTTATAGTTGAGTATATTACTAGATCAGAGTAAGTCCACCATGTTTGTTGTACACTGTACAGAGAATGTTAACAATATCCCAGGGATTGTTTAATATTAAATCACAAATTACTATGTGGTTATGCCATTATTGAAGAGGGTGATTGGTTTACAAATGCTGCTCCCAATTAATTGTTTATCATGTCATTTTTGTAATGTGGTGTCCTTCCAATAAAATACTATTTTTTTAAAAAAAATCCAGTTTCAAAACAGAATTTTACATTTGTTAAGTTCAGCACTCTCTTGCAGAATTTAGCTTAATATAGACCAGTCAAAGCAAAGCCTAACTTCATAGGATTAAATTCAAAACCATAATTATTCTAGTGCTGTTCCCCCTCCCCACAATTGCTCGTGAACGTTTCTCAGGCCTCTGAACCATGTAAGTTAATTGGCTTTTCACCAATAATATGATCCAGATAATGGACCATTGGCAAAATCTGGCTTGCAGACTTTATCTGATCTCACTAGCGATCAACATGCAGTCTGCCTTTTGCCCCTGAACTTTTTATTTTTTTCCAGCATTTGGAGCTTCTTGAAATTTCCTCCTCCTGAAAAATTGAGGTACCTTTTCCTCCATTAAAGGATACAAAAGGTATATTTTTTTCGCAGGGATACCACAAGAACCTCCAAAACAGAACCAGAAACTCTGTCCTGTCTGTTTTTGGTGTAATTAAAGAAAATGCCTCCCAGAAGTGGCAAAAGATGTCCAGCATATTTCAGGATGGAGTGATATATGTAAATTACTATGGTAGTATACCATAACATAGAATGTATCCTCTAAGATTTTCTAGGTGCTTGCTTAAGACCAAAGGCTGTTTTTCAAAGTCCTTCAGTACAATGCAAAATTATGTGAACACATTGCCATTTCTAGCCATTACCTTTCCTTGATAAATATACTTTAAACCGTAAACTGGGTTGAGGATTGTGGGCTGAATTGTTGGGGAATATATGCCAATAGTAATAGGGTCACAGTCTAAAGTAGATGGGGATAACGCACTGTGGAGATGTGCTATTATGGATTTGTAGCCCTCAACACACTTTCCCATACATAAGCACATTCAGGAACATGAACTCACATATAGACAGTAGTTTCTCTTTGTGCTGAAGTTAAATTCTGACAATATGATCTTTATTATCAGAGCAAGAGTACAGTTTGGAATGATAAAAAGCCACATTGGAAACGTAGAAACCCCTTTGTGTTCAAGCCCTTGTGATTGCACTGACAGTTTCTTGACATCATCATGTAGTTTGCCAGGGATGTATTCCAGGATAACTTTTGAACTCCCAGCACTATCCAAGTATTAACAAGGGCTGTCCTTGTTTTGCTTCAGAGACCAGTGAATATCAGCTAGATCAGGCGTGTCCAATCCGCGACCCACGGGCCGCATGTGCCCCTGAACAGCTAGTAATGCGGCCCCAAAAAATCGTAAACTTTTAAAATTATTTTGCGATTTTTTGGTTGCCGTTCTCTCTTTCTTCTGTTTTGCAGCCAGGCCCACGCCAAAAATAGACAATCCTGGTACATTTGAGACAGTAACAAAGCTCAGGGTAGTTACGTTGCCTGCATAGAGCATCCACTTCTCCTCTCGGCTTCCCACGCAGGCAGGCAACTGTAGTTAGTAGGCAAAGATTGGCGGAGGCTGCCGCTCGGAGCAGAGCCGAGATGCCGAGCGGGAAGGGGAGGTCACCAGCAGCTCTGGCAGAAAAACGTGCCATTAGCAGCAGTCGCCAATGGGTGATGGTTCTCTCAGGTAAAAGCTGACGAGCACCTTGAGAACTCACTGAGAATTGCAACCACTTTCATCGAACCAGACATTGATGCATTAGTTTCACAAAAACAAGGTCAAATATCCCACTAGTTTTATGTTGCCCTTTTTTAAATTTTATAATAAAGAATATAAAAAAACAAATGAAGTTTTATTACTTATATACATTAACTATATTATATATTTTATGTGTGGCCCAAGACAATTCCTCTTCACTCAATGTGGCCCAGGGAAGCCAAAAGATTGGACACCCATGAGCTAGATCAGGGCTTTCCAAAGTGCCGCCACTGGCGACACACTGGCGGTGGCGGCGGCAGTGTGGCGGTGGGGGCGTGCGCGCGCACAGTGGTGGCGTGGGGGGGGCGTGCGGCGGCGCGCGCGTGCACGGCGGCGGCGGCAGCTTCCGCTAAAACGCGGAAGCACTGATACCGCGCCGCTGCCGCCGCCGCCGTGCACGCGCGCACCGCCGCTTCCGGGTGGTGTGGCGACACACCACGCTGTGTGTGGCGACACACTTTTGTGTCGCAACACACAGTTTGGAAAGCTCTGAACTAGATAGTGAAACCTTGATAAGGCTGCATTAGCAGATTTATTCATGAATTCTTATTTATTACGTACCGACATTCACTTTGTATATTGCCATACCCACTGGTGCTTTTTACCTATTCCATGAGACCCACAAAACTGCCAACCCAAAAAAGATTTGTGCATGCATGATTTAATACAGGGAGGGGTAACCTTTTTCAGTCTGGAAACTACAACATCCTCCCATAGAGGAATGAGTGTTAACACTGTGACATCACTGAAGTGGGCAGTATTGAAAATTTCAGACTTGTTTCTTTGGGTTTTTTTTTTGGTGTTCTAAAGAATTTTATGGGAGCTTTTAGTCTCTATATTGCTTAAGGCATCTATTTATTTTATTTATTTATTTATTTATTTTTCAAATTTATTCCCCGCCTTTAAACATCCCTTCCATGGCCCATCTGGAACTTTCAATACTGCCCATTTTGGGGAGGTAAAAATGAGGTGCTGGGAGGCACAGGTTGCCCACCCCTGATCTAAAATAGTAGTAGTTTCATTAGTGGAAACAAATGACAGTAAGTGTAATTCACCTGGGAACTGTTCTGCTTTTGGAGTACAATATTCCAAATAACACAGGTATGTATTTAATAAAATGTTACAAAAGTAATATCCTTCAGTTGGTGGTACAAATTATAAAAATACTTCAAAAAGGAGGGGCAGAATGTGGGTTGGCTGAAGGCTCGGAGATATGAGGCTTTTTTTGAGGACCTGATTAGTGGCGGAGGTATCAGCTTATTGGAATGCTTGCTGTCAGTAGGTAGTCCTCACTTAACGACCGTTTGTTTAGCAACGGTTCAGACTTCCGACGGAGCTAAACCCAACTTACGGCTGGTCTTCGCACTTACAACCGTCACAATGTTCCCGTGGTCATGTGATTGCAATTCGGGTGTTTGGCAACCAGTTTGCATTTATGACCTTCGCAGCATCCCGTGGTCATGTGATCGCTATTTTTGACCTTCCCAGCTGGCTTCTGGCAAGCAAAATCAGCGGGGAACCTCGTAATTCGCTTAACGACCATGTGATTCACTTTACCACCACTGCAAAATGGTCGTAAAATTGGGGCAGATTTACTTAGCAACCTCATCGTTTAGCGACTGAAATTCCGGTCCCAATTGTGGTCGTTAAGTGAGGACTATCTGTATGCTAGACTTGTATATTTGAAAATAAAACAAATATTACAAAGAATTATGCAGTGATCTTTCATCAAAGAAAACTGAACTGAAAAGGCTACTTCTGCAGCTTTTGAATCAGATAAACTAACAATACAAAGATAGAAACTAGCTGTTGAACAACAAGATTTGATTATAATTGTGATCCTTTGTATGGTGCTAGGAAAATAATTGCTGACAACATCTGTTTACACTCAAATTGTTTTGGGTTGTTTCTGATCTGAACACGGGGGGGGGGGGGAGTCATCTTAAATTTTGGACAGCAGGGGACAGCAGTATATCACAGAAAAGCCAAGATAAGTTACAAATATAGTACAGTACAGGTACAGTAAGCAAATGCTTTCAGATATGTGGGAAGTGGTATCTTCTAGCAAATTTTTAATGGAGAAATGGTTATAAACAAAGTTTATGCCACAATTTTGGAATGAATGCCAATATGATTGCTACGGTTCTGCGCTTTTCCAAAATGACAAGCACAGCATCTTTTCAATAGAAGAGAATATACTATATGTAGCTCAGGGCTGAACTGTGGAGTCCTTGGTGCTCTCTGAGCTTGGTTGTTTGCTTGCAGATGTTTCAGTACCTGACTAGGTAACATCAGTGCTAGTGAGTGTGGGGTTTGCTCCCTGTTTACATGCAGTAGCTTACAGGTAGTCCTCACTTAATGACCATTCGTTTAGTGATGGTTTGGACTTACAACGATGCTGAAAAAACCAACTTATGACTGGTCCTCGCACTTATGACCGTCGCAGCGCTTCCCCCCACTCACATGATCACAATTTGGGTGCTTGGCAACTGGTTCACATTTACAACCATTGCAGTGTCCTGTGGTCACGTGATCACCATATTTGACCTTCCGAGCCAGCTTCCAGCAAGCAAAATCAATGGGGAACCAAATGATTCGCTTAATGACCACGTTCACTTAATTACTGCTGTGATTTGCTTAATGACCACCACAAAAGTCATAAAATTGGGTCGGATTCGCTTAATGACCGCTTCGCTTAGCAACCAAAAATTCCAGTCCCAATTTTGGTCATTAAGCGAGGACTACCTGTACAGTATACAGTATATACAGTAGCTTACAGTAGCAGTCAGAAGACATGATGAAAACAATCATGGACACACACATGGACAGACTCAACCATAGTTTCAACTGGGAAACTATGAGCATCCTAGACCAAGCTAAATCCAAAAATGCGAGGGAATTCCTGGAAGTTTGGCATTCAGACAAATCAGCCATCAATAGACACATAGAGATAAACCACATTTATAGACCATTCAAAAGAGTAAAAAAAGCTAAGAAGGAAACAGACCAAAACACATCCTCGCCAGCAGCCAACACCCAGATAAGCAAGGGTTAACACCAGACAGACAACAAAAAACAATACCCTAATCAAGGAACTACCAAGGAGAAAGCCACACCCCCATCAACACTGGCAGGGTAAGCTACTGTATATAAATGGAGCAAACCCCACACACTAGCACTGTTGATGTTACTTAGTCGGGTAATATCATGAATGAAACATCTGCAAGCAAACCGAGCTCAGAGAGCACCAAGGACTCCACAGCATCTTTTTGCTATTCATTAAAGTCGCTTGACCCTTCTTCAGGTTTCTGCATGTGGGGTGAAAAAAGTGTGCCACTGCCTTAAGAGAGACATTAAAGGTAATGACGAAATTGCTTTCAGCAATGGCACTTTTTTTTCAGGCTTATCCAAAAGCCTGAAGAGAGGCTACTTTATTATTTATTTAGGTTGATTGAATGTACGGTGTATGCTGTTAAATTGACTTACAGAAGTTTATAACAAAATAAAAAACCTTACAATATCAGATCAAAATAAAGTTCATTAAAAAAACATTTCACTAATAAACATCTCACTAATTAAGTATGTTTGCTTCCAGACAGCACTCAATCAGTACCTAAAGGCCTTCTGGAAAAATACAGTCTTCACAACCTTCAGGCAACAAGGCAATCACCGTGGGGGCCAGCCTAGCTTCTAAGGGAGACTGTTCCTGACTAAAGTAGCCATGATGGAGAAATAAGCATTTTCTGGCTCCCATCTCTTCACCTCACAAAATGGGAGATAACTTGGTTTTTTGGGGAGGGGAGGATAACAAGAAGCTTCTCCCAAAAGAATCTCCTTGACAGTCAACTCTATTTGGAGTAAGAGGTCCTGATGGTATCTAGATGCCAAGTTATGTATGACTTTATACATCAAAACTAGCATGTTGAATTATACCCAGAAACCAAGTGATAATCAATGCAGGCCCTGCAAAATTGGTGTCATACAACCAAAGGGACTATGCCAGTCAATACATGGGCTGCAGCTTTCTGAACCAACTGTAGTTTTGGGGGTGGTCTTCAAAGGCAGGACCCATAAACTGCGCATTAAGGAAGTCCAGCCATGTGGTGATAAGGACACGTGTCACTGTGGCCAGGTCTTCTTGCTCCAGAAAGGGTTGCAACTAGTGCACCAGCTGGAGTTGGGCAAACTTTAATGATTAACAGAGAGATGCTCCATTTGTGTGAGGTCCAAAACATTTCAATCAAATCATTTTCAAGTGCACACAGCCTTAATGATTACCTCTTTCTTAAATTCAAGCTACAGTTTGTCCTCGCTTAATGACCGTTCAAAGTTACAACAGCCTTGGAAAAGGTGCTTTACAGCCCATAAAGCACTTCCGGCCATTGTGAAACGTCGTGCCACACACCCCCATGGTCACGTGACTGTATTTCAGGCACTTGGCAACTGGCTTGCCTTTACGACCAGTTGTCAAGCGCCCCACAATCATGTCATTGCCATTTGCAATCTTCTCTGCCGGCTTCCCCAGAAAGTCAATGGGGAAGCCGGCAGGGAAGGTTGCAAGCAGAGGGGACAGAGGGGAGGGGAAACCCTTCGGCAGGCAGCTCTTTCGCTCCGTCCGCTTAATGACCCGGGAGATCACTTAATGACTGCAACTGGGAATGCTGGGATTGTGGTCATTGAGCGAAGCAGTCACGTGGGCATCTTGCTTACTGACCAATTCGTTCATCGACTGAGATTCCAGTCCCAATTGTGGTCATTAATCAAGGACTATCTGTATATTGTCCATAGTCTTGCAAGAAGTGTCTGTTTATATTTCTTCAGATGATAGGTGAGGGATTGAATGTTTGAATTCTATGCCATAAAAATGTTCCTTCTAGGTGTAAATATCTTTCTTGGGCAAGGTGATAAAGAGAGTGGTGGCTGGCCAACTTAGATGTGTATGGCTTCAAGATTGGATATAGCTCTGAAACAACCTTGGTTGCCATAACTGATGTCCTTTATCATGAGAAAGGGGGTGCAGGGCATGTTGATTCTGGATCTCTTAGCTTTGATACTGATATTGCTATAGCAGCTCAGTGGAAATGTAACAGGAGTACTGTATTAGAGTAGTTTCATTCTTATATGCGGGCCTGCCAGCAGAGAATGGCAGTAGGGATTTCTCTTGACTCCTTAGAGCTTGCACTGTGAGCTCCCCAGGGTTCTGTTCTCTTCCTGCCCCTGCCCTGTTTGTTAATACATGAAGACATTAAGAGTGGTAATAATAACCAAACAAACAATTTATTAACTAATATTTGAGACTAAATGGTATAAAGGCAATCAAATAATAGACAGTTGACAGATTATGGGGAATGTAGCACATAGAATATTTAAAGCTAGATACGAGCATTCAAATAAGCAACAATGATTTATGAGAATTTAACTCATTATTCAATTCAGTGAGAGAGGTCTGTGTGTAGCACAGCTGCTTCAATGAGAGAAAGGCAAAGGGTACCGAAAATAGGTCCTTAAATTAACCAGGAGTTCAGAAAGTGGCATGGAAAATAGGGGAATTTTTTAATAAGTGATCCAGTGTTCCGCTATAGAAGAAGGAAGAAACATAGACTCTTGCCACAACAAAGAAATCCAGAATTCTGGGGACTTCCTGCCACAGCAAAGAGGGAAAAAAATACTAGGTGGAGCACTTGTATACACACATACACACCACACACAGACACTTGTGCTAAGGGGGAGGACCTTTTGCACAGTTTCCACTTTATTTGGGAATGAAGAATAAAATAAAGAGAATCATTCTGAACTGAAGAGAGGAGCAGGGGTTGGGAAGGAATTACCTTTTCTTTGCAGCTTCTGCACAGAGTTCCTGTCCTTGAAGGCCGGTGCTGGATCCTTCAACATTTGGAAGGGAGAGAAGATTGCTATCAATAACTGTTTTGCCAGTGCTCTTTGTACTGAGCATCAGTACCAAATAAAAATCAATTTTTTGTGTCATAGTAAGAAATTCTGTGCCTCCTTCCTAGAACTATCACACAGAAGAAGGATGCTAGAAGGTTGAAAGGTGAAATGCATGTTAAGGATTATATATTTCAGAGGATATATTTAAGTATTCTCCTTTCAGATTTCTGATTAATCAATGCTCTACTTTTTAAAAGGAATTTAGACATGTCTCCTCAGTTTCATTTTTAAAATTCATTTTGGCAATATTTATGAAATACAGTAATTTAAAAATATTACAACGTAAATGTGAAGGCCACTAAAACTTCACCATTTTAACATTTGGGGAAAGTAGGATAGTTATCTTGTCAAATCTCAATAGTATAATAGTATTGTAATTTCATGAATACTCAGATATGTATCTAGAGACTTACATTCTCTGACCACTACCTACATTCTGAAAACCAGAAAATGGTGAATTACAAATATTGGTGTTGATGGATTTTAAGACAGGGAATGGGAGTCTTTTATCTCTAGCCTTATTTTTGAAGGAAAAAAGGGGGAAATCATACTATAAAATTCAATAGCAGAATTTTAGGGTGCAAATGGAATACTGGGATATATGCAACCCATGGGTTGCCCATTCATGTTATCTTGAACCATAGTTTAATATTGTGATCAGAATTTAACAGAGTCCTAAATAAGCAGTTCTGGCCCTTTTTATGATTAATGTAATATATATAATGGAAAAGTCCGTATTTCCTCAAGTTTCTCTAGGTTCTATTTTTGTTTTAAACTTCCTGTTTAATTGTTTTTGAAACAATTTTCAACTGCTCTTTTCACTAGAAAATTCAAGAGGAACAAAACTGTTGCAGCAAATTTCAGTAATTATTTGTCTTTATGTTAGCAGGGACTAAAAAAATGTTAAAGTTAACTGATCTGCTATCTCAGATTAGTTTTTTCCCCAGGATATACTTATCTGATTAGGAATCTCATTAACAGTCCCACCCGATCTTGCAGAGAGGGCGTGCTGCGGATCCCCTCTATGAAAGAATTCCATCTAGCGGAGTCTCAGAGGCGAGCCTTCTCTGCAGCGGCACCTGCCCTATGGAACATCCTTCCCCCAGAGATAAGACAGGCCCCTTCACTCCTGGACTTCAGGAAAAAATTAAAAACTTGGCTCTGTGATCTCGCCTGAGGCAAGAGGGAAAGTGGTCAAGCTTGGGGATGGCTGATTTCTTAGAGCCGCCTCAAATATTTTAAATATGTTTAGCTTCACTGTAAGAACCACCTGCCACTTGGATTTTATTGTATTTATTGTATTTATATTTTTACTGTATTATTATTAATAATTATTGTATTTTAATGGTGGTGTGGCTGTGAACTGCCCAGAGTCCCTCCTTGAGGGGGAGATGGGCGGTCATAGAAATTAAATAAATAAATAAATAAATAAATAAATAAACAAACAAACAAACAGTAGAAAGTTGGGTGATCCATGGAAAATAAACACAGAAAATAGTGGTAGTTGGAGGGAGTATAGTAAGAGCCTGTTGAGGAGAACGTGGCTGGCTGGAATCTGAAGATAAGTACTCGTATTAGAAGATCAGAATAAACTGCAACATTTTCTTTCAGGCCCACTTGCTAGATTTTTTTTTCAGTGCTGTGGCTCAGTTCTAGAAGTGACCCTTGTTTAGCTACAGAATTCCTCCTTCAATTAAGTAAACACAGTAACTTTGAGAAAACCAGCCCTGTCATTACTGTACCCAGAATGACTTTGGAAAGGGTGAGGATTAGGCCCAAGCATTCCCCCTGACCCCAGATTTCTTGACTCCTGCAGGAGCCAGATTCCCAATGACTCCCTCTTGAAGATCATTCAGCAGTGGCCTGTTAGGACCAGTGAATGGAACAGAGCTTAATGTAGGGTAAGCTCATGCACAGAAAAAGAATATTGTTTAAAAACCACAGCCTGTGAGCACGTTAGAGAGATTCAGGTTCTTATTCTTACACTTTTAGCCCACCCAAGCATAAAGAAACACACGCTGAGACATTGCAGGTACAAAAAGTAAGTACAAAAGAGTTCTTACATTTATTTTGTCCAGGTACGGCCATTTCAGTAGAAAATTGGTTTCAGTTCTTCTTCCTGTTCCCTAAACTGTATACCTTTGGCCCTGTTTGCTGCCAGAGGCTACGTGGAGAAAGGGGCTTGAGGCCTAGGCATGGCCTCTCCATGGAAGGAGCTCAGGCACATGCGTCCTTCCACGATGGAGAATCAGAGAGAGAGGAAGTAGGAGGGGCAACAAGCAGCTTCCTCTAGAAGCACAGAGGTTGCCTCCTAGAGCAGGGGTCAGCAACCTTTTTGGCACCAGGGACCACTTCTGTGGGAAATTTTTTTCCAAGGACTAGGGGGCAGGGTTTGCAGGCGGCAGCCAATCGCATGGGCCGATGGGCGGGGTTTGCAGATGGGAGCATTACCTTTATTCTGCACTTTACTTCTAGGGGTTCCCGCCCCCCTGCCCACGTGATTGGCTCCCACCTGCAAACCCTGCCCCCCCAGCAGGTACTGCCAGCGAGGCTTTTCGCCTCCCTGCCGCTCGGTGCAGCATTTTTTTGCGGAACTGAGGGCATTTTTGGGGCCCCCGGAGCCTGCCCTTTCGAAGGGGCACCCTGGCAGGGCGCGGGGTGGACTCCCCCCCACTTTTGCTCCCCACATTTTTTTCGGCCCCTATCAGGCTAGCTCGGGCGCGCCTCCACCTCCCCATTGCACAGCTGATCAGCGCGGAGATTTTCCACCCCGGGGTGCCCCCCCCCCACTGTCACTTTTTGCAGTGATCTGAGGCTTTTTCGCCTCGTGACCGCAGCTTTTCTTGGCAGAGTACCACTGTCGCAAGGCAAAAAAGCCTTGGATCACCGCAAAAAGTGATGGTGGGGGGGGCGCCCCAGGGTGGAAAATCTCCGTGCTGATCAGCTGTGTGATGGAGAGGTGGAGGCGTGCCTGAGCTACCCCGGTAGGGGCCAAAAAAACCACGGGGAGCAAAAGGGGGGGGAAGTCCGCCTTGCACCCCACTGGGGTGCCCCGTTGAAAGGGCAGGCTCTGGGGACCCCAAAAATGCCCTCGGTTCCGCAAAAAGATGCTGCACCGAGCGGCAGGGAGGCAAAAAGCGAGAGGAGGCTGATTGGCAGGGGTGCTCCTCGGCCCACCTCCGCCCTTCTTTGCCGTGCGCTGATAGGTGGAGGTGTTTCCCCTTCTGGGCCCCCACCAATCAACTGCTCCAGCTCACCCTGTGGCCCACTTCCTAACAGCCCGTGGACCACCAGTGGGCCATGGACCACAGGTTGCCGACCCCTGTCCTAGAGCAATCACCCATATGCTAATGGGGCATGCTTGATTTGCCGGATTCCAACACCCCTTCTCAAATCAAAGTCATGCATCATGCCTACACAAGGTTTAACTCACTACGTAGGCCTTGGTAGACACCCTTCGCAAGTGGTTTTGTAAGGATGTCTGCAATCATGCTATCTGAGGGACAATACTCCAAATGTAGTAGTCCTGTCTCCTGTGCCTCTCTAATTATGTGGTAGCAAACATCCATGTGTTTGGTCCGCCCTCCCACCTTCTGTGACAGAGAGAGTCTTATACAACTTTGGTTGTCCTCAAAGACTCTTATTGGAGCAGGAACACTGACCTCCAGATCCTCAAGTAAATACTTGAGCCATTGCACCTCTGCGCATGTCTCAGCTGCTGAGACATACTCCACTTCAGTAGCTGAGCGTGCCAAAATAGCCTGCTTGCGACTAGCCCAGCTCACAGCCCCTCTCCCAAAGAAAAACACATTCCCACTAGTGGATTTGCGATCAGTTACATCCTCTGCCCAATCTGCATCGGTGTACCCCACTAGTTCAGGAGAATCAGTTGCTGGTAGTTTAAGCTTCAGGTCTGCAGTCCCCTTTAGGTATCTTGCCACCCGCTTAACGCCTGTCCAGTCCCTTTGGATGGGTGCGCTGGTCTTTCTGCAGAGGATCCCCACTGCAGTTGAAATATCTGGCCTCATTGTGGTTGACAGATATAACAGCTTTCCAATGGCCTCTCTGTAGCCATTGTTCTGAGGCAACAGTTCACTAGTGTCCTTGACTTTATGAAAGTCTGTTTGCATTGGAGTTGGAACTGTGTTTGCATTTTCCAGTCCCAGGCCTTCCAATAATTCAAAAATCTTTTGCCTCTGACTGAGGAGAAAACTTCCATCCTCTTCTCTGTCAATTTGTATTCCTAAGTAGTAGTTTGCCTTTCCAAGACGTTTCACCTCTACTTCCATGTTCAAATTGGACACAATTTCATCAACGTCCCTCTGATCCTCATAACAGAGAATCAAATCATCCACAAATGTCAGAATGAACACGTCTCTGCCATTCTTGTGTTGTGTGTAGAGGCAGGGATCAGCTTTGCCCTGAGTGAAACCTTGCTTTATTAGCATCTGGTTTAGTTTCATATTCCAGGCCCTTGCTGCTTGTTTCAGCCCTTCTGAAGCCTGCACACTAAATGCCGGTTCTTTGGATCAGTGAAGCCTTCAGGTTGTTGCATGTACAACTCTTCCTGAATTTCACCATTCAAGAATGCTGTTTTAATGTCCATATGTTCCACTTGCATGTTTCTGCTTGCAGCTAGACTTAAGAGAAGTCGAATTGTTGTGTGGGTCTCAATTGGTGCAAAAGTCTGGTCATAATCTTCCCCATACTTTTGTGAATAGCCCTTGGCTACCAGTCTAGCTTTGTATCTTTGGACCTCTCCCTTCTCATTCTGTTTGGCCTTAAAGACCCATTTGCAACCAATGCCCAATTGCAAATCAAGCATGCCTCAATAGCATATGGGTAATTGCTCTAGGAGGCGAACTCTGTGCTACTGGAGGAAGCTGCTTGTTGCCCCTCCCACTTCCTCCCTCTCTCTGATTCTTTCACCGATGGAGTAGGACGCACGTGCCTGAGCTCCTCCATGGAGAGGCCATGCCTAGGCCTCAAGCCCCTTTCTCCACACAGCCTCTGGCAGCAAACAGGGCCAGAGGTGGTTTAGGGAACAGAAAGAAGAACTGAAACATCATTTATCTACTGAAATGGCTGTACCTGGACAAAATAAATGTAAGAACTCTTTTGTACTTACTTTTTGTACCTGCAATGTCTAAGCGTGTGTTTCTTTATGCTTGGGTGGGCTAAAAAGTGTAAGAATAAGAACCTGAATCTCTCTAATGTGCTCACAGGCTGTGTTTTTAAACAATATTCCTTTTTCTGCCCACAAGTTTACATAACGTTAAGCTCTGCTCCATTCACTGGTTCTAACAGGCCACTGAATGCTCTTCAGTATGTACGGTATGCCTGTCTTTTTTTTTCCACTTAAGGCCTTTATGCTTCATCTGCAGCTTGTTTATTCTGTTTAATTATTTCAGTTAATATGGGATTCATTTTACCAGTTGGAAGACCCCATCTGCAGTTCCAATTCAGAGCCAGTCATAAAGCTCTTCCACGAACTTTACTCTAAACAAAACAGGAAGTTTGTCTTGACAGGCCAGGAAGGAGAAGGCAGTTACTGAGAGCCAATAACCATTCAGAATTCTCTTCACGAAAACCTGGGGTGGGGGTCGGGGGTAGCTGTTCCAATTCTAAAGAAATGAGTGATTTGAGAGGATGTATGGGCTATTTTGAAAAAACAAAAATTGCATACAACTGAAAAAAAGTGTTGCCTGTCATTCTAATGAATGTTCTTGTTTCTGTCCAGAAGACTGTATTAATTCTCTTTAAACATATACTGTACATGAATTTCAAGACTTATGCTGCTTAGGTGAATGACATTCAGGAAATTATACTGCATAGTCATATTAGATTTCCAATTGCCAAATTCCCAACAGCATGAACTAGGTGGAGTTTAGGGAAGTTGGAAGTCAGACACATCTGAAGGTTAATAACTGGCTGGTGAAGGATGTTAGATAGTATGACCTGATTGTGAAGCATTTGGGTTCACATAGCTGTTAACAATTAAAAACTGTTTTATCTGGCAAAACCAGAAGATGCAGCAAAATACATTTTTTTCTGGTGGAAAAAGAGATGATTTTAAAACCTGCTTGTATGATTCTCAATAGAAATATCAGCTTCAGCTAGTCCAGAATGTAGTGGCGCAATTAGTTTTGGGCACACTGAGGTTCACCCAGGTTACATCGCTGTTGCATGAACTGCATTGGTTTCCAATATGCTTATGGGTGCAATTCAAGGTGCTGTTATAACTTTCGAAGCCCTTCTGGAAGGCTGTGAAGGCCTGGCTTTCCCTCCAGGGGCTGGGCCAGGATGTTAAGTAAAGGTAAAGGTTCCCCCCGCACATTTGTGCAGTCGCGTCCGACTCTAGGGGCCGGTGCTCATCTCCGTTTGTTAGCCGAAGAGCCAGCATTGTCCGAAGACGCTTCCACGGTCATGTGGCCGACATGACGCACACGGAACACTGTTACCTACCCACCGAAGTGGTACCTATTCATCTACTTGCATTTGCATGCTTTCGAATTGCTAGGTTGGCAAGAGCTGGGGCGAGTGCGGGAGCTCACTCCGTCACGCGGGGCTAGGGATTCGAACCACTGAACTTGCGATCTTCCGATTGACAAGCCTGGCGTCTTACCCGCTAAGCCACCACGCCCCTGGTACCCCTGGCCAGGATGTTAGATGAGCCTAATATTGCTGTGGTTTGTATGGTGAGTTTGTTATATGGTACCTTGGTTATTGTTTTATGATTTTTAAGTTTCTGCTTTCTGTTTGGTTTATAGAGGTTTTATTATATTGGATTGTTGTGTTAGCTGTCCAGAGTTTGTATGTAAGATGGGCAGGGGGGCATATTAATTTTATAAATAAAATAAAATCAGTAAAATCAGTGTGACTCAGAAAACATTTTGATAAAATTAATTTTGATAAAAAAAGAATGATTTTCTAGTTCCATTGCATATGGGTTTACAAAGAATTCAACATCTTAATCTGTTTCACTTGGTTTTAATTATTATGTTGTGTTATCCAGCTATTTTGGTGTCTAAACCACAATTTATGGCTTAATGTGATTGTGCAGCTAATTCAGCAAATCATGGTTTAATGCAGTATGCAAATGTAGCCACTGAAAAATGAGGAATGATTTATGGGCTTAGAGAGAGAGAGAGAGAGAGAGAGAGAGACAGATGAAATAGCTGTTATTGTGGAGTCTGGCATTAGTAAAAGTATGTGATTATAAGCAGTTCATTTTGTGCTATAGTATGGCAGTCTCCTGGAAATACTATCTAAAAAGGTTCTTTGAACTCCAACAAAATTTTGCCCTCACACTTTCCAGAATTTGATTCTGAACCAAATGGAAATAGCAATGCCTTACAGTCATTTATAAATGGTACGAGATGTTATTTCCCATTGGTTATCACTGAGGTATTATTTATATCAGCTTTCTGAGACTATAGTCTTCTTGCATTTTTTGAACTTAACCGCCTTTCTTGTTTCTCCAGAATTTTGTGCTGATCATTCCCAGACAGCATAGTTATCTCAGTTGGAAGATGATAGATGACTTAGTCCAACCTACCTGGCAAGTAATTAATGCATCTGTAGGCTAACACATATAGGGGGAATTATGTAATTGTAGTTGACGTATCTGAAGTACGTATTTGTATTCTAACACAGCTTCAGTTTGCAGAAAGTGGTAGTAGTCCTGTACTACAAAACTAGTAATAGTCCATAACATTATCTCTTAATATTAATTTGTTAATCTTTAGAATCTTTGTTGCTATTGAGATTTAAAAAAAACCTGAGCCCTGACATGACTAGAGTCAGTAATACAGTAGCTTCAAATTTACCCTGTACAATTTCCTTCCTTTCATTTCCCTTCTTCTTAGCTCCTTCTCATTTTCAAGTGACTTGCATATGCACAAACTTTCCATGTGCAACTGCTGAGCTTGGGTGGGGGAGGTTGGGTGAAGCAACTTGCAACTTGCTTTGGGATCCATGTGACTGTAGTTTCCGTTAGTTCCTTCCGCAAAATCTATATTAATCTGATCTTAAGTGAGTGCAAACAGCTAATTGTGTTATCATTATCTTTTGTAGAATACTGTGAGGTCACAGGCAGATGTTGGTGCAGAATGAAGCTCCTAGGGTTGAATACATTGCTCCAAACGGTGAGTAAATCCCGCATAATTTTTCTTAATTCTTTGCTTTACATAGGGTTGTCCAATGATGATTAAGGACAACGCGCTACATTCTGATACATCCTAAAGTATTGAACTACAATGCTATCATTTTTCAGTCATAAAAAATATGTCCATGATGATTGGGATAATGTACTTGTGATCCAACACATTTCTCTAGTGCTGTTAGTTCATTCCTAATATCTACCCTACCAAACGTGTATTCTGTTTCATGATAAGTTTGCATTTGCTGAGAATAAACATTGATTTGTGTGATTTTGTCATAAAAAGTTGTTCTGAAGGTTAATTAGATGGGTCATCAAATTGTTTTGAGAACTGAAAAATTCAGATTTATTCTAAAGTGGTAGCTGTCAGATTCTCTGAGTAGTTTACAAGAATCAAATGTACAATGTTGAGGAAGACAGGACACATGGCAGTTAAAGTCTGAAGTAGTAAAGCTTGGGACAGTCACTTCCTTTCCACTCAATCTATCTCACAGGGTAATTGGGTGGAAAAATAGAAGGAGGAAGCACAACATCCATTACCTTGAGCCCCTGAATGAAATATAAGGGTATAATTCAAACAAACAAACGAACAAACGTAATAGCAAAGAAAAAAAGCAGCAAACGAACATGATAGGCATTTACTTTGCTGGCCATTGGCAGAAAGAAAAGGAGAAACCCATCAGCCTAGAAAAAGGACATATGGAGACAGGTATGGTTGGAAGCATCTTGTGAAGAGACAGGTGTCACTCTAACAAATTGATGCTTTATAACTGATCGTGTCCTTTGCAGAAGCCATTTTGTGAATGGATAGGGTTTTCAGGGAGTCTTTTTATGAAAGAACCCGCCACATGTTCTCAACATTTCAGTGCCCTGTAGCTGAAAAAGATAGGAGACCCTTGGCTTATAGCAAACCAGGCCATCATGTCATGTCCAACAAATCATAGTTGTGAAAACCTTAATTTAACGTCAAGCATGAATGCAGCCAGCAAGTGCCTTCACCCCTGTTAAATAGTCCCATAAATAACTTGATCCAAGTGTTCAGTATGAGCTGATTATGCTCTATCATTTCCCCTCTTCATGGCTAAAAATAGCTTTAGGAATAGGGGAATTTTGATTAGGAAATGGCAGAGAAAAATATGTTAATTTCCCCTCTGCCCCACCCCCCCAATCACTACTTTGAGGAAACAAAGCTCTGCCTCTGCAGATATCTTTCAGTAAAAAGCAACAAATTTAGTCTGATCATAAGTCTCTGGTATCACATATATTTTGGCTAGAAATGTCATGCAGAGGCAGGTTTTTTTCTGTTATTACTATAGGTGTATTCCCCACATTTGCTTTCAGCAAAAAGATTCTGCAAAATCTGTTTGATCAGAAGTGATAATGGCAAGTATGTAGGCCAGCCATCCCCAGATATGTGAACTTCAACTCCCAGAATCATGAGCAATGGTGACAGTGGCTACAGAGTTCTGGAAGTTAAAGTCCACCCATCAGGACGTTGCCCATATTGGGCAAGGCTTATGTAGACCCACTACTGAAAAGGAGAGGCTTTTTCAAACCACCTTTAACCACTTTTAAACCTCATATTGTTTAACTATGAGAGCCAGAACTACATCTATGAGATGTAGCGGTTAAGGTGCTGGACTAGAAACCAGGAGACTGCGAGTTCTAGTCCTCCCTTAGGCACGGAAGCCAGCTGGGTGATTTTGGGCAGCCAGCCTACCTCACTGGGTTGTTTTTGTGGGGAAAATAGGAGGAGGGAGCATTATGTATGCCACCTTGAGTTGTACAAAATAAAGGTGGGATATAATTCAAATAAATGAATAGGTCCTCACATTTAATCTAGAGTCTTATATATGTACCCCAAATTTGAAAGCAATCCAAAGAGTTCTGTATTACATGCTTATACAGCAGAATTTTAGGGGTGTCTATGGTGGTTGGTGTGTATTTTGCAGAGAAAAAAAACATTCACAATGAAAGCCTGGTGAATATTTGTAGAGAAACAGATATGAATGCAAGTACTCCTTTTGTTTGAATGACTTTTAACGAAGTTTGGAACTAATGCTTTCTAGTAGGCAACCTAATTCTGTAAATAGGAAAAGGCAATACAAGTCTCCTAATTTTATTTTATTTTATTATTTTACTTTTTCTCTCTTTGCAGGAGTCCTGTTGAAATGGCATTAATTGCTGTGATTGTCTCCGTATGCATAGCTTTCCTGGATACAGGATGGGCAACAAAACCCACAACCTATCATAGTATTTGCAAACTAGTGAGTCTTCTGCAAACATGAAATGACTTTGGGCTTTCCAGAAAAAAGATGGGGAGAGGAGAGATGATTTATTTAAACGGTAGTGGCTGCAGCAGCATATTAGTTCCAAGAGTTTGATCCAAATGTCAACAATTCCAAGAATCCAAAAATTACCCTAACAGATTAGGATGTTCAGCTGTTTTGTTTACCTTTTCATTTTGCAGATGATCTTTAAAAGTACAATTAATTTAGTTTCTTTATGGATCTGAATTTTACATTTTTAGGGTGGGGTAGAGAGAAGGGGAAGATGATTTAATGTAGGGATAGAGAATCTGTCACTCTCCAGCTGTTGTTGGACTTCAACAAAATCTGAAGGGCGTCTGGTTCCCCATTTCTTTTAGTTACATAGGTCCATCATCATATTTTCCTCATCATCCTAGTCCAATATAGGAACAGCTGCTACTGCTGCTTTGTTATAATGGATTGCACTTCCGTATGTTTTCATCTGGGATCAAAAAAAATTCTAGTGTAAGTGTTCATATTATAATGCAGGGGGAGCTTAATATAATGTACTACTTGAGTCCCTGATCCACCCCAATTTAGCCAACTCTGATCAGTAGAGACTCATCATTTAATGTGGATGGGGCCAGTCAGTCATTGCTCACATTCTTTTTCCTGTTCCTATAACTTACTTATTATTGGTGAGATGATTGTATGTCCCAATATGCTCTACTATGGTTTGGATGGCTATGGATAAAAATAAAGTATGCACAGAAGGGGGAATCTGTCGCTGAACAGTTACCAATCACTTTCCCATGATGTTTAGGCTACTGGGAAATGTAATTAAGCAATATCTGTAAGGTCACTGATTTCTATTGTGGAAGGTGGTCACAGGTTCAAAAGTTCAAAAAACACTAATGTAAAATGATTTCTTGAAATATTGGAGTCATTTATTAGAGGTTTTCCTTGAGTTACCCTGCTATAGAAGTTGATTTGTAAAAAAAATCGCAAATCATGATTATTTACTTAAGTACAGTATGTAGTTTCAAGGTTTTGTAGGTCAAGGCATAAGATATAAACACTCTACTTATTTTTATTTATCAAATTTATATGGCTGCCCGTCTCACAAAAAGTGGGTGGCATACAACAATCAATAAAAACAATAAATATATTAAAAAGTCATTATTAAAAATATAAAACAGTCATTATAAAATAAAAACCACACGGCAGAGGAGTAAATATCAGCCACAGTGATGGAGCCATCGTAAAATTTCACTGGTCTCCTGGGACCCCCAGGCCTGATGACAAAGCCAGGTCTTGAAGGATTTCCTGAACATTAACAGGAATGGCGTTAACCTCACCTGGGGGCAGGGGAGAATGTTCCATAAGGTGGGCGCCACAGCAGAGAAGGCCCGCCTCCTGGGACCCGCCAAGCATAGATCCCTAGATGGAACCCACAGCATGCCTTCTCTACCAGGCCTGATGGGATGGGCAGATATAATTGGGGGGAGGCGGTCCCTCAGATATTATCAAATCAGCCATGCTCTATATTGAACATCATCCCAAAATCAACATTTGATTTCATTTGCTGCAGTAGTATCACACAAAGGATTTTTAAAGAAGTACTTTATGATACCTCTGGGGCTGCTTACTTAGGATATGTAGCAGCAACTGCATCTTTATAACTTTTATTGTTTATCTTCTAATTAAAATCACACACTCCCTCTCAGACACACACACATACACACCAACTGAAAGCTCATCTAGACAGACGAGGATTCAGTTCCAGATGAATCAAGGCAGAAAACACAATATGCATGGCACCTCATTATATGTAATCACTCTGAAGTTATACTGTTGCCATCCACTTTCATAACTTCCAGCAAGACTTGGCCAGTCCCATCTTAGTACTTTTCTTACACTTCCTGTTACTTTTCTGCTTGAGCACCATCATGTCATCCAGTTCATATAGAAACAACATCTTGTTCTGAAAGAATCATGGAATTATGGAGTTGGAAAAGATCACAAAATTTATCTAGTTCAACTGTTGGCAATGTGCTGGAAAATCAATTAAACCATCCTTTGAAGGTGCAGCTAGCCAGCTACTTGTGGACACACTTTGCTGTAGTGGAATCCATACCATACTTTAAGAACTTTTCAATGAAAACGTCATACGGAACATAACACTAGTAACAATATGGTAATAACAGGTAGTCCTTGATTAGCAACCACAATTGGGAGCACCAACTTGGTTGTTAAGTGAAATGGTTGCTAAGTGAAACTGCAACTGTTTTTCTGATCTTACTTCAGCTTTCCTTTGCTTTACAGACCTGCAAAGATTGTAAATGAGAGGATTGGTTGCAAAGTTACTTTCTCATCACCGTCGTAACTGCAAACAGTCACTGTACAAGGCAGTTACTAAACGAGGACTACCTGTAGTAGCAAAAGGCCAGGAAATGTTTCTGGATAACAAATATACCATGAGATAATAATAACACAATAATTTTTTCCACATTGTTCAAGCTTGCTTGGCTATTCAAAATACAGAGTTTACAATAAGGGGTAATATGGCAGCTTTTTTCAGCACGGTACTCAGATACCTTGCAACTCCCAGATTTCCCAACCTTTATCCATGCTGACTGAAAATTCTTAAAGTTGTCATCCCAACGTATCTATTTTTTTTCCAGAAATGTTTTATTATTTTTATCAGAGTATAGTTAAAATACAAAACAGTAGATACAGTAAAGATAGAGGATAGAACTAAAAGAAAAAAGATACGAACTATAAATGTGAAAATATAACAAGAATAATAACAAAAGAATGACTTCCGGCTATCTCAATTACAGATATAAGTATAATTGAAGTGTAATAGTCTCTTAGTAAAGGTAAAGGTTCCCCCCGCACATTTGTGCAGTCGTGTCCGACTCTAGGGGCCGGTGCTCATCTCCGTTTGTTAGCCGAAGAACCAGCATTGTCCAAAGACGCTTCCGCAGTCATGTGGCCGGCATGATGCACGCGGAACACTGTTACCATCCCACCGAAGTGGTACCTATTCATCTACTTGCATTTGCATGCTTTCAAATTGCTAGGTTGGCAAGAGCTGGGGCGAGTGCGGGAGCTCACTCCGCACGTAGGGCTAGGGATTCAAACCTCTGAACTTGCGATCTTCCGATCAACAAGCCTGGCATCTTACCCGCTGAGCCACCACGCCCCTTAGTCTCTTACCACTCTGCTTACCACCATTCATACTCTGCTCTCTGTTTATATACCATGGCTTGTCCTGCTTGTGTTGGTGGGGGTGTTGTTCTCTCCTTGGTAGTTCCTTGATTGGGCTGTTGTTTGCTGCTTGGTTGATTGACTGAGTTAATAGTTCCTTGATTAGGGTATATTGTGCTGTTTGATTGTTCCTCTGCTGCTAATCCTGGTGTTAATCTTTGCATATCTGGGTGTTGATTGCTGGGAAGGAGGTGTTCCGGTCTTCTGTATTTTCTATTGTCTCTTATGAATGGTATGTAAATGTTGTTTACCTCTATGTGTCTGTTGATGGCTGCTTTGTCTGAGTGCCAATTATATTCTATAATATCTAACACAATTCTCACATTATCTTTTAATTGTCTTTTGGGTAAAAATCCACTTGATCCTGATGAATGATTTCCTGTTAGATTTTTTTCATCCTTTCCGCTAACACTGATGCAAATATTTTATAATCGTTATTTAACAGTGAATTTGGCCTGTAATTCCTAATTAGGAGAGGGTCCTGTCCTTCTTTAGGTATGAGTACAATATTTGCTTCCCTCCATGTATCTGGCATTGCTCAGCCCAGTAAAATTGAGTTCATCAATCTTTTAAAAGGTAAAAGAATCTGGTCTTCAAAACATTTATAATATATTGCAGATATTCCATCAGGCCCTGGTCATCCCAACGTATCTAGAGGGCACCAGGTTGAGTAAGATTCTTCTATGGCATTTTACCATAGATTCAATCATGTTTATCTTTTGGAATCTTAAGCTCCGTTTATGCATTAGTTATGTTTAAGACATACATGATACAACTACAGTGGGGTTGTATTCTTGACTTTATTTGATTGAATTAGTCCAACTATTAGCATAAGACTCATAAGCATGATTTGCTCTATGTAGGGACTCAACAGATGGGATCAAATTATATATATTTTCCTCTAAATGTAATTCCATTTGAGAGAATGGTATATGGCATATAGTATGGTATGGTATAGTATAGTATAGTATAGCATGGCTTTAGCATCTGGTCTCATCATTTCCTATATGTTTCTTGCTGCAGAAAAAGAGAACTGCAGATTGCAATGGGAGGAGGCTGAGTTCGGTCCTAGAAGACTTGCCTGCTGGGATAGAGGAACTCTTCCTGGATGCCAATGTTATACAAACTCTTTCAAATGCATCTTTCGTACAATACCAGGTCCTACAGAACCTCAGTCTGCGTGCAAATGGGTTGGAACTCATTGAACCTGGGGCATTTCTTGGCATTAGGAATCTTCGTCTGCTCACTGTGGCAAACAATTTCCTCTCCCTCAGTTATTCTGTGACAGCAGCTGCTTTATGGACTTTGACTTCTCTGAGGAAGCTGGACCTCTCTGGAAACCAGCTTACTGAGCTTATGATGGGCAGTCTGATCCAGCATTTGTCCTCTCTAGAATCCTTGTCTGTAGCGAGGAATGCCATCATGAGGTTAGATGACTCCCACTTCAGAAACCTGCCCAAGCTGCAACATCTGGATTTGCAACAGAACTATATCTTTGAAATTGAGGCTGGGGCTTTTGAAAGCACGCCAGCACTGCAACAGCTTAACCTGGCCTACAACTACATCCCTTGCATTGTGCAGTTTGACTTGGCCCAACTTCAGGTGTTAAATGTTAGCAATAACCACATTGAGTGGTTCTTGTCTGCAGAGAATGATGCTTCTTTTGAACTGGAAACACTAGATCTTTCCTACAACCAGCTTCTATTCTTCCCACTACTGCCCAAGTTAAATAAATTGCAGACTTTGCTGCTGACACACAACCGCATGAATTTCTATGGCAAATTTTTCAATGATTCAAAGAGCTCAGTTCAACTGCTATTCCTAGATGGCAATATCACTAACATCACCAACCAAGAGCTCTGGGAAGAAAACAGCCATGGCAATCTCTCTTCCTTAACATTTCTGGATATGAGCTGGAATGAGTTCTCTTACCTTCCAGACAACTTTTTTGAAGGGTTAATTTCCCTTGTTTATCTGAACCTCAGTCACAACTGCTTAAAGACACTGAACATAGAGGATAGGGAAGTGCTAAATACTCTCACTGACTTGGATCTCAGCCACAACCTGCTTTCAGAGCTACAGATGAATTTGGATCCTGGAGGTAGCTTAACCAACCTCAGAAAGTTTAATCTTAGCACCAACAATCTGCATGGCTTGCCACCTCAATTCTTTATCTATGTAACAAAAATCACTACAATTGACATCAGTAAAAACCCAGTCGAGATCTGTTCTCCACATAGTGCTACAAGTCCTGATTGTGTAGCTTTTAATTATGCTAATTCCTTAAGGAACCTTATACTGTCTGGCTGTAACTTAAGCCTGTTGCACTGCCATTTCTTTAAGGGGACTTCCCTGACGTATTTAGATCTTTCTAATAATCCTAGATTGCTTATCAGTGGCTTGGGAACTTTGAAAGATATTGCTCCGTCCGTTCAAGTACTCTGTCTTAGGAATACGGGTCTCTCTGCTGCAGGTACAAAGATGGACTTTTCTGCATTTCAGAAGCTGGTAAATCTGGATCTGTCTGGAAACAGTTTGGTATACTTCCCAGAATCCTTAATAGACCTTAAACTTTATACTCTAGATCTCAGGATGAATTTCTTCCATACCCTACCTCAGTACTTCATGGAAAGGCAACTTGGAAAGAGTTTGCATGTGATCTACCTCAGTGAGAATCCTTATGACTGCTGCAAAATGGGTTGGTGGGATACTCTGCACAGCCAGGGAACTATACACATTGGAGACATGAGTGACGTCACTTGCAATTACTCCTCCAGATTCATCAGCGCTACAAATATACCTGAATCAGTTCACCATGATTGTAGGTGGCTAACAGCTAACATGACTTTGTTGTATCTGGTGCTTATTCTTCCTACCTGTTTGACCCTGCTGTTTACTTTTGCCATCATCTTTTTAATTTTCAGGCAAAGAATTCTTCAAATGCTAAAGAGCAAGCACAGGAAACCCAGCCCATATTGAAATTTGGTGGCAGAAAGAAGCAGTCTAATGGCACCCAATACTGTAATGGGTTTAAAAGGTTAGATGTTGCAGTCACAGGTTTAGTTCCGGCAAGCCATAACTTGAAGTAATGGTTTATATGTCCAAACATGGCCAAATTATCGTCCAAACACATAATTGGCAGGCAGCAAAAACCATAAAACAGTAATATGGGTTAAATTAAGAATAGGAAGAAAAGTCCTTAATAGTTGGAAGAAGCATATATAAGAGATTTATACTGAGAGTAAGCCATGGCATTTGAATAAATCCAACTCTAGATGCAGCTTCTTGGGCAAATCTTTGAACTTCGTCTATACAGTACTCTAATCTTCCTCAGATATTATGGCCAAGCTTTATCCCATGACTCTTTATGAATTCATAAATAATTTTTTGAAAAATTATTGCTTGCTATCTTCAGTGTTTGGATTAGGCAATGTATTTTTTTTCTGAGAATGAGAAAGTAGCACAATGATTTTCCATCTCAGATTTAATCACATTCCAAGAAATAAATGTACAATCCTATGTGTTGAATGATATATTGAGAATACTGCTGATTTGATAGCATAGAACCTGAAGAAAGGAAAGAGATATGTGAAGGAACAACCAACTTCCCATACCTAGTGCTCTTTACATGTACTGAGACTATAACTTCCAGATGTCTCTGGCTTAGAATTCTGGTTCCAACTCACCTCCAGGGCACCTGATTGTGGAAGGTTACACGAGATAATGCCTACATCATTTTTAGTAGGGGCAATTGCTTTCCACATTAATGTGCCTTAGCAGACCTCATTAATCCTATTTTTCTTTAAATATATTTTTTCAATGTTACAAAACCCAGCAATATCAATCCTGAGAGCTGAATTCTTAGAGACAGTGCAGAAAGTGGACTGTGTTCCCCACCCTGCTATATTCCTTTCTATGCAAAATAGATCTACCCCATTATTGCACTTCATATATGAACAAACACATATCTGCCTGTTGCCCTGTATGTTCTGTTTGATTTTCAAAGTGTAAGATCCTGACTGCCTGTGATAATAATTTACAAAGGAGGCACCTGCAGAATAATTTTGTTTTAAACAGCTGGTTTCTAAGCCCCTCTCCTTTCTTGTATAGATGAATTACATATATGACATCTGCTTAAAAGAAAGAAACCCAAGAAATCTGAATGGAGAATTTTTCCAGTAGCATTAGGGTTTCTGAGTCCCATGGGCCTCATTTCCTCCACTGCTATCCAGTGGTCCATATTCATCTCCAGTGACTGGTTAGTAAAATAACAGAGACATACTAGAACACCTTTCTAAAAGGAACATATATTTAGAAAAAGGTCACAGATGTTCCAGTTTCACTGAACTTTTACAATTTGGGTATGATCTGCTGTAGGTATCATGTTTTTGTGTCCATTAAATAAATGTACAGAGATACTGTACTATTTGTGTGTTGGTGTATATTGCTAACTTTTACTACTTAAACTAAAAAACTCTTAATGACAAAAGAAAAATATTGTATCATGCTAAATTACACACACACGTGCACATACATATATAGTTTGCTGAATAGGGCTAAAGTCATAATAGCTTGACCATTACATGATGCTAAGCCATACAGATGTTTACAGAATCAGCATGCTGGAACCATGGAGATCCTGGTTCAACTCTACCTTCAGCCATGGAAACACACTACACCTGTTTCCACAACAGACTTAACTGGGTCAAAAGGGATGTTAATATATTATAGGAGCACCAAATTTAGCCAGGAATTTAAATTAGACCTTATTTTTCTCACTTGAAAGCTTTGCTTTGGCTATATTTCTGTAAAATGATCTCTCTAGGTTTTTTACAAGCAATACAAATTATTTTTATCTCTTTTATTGTGCATGCTGCTGCTTTAAAATGTGTTTAACATTATTTTACAACTCAGTGAACTAACTTACATTAAACTTTCAGTCAGGGTTCAGGCCTGGGTATGGGACCAAGATGGACTGGCTGCACTCTTGGATGACCTCTGGCAGGAGCGGGATGGGGGTGGCATGTCCATGTTTGCTCTTCTTGACTTCTCTGCAGCCTTGACTTCTCTGCAGTGTGGGGAGTTAATGGCATCAATTATTCAGTGTGTGTGACACCACTGCTCGGTGAGATGCATTGGCTCCTAGCATGCTTCCAGGTGCAATTCAAGGTACTGTTAGTCACCTTTACATCACTTCATAGCTTGGGACCAGAAAACTTGTGGGACTGTCTCTCCCCAATTGTTTGTACCCATTCCGCCTGGTAAGGCAGAAGGGGCATGCTCTGGGTGCCATCCGTTAAGGAGTGTCAGCTGGCAGGGCTGAAGAAGAGAGCATATTTTGCCATGGTGCCCGCCTTTTGGAACATCATTCCCTTTGAGATTAGCTTAGCCCCGACCCTGCTGACCTTTCACAAAGGTCTGAAAACTTGGTTTTGGGCCTGGGCCTGGGCCCCCGGGTGTGTGATAGAGCTCATCTCTTGGCTTTCTTGATGGTCATTTTGTGATGCTTGGCTGCTATGTGTTTTTATTTTTATATTATGCATTTTATCTGTTTTATCTATTTTATTGTAAGCTACCTAGATTCATATATGTCGATGGGAGGCTATATAAATCAAATAAATAAAAAAAACATGACTGCAGCAACTGAACTGCAAGGTAGTCAAGAAAAATATGACAGAACTGCTTATTTAAGAAAGGTTTGTCCCAGCTGAAAAATGCAGGCATCTATCTAGCAAAATGGGTTCATTTTGGTGGCCTGAATTCTGATTGGCAAACGAGCAATTTTCAAAGAAGTGTAAAGTCTGTCTTATGAAGGTTATCAATTTAAGAACAGGTAGATTCCTATGTGTTTTTCTGTATGAGACTTTTCCTTTTGTGGCTTAATGCCAGCAGTTGGTGCTGTGGGACAGAATTAAGCTGCCACTGTCTGAGGAAAGCAAACAAGCAGCTATTCTGTAAATGTGGATCACAGTTGCCTCTTTGAGGCCTTCCTGTGGTGGAGGTTTGCTTGCAAGAAAACCACATGCTGAGTAAACCTCAGCTCTTATTCTGATGAATACACATCCTGCAGATGCGTAGATGCATCTTAGTTCATCTTTTCTTACTGAAATATGGGGTCATGTTTCCCGTTACCAAGATATAAGTCTCGGTACAAGCAAAAGAGAGCAGAACAATTTATGACACTCACTTTTTACTTGACTTTACCTATTTCTTGGTAACTGTGAGATAATGCAACTGAAAAGTAATGATTTTTCCTCAGAAGAATAAACAATACTTTGAATTATTTTTTTCTTATAAAACAGATGTGCAAGTTTGTTCTACCACATATAAGAGCAACAAAGATTAACTGGTTGCTCTTTTGTTCAGGTAAAAGCAGCTTTAGTTCTGAGTATGGATAAAGGCATAGGCATCTGGCACTGCCTAACAAAAAATCAGGACAACAGGGAAAAAAGGGAACGAACTTTACATTTTATCTGATCAAAATACACCAACCGAGAAACCACATCATCTACAAGGTAAGTGATGAGAAATGATCTGTGAAGGCAGCAGCTGAATCATTTAGAACCACTGCAGATACTTCTTCGCTTGCCCATTGCTCAAGTTTATAGTTTATTGTGCTGTTAGTTGTCAAGACTAATCTCCGCCAGGAGTCTAATGAGTTGCAGGTTCCTGGGATTTGGCTTGGGGATTAACTATTTAGATCAGTATTTCTCAACCTTGGCAACTTTAAGACATGTGGACTTCAACTCCCAGAATTCCCTAGCCAGCATGGCTGGCTGGGGAATTCTGGGAGTTGAAGTCCATGTGTCTTAAAATTGCCAAGGTTGAGAAATGCTGGCTTAGGTAGACACTTTTGGTCCCTTCAACAAGGTCCATTGTAGAGAAATGAAATAGTGCATTTGCTGGTATGAATCAGTGATATGGTTCTGCTTAGAATTAGCCTTGCCATCTAGTTCCTCATCTGGGTTTCTCAACTTGCTTCCTTCTGCTGTACATTGTGTGTGTGTGTGTGAGAGAGAGAGAGAGAGAGAGAGAGAGAGGGGCAAGATTTTGGAAGCAAGTCATATTTCTTTATGTTTGCCCTCTGGAATGAGGTTTCCCTGAGATCCGGGGTTCCCACCCTACTGGCATTTTGGAGGGCTTTGAAGACTTGGTTCTTCACCCAGGCTTTTGGCTAGGGTGATTGCAGCCCCTCTGAGTAACGCGTGTATGCTTTTTGTTGTCCGGTTTTGCCATTTTTTGCTCCTTCGTCCTTATTGTTATATTGTTATTTTTTTTCTCTGTGTTTTTACTTCCTGTGTGAACTTCCCAGGGTTGCTGGGAATTGGATAATGTTCAGATGTAATAAATCAATACATGCCACGAGTGCAGGACTCTGGAGATTATTACATAGCTAATGGATGTGGTACAGCAAGTGAAAGAGTGGGCCATTGCAAAAATTATAAAGAAATTTTTCTTATGAGTGCATCATAAAATCAAGGGTAGCATGTAAAGAAGGGCAAGATCTAGAGAACTAGTATTATACTTTTGCTAAACCTAATTAGCTTTTAATGTCTTAGATTACTAACACTGGAAACTGTACATGTAGAAGTATGCTGTAGTACAATTAATTTACTTAAATATATTCCATGTAGTCTTATAGCTTATTTTCAGCAGTGAACAGAGGATATTTCACAAGAAATAATAGCTGTATTTGATGAGAAAGGAACAGTGCTTAGATTTTACGTTCTTCACAAAGCTGTACAAAAAAATGTAGCAGTCACATCATTATGACTGTGTGTGTGTGTGTGCGAGCGCATGTGTGCACATGCTTCCTGCCCAGCCCATTTGTGGTGAAAATGAGAATGGAGGCTTCTTACCGCAGAGATGGGATGGGTTAATCACACTTAAATGAGTCTCTCCTGTGCTTTAATACCTAACCCTATTAATACTTTATGTTCTGTGCCTTTTGCCACAGATCTCTAGTTTCAAGTACAGACCATACTGATACATGACTGTTCAAGTGCGTTTTGTACAGAGATGACATTCACCAAACTAAACTTGCCCTTTTTGTATTTGGCTAACCTCAGATGGCTGCTTCCAGTTTCCAGACCTCAACAGTTCTTCACAGTATTTCAGTGGCTTTTCTCTTCAGTCTTCCTTTAGCGCTGCAGTTTCTTTCTACCACAGCGTTACTACTGTTTTATGTACTGCATTTCTAAAATATCTGAGAGATCAGTGCTGAGGAGGAGGAACATATAATAGATATTGTGGCTGGGCTTACACACTGCATTACATCATAAATTGATTTGTTTGGATTTTGGCTTGGTTTACCCAGTCACTGTAGTTTGTAAATCATGTGCAAAACATCCAGTTGTGGCTTATTCAATCAAACATAATTAAACAAAGTATGACTTTACGTGATTGCATACAGAGACTTTGAGTGCTTCAAAGATGATAGTGTTATAAAACTAAAAATTTAAACACTTAAAAACAGGGCCAAACTGGCATATTCCCCATTAAATCTACCCTTTACCAAGATTGAATAAAGTTGTAGTTTTCTTGAAACAACTTTTACCTATACAGCATCTGCAGAATTGATGTTACATGGTTGTATTGGCTTTCATCCACCAGTAGGTGGATGGCTGCATTTTTACCAACTATAGCTTCTGGAGTGTCTCCACAGGCAGCCCCAAGTAGAGTTCAACATAGTAGTCTATCCTAGAAGTGACAAGGGCATGAGTTATGACTGCCAAAGCCTCTCAGTCCAAGATGAGATGCAACTAGTGCACTAGCCAAAGTCTCTCATAACCTTCATTTCCTTCAAAGGTCTGACACATCTGTTGAAATAGCCATGTGTCTAGGAGAATTCCCAAGTTGGGGACCTGCTTCTTCAGGGGAATGCTACTCTCTCCAGTCACAAACCTACCTGGTAGACAGTTAGATGGTTTCTGGACCGACAGCACTCCATCTTACTAGGATTTAACTTCAGTTTGCCCTTCTCATCCCAAAACCAGATCAGGACTTCTACTGCATTTTCTGCCTGGCCTGGTATGGAGTTATATCCCTGACTGTCATCAGCATATTCCTGATACCTCACTTTGAACCAATATATAATCTCAGTGTTTCATGTAGATAATAAAAAAACAGGAGAGAGTTAAATCTTGCTTTATTCCAAATGGGAGAAAATACTGAGTCAACATCTTCTCCCCCTTTCACCAACCAGAATCACCTGGTCAAGAAGAAGAAGAACCACGTGTAAAACAGTACCCTCTATTCCCAGCCCTTTTAGGTGACCGAGCAAGATATAACAATCAATATTCATGGCTATGGAGATGTCTAAAAAGATCAAGAGAGGTGGACTCCCATCCAGGTTCCAACCAATGTCATCCACCAGAGTGATCTATATAGTTTCCGTCTCAGCCTATGCTCTGACTGAAAGGGATCTAAATACTGAACCATCAGTAATGAATCCCTAAAACTGAATTCTGTGGAAGCAATGGTGTAATGCGGAGCCAATGACCGCAGCGGAAAGAGGAGCTGGTGAATGAATTGGCTCCTTGGAATTCCTCTCTGGAGCAACGAGAGCAGGGCTTTCCAAAGTTTTCCAAGTGCCGTTGGTGTGTCGCCGTGGGAAAACCTGGAAGTGCCGCCATTGCGGCAGCGCACAAAAACCCGAAGCGCTGCTGCCGCTTTCGGTTTTTGCGCGCCGCCATTGGTGTGTTGCCGCGGGAAAACCCGGAAGCGCTGATGATGATCAGCGCTTCCGGGTTGTGTGGCGACACACCAGACTGTGTGTGGCGACACACTTTTGTGTTGTGACACACAGTTTGGAAAGCTCTGAGATACACAATAATCTACAAATATATATATTTATATACATATGGCCTCCATTTTTGCTTATAGTACTTTAGCCCCAATTCTTCTCTTGAATAGGATCCTTTCAGTTATAACAAGACTCTATGTTTTTGCCATTTAAAAGACTGTAACATGTAGGAGGGCTGAGAATTCTGTGTGTCAAGAGTTTTGGTACTTAAAATTAGAGCCTCTTCCTTATAAATACAGTATGTCTAATCCCAATATAAATTGAGGATAAGAAGTGCCTGCCTTTCCCACCGCAAAATTGTTTGCACATGTATAGTTTCATGTTGTTATGAGTATCTCTGACCATATAGCAGCTAGCCCCAAGGTATGCATATGACAGGAACAAGTTGGTGGCTGTACTCACTTCATTTCTGCCAACACAGGGAACTGCTGGGACAAACAACTAAAGTTGTTCTTGTCAGATTTCTCATACGAAATTGGTAAATTGGGTTTCTCTACAAAGCAAAATGTTTTGGCAAATTGCATCCTTTACAAAGAAAAGGCTTCTCATGGTGACGTGAAGTGCAGGTGCAAGATAACAATTGTCACATATTGTTATGGCTAGCGCTTATACAAGCAATGGGATCTTCCCATGAGAACAAACCCTCAGCCTGATTCCGTCTGTGGACAGCCTTGCTCTGTTTAGAGCAGAGGGGGGAGGAAATCACGTGCTCGCTTAGATACAGCACTGCCACCCAATAGCAGGTCATGCTATGTGCTTTAGGCCTAATGCTTTGGGCCTAGTGTGTGTCACAGCTAACTTCCAGCCAATCAGAAAGCTAGAAGAACTGAATATACAACCATGCAAAATGGTGTTCTATGCTTCTTGATTTCTAGTGTCTTTTAGCCATGTAGTTCTTCACGTGTATTCAACTTCTGAGGACTGGGCAGTGTGAGCTATGCCTGTCTTTGGGTATAGGCCAAGGGTCGGAAATGGCGGCTCGCGAGCCAGATGCGGCTCTTTGGCCCCTTGAGTGTGGCTCTTCTGCAGCTGAACTCACCCCCGCCCCTTCCACGTGATTGGCCCTTGCGATTCCACGCGATTGGCCCCCGCCCGCAAACCTCGCCCCCTGGCTCTCACACTGAGCGAGGCCCGGCGCGGCAGGGAGGCGCTGCTGGCCCAGGACGCGGCGCTGTTGGAGGCGGCGCAGGAGCGGCCGCAGGGGCTGCTGCGGCTGGAGATGGCGCTGCTCCGTGGCATCCAGGTGCTGGGTGAGGGCGCGGGCCCGGGACGCGAGCGGCAGGGCGGCGCAGGGCGAAGAGCCGCCTGCTCTCCCCTTGGCTGCCTCCGGTCCGAGCCTGGCTCGGCTGCCCCGGCTGCCGCAGGGCTCGGGTTAGCGGGGGGGAGAGGACGCCGAACGGCGGGGTGGGGGGATTGATGGGGTGGGAGGATGCACCCGGAGGGCCTCCCGCGGCTGCTTCTCCAAGGCGGGTTGCAGAGCACGCGCTGCGCCCACAGGAACTCCTGGTCCCTCCGCTCCCTCCAGCTCCGCCACCAGCCCGAGCAGCGCCGCCCGCCCCGTCCTGCCGCCCGGCAAACCTCCGCCGGCTCCGTCCCCCCGCCGCCACCGCCACCCGCCCCGGCCAGGCCCCCTGCGCCGCCCTGCCGCTCGCGTCCCGGGCCTGCGCCCTCGCCCAGCACCTGGATGCCGCGGAGCAGCGCCATCTCCAGCCGCAGCAGCCCCTGAAGCCGCTCCTGCGCTGCCTCCGACAGCGCCGCGTCCCGGGCCAGCAGCGCCTCCCTGCCGCGCCGGGCCTCGCAGAGACGGGCCTGAAGGGGCGCAGAGGCCGGAGAGGGTACCCCGCTGTCTCCCCTTCTCTCCCTGCCTCCCTCGCCCGCAGGGAAGGAGGCGCGGGTCCCGCCCTGTGAAGAGGGTGCCGCTTCGCCTCTGCCTCGCCTCTGCCGCTCTCCGCAAAGCTCCTGGTTGATCTTGATGTTTCCTTTTCCTCCCCTTCAATACGTTCCAGCAAGCGAGGTGGAAGCGGAGAGCGGCAGAGGCGAGGCGGCCTCCGGCTGCTGCTTCCTGCGCCCGTGGCCTCTTTGCTGCCGCCCTGAGGGGACCCACCCGGCGGCGGCGGCGGCGGCGGCGGCTCCCCTGAAGCTGGGGAGGGGCCGCGTTTCCTCTTCCTCTCCGGTGGTGAGCGTGCAGCCGGGCCTCCTTCTCAGCCCTTTTGCACGCGCACACACGCCCGCTCCCCTTTTGCACGCGTTGCTGCAGGCGCGCGGGGGGAGGTCTTCTCCAGAAGCGGCTGAACCACATCTCCCAGCAGCCCCAGGCGGGTGGTCAGGGCCGAGAACTGGAGCGGGGCAACAGCCCAGCGCAGATGAGCGAGGCCCCGCGCCAGTGTTTTTGGAGCGCATTTCCACAGCCCAGCGCTCAGCTGCGTGTGGAAGCGCTCCAAAAAGCCTGATGCGGGGCCTCGCTCAGCTGCGCGCAGAAGCGCTCCAAAAATACCGGCGCGGGGCCTCGCTCAGCTGGGAAGAAAGAACGGCAGGCAGAAATCTCTCTGTTTCTCTCAGAATGAACCAGGCTTGCGGCCGATGGAGCAAAATTCAGGCGCTGGTAAGCGGAGGAGCAATAACAACTTCTGCTGTTGCTCCATCGACCGCAAGCCTGGTTCATTTGCCCCACGACAAAGGGAAACCTGCCTGGGGGGGGTCATCAGGAGCACAGGATCCGGCCCCAGCCCAGCCCGGCCCGCAGCTTCGGCGCCCTCCCCTCGCCATCGCGAAAGTCCCAGGCGACGGCGGGGACATGTTCGACCTGCTCGTGCAGCACGGGGCGGCCGCCCCCGGAGACTCCGCGGCCCCCCGGCTGCAGCTCTTCCACTGCCTCTCCTCCTCTCTGGCAGCCGGGGGGGCGTGGAGTCTCCGGGGGCGGCCGCCCCGTGCTGCACGAGCAAGTCGAACATGTCCCCGCCGTCGCCTGGGACTTTCGCGATGGCGAGGGGAGGGTGCCGAAGCTGCGGGCCGGGCTGGCCTGGGGCCGGATCCTGTGCTCCTGATGACCCCTCCGGGCAGGTTTCCCTTTGCCCCACGATATTCTGGGTAGCGGAGGGTGGCAGCTGTTTCCCCGCCACTCCCGGTGGGGCAGCCGGGCCGGGTTTGCGGAGCTGCTGGCTGCGAGGAGCTGCTGGCTGCACCCCCTCCCTCTGTGAGCCCCCGCCCCCTTCCACGCGATTGGCTCCCACCCGCAAACCCCGCCCCCTTCCACGCGATTGGCTCCCGCCCACAAAACCCGCCCCCTTCCACGCGATTGGCTCCCGCCCGCAAAACCCGCCCCCTTCCACGCGATTGGCTCCCGCCCACAAACCCCGCCCCCTGGCTCTCGAGCACTTCAAAATGTGCACGAGCATGTCAAAATGGCTCCCGGCAAAAAAAGTTTGCCGACCCCTGGTATAGGCCATGGCAGGAGCTCTGGCCCTGGGATCAATACACGGAACTCTGCTTATAAGTTTGTTTTTGTTTTCCTTTTACAATGCTGTACCATGTATATTCAACTTTTTTGCGATAATGTACTGTATCTGCATTATTGCCTTATGCTACAAGTAAAATACTTTTAGCCCTAACAAGCTGCATTCTTGTCTGTTTATTCTCAAGCCTCGAGTTTTTCCCCTTTAAGCCAGCGTACATCCCATCAGGTTATGTTGCCCAGAGAGAAATTTGCGTTTTCTTTGCTGCGTTGGACCTGGCTGTAAAAGGGAGTTTGTTTTTAGAGGCTGGTTTTGGAGTAAACATGTTGTTTTTGAGTGGTCAGCAATGGCTGAACAGTATCTGGTCAGTCTGCCATTTGAGCCTTTAGATGGCACAAACTATCTGACCTGGTGTGTGGAGATGGAATCATTCTTTTTGCAAGAAGATGATTTGTGGCAGTATGTGGCAACTCCACTTCCAGAGGATCCCTGGAGGATTCAGAGGATCCCTCTGAAGAAGTGCAAGCGTGTTTGGACTGTGCATTTTGCTTTTGGGAATCAAATCCTCTGAACGGAAGTATATCAGCCACTCAAGGACTGCGTAATGGGTGCTGAGCGGCTGTTGGAGCCTTCAATACAAAGCAGAACTCTGTTGCCCTTGGTGGACTATTAAGACAGCTTTATAGTTTGAAGCTGCAACCGGCTGAGAATGTGATAGCCCACCTTGGTAGGTTCTAGACTTTGTTTGCTGCATTTGAACAAGAAGGCATGTTTTTCCGGGACTGTGAAAAGGCATGCGTGATTTTGCCAAGCCTGGACAGTAGTTTTGGTCTACTGGTCGAGAAAGCAAAGACGCTATCACCCTGCGACCTTCCTGTGGATTATTTTACAAGCCACCTCCAGGAGCCATCTGTTGCTGTTGTTCCTGAGACATTCAAACAGAGCATTCCAGCTGAAGTAAAACCTGGTATGGAATCTACATTTTGCTGTGATTCTGGAAGGCTGTTCCCTGCCGTATTGCCCAGCGGATGCTGTCAGTGCAAGAAGCCTGATTTACGAATGGAGGGGAAGCCAGAAGCCAGAAGTCAGCTAAACAACGAATCCGAGTCTTCTACTCTGCTGGACTGCTGTGTGTAAGCATTTCTCCAGAGACTGTTTGTTGAATTCGGCTTGAAGCCTTGAGTTCAGCAAGTTATGTTAGCTGGTATTTCTGTGATCAGTGTGTGAAATGTGTATGTGTTCACTTGTTTTTCTCTCCTCAGTGTTCCAGCCCTGGTCAAGTCTGTGTGTACTTGTTGTGTTCAAAGGTGCTGGATGTTTCATTGAAAGAGATGAGGCTGAATGTGTTAGAGAAAACTGTAAAATCAAGTGTGTGAGATGCTTCCTAAGAAGGAGATTGTGTGGACAGGACATTGTGTGTTTAATGTTTCCCCACATCATAAATGCATCCATAAAAGTATTCACAAAGTACTGGGGTATCCCGGGATGGGAGAGTGTGTCTCAGATAGCCAAATGCATTCTGAGTTAGAATCTAGGAAATGTGCAAAAGTTCCTTGATTGTGTTGTGTGTAAACTGTGTGTAAACAATCTAATATCAGGACTGTATCTGTTGCTAGGCAAAGTGACAGAGTGTTAACTAGACCATTTCAGTTGGTTCATAGAGACCTAGTTAGCCCCCATGTCCCAAGTAATGGTGGGGTGCGAGTTTCATGTTCCTTCTGGTTGATGATCATACCTGCTTGTGTTGTTGCTACTTGTTGAAGTCTAAAGCGAAGGTCTGTGCTCGCTTTGAAGTGTATGTAGCAATAGTAGGAAGAAAATATGGTTATCTAGTAGATCAGTTCCAGTCTGATTGTAGTGGAGAGTTCCTGAGCCATGTGTGCTAGAATTGGCTTTGTAGGAAAGTATTCTCCCAAAGACTTGCCAATGTTGGAATTCTAGCTGAGTGTTGGTGTTGTGAATACCATTAACAATAGCCTGATGTTAGTTGCTCAGGTGCCATCCCATGTCTGGGGAGAGGCTACCTTGACTGTAATGTGTTTCTAACTAACAGGTAGTAGAATTCAACTGTAAAAAGAAGTTCATTATTTTTCTTTGGTATGGCAAGCACCCTTCACTGAAGTACCTGCATGTCTGTGGAACATGTGCATGTGTTCACATCCACAGGTCCCAGCGAAGGAAGAACCAAGGAAGCACAGTGCTTCAGGTTGTTGGTTGTTGGTTGTTAATTAAAATCCAAGGTTTATTGGTGTTTCATTAGGCCATGGTCAAATCCAAATCTCCAGAAGTGTTTATTTTTAAGCAGCCTACTGGTTGGGAAAGGTTGTATGCTAAGGTTGCAGAAGTGTTGCTGCATTGCTAGTGTAAAAACCTACTGTCCATAGTTCAGTAGATGGGCAAAAACCAGTTCAGGTTTCTTCTGTTCCCAGTCTCCTAGTGTGTTAAAAAGGGCCCCTCAGGTGAAGGAGTGGAAATTTCACTTCACCTGAGCAGTTACAGGGCCTGGAGAGGGAGTCAGGTAGTGGAAGGAAAGAAGACGGTGATGGGGAAAGCACAGTGGTCATTCCTCATGGGTCCTCTTATTCCACAAGGGTGTGAAGCCTGACAGATTTGTGAGTTAGCAGGTGACAAGTTACCTGAGAAAACCCTGTCTTTTAAAGACGTGTTGCTCCTGCCTTTGAGAGGCAAGAAGAACATTGGAACACAGCTGAGGATAGTCTGTTTGAGTTTTGGTGAAGTGTTAAAAGTAACCAACCTGTCCTTTGTTTTAGTAAGCTGTAGGTTCCAGATGAGTGTTCAGAAAGACATTTCTTCCTGATAATACTCTGCAGTGTAAAGCCAGCTTTGTTGCCCAGGGATTTGTTGCACAAAAGGAGTTTGTGAACTGTGAATCTAATGTATGCACCCACAGCTAGGCCAGAATGTTGACGTGTGGTGCGTTTTCTGGTTGCGTAGCGTGGAAACAGGTGTCCATTTACATATTGTGTTGACACAGCATATTTGAATATAGATCTCCCTGAAACAGTGTGTGTAAGGCAAGCTTGTGGCTCTACATGTGTGACAAAGTCCCAGACAGTCCATTGACTTAACAGGGTGCTTTATGGATTTTAAAGCAGGCCAGTCATTGATAGCATGGTGCAGATGCTAACTGGGATGTGTAGAACAGTCACGTGCTGTTTTGTGTGTGTACATAAGAAAGTGTAGGAGTTAGTACTTCTTACTTATGTAGTGGGTTTTGCTTAGAAACTGAGTCTTACCACCTTGTATAAGAATTTGTCAGGCAGCTGAGGCAGTAATTCCAGCTGAAGGAGTCAGGCACAAATTCAAACATTTATCTTGGTGATGAAGTTACAAAAGCCCAGAACAGAGAATCCTATGGTTCTTGAGAGTGTCAAATGACAAAGTGTCACAGAGTGTCATTTGTGTAAAGGAAGCTTATCCTTAATTTGTTGTATAAAAAGGTAAAGGTACCCCCCGCACATTTGTGCAGTCGTGTCCGACTCTAGGGGCCGGTGCTCATCTCCGTTTGTTAGCCAAAGAGCCAGCGTTGTCTGAAGACACTTCCACGGTCATGTGGCCGCATGACATGCGCGGAACGCTGTTACCTACCCACCGAAGTGGTACCTATTCATCTACTTGCATTTGCATGCTTTCGAATTGCTAGGTTGGCAAGAGCTGGAGCTAGTGCGGGAGCTCACTCCGTCACGTGGGGCTAGGGATTCGAACCTCCGAACTTGCGATCTTCCGATCGACAAGCCTGGCGTCTTACCTGCTGAGTCACCACGCCCCTAATTTGTTGTATATCACTCTGCAATAACGCAGTGGACATGCCCTGAATTAGTTTTGCCCAGGTAGGGTACCAAGCCTGCGAGCTTGCAAAGGGGTGAAAAGAAAGTCCTGCAGTTTTTCTTAAAATCAAAACAGACCCTTTGCTTCAAACACAAGCAGCTAGCAAGTTTCTGCTTATCTATGCCAGCTGCAATTTTTGCAAAGGAGGGGACAGGACGTTTGAGGGCAATGTTTTTCTGTTTCTCTGTACTGTTTCTGCTCCTGCATAATGTGTATTATTATGTATTTGTATGTATCTGAATAAAACATTGCATAAAGTGTATATTGTGCATTATGTTTTTAAACCATTTCTAGTTTCTGGATGACTATTGGTTGTAAAAAACTGTAACTTGAACAGTGTAAAATAATACATGTACCAACCATTTTTGTTTCTGTTTCTGTACAAATGTATTTTACAGCTTTGAACAACTTCCATCATTGTTTGCATTGTGTCGAAATCCAATTTGGAGGGGTGTCAGATTTCTCATATGAAATTGGTAAATTGGGTTTCTCTACAAAGCAAAATGTTTTGGCAAATTGCATCCTTTACAAAGCAAAGGCTTCTCATGGTGACGTGAAGTGCATGTGCAAGATAACAATTGTCACGTATTGTTATGGCTAGCGCTTATACAAGCAATGGGACCTTCCCATGAGAACAAACCCTCAGCCTGATTCCGTCTGTGGACAGCCTTGCTCAGTTTAGAGCAGAGGGGGGAGGAAATCACGTGCTCGCTTAGATACAGCACTGCCACCCAATAGCAGGTCATGCTATGTGCTTTAGGCCTAATGCTTTGGGCCTAGTGTGTGTCACAGCTAACTTCCAGCCAATCAGAAAGCTAGAAGAACTGAATATACAACCATGCAAAATGGTGTTCTATGCTTCTTGATTTCTAGTGTCTTTTAGCCATGTAGTTCTTCACGTGTATTCAACTTCTGAGGACTGGGCAGTGTGAGCTATGCCTGTCTTTGGGTATAGGCCATGGCAGGAGCTCTGGCCCTGGGATCAATACACGGAACTCTGCTTATAAGTTTGTTTTTGTTTTCCTTTTACAATGCTGTACCATGTATATTCAACTTTTTTGCGATAATGTACTGTATCTGCATTATTGCCTTATGCTACAAGTAGAATACTTTTAGCCCTAACAAGCTGCATTCTTGTCTGTTTATTCTCTTTTTTTTAATAATTTTATTAAGTTTTACAATACTTATTAAAAGTTAGAATAGAAAAAAGAAATAGAAATACAAATACAAAATAAGGAAAAAGATAAAGAAAAAGTGAAGTCAAGAAATAATAAGCAAAGAAAATATAGAAAATAGATGTCCTCCAATCTATCTTTGAACTTAAAGTACAATAATTAATTTTAAATGTTAGTCTTTCATACAATACACAGGAACTTTTCTTTGTCATATGCCTTTTGATTTCTATAATCCAATCTTCTGATCTTCATATGGGTTTCACCTTTCTTACTATCTCCCAATATTCCATCTTTGGCTTCTACTCCTTGAAGTAGTAATTAAATGTTAAATGTTCATTACTGCATTTTTATCTTTTCCATAAAGTCCAATAAGTATAACAAATAAAAGCCTTATTTACTTCTAATAAACTACAATATATTCTATTCATATTATGATTACATATTCCACTAGTACATAACCTAACATATTACGTAACTTAATACATAATATAGCAATTCTTATAATATTCATACATATATGTTTCTGTAATTTAATTCTAATATATATATATATCTCCCTAAAAGAGAAAAAAGAAAAATTCCTTATTTCTCCATTATCCATCTATAATTTCCACTTCTTGTAATAGTGTCCATTTAAACTAAATACATAACCTATCATATCACTTAACCTAATACCTAATGTACCAATTTTTATAATATTCATACATACATATTCATACATGATGTCATCCTGTAATAACCATCATTCTAATTACATCTCATCATCCAAAGAAAACAATAATCTATAATATCAACTTATGTTTGTATTTAGCCTTATATCTTACATTTAGAATATCACTTTTTTATATATCCATACAGTTTCTCATATACAATCTAGGCCCATGTTTTCATTAACCTTTATATATCCATACAGTTTCTCTTATGTTCTGTTTAGGTTATGCCAGAATCGCAATACTCAATGTCAAATTCGCAATATACACCATCTCATCGTATCCTTATCTTAAACAATAATCTATAATATCAACTTATGTTTGTGTTTAGCCTTATATCTTACATTTAGAATATCACTTGTACTCAATGGCAAATTCGCAATTATACAATCCAAATCCATGTTTTCATTAACCTTGTATCCCAGTCATGATACTGCTTGTCTGTTTATTCTCAAGCCTCGAGTTTTTCCCCTTTAAGCCAGCGTACATCCCATCAGTTCTCTCCTTCCATCTGCCAATTTTAGTAATGGAAACTGCTTCTAAAATACCAAAAGGATCCCTTCAAAAAGATGCCATTGGGGTCCAGTAATGCTTTAATAGTCTCGTTCCTCTAAGTGAAAATTCCTATTTCAAGAATCTTGTACGTCCTGAAATGGGTTGCTTGTTTTTCACTTAAAGTATGGATGAAGAACTTGGGAGTCTGCCCAACACCTAGTCCAGGGCTTTCCAAAGTTTTCCCGCGGCGACACACGAACCGCCGTTGGTGTGTCACCGCGCAAAAACCCGGAAGCGCTGCTGTCGCTTTCGAATTTTTGCGTGCCGCCGTTGGTGTGTCGCCGAAGCGCTGATGATGATCAGCACTTCCGGGTTGTGTGGCGACACACCAGACTGTGTGTGGCGACACACTTTTGTGTCTCGACACACAGTTTGGAAAGCTCTGACCTAGTCAGTGTCAGAAACTGAAGTTCAACATCTGAAAGACTTAATCCCTGAGGTAAAAGGTTATAAGGGGATGGAAGAATTGGGCTTAAGAATTAACTCTAGCTGATTTTAGTTTTTCTGAACATTTACTTCAGGAATTTCCCTGGGTTGGGGGAGATGGGCGGTGATACAAATTTAAATAATAAATAAATAAATAAATAAATTTCCTTTATTTAGAAAATTCCTGGATGAGGAAGCCTTCTTAAATCTGGAGTGCTTGCCATAGATCATGGCAAATAAGCTCTACCCTATTGATGTAATTCAAACGACGGTTTCTGGAAACATGTGCATTTTGAATATTAATGCCTGCAGGAGATATGCTTTCATACATATGGCTGAATGTACAGTTGGTTCTCCTGTGACACAGCTCCCTCCATTTTCAGCAGTTTTGTTTTGTCTGAGTTATGCAAGGTTCCATTTCAGGAATATTGTGTTGGATCATGCACCATGCCAATGCACAAACATGGTAGCTGCCATTTTGTGCTTCTGCAATGGATAAAATGACAGCTGCCATGCTTGCGCCTCTGTCTATAAAATTTATTTAAGTCAATGCTTACTAAATCTGGGGACTTCCTGTACAGAAGAACCTACACAGATTTTCTCAAGACATTCATGCTCTATGCACACGTTTCTCCATATTATTTTCATTTGAATATCTCAAAATATTTTAAATGCCAAGCAATGAAACACATAGCAGCCATTTTGACATACACTATGCTACCACAGACTGATAACTTTATTCATGTGTTGTTGCTAAAAAACAGAAAGTATATTTAATTTATAAACAGTCCCTGTAAGTCCAGAGCTTAGCTGTGGATCAAAATTCATCATCTGTTTCTGTATCCCATTCACAAGCTTCAAGCTCCTTATCCTGTGGAAACTCCACCTCTACATTGTAGATAAAATCAGGGTCACCTTTTCTTTTTCTGTTCTTTTCAAACAACTCATCCATGATTCTTTTCCTTTGGGCTAGCTCTTCATCATTCAGTTTGTTTAGGTCCTCGTCTGGATCAATTGTTTCCTTCTGCTCAACTTGCTTCAAACTCTGACTCAAAGTTTGGCCTTGCAGGTGGCATCTCAACAAATAGTGTAACCTTTTTAGCTGCTCCAGTGACACCCCTTCTAAATATGTCTTGTGCCGAGGATTATTCTTTAGCTGCTCTGCTGCTCTGCTACAGTCTGTACCAAAGGCCAAAATAATGATTATACTTTTAAAAATCTCCAAAGGAATTTTGGAAATATGCATTTGAAAGGCTTTCAATAAAACAAACTTGAAACTTATTTCTCTCTTACCACCTGTGTTATCAGAGATTAACACATGACCACAGATGCATATTTGTAAGGTGCACATTGATCCAACATAAATCTGGCAGAATTCTGGAATTATTTGAGCTATGCAAATATTCAATGTTTTGTAAAGCAAAGATGCCGAAATTGGGATTACTGCTGAAGTGAACAGCCCCAAGCCTTTGAAAAGATATGACACTGCAAAACTTTTAGCAACAAATTCAGACAGTTGCTTCATGAAGCACCTTTCTAAATGGTTCCCAAAGTTTTACTATTTATGGACTGGATGCATTGAGGACAAGCTCAGGTCAGTCCCACTGCTCTACGAAAACAGCTGACTTCTTTTAGAAATAGGGTCATGTTATGTACAGTTTTATATTGTCCTAGTACACCTGTCTCTTGTAAATATAGATAATAAAATCAAATTTATTAAATGAAACGAGCAAAGTATGGGAACTTAATGAAACAATTCCTTTCTCAAATAAATGCAGACAAATAGGCATTGGACATGACATGGTATGTGCATTTAATGTGAAGTAATCAATTACAAGTAGACAACATTGTATATGCTATGTGCTCTGTATATGTTGTGTGCTCTAATCCACCTATGCTTAGGGAAAAATCTGTCTTCTGTAAACCAAGTAGCTCACTATCCAGAAGTTGGATTTCCTAATTTCTTATGGAGCATGTATTATTTTGAGTACAGGAACATGCATCGGATCAAAAGTGCTCTAGTACAGCATCCGGTTTCCTATAGCAATTGAGTGAATGCTGATGGGAAGCCCACAAGGAAAATATAGGAGCAACAGCCTATTCTTATGGTTGTTCTCTAGCAAAGGTATGTATTATGTATGTATGTATGTATGTATGTATGTATGTATGTATGTATTAATTATACTTATATGACCGCCTATCTTTAAACCAGAACTCTGGACGGCTCACAACCATACTGTAAAAACAATTATCACAGAAAACAAACAAAAAAAGAAAAAAACTACCCCTCAGGTTTGGGCTAACACAGGCACTGAGAAAATACCAGTCGGAATATATCAATGCTATACCTGAGAACTTGAAGAAATTCCGGATAGGTATGATGCGCTTACGCACATTGTTCTTAAACCGATCTTCATAGATTAAAACGATTGATGGAGGCTGTAACTGGACGCCACACTTTTTGGCAACATATGACATCCCAGCTCCTGCTGTACAGCTCAGTTAGAAGAGGTCCCAGCCATTTACGCCCGAGTTTTGTTTTAAGGAAACTATTCTCGGGACAAGGCAGCACTGCATTTAAAAGGAGCACCACGCGATTCTTGACGGTTTACTGGAGCGTTACGCGTGGCGTCGTTTGCCGAGAAGTCAGGGTCCCGGCCGGCAGGTAGGCAGAGGGCTTCGCATCGGGCCTCATCTAGCACCGCTCCAAGTTGCACTTTTCTGCCAAATCGTCGGTCCAGGAAGCAAAACTCCGGCCTGCTCTTCTCGCTTGCCGGCCCGCTCGCTCGCCGGCCGCCCTCGCCCAGTGACGCTAAGCGCCAGGCGACGAAGAAAGGTGGTTGGCCGACCGGCGGCGCTCCTCCCTACCCGAAGGAAGCCGCCACTCAGGGCGGATGAAAGCTGCGCGCTCCACTCTTACTCGGTTGACGCGCCGATCCCGCCGTAGCTCAGCCCCGCTTCCGCCTGTCTCGGTTGAATCCCCTCGCTCTGTTCCCGCCGCTTCCTGGAATCGTTCAGGTATGCGGGTTTCCCTGTAAAGAAACGCCGGGACGTTCACTGCTGGGAGGAGCAAACAAAGACCATTCAATCGCGGCAGGAATTCGTCTGCAGGTGCTTAAAGGCACGCAGCGTTCATTCACTACTATAACCTTCAAGAACCGAAGGGAAGTCGTCTCCAGGTACCTTAATGCGTACCATCTAAATAGCGTGAAAGAGCGTGCAGTTTTTTAAGCTCCCCAGAACTCTTCAGGCAGGGAAGGGGTTACATCACAAATAAATTCTGGAAAGCTCAAAAGCTGCTACATCAGAGCTTTCCAAACTGTGTGTCGGACACGTTAGTGTGTCAGCTGCAGTGTCTGGGTGTGTCGCGGCAGGTCCTAGTGCCTGCCTTGTGCCCTGCTGTAAGAGTGTGTCGTAAAATGATGCATGTCTAAAAAGTGTGTCACCAACATGAAAAGTTTGGAAAGCTCTGTTTTACATCATTACCAGTCTGTGCCCTTTGAGTTGGTCCTAAAAGCGTTATCCGACTATGGATTTTTTTGTTAGAAGTAAATTTTATCTTACCAGATTCATTCCTGAGCTGGGAATAAAGAAACTGACAAATTGCATGAAGTTAGGAGTTTATTCACCCAAGAGCAAAAGCAATGACAGCAAGCTGTTAGGTGGGTGGCCGTGCAGGACACCCTTCCTACAGCACATTATATAGATTCCATTCAACTCCTCCTTTAGAAGACCACCCCTTACTCAGTTACCCATACTCCACCTTACCCTCATTCCATATTAGGAATTTCCTTCCATCCTTGCTAGGGCCCCTTGACTGTTATTAAACAATATCTTTCCTCTGGAGAAGCTATCCTTGGAAAGTACACTTTATCTTTCTATGGGCACAGCTATCTATCAAGGCCTGTTAGAAAGGAAGTGTAAGAAAGTCAACAAAACTCTTCAAGGAAATACAAAATGGTTTCAGAGCCATTATACAAGTGCATATATTTCTAATATATGAATATGAAATATATTTGTATTTATATATACAGAAATGTAAGAATATGTTTACAATCCAACATTTTAAAATATAGATTGACATTACTGTAATTACTCTTTATTGCATTCAACAGTTGGGTTAAGTCAAAATAGCAGAGTCTGCTGGCCCTTAAAAAGGCGCAGCGGTCATTTTGTACTACACGCACCGCTCTTCCTTTTCCCTCCCGCCGCTCCAACTGATCCCCTCTGCTCGTCACCGTAACTGCAGCTGGGCGTAGCTGCCACATCAGGTCCCTCGGCATTGTCTAAGAATTGGCCTGTAATGGAAGAAAACTTGCAAAGATTTGTGACGCCTTCAGGGCTCTTCTTTACTCGCCGTTCTTGACTTTTTCAGTTCTCCGTGGGCTTCTTAGGTAGCGGAAAACAGGAGTTACAGTAGATACTGTTTTATCTGCTATGCCAGAGCTTTCCAAACTCTGTGTCGCGACACACAGTCTGGTGTGTCGCCACACAACCCAGAAGCGCTGATCATCATCAGCGCTTCCGGGTTTTCCCGCAGCGACACACCAACGGCGGTGTGCAAAAACCTGAAAGCGGCAGCAGCACTTCCGGGTTTTCCCGCGGCGACACACCAACGGCGGTTGGTGTGTCGCTGCAGGAAAACTTTAGAAAGCCCTGTGCTATGCTTTTCAGTCTGGTGGAGGTGGGACACTCCTAAGGAGGGGCCTTAGTTATAAACGGAAGGGGGAGCGCCTGTACGAGGTGGGGAGGATTGTACAGTAGAGTAACGTCGGGAATGTCTTATTCTTTTGGTGGAAAGGAAAGAGTAGATAAAGTTCTTTCCCTCTACTGCCTCTTTCCTCACTAGTCGGAGGGACCAGAGGGCGCAAGCTGAGCAGATACCTTAGACACGGCAGGTTGGTCGGAAACTGCAGACTAATGGATTGGGTTGTCCATCTTGGTACAGGACTGTGCTTCTGACAATTCTCCGCTGTAGGTTTAGTCACACATCAGACTTACCCCTGGTTAATTTTATGGTGGATTCACAATTAGCCTGACTTAGTTCGCACAACACACTGAACCATAAAGTAAGCACACGTGATAGGTTCGCACAGCAAGCTGTGTGTAGTGTTGCACTGGCGCCTGGAAGACCAGATTCTAGTGGACTCTTTGCCATGGAAACTCACTGAGTGACTTTGGGCCAGTCACACACTTGTACCCACAGAGGCATTGTTGTGGAGTTCTTGGTGCTCTCTGAGCTTGGTTGTTTGCTTCAGATGTTTCATTACCCAGCTAGGTAACATCATCAGTACTAGTGAGTGTGGGATTTGCTCCGTTTATATACAGTAGCTTGCCCTGCCACTGTTGGTGGGTGGGTGTGTTCTGGTCTTTTTTGTTTCCTTCTTAGTTTTTTGTTGTCTCTTTTGAATGGTTTGTAAATATGGTTTATTTCTGTGTCAGAAGACACAATGAAAACTCCTTAATCTCATAACACATGGACAGACTCAACCACAGTTTCAACTGGGAAACTGTGAGCATCCTAGACCAAGCCAAATCCAAAAACGCTAGGGAATTCCTGGAAGCTTAGCATTCAGACAAATCAGCCATCAATAGACACATCCCCTCCAGCAGCCAACACCCAGATAAACAGGGATTAACACCAGACAAACAAGCAGAAAACAATACCCTAATCAAGGAACTACCAAGGAGAAAACCACACCCCCACCAACACTAGCAGGACAAGCTACTGTATACAAACAGGGAGCAAACTCCACACTCACTAGTACTGATGATGTTACCTAGTGGGTAATGAAATGTCTGTAAGCAAACAACAGCTCAGAGAGCACCAAGAACTCCACAGTTCAACTCTGAGCTGCATATATTCTTCTATAAGAGTTATTGTAGGAAAAAATAGGAGCTGTTGAGCTTATGAATGAAAAGGTGGGATACACATCTAACTAGAATCCAGTAAGTAAAAAATAGTTGCCTGATTTATGCTTCATATCACATGAACTCAGCTTTTCTTAGGGTTCCCTTAATACTAACAATTGTCCAGAGTTTGTCTAGATTTTTGCACCTGTAGCCTTTCTGATTCTCAAGTAGGAACTTTTCTGTCAGGCAGTAATACTTCTGATAGTTTTCAGTTTGGTTATTTGATGTGCACACAAAATCTGTGGGAAAATCTGTGGAAGGATGTATGGTCCTTTCCTCTTTTGGAAAATAATTTTTACTGGTAAAAGCTCAAGTCTTGAGTTGAGTTTGACTTCTGGCAACATGGACACATCTATGTTGTTTTGGCAACAATATATAGATGGCTTGTCATTGCCTTTTTGGATTTTTTTAAACTTCTGGTCTAGTCTACAGCCTGGGATTTCCTGGTGATCTCTCATCATCGAAGTACTGCCTAAGTCTTGCCCCTAGTATTACCCACATTTTAGATTTTTCAAGATCAGCCAATGTTGATTAGGTGCTACCACCTTTTGTGACAAATCCAATTTATTGACAAAAATGTCCTTAACAGAATAGGTTTATTTTCTACTCCATCATTTCAAAGAAACTTTTGTTGATTTCAGTGGATTTTGTATCGCTCAAACATCATAAGGATTGTAGCAGGGTTCTTGAGATATAGGTCAAAGTCTCCAAACCCAAAAGCATTTATTTTGCTGCATATGTACAAATGAAGAGCACATGATTTGAATTGTGACATGTATATACATAAGAAATGATTTCATATACAGTGTGAGATGCCATAAATGTGTGTATACTGAGATGCACACGGACAGTTTATAACAGTAAAATGCTATCAGCAGGGAGTGCCTGTGCTAGACATTTTTGAAGCTTTATAAGGCCAGTGGATAGGAAGAGCTTACAGAACTTAAGAACTTACCTTACATGGAATTAATTCTTATTGTCATTTGCATAGTCATGTAACAAAATATTCTGTACTATGCAATGCTGTTGTTATAATGTGATTTATTTTTTCTTGCAGATTTAATTTGAAATGTACCAGTAGAAAAAGAATGTGTTCCTCCAGCTGGGTTATTCTTTCTTTTCTGAAAATTTTTAGCCTATATATAATGCCAGAATTTGTATGTAAGTTGCAATCTGTTCCTTCCCCTTAGTATTGCAAACAATCTGATGATTGAAACAGGATGCATTTGTAATATTCTATAATTTAATATTCATTACATTAGTTGCTTAGACATGTGCTACTTTGTATTTCATTTAAATATTCTGTATGGATATAAAGTTACATTTTTATTTAGTATATTTGTTGATATGCATTAATGCATTTTATTATATTGACTATATTCTTTGTTTTCCTTTTTATTGTTATAAATCTTAGTACATTGTGTTGTTTTAATACATTGATGTTTGTATAATATGTTTAAAAGTTATTAACATTCTATTATGCTATATTCTAATAATTTGGTATTCATATTTTATACTATTCCGTTTCACTGAAATTGTGTGATAATTAGATACTGTTAATAGATTTTAAGATTAAAATAATCAAGATGATTATTTTCTTCAGCTGCAGTTTAGCATCTGCCTCCTACCATATGGAAGAGGGGGGGAGGGGAAAGTATCTGTCAGAGCTTAACCCTAACCCTAACCCCTAACCCTTGTTTTGTTTTCGTAGCCAGAGATATATGATGCTGCTTTCTGGCTGCTATTAGAGCTTCTCTCTGTTTTTCCAAGGAAAGTTGCTGAGCTTTTCTTGTTGTGGGAGGCATGTGGCAGTGCAGCCATAAAACAACGACTCCTCTCCCCCCATTTATATTGGAAGTTGTGGCTGCTGGAAATTTGAGGACAAGATATTTTTGCATTTTGCAATAGGTTGGACTAAAAAAGTTCTCAACCACTGATGGCTGTTGTCTGCCATGACTTCAAGAAATAACTCCTTTATATTTATCACAATATCTTAATTTTATCTCCGTTGTTGCTTAACAGTATTAAGAATATTGAAACTTTGAAAGTGTTAGAAGTCTGTTATGTTGTTTACAAAAGATCACTATTGTTGAAAACAGTATAGACTTTACATATAATTTCTGTTTTTAATAGATGCACAGAACACATGTCCTGAGATCACGCAACAGCTTTTGAAAGATGGCTTTCATAGGTCAGTTACAATAATTAGGCATTGATCAGTGCTTTTTAATAGTGTTTCAATAAGAACTTAATCCATCAGACTTTTGCATCTTTCTAATTATAATTCATTCTACATGGGCCTGTCTTGAAAAAATATTTGGAACCTTAAGCTGTCCAGAATTGTCATCCAAATAATAGAGACTATTATGGGAAGCAAGCAATTTGTTTCACTGTTTGCCAGTTTTCAGGCACAATTTAAATAGTTGGCTATAACCTATATAGCACTATATAGTTTGGAACTTGTTGTTGTTGTTGTTGTTTATTCGTTCAGTCGCTTCCGACTCTTCGTGACTTCATGGACCAGTCCACGCCAGAGCTTCCTGTCGGCCGTCACCATCCCCAGCTCCCCCATGGTTGAGTCTGTCACCTCCAGAATATCATCCATCCATCTTGCCCTTGGTCGGCCCCTCTTCCTTTTGCCTTCCACTTTCCCTAGCATCAGCTTCTTCTCCAGGGTATCCTGTCTTCTCATTATGTGGCCAAAGTACTTCAGTTTTGCCTTTAATATCATTCCCTCAAGTGAGCAGTCTGGCTTTATTTCCTGGAGTATGGACTGGTTTGATCTTCTTGCAGTCCAAGGCACTCTCAGAATTTTCCTCCAACACCACAGTTCAAAAGCATCTATCTTCCTTCGCTCAGCCTTCCTTATGGTCCAGCTCTCGCAGCCATAGGTTACTACAGGGAATACCATTGCTTTAACTATGCGGACCTTTGTTGTCAGTGTGATGTCTCTGCTCTATTTTATCAAGATTTGCCATTGCTCTCCGCCCAAGGAGTAGACGTCTTCTGATTTCCTGGCTGCAGTCAGCATCTGCAGTAATCTTTGCGCCTAGAAATACAAAGTCTGTCACTGCCTCCACGTTTTCTCCCTCTATTTGCCAGTTATCAATCAAGCTGGTTGCCATAATCTTGGTTTTTTTGAGGTTTAACTGCAACCCAGCTTTTGCACTTTCTTCTTTCACCTTCGTCATAAGGCTCCTCAACTCCTCCTCGCTTTCAGCCATCAAAGTGATATCATCTGCATATCTAAGATTGTTAATGTTTCTTCCAGCGATTTTAACTCCAGCCTTGGATTCCTCAAGCCCAGCACGTTGCATGATGTGTTCTGCGTACAGGTTGAATAGGTAGGGTGAGAGTATACAGCCCTGCCGTACTCCTTTCCCAATCTTAAACCAGTCCGTTGTTCCGTGCTCTGTTCTTACCGTTGCTACTTGGTCGTTATACAGATTCCTCAGGAGGCAGAAAAGATGACTTGGTATCCCCATACCACCAAGAACTTGCCACAATTTGTTATGATCCACACAGTCAAAGGCTTTAGAATAGTCAATAAAACAAAAATAGATGTTTTTCTGAAACTCCCTGGCTTTCTCCATTATCCAGCGGATATTGGCAATTTGGTCTCTAGTTCCTCTGCCTTTTCTAAACCCAGCTTGTACATCTGGCAATTCTCACTCCATGAATTGCTGGAATCTACCTTGCAAGATCTTGAGCATTACCTTACTGGCATGTGAAATAAGTGCCACTCTTCGATAGTTTGAACATTCTTTAGTGCTTCCCTTTTTTGGTATGGGGATATAAGTTGATTTTTTCCAATCTGATGGCCATTCTTGTGTTTTCCAAATTTGCTGGCATATGGCATGCATCACCTTGACAGCATCATCTTGCAAGATTTTAAACAGTTCAGCTGGGATACCGTCATCTCCTGCTGCCTTGTTATTAGCAATGCTTCTTAAGGCCCATTCAACCTCACTCTTCAGGATGTCTGGCTCTAACTCACTGACCACACCGTCAAAGCTATCTTCAATATTATTATCCTTCCTATACAGATCTTCCGTATATTCTTGCCAACTTTTCTTGATCTCTTCTGCTTCTGTTAGGTCCTTACCATCTTTGTTTTTGATCATACCCATTTTTGCCTGGAATTTACCTCCGATGTTTCTAATTTTCTGGAAGAGGTCTCTTGTCCTTCCTATTCTATTGTCTTCTTCCACTTCCGCACATTGTTTGTTTAAAAATAATTCCTTATCACTTCTGGCTAACCTCTGGAATTTTGCATTTAATTGGGCATATCTCCCCCTATCACTGTTGCCTTTTGCTGTCCTTCTTTCTTGGGCTACTTCCAGTGTCTCAGCAGACAGCCATCTTGCCTTCTTGGTTTTCTTTTTCTTTGGGACGTTTTTTGTTGCCGCCTCCTGAACAATGTTGCGAACTTCTGTCCATAGTTCTTCTGGGACCCTATCTACTAAATCTAGTCCCTTAAATCTATTCTTCACCTCCACTGCATATTCCTTAGGAATATTAGTGAGCTCATATCTTCATATATCTCATATATCATATATCTCATATATTCATTTTGTTCTCCCAGACCATGCTTGCCTGTAATTCCAGGTGTCGTCTGACTACCCACCTTAGCATTCCAGTCTCCTGTAATGAAAATAACATCTCTTTTTGGTGTATTATCTAGTAGGTGCTGCAGATCCTCATAGAACTGATCTACTTCTGCTTCTTCAGCATCTGTGGTTGGGGCGTATATTTGGATCACTGTGATGTTAAATGGCTTACCCTGAATTCGAATTGAGATCATTCTATCGTTTTTTGGATTGTATCCAAGCACTGCTTTATCCACTTTATTATTAATTATGAAGGCTGCTCCATTTCTTCTGTGGTCCTCTTGTCCACAGTAGTAGATCTGGTGGTCATCTGATGTGAAGTGGCCCATTCCTGTCCATTTCAGTTCACTGACACCTAAAATGTCTATATTTAATCTTGACATCTCACCAATAACCACATCCAATTTGCCCTGGCTCATAGATCTTACATTCCAGGTTCCTATGGTGTGTTGATCTTTAGAACATCGGATTCGTCGTTCACCACCAGCACCGTCGGCCGCTAGCCGTCCTTTCGGCTTTGAGCTAGCTGCGTCATCACATCTGGGGCTAGTTGAACGTATCCTCTGTTCCTCCCCAGTAGCATTTTGACCATCTTCCGACCTGGGAGTCCGATCTTCCGATGGTATACCGACATATCTTTGGTTGTACTGATCCATTTAGTTTTCATGGCACGAATACTGGGGTGGGTTGCCATTACCTTCCCCAGGGATCGTATTTAGTTTGACCTCTCTGCCACGACCTTCCCGTCTTGGGTGTCCCTTCATGGTTTAGCTCATGGTTTCATTGAGGTGCTCAAGCTCCAGCACCACGACAAGGTAACGATCTCCTTTGCTGGAGAGTTTGGAACTAGCCAACTGAAATACTTGATTCTCACTGATAAGACAGTGTAAGTTATTGCAAATTATAACTCTTGGTTTCATCATCATTAAAGAATATCTGGAGGGCCTGTGACTGATAGCCTTCTTGGTGGATGCTTCCATATTTATAATTCTTTGCCACAGGAGTCCAGCTGAGCTCGTTCTCTGTTATCCTTCTGATAAGCAAATACATTTTTATTCAGTTTTTTTTTTGGGGGGGGCACATAACTTATTTGGCTGTTGAAGCAGATTTTAAATGATTGGGAACAGTTTCTTTGAACTAATCTTTAATATTTTAATTTTATGAATTTAATTACATTTTAAATCTGTATGTTTAAATTTCTGAGGGTTTTTTCTTTATTATCTGAGCATGATTTTGGGTGGAAAAGCAGGTATATATTTAATAAACAATTAAATGAGCAACTGAATGATGTTAAAATATATTTCTGGTACATATGGACATGAAGTGAGATAATTGATAATATTAGTAAATCTTTGTTAATGTAAATTCCAGTCTGCTCAGTCCAGTGGATTTGTATGGAGCTCAGTCTATTAGTTAGTTATGTAGTAGTTATATTAAAGTGATGGAAAATTAATCGGGCTGGGAATCTCAGCTTCAGGTCCATTCATTTACATTATATTCTGTGGTGTGAGTTTAGGCAATAATGAATGAAAACTTTGCTTCTTATGCATGTTTATAAAGAAGTGCGTTCATTAAATTTCAGTGGGACTTAGTGTTATTTCCAAGCAAGTCTCCCTAATTCTATCACTTTAGAAAACAAACTGCAGATTAAATTTACAATTGCAGATTTACAATTTAAAAGTTCTTTACACACAGATACGTAACTGATATGGTTTGGGGATGGTTTGTATTCTCTGCAAGTCTATTAAAACCCTTTTTCTTTGTTCTTTATGTTAGAGATCTTTTGATTAGGGTAGATTTTGGTATAGCTGATGAAGGTCTTGAAAGTTGCAGGCTGGCAATTAAACTGTATCTTCCAAGAGGATTATATGTGGATCCCTATGAACTGAAAACTTTACAACAGCATAATCTCACTGAGGTATGATTTTTGGATGATATCAAAAAAATCAAATTTGCATTGGATACAGCACAAAACAACTAGCAATAACGATGTAACATTTCTGGAAATGTGGAAAGGTAGAATGAAATCCCATTTTTCTTTTTAATGAAGTTTTGGAAAAATGTAAATACATTTTAAGAACTCTATAATATCTAAATACATTCTGCATTTTTGTAATATAAAAAGTATTTTTTAAATTTTCTATCCCTTTATTATTTTTATAAATAACTCAAGGCGGCGAACATACCTAATACTTCTTCCTCCTCCTATTTTCCCCACAACAACAACCCTTTGAGGTGAGCTGGGCTGAGTGTGTGTGACTGGCCCAAGGTCACCCAGCCGGCTTTCATGCCTAAGGCAGGACTAGAACTCTCAGTCTCCTGGTTTCTAGCCCGTTGCCTTAACCACTAGACCAAACTGGCTCTATATTTTTTATATTATTTTATATTATTTGGTGGCTCCTATAGCCATCATGTTTATTAACAGTGTGGTATGTTGGATAATTTTATCAGAAAATATCAGATTAGGAAGAATTCAGTTATAAATGTGAAAATATAATAAAGGTAAAGTCTCCATCAAGTCAAAAGCAATATTGAAAATATTAAAATATTAAATATTAATAAATATTAAAAAAGAGTCCCTTGCAAGGGAGATGGGCGGGAGATGGGCGGGGAATAAATTGAAATAATAAAATAAAATAAATATAGTTGGTATTGTTTTTTTAAATAATTTTTAATATTTTTTTTAAAAAGAGAAAACGAACAAGGAAAAAAAAAGAAAGGAAAAAATAATTGATGCAAAGATATAATATCAGTAAGTGGACAAAGAAGTTACAGAAGTTGTACAGTTAGCGCTCGGTATATCATTGATGAAAAATTAACTATAAAAATAATATATTTATTTTTAAGTTATTTTTAATAAGGAAAAGAATTTCAGATATCTTTTTGACTCTCTGAGTTGAGTGCAAAGTCTCCACTATTTTGTTATTTAAGAATACCATAAAAAAAGGAGAAAGAAGAAAAATTATTTGTATTTTACAGGCAACAATCAAGAAATAAATCAAAATAATTATAAAGAGATCAAAAGAGATCTTGAAAGGTGTATAAACTTAATTTTCTTGGTTAGGATCAATTGCATCTATTAAGATGAATGTATTACCTAAGATAAACTTGTTTCAAATGGTGCCAATTCTAATCCCAGAAAAAGCTTTACAAGAATGGCAAAAAACTCTCAATAAATTTATATGGAGTGGAAAAAAACCAATAGTAAAATTCAAACTTTAAAAGTTTGTAAAAGACAGAGGTGGTTTTGCTCTTCCAAACTTCAAACTATATTATAGGGCAAGCTGTTTGTTGTGGCTAACAGAATGGATAAAATCCCCAAACAGTAGAACAGAGCTTTCCAAACTGTGTGTCGCGACACAAAAGTGTGTCGCCACACACAGCCTGGTGTGTCGCCACACAACCCGGAAGCGCTGATGATGATCAGCGCTTCCGGGTTTTCCCGCGGCGACACACCAACTGCAGCACGCAAAATCCGAAAGCGGCAGCAGCGCTTCCGGGTTTTTACGCACTGCCGCAAGGATGGCACTTCCCCGCGGTGACACACCAACGCTGGTTGGTGTGTCGCCGCGGGAAAAACTTTGGAAAGCCCTGCAGTAGAATGTCAATATGGGAAACAGCTGGTCTAGCTAATGGGCTTCATAGATATTCATGTTACAGGGACACAAAAGAGGACAAAATTGAAAAGGACATATTATAAGACAAAGCTTGATAAAAGTATGGAACCTTATGAGAAAAATAGTAAGTCCTATATTTTCACCACTAGCCTCTCCTTAATGTTTTTTATGCTGGACATAACTATAGTAAGAAAAGTACATTTACATATGTCGATAAGATCCACTCAAATCCAATGAATAGATTAAAGACACAGCAAGAATTATTTGATGGCTAGAACATACTGTGGTTGATGTACCTACAAATTGTGAGAAGAATAAAATCTGACCTTGAAAATGAGGGAGGGCTTCAAAGAAAATGACAGAATTTTAAATGCTCATACAGAATCAAGACTACCTGTTAGGGTAAATATATAAATTGTTAGAACCAGTTTGGTATAGTGCAGGGCTTTCCAAAGTTTTTCCCGCAGCGACACACCAACCGGCGTTGGTGTGTCGCCGCGGGAAAACCCAGAAGTGCGGCAGCGCGCAAAAACCCGGAAGCGCTGCTGCCGCTTTCGGGTTTTGCGCGCTGCAGTTGGTGTGTCACTGCGGGAAAACCTGGAAGCGCTGATGATGATCAGCGCTTCAGGGTTGTGTGGCGACATACCAGACTGTGTGTGGCGACACACTTTTGTGTGGCGACACACAGTTTGGAAAGCTCTGGTATAGTGGTTAAGGCATCAGGCTAGAAACCAGGGGACCGTGAGTTCTAATCCTGCCTTAGGCATGAAACCAGCTGGGTGACCTTGGGCCAGTTACACACACTCAGCCCTATGGCAAACGACTTATGAAAAACCTTGCCAAGAAAACTGCAGGGACTAGTTCAGGCAGTCATCAGGAGTCAAAAACCGAGTTGAAGGCACCATTGGACCAACCAACCAACCAACTGTTACTTAATATGACACGGAGACAGAACAAATAAAAACTTGTATGATAAAATGGATGCAAAATTTCAAAGAAACAGTCACAATGCAACAATGGGAAGAACTATGGGACAAATATAAAATTTACCCCAAGTTATAACTGAAGAGAAAACTGGTATGAAGTGTTTTATAGATGGCATATAACTTCATCAATAATTGCCAAAATAGAAAATCATATAGTAATAAATGCTGGAAATGCCATGAGACAGAAGGAACATTTTACCGTATGTGGTAGACATGTACAAAACCTCAAAAGTACTGGAAAGAAATACACAGTACTATTCAGAGAATTTTAGAAATCAAATTTGAACCACTTTTTTTTTACTAGGCATGATTCCAAGACATACAGTATCAACAAAAAAAAATCACAATTTACTGAAATACATGTTCACAGCTGCAAGGATGAACTTAGCACCACACTGGAAAAGAGATACATTACCAGTCATGCTGGGAACTTAAACTTAGAGAATATGCAGTAATGGCAAAATTAACAGCATATACTCAAGACACAAGTTTGACCAAATTTGAACAGGAATGGCTTCCATGTGTATTACATATGCGGCATAGCAAAATTTAAACATTTAGTGTATGGTTTTTAAGAGGAAAAAAAATTGGCCAAAAAATCTGAAATCAGAAATACATGAAACTAATGTCTGAATTATATCCTGACACTTTTGAGAAGAAATATGGTCATCTAAAAAGTATCTTAATGGTAGTAAGTCCTGTATGGTATTATTAGAGTTGGGACTTGGGACATCAGGGTTCTAGGCAGTAGTGATTCTCAAATATCCTCCCCTTCATTTTCCATGGCTAAAGACTTCTGAAAGTGAAAGTAGCTTTAAAGTAGTTTTTGATAATGACTTCAGGATTTGGAATTTAAAATCAAAGCCCACACCAGTCTTTGGATCCCAGCCAGTTACTGCAAGGACTGGTCATAATTCCTGTATAAATCTTACTGACTTTATTACTTACTAGACCATAGCTTTCCAAACTGTGTCTCGCAACACTTTAGTGTGTCGCAACACAGAGTTTGGTGTGTCGCAACACAACCCGGAAGCGGCAGCGGGGGTGGGGGCTTGTGTGGCAGCGGCGGCAGCGGTGCGCCATCAGTGCTTCTGTGTTTTAGTGGAGGCCGCCGCCGCCGCCGTGCACGCCCCTGCCCCCGCGCCGCCGCCGTTGGTGTGACGCCAACGGCGGCAGTTTGGAAAGCACTGTACTAGACATCTGTGACCTGTTTGGTCATTGTTTCAGAGATATTTCGTTACCAGATTCCTCAGTGCCTTCAACATTCTAATGTACTGCCTTCACTGGAAAAGTTCTTAAAAATTCAGGGAGACATTCAGAGATGTATCTGCCTTGAAAGTAGCCAATGTTGAAGTGTATAGCCCAGTCAAACATCAGGATTTGACCACAGGAAATGTTTTATGACATTTTGTATTATGTCATAAGATGTTTGATAAAATTTGCCAAATTTCTGTTCCATGGGAGTCATGGGTCCCGGGTTTTGGATGTATTCTGTAAGTTAGTCCATTTGAGATAAGTAAAGGTAAAGGTTCCCCCCGCACATTTGTGCAGTCGTGTCCGACTCTAGGGGCTGGTGTTCATCTCCGTTTGTTAGCCGAAGAGCCAGTGTTGTCCGAAGACGCTTCTGTGGTCATGTGGCTGGCATGATGCACATGGAATGCTGTTACCTACCCACCGAAGTGGTACCTATTAATCTACTTGCATTTGCATGCTTTCGAATTGCTAGATTGGCAAGAGCTGGGGCGAGTGCGGGAGCTCACTCCATCACGCGGGGCTAGGGATTCGAACCTCCGAACTTGCGATCTTCCGATCGACAAGCCTGGCGTCTTACCCGCTGAGCCACCACGCCCCTAAATTTGAAATACCTTGGTTCAAAAAGTTTTGTCCTATGATGCACCGTTTTCCCCAGTTAAAGGTTGCAGACATGAGAGTTTTAGTAGTATATAGATAACCGAAGGACATCACAAACCTTCATTGTTGAAAGTACAGGAATAATGGGGTTAATTTTGGGACTTCTCAGTAAGATACCGTTGCCTAGATGAGGATTCTAATATGAAATTATGTCATTTTAATTACGCATTTGTTCTTTTTCCATAGGCACTGGTGATTGCGGATGAAGTAGATTTGGAAGTTCCTGAGTATTTAGCAACTGATGCTTCTGTTCTTATTTACATGAGACCTGATCCTAAGTGCATTACCTGTTTTACAGCATTGTTACCACTGCACTGCCGGTATTATCGGCCCTCAGAAAGTAATGGAAAAATCCCCGTTGTCTTGCAGAGTCCAGAAATAATGATCCATTGCCAAAAATGTATGTGATATCTATTACTGAAAGGGAACAAATGGAATTAAAAAGGGGCAGTTTTGACTCATAAAAACATGGGGGAAACTATAGTTTATAGTTTATTGTACATATTAAAGGAGGCATTAGGGAGATACCTTCATAGAAAGTAATGCTTACAATGTAAGAATAATCTGTTCTCTGAATGTTGCATTTAAACTGTGTTTTGTTTTTGTTTCTCTTAGCCTTTTTTTCAGTGAACTGTTTGAAAGAAACTGAAATAGAAGCTCCGTGTTCCCAGAATAACCTAGATGTATGCTATTGGAACAGCATGAAATATCAAATTGTACGTTCATATTTCTTCATGCTTTGGTTTTTTTTTTCCAGATACAGCCATCTATAACTATTTTGAAATGTTTATTTTATTCTAGTGCCATTCCATACATAGTTCTAGCAGATGAAAAAAGTGGAACAAACCTAAACTTTGCTGAAATGTTTAAATTTTATTGACCCCAGTAGGATTTTATTGTCTTAAGTGGAGTCCTTGGTGCTCTCTGAGCTTGGTTGTTTGCTTGCAGATGTTTCATCACCCTACTAGGTAACATCATCAGTGCTAGTGAACACTGACTTAAATATTAAACATATTGTCTTAAAGTATTAAACGTAACTTTGAGTTCAAAATGAAAAGGTTAACATTTCCATCCAAATTATCATTCTACTACTGTGGAGCAGAATGCTTAAGGCTGTAGCCATTCATATTTAGAAATAAAACTCATTGAACTTTATCTGAATAGTTTTATACAGACTTTTGCCATGAAAGAGATTGTTGCAAGGAACTCTTGAAAATGGAAGGTGTGAAAGGATTGCTAGATTAAAATATTTCAGTGAAACATATGTGGGTGTTCAGGTAAACCTCACAATAAATGCAGTAAAAATGTATGTTACATGTTTTGAACAAAAGTCATTTTACTGATCTTTTAATTTGCAATTCTTTTTCTATAGGTAAGTAAAGAATTGGAACTGCAGGTACCAGTTGGACTCAAAGATCACCTTGCCTTGGTGTGTGCAGTAACACTTATTACCACAGGACTCTGTTCCAGTTTTATCCTTTCAGCTTTATGCAAATATGGGCACTTCATTCATTGCTCAATGTGAAATTAAACATGCTTTTATTATTGAAATCATGGAAAAGCTGTCAAAGATAATCTCTTTGATTAAACTAGAGATAAGAACAGAAGAGCAAGCATGATTATGTACCAAAAGCTGGTGTTGACTCTTAGTGACCACATAGCTAGACCTTTTCCAGAATGAGCTGTTCCCAACCTGGCCTTTTGGGTCTCCCAATAGCGCACTCATCACTACAGGTAGTCCTCAGCTTATGACCACAATTGGGGCCAGAACTTCCATTGCTAAGCAAGGCAGTCATTAAGTGAATCATGCCCAATTTTATGACCTGCTTTGCTGTGGTCGTTAAGCGAATCACCACAGCTGTTAAGTGAATCATGTGGTCATTAAGTGACTTCGACTTCCCCCATTGACTTTGCTTGTTGGAAGCTGGCTGGGAAGGTCGCAAATGGTGATCATGTGACCCCAGGATGTTGCAACTGTTGTAAACACATGCCAGTTGCTAAGCGCCTGAATTTTGATCACGTGACCGCAGGGATGCTGCGATGGTCAAAGTCACTTTTTTCAGTGCCATTGTAACTTTGAACGGTTGCTAAATGAATGGTCGTAAGTCGAGGACTACCTGTATTGTAATCAAGTCCATTCATCTTGCTGCTGATCGTCGTCTTCTCCTCATTCCTTCCACCTTTCCCATCTTTATGGACTTCTCAAGGAAGTTGGGACTTCAGATAATGTGACCAAAATATATTTTGAGCCTGGTCATTTGAGTCTGGAGTAAGAACATTGGGTTGTTTTGTTCTATGATCTATTCATTTGTTTTCTTGGCTATCCTTGATATTTTCAAGAAACTTTTTGAACACTAATGTTCAAAAGTCTTTTCATCCTGCTTCTTCAAAGTCCAACTTTTGCTTCCAGAGTATCACAGGGAACTGCTTGCACAGTTCTGATATTTGTGAGTATAGACACATGAAGGCATCTAAATATCTGTTCTAAGTACTGAGAAAATGCTGGATGTAAACCATAGCTCTGAAAATGCAAGGAAATAGAAAATTGCTTTATTGATGGAAACATTGAGCAGTTTCAAATGTTCTTTATTTTTCTGTTCGTATCACTAGAGATACTGCTAACATGTGCTATCTGTCATAATTATAGAAAATACTGAATATTTATAAATTTCTATCTGGAAGAATAAATGTCTTCAAATGTTAATTCATGTAATTTGATTGCTTTTCACCTGTACTAGATTTATTTTCTAAAATAGTCCGCTGTCTCTTTGAGTCCCCTCTAAAACATTACAAAAAAAACCTTGTCATGTGTGTCTTTCACCACTGGATAACAAGTTGCTTTAACATTGGTTCTTTTGTTCTCTCTACAAAGTGCTATGTGATAACAGGCATTGCTACAGCTACTACTTCAAGTTCCATTTGAGCAGTGTTCTGCATCTGTTTGGGGGGGGGGGAAGGGAGCTTTTAAAGAAAACAATCACAGGGGGGTGGGGTTTGTCACTGAATTAGCCACATATGAACAGTTGAGGCATATATGAAACATCAGCTGTAAACCTATTTATATTATCCATGGATCTTTTAGTATGTCAATTTTAGGATTTTATTGGCTGAAATTTACTGGAAATAAATATAACATCGTGCACTTACTGGCAAATGAATCTCTAATTGTAAGTATACAATTACAAATAACATTTTGGGAAAGTGTTGGGAACGTCCAATAAGGCCAGATAGCAAAACTTAGTTGCAGTTCTTTATATTGTGGTTTTATTGTGATGCAAGAAGCAATAAAGAAGTTGAAAATGATAATGTCTTTGGTTTTGTGGAACAATGTCTTAATGTTTATAGATAGCTTTGTTTTTGTTTGGTGATCGTGATTTTATGGATTCTTTTCATAAAGAAAACAGCTATTCTGTAGATGAGATGAGAGATTGGAGCCTAAGCTGCACAAGAAGTCCATAGGGTGATTTTGGCTGTCACTGATAATTTCTGTAAAACTGTAGATGATAAGCATACAGCTGTTCTCTTTTAATTGTTACTAGGCTTAAATTTTCTATACTATCATAGTAGTAAAAATGCTATAATAAAAGGAGTGGAAAAGTGGGGTGACATGTTAATCTATTTGCTTATTGTGGCAGGAACTGCATCTTTTTGACATTAACTGTATCTTTAAAAGTGAATATACAATTCAGAATGTGAGATAGGGCCAACTCGGGCTCAGAATTCATATAAGATACCTTATACTACAAGATGGATGTGCTTTTTAAAGGAATATCAGATCTCAGGAGTCTGTGCTTTTCAATCAAAACGACAAGCATAGTTTTTGTAATGAGCTGCAATTTTATAAATACTGAGAGGAATAAATTTTTCTACTTTAAGCTTCCATAAAATAAAGGGGATCAGGAAACAAGGCTAATCAAACAGATGATGCTAGAGAGACGAGTGATCAAGTACCTGCTTAGAAATTATTTCCTTTCACTTGGGAGAGCCTCACTTGCAGCAGTAGGTATTGCCTAGAACTAGAAATTTTGAATGAGTAAGCAAACTTCTAGCCGAGTATGAAAGATAGCTTGTGACATGGGAAATACCATGTCCGTCCCACAAATAATTCTTCTGTAAAACATCTAGGCTGTGTTCATACAAGCTAACAGGCACTCTACCATTATATCAGTGCTATAAGTTCTGTTTTAAGTGTTTGTTCTTACTTTTGGCGGGCACAATAATTAGGGAGAGACACATGCACAACCTAAATTTCATTGAGGGTGATTCATTCTCAGTTTTATTGTTTCTTCAGAAATCAGCAACTCTGGTGATAAAGACTAATGAACCATACTAAAAAAGAAAAGAACATTTTAAGGCCTTTTTTTCTTACATTTGTTTTATATTGACACAAGAACTGCTCATTATTTATCACTACAAACCCACATACTTTTAATAAAACCACAGTTTTAAAGGAACTGGCTAAAACCATTTGACCCAAAACAAAAGTTTTGCTTGTGGTGATTAGGAAATAAACGACTAAATTAGCACTAGGCAAGCTATCTCTCCACAACTTACCACATCACTTCGATATTCTCTAGAATGACATCATGCACATTTCTGCACCCTGTAATATACATTCCACCCAGAGGTATGGGGGATAACAAAGATAGTGGTTGTACTCGTAGCCACCAATCTAGCATTTCACATTATTGGGCCCTTAAGAGGGTGAGGTTAGGTACCCTAACGGACTGGGAATTTTGCTGTCCTCTGCTCAGAACATTTATCTACTTTTAGCTGCAGTTAAGGAGGGGAAAAGTAAGCAGAAAGTGCCAGACCAGGGATGTCAGGACTAGATTGCTGCTTCACTTCTAAGTGATGTTATTATTTCATAAACCTAGAATTCTTCCATGTAAGATAAGAGGAAATGGCATGATGGCAGGTGGCTACTTGGTTGTTTAAATTCTCAAAAGCAGGAAGAGGCAGAAGAACCCTTACAGTGTAACTGTTAGGAATGCTGAATCTCTTCTCTGTTTCATGACACTCAAACTTTTGGATTATCTATTGGGACTGGACATAAGATACTTTTATCTGGTGGTCAATCCAAGAAAAGTTAACATGGGAGATGAGATTTTAGATGACTCTGATTTGTTCACTAAACACCATTTCTTTTGTCATTTTTTTGGCTAGGTCTACTAGTTATTAGATCTCTTTTTAACTGATGTATCACTTTTTCAGGTTTTTATCTGTGCTTTGTTATTCATTCAGTTTGAATACCCATTAATGGTGATAAGATAGTATATAGATATTTAGAAATTAATATACTGGTACTGAGTATGCTCATTTTGAAACAATGTTTTCTTGTTACAGAAAACCTGTGACTTTGTTGTACAAATGACAACCACACTGCTAAATGTGGTGCTTACCACTCTAATCACACATCTGGGGTAAATCAGCATATGCCAAACTATATAGAACAAAACAGGGAATTTACGTGATTCAGTCAGAAGCCTTCTAGAATAATTCCAACAAGGGGACAGAGAACAAGAGGAAAAAAAACATAATTTAGCTAGCTGAGAAAAATAATTGGGCTTTTACTGTATCTGTGTTTGAGATGATGCTACATTTCAATAGCAATGCTATTATAAGTTTTCAAAGGAAAGTAAATTGCCATTTCCAAATAATTTTTCTAAATAATCATATATTTTGGATATTTATTTCAAGACCAGACTGCCTTTTAGATTACCTGTTACTATTCCGTTTTGTAAAATGAATTTTTTTTTACATTTATTTATTTACACCTCTTACAACTTGGGCCTGCTCTGGAAGGATAAGCATTATAGAAATAGAAATAAATACATACCAGTAAAAGCTGTTACAAATATATACAAAATACCTGCTCTTCTTGAGTAATACTTAAATAAATGAACACTGAAATATTTTTATAATCCATAATAAAACTCCTACATTCAAAATGACAGGAAATAGATAAAAGTCAATTGGAAATTAAAACTGCCACATACAAACTGCACATTCATACACCGAATGAACAGAAGAATCTTTGCATTCTTGATCATATAATTCCACTATCTCCTCGATGTCCCCAATATATTTGTTCATCCTACCCAATTTTTTTCCTTCACGCCAATACAGTTCTACAGATACCTTGTGGGAAATGCAGGGCGCCGCTGCCCATCAATGCGTAATACCGCTGCTAAGTCTCAATACTTCTCCGCTGCATCGCGCCCGCCCCCCTCCCTTCTTTATTTCGCGTCGCGCTCTGCGCCTGAAGCCGCCTGCCCGGCTCCGCCTCTTCCTTTCCCGGGCTGTGGCCACGCGCAGCGATTCCGCTTATTCCCCTAGCCGCCCGGTGGGCCCTCCCCGCCATTATAGGAGGCCGCGCCCTGCCCCAAGTGGTCAGGCCGGTAGTGAGAAGCTTGGCTCCCGTCCGGTGAGTCTGGGCGGCGTGGAGGCTGCGGGTGCTTCTCCGAGGAGCGGAGACCTGGCTGGAGGGCAGGGGGATTGCAGCTTCCTCTTCGGGTAGAGAAAAAAAAGTACTAAGCGGTACTCAGGCCCGGAGGTTGGGCTTCGCGGAGTCTTCATAAGCGCGCCCGGGAGGAACGGGGGTTGTGGGCCCGCTGAAGGGGGAGGAGGGTGTCGCTGCTTTTCCCTTGAGCGCGAGCAGGTGGATGAGAAAGCGGGGGTCTGCAGGAGCTCCGCAGCTGGTAGACCAGCGCGCTCGCCTTGCGACTGCTTCCTCCTATCAAAGCTGAAGGGCGCAGGCTGGTGTAGTCTTCCTACTTCTTGTGCATTTTACAACGGACACTAGGCGAATAGTTCCTACTTATAAGGAGTAGTTCATAAACTTGAGTTTCTTTTCTCTCGTTCTTTAATCACTGGAAGCAAACAGAAAATGTCTGTTGCCTTTGGAGGATACTCCTCTCATAAGGGCTTGGGGCCAAGATGGTCTTTAGCTGGGCCGGGTAGGTTCTTTCTCCCTTGTCCCCGGAAGCAGGTGGCGCAGAGTAGTTGTAGCTCGCGGGCAAATGAGCAATAGTTGTACTGTAAGGAGCAGCTACCGCCGCTTTGTGTCACTTACGTGCCCTTTTAGACGGGGAAAACCAGGGCCTGCCTCGTTTTCTAGAAGGCGATTGCAGGTAAGTGAATAAATTAGTGGCAAGTTCTTGTTTCTTCCTGCTTTGCTCTTTGTTTTTGACATAATTTGGAGCTAGTCAGATTTCTGAGAAAGAGTAAGAACCCCTTGTAGTTGGGGTATCAGGAAGAATATTCCTTTCAATATCAGTTCCTGGGGAACAATTGGAAGAAAGGGCTATTACATTCTTGTTCTTACGAATTTCCCATAGATGATCATTTTTGAAACATAATGCAAAATTAGGCCTTTAATATGATCCAGTAGAATGGTTCTAAGTTCCTAAGAATTGGAAGGCAATGGCTGCTCAATCTTTTTGTTTCCACAGCTGATCTTTGAGTCTTAGAATATTTCTGAACATATTTAAAATGGGAGTGTCATAGTTGTACCTTTTTTTCAGGTGATTAAATTGGGAATGGTGTTTTTAGATGCTGATCACCATAGAGGATATGTTGGAATGAGAAAAAGTGTATTGTCGAAGGCTTTCACTGCCGGAGTTCGATGGCTGTTGTGGGTCTTCCGGGCTGTGTGGCTGGGCACAGAGAGATCGCTTCTGTCTGTGCTCCTGCCCTCTGAAGATGCCGGCCACAGGTGCTGGCGAAACGTTAGGAACCACAACTTCCAGAACACAGCCCGGAAGACCCACAACAGCCAATGAGAAAAAGCTTTATCTTCTTCCTCCTTTTTGATTAGTTGACAGGAGATCAAGATGTTGAAATAAATTTGAGAAGATGTCATTACTTGTTCCAAGACAGGAGCAAATATTTGCATGTGCAGTTCCATCCTGATACCACAAAAATTTCAAGTATAGCTGATAATATTTTAATTTAGCTGTGACTTAACCTTTGGTGTTTGTTTAATTTTTGGAGCAGTTCTGTTAAAAATTAAAGTATGACAGTTTGCAGAAAATTCGTTTTTAGTTGTATACAATTTTACCTAAACTTAAAAATACAATATGTGATAGAAATCTTCTGCCCTTTGTAAGATAGCTTATTAAAGTAGATAATTTTATTGCATATCAGTAGAACATTTTGACTGTCAGATGATAGACCAGAACTCAGTCTTTCCTAGCCTGCATGATAACAATAACCTGTTTTACTACTGCAGCTTTCTGACCTGGAACGTTCCTGCAGGAAATGCTATAGAAGTGGATTCCTACATTGGGCTGGACTAGGTGGTCTCCCATGTCTCTTCTAGTTGTTACATTCTTGGATTTCTTAATGTTACCTGATTTGAATGTAGATCTGTAATGTCTTGTATTCATTGGATTTATGCAATATATTAAACCATAATGTGGTTTATTTGGTTTTGGCTAAGCATGTTATTTGAATCCAGCCATTATGGATTATTTAATAAGCCATAGTTAGACAAGTTGTGGTTTAACATGAGCTGGACCAGTGTGTATGTATGAATGCATATTAGAGAGGATGGATGTAAGAAAGGACTAAATGGCAGAATCCTAGAGTGCTGAAGCAGAACTGAAAGGCAGTTTGTATGGGTGCTATTTTAAAAATGGGTCAACTTTGTTTTGCTATGAAATTGCTTATACTTTTCATAGCTATATCTGTTACATGATGTCTCTGAGTAGATCTAGAAGGATAAAAAAAATCATTTAGATTCTGTGCATCTAGTCAGCCTGAACATCTATGTGAATGAAGGTATATGTGGATTAGAAGAAACAAATGAGTTTCATTTCTGATTGCATTACTTTTGTTTTCTTATATCTGAATATTTGTAGAGGTATAAAACTGAAACCACAGTTGTGTATTTGCATGGTTAGCCAGTATAATAAGAATTTAGTTAATAAAAGAGAATATTGACTACAAATAAAATTTTGAATACTTTCATTTTGTATAAAATTCCAATGTATAACTGACTGCATCTTGTTCCACTGGAATATATTATTTGGCTCTAAATAGGGTATTTATTTTTATTTTATTCAACTTTAAATTTTATATACAGCTGGAAGAATATGCAAGCATCTAGTCTCCTTCGTGTATTTATATCTTAATGTTATGCCTACAACATTATATATGCATTTTATAGCTTGTAGATCTCAGAAAAATATAGTTTGGTTTTCAAAAATTGATATGTTGTTCAGACATTGAGAATAGCTATATCTTTACTAACAACTTACCTCCTTGCATCATCTCTCTTTAGAGTGTTATTTATTGCCATATGCCAGCAATAATGGGTAACATAATATTTGCATTCTCTTGGGAGGGTTTTCTAGTCAGGTCTAAAAGAGCTGAATGGTCCTGCTGAGTATTTTGCTTTATAGAGTAAGTATTTTGTAGAGGAAAGCATCACCTTCAAATTGCCCCAAATATTTGTTGCAAAATAAAGAATGAAACTAATCATGATACTGAAATTTTTTGAAGATAATTTGCTTTGATACATTAGATAGTTACAAAAACTAGTTTTTGTGAACTGTGATATAAATGATTATTGTATTACAAGTTGTACCCATTTTCCCAAGCTGGTCAGTTAGTATTCATATTCCCGTCTTTTCTCCATTTGATCTGCCCAAAAATTCTGTATGGTAGATTAGACTGCATATGCTTGATGGCCTATTTGCTTAATGATTCTACTTGAATAATGAATTAACCTTTGGTCCTGGTCCAAGTCTTGCACTTGTAAATTGTGCATCTGTTGACAGCTTGTCTTTTATTGGTGGTCTCCGCAGTTATATCAGGTAGTCAGTGAGAACAGCTCTGCTGTGCTGTTTGTGAACTGGCCTTTCTTCCTATTACTAAGTAACTGAACTGTAATAAACCGGAAAAAATATATGACATTTTGGAATATTTTATAATATTCTATCACAGTGAAATAAATGGGGGCCAGCTGACATAACTTACCAGTTGCCATCCCATTTCTTTCCAGACACCAGTACGGTTATAATATGTAGATCAAAATCACTTTGACAGCTTATACTGGCTAAATTCAAAAATGTCTATAGACAGAAGTCCAGTAGCCAAATAACAGTGGAAGATAAAGGAGAAATTAGACTTAAATAAATGGAACAATTTTTATTTGCCGTTAAAATGCTTAAAAAAAATAACTACTTTGGAATGAGCAGTATACAAGCTACATTATGTATAGTTAATTGTGTTGCAAATTGGGCTTCTCCATATTATCATGCATACATACTCTTTATTTACTCCTTTTATTTGAAATTAAATGGAACATAATTTAAATTGTTTTAATCAGTAGTCGTACGTACTTCAAGGTCTTCTTAGAACAGAGCTTTCCAAACTGTGTTGCGACACAAAAGTGTGTCGCCACACACAGTCTGGTGTGTCGCCACACAACCGGAAGCACTGATCATCATCAGCGCTTCCGGGTTTTCCCGCGGCGACACACCAACAGCGGTGTGCAAAAACTTGAAAGAGGCAGCAGCGCTTCTGGGTTTTTGCCCGCTGCTGCAATGGTGGCACTTCCGGGTTTTCCCGCGGCAACACACCAACGGTGGTTGGTGTGTCGCCGCGGGAAAACTTTGGAAAGCCCTGTCTTAGAGGAAACCACAACAGTGAGAAAAATCAGGAAAATTATTTCACAGCTGTACTTCCTCCTGAAATAGCTAATATTAAGCATTGTGTAGATACTTTATTTGCTTTCAGTTACCAGCGCACTATAGTCTTGAACTGATTAAGATGTAAGGTACTTAACATTGGTTTACATTTTTATGTAAATAGCATTTTGTTAGGGAGGTGGTAGAATTTGTAATAAACAATCTTTTTTAAAGGAAAATCTTTCCCCAGCATGCCACAATCCTTTTTATTTTACTATAAACTATGATTTATCTGCTTTTATATTATTATAAGACTCTTATGAATATTAGCATGAAGCTTCTCTTCTCTTGTTCTGTTGAGTAACAGTATATATTATGGCTACTGTAATAGCAAATGTGGTGTCTTATCCACAAGGATGAAGGCTGTTTAGACATAGAAATAATGTATTTTAATCCTGCTCTGTCTCAAGGGCCCTAGACAGGTAGCTTGGAACATCGTGGCATATTAGTTAGGTTAGGTCAGTCCTCATTATTCACGGATTCACAGATAAAATCAATACTCATGGAGCTTTTGCGGTTATTTGCAGACATGCGCAGAGCAGTGAAAAATTTCAGTCGCCCAACATGCACGTTCCCAGCTGAGGTTGAACAAAGTGACACTCTTGTTTCAGCTCTCATAATGTAAACAAGTGTCCTTTTCTTAGTCTATTTAGTGCCATGTTTTTTGCATTTTGATGCTGAAATATATATTAAATAAGGTGTCTTTAAACAAAAACACACATAAAACAAAGTTATGTATTGATCAGTTGATGAAAATGATTTGACCAGAGGCTTGCGGGAACCTAACTCTGTATTTCTCTAGCAGCAGTGGTTCAGTATTTGATAGTTCAGTGTTTGTGGCAACTTTATAGTACATAACTACTGCGAATAATGAGAATCGACTGTATGAGCAAGCTGTTTGGAACACTAGAACAGAGGACAAAAACAGTAGTCTTTCAGATATAGCTGACCTGTGCCCCAGAAGCCTCAATCAGGGATTTGTAGTTCAGCATTGTGTGGAGAGCCATGAGGTCTCCATCCTTGCAGTAGGTCACTTTCTAAGTTCTAAATTGTACACCTGGATGATGATAAGTCCTAGGAGTAATTATTAACAACTAGTTCTGGTGGAAGCCAAGCCATAATTTTTTGCAGTGTTTGGATTTTCCAAACAGCTAGCCTTAGAACTCTAAATAAAGGTATTGGAGGTAATTGCTTCATCTAAAATAATTTTTTCCCTCTCATTTCTGACTTGGAGCTAGAGGGGAATGGCCCAGAGCAGATTTGGCAATTTGCTTGCAATACCCTTTGTTGGCTCTGAGTTAGCAGAGGAGCATTGGTTGGAATTCCAAATGCCAGGAAGAAAAAGTTAATACACTGCTTCACCAATTAGAACTTGGCATAGTTCTGTTACCTTTGATTACATATTGTATGGGGCACAATGGGCAAAGTTTGGTTAATGGAAATATCAAAGATTAGGGTTTAATTTCTACTGGATTATTTACATTATGTTCCTTGATCAAAATACTTAAGATAATGTAGATTTTGTTAATGATATTAGAAACTTTTGGAAAGTGAAACACTTGTCTTCTAGAGGTAGTACCTTGCTAAATGAACAGCTGGGGTTTTTTTGGAGGTAAAAGGAGAAAAAACAGCTTGCTTTATATGTCTGATGTTTTATAGTATAAGTAGTTCCTTGCCTCACTCCTGTTTGAGAGCTTTACCTTGGCACTCTTCCTGGAGAATGTTCTTGAGTTTTTGGCAGCAACAATGTCTGTGTGAGGGTGTGGAATTACTACCCTTTTCCATTGCTCTGCTGGATTGTTTTTTTGCTATGTGGAGGCAGTGTTTCCCTTTGTTTGAAGCACTTGTATAACAAGCCATCAGCTTTATGATAGTGTACCTAGGTTAAGTACTAATTATCTACTGTCTGGAGCCATTATAACTAGCTCATATTTATCTTTGATCTTCTAAAAATATTGCCTTTTCAAACATGAGCAAGAAAATCCCTAGTTTTAGATTTAACTCTAGGTTTACAGCAATTTTATCAAAATAAAAGACCCAGTCCCAAGGCACACAATAAGAACTATCTTCAGTAGCAAAACTAAGTTAATCAATCATCAGATCATTTCCTACTTGCAAATATTAGTAAAGAATTTATGGTATTGTGGAAGAGCTCTGAAGCATTTTTTTCCTGTTTACTACAGAAGATGTTGGAACATATTTTAAACTCCACTAATATCGAGTAATAGTGGACTAGGGATGCCCAATGCTTTGGATCCAAAGCTGAAAAAGTGCTTTGGCATGGGGGTGGGTGCACATGCCACACCTTTTAGTGCCTCCATTAGGAAGCTGTGCCTTTTTCTAGATTGCATGGTAGTTGCATGATCCCAGGAAATACTCATTTGAATTAAACCTTTAATTAATTAATTAATTAATTAATTAATTAACCTTTAAAGCCCTTCATGGCATGGGACTGGGTTATCTGAGGGATCACCTCTCCCCGATTACATCTGCCGATCCCGTTAGATCTGACGGAGAGGGCATGCTTTGGGTCCCATCTGCTAGGGACTTGCACCTGGCGGGTGGCAGGAGGCGGGCCTTCTCTGCTGTGGTGCCCATCTTATGGAACATTCTCCCCCCCCCAAAGTGAGGTTAGCTCCATCCCTGTTAATGTTCCAAAAGTCCCTCTAGACCTGGCTATGTCATCAGGCCTGGTGGTCCCAGAGGAATGGTGGTATTCTAAGATGGCTCCATCATTGTGCTTAATTTACTCTCTCCTGTACTTGGTGGTTTGTATTTAATAATGTTTAATATTTTTAATAATGATTGTTTTTATATATTTATTGTTTTATTTAATTTTTGTACGCCGCCAGAGTCACTTCTTATGAGATGGGTGGCCATATAAATTTGATAAATAAAATTAAGGAAATACTAACAGAGAGGCTAAATAAATAAATAAAATTATAAATAATATAAAATTATAAATAATATAAATAAAAATAAATAAAATTAAGGAAATACTAACAGAGATTAAGAAGAGGTGGCAAGAATACACAGAAGAACTATACAAGAAAGATCTTAATATCCCTGATAAATACGATGGTGTTGTCACTGAGCTTGAGCCGGACATCCTAGAGAGTGAAGTCAAGTGGGCCTTAGGAAGCATTACTAACAACAAAGCTAGCGGAGAAGACAGTATCCCAGCTGAGCTATTTAAAGTCCTAAAAGATGATGCTGTTAAAGTGCTGCACTCAATATGCCAACAAATTTGGAAAACTCAACAGTGGCCACAGGATTGGAAAAGGTCAGTTTACGTTCCAATTCCAAAGAAAGGCAATGCCAAAGAATGTTCAAACTACCATACAATTGCGCTCATTTCACATGCCAGCAAGGTTATGCTCAAAATCCTACAAGCTAGGCTTCAGCAGCATGTGAACCGAGAACTACCAGAAGTGCAAGCTGGGTTTCGAAGAGGCAGAGGAACTAGAGATCAGATTGCCAACATTCGCTGGATCATGGAAAAAGCAAGAGAGTTCCAGAAAAACATCTACTTCTGCTTCATTGACTACGCTAAAGCCTTTGATTGTGTGGATCACAACAAACTGTGGCAAATTCTTAAAGAGATGGGAGTACCAGACCACCTTACCTGTCTCCTGAGAAACCTGTATGTGGGTCAAGAAGCAACAGTTAGAACCGGACATGGAACAACCGACTGGTTCAAAATTGGGAAAGGAGTACGACAAGGCTGTATATTATCACCGTGCTTATTTAACTTATATGCAGAGTACATCATGAGAAATGCCGGGCTGGATGAATCACAAGCCGGAGTTAAGATTGCCGGGAAAAATATCAACAACCTCAGATATGCAGACGATACCACCCTAATGGCAGAAAGTGAAGAGGAACTAAAGAGCCTCTTGATGAGGGTGAAAGAGGAGAGTGCAAAAGCTGGCTTGAAACTCAACATTAAAAAAACCCAGATCATGGCATCTGGTCCCATCACTTCCTGGCAAATAGAAGGGGAAGAAATGGAAGCAGTGACAGATTTTATTTTCTTGGGCTCCAAGATCACCGCAGACGGTGACTGCAGCCATGAAATTAAAAGACGCTTGCTCCTTGGAAGGAAAGCTATGGCAAACCTAGACAGCATATTAAAAAGCAGAGACATCACCATGCCGACAAAGGTCCGTATAGTTAAAGCTATGGTTTTTCCAGTAGCAATGTATGGCTGTGAGAGTTGGACCATAAGGAAGGCTGAGCGCCGAAGAATTGATGCTTTCGAACTGTGGTGCTGGAGAAGACTCTTGAGAGTCCCTTGGACTGCAAGGAGGTCAAACCAGTCAATCCTAAAGGAAATCAACCCTGACTGCTCATTGGAAGGACAGATGCTGAAGCTGAAGCTCAAATACTTTGGCCACCTAATGCGAAGAGAGGACTCACTGGAAAAGACCCTGATGCTGGGAAAGACTGAGGGCAAAAGGAGAAGGGGACGGCAGAGGATGAGATGGTTAGATAGCATCACCGATGTAATGAACATGAATTTGAGTAAACTCCGAGAGACAGTGGAGGACAGAAAGGCCTGGCGTACTATGGTCCATGAGGTCACGAAGAGTCGGACACGACTAAACGACTGAACAACAACAACAAACAGAGAGGCTAATTCTAAAGCACCTTGTCTGATCCAGTCAGTGCCACCTTTTCCTTAGAACCCTTGCCTTCCATGAGAAACCAGGAAAATAATGCAGTTTCTTTAAGGAAATACTCACAGGAGTGGTATGTGTGCCCATTCCCCCCCCCCCAAAAAGCATCTTTGTCTTTAGCTCTGAAGTACTTACACATCTTACAGTGTTTTGAAAGAAGTATGTATTCCTTACTTTTGTGTCCTGCTTTTTCACCAGGAGCTCAAGGGTGTGTACATAGTATCCCCTTCACCGACTTTCCCCACAAAAGCCGGGTGAGGTACGTTGGGCTGAGACAGAGTGGGTGGCCCAAAGTTATCCAGTGAACTTCCATGGCTGAATGTGGACTTGAACCTACATCTTTCCATTCCTAGTCAAACACCATAACCACTACACAACACTGGCTCTCTAAATATACATTTTAAAGCTAAAAGTTAATCACATTAATAGATGAAGGAGTGCATCATAAAAATTGGTATTAAAATTAACTCCTCCTGTTTGCACAAGATATAAATCTCACAGGAACCTAGGTCAGGAACATTTTGAATTACAGAAGTGTAAAGAGTTTGTATATGTCTGAAATAATTCCAGTAACAATTAAGCACCATTATAGTGTGTTGGGTATTTAAGTCTCATTTATGTCTCATACCCCCCCCCCACGCACACATTTATTTATTTATTTAGAACATTTATTTGGTTGTCTATCTTAAGTAACTCTGGGCATATATCAAACAGTACATACTTTAATAAAAACTGATATAGGACAATACAATTAAAAATAATCAGAATGCTATAACTAAGATGTCCCGTAAAGTACTCACAACACCAAACACATATATCAGGTTGCACTGTTATCCTGGCCCTAATGCTTGAAGGAAGAGTCAGGTCGTCATGGTTGTCTGGAAGGCCAACATAAATGGTAATAGAAAATACTTTATATTTCATTTTAGATTTGTTCTATACAATCGTGATCATATTTAGTGTGGATTACAACTAGCACATTTTGTGCCACTATACAGTATTTGGCTCACATTTAATATGCAACATGGTTCCTTTAATTCAAGCTAGGTTTGATTGGAATATCTTCGCCTTTAATGTTTCATAAGTTTGTATAAGTTACATATGTTAGAGTCCCCCATTGGGGGAGATGGGCGGTCATATAAATTAAATAAATAAATAAATATTTTGTGGAGAGCTGTTAATCTTTTTGAAGATAAACTATTTTTACACTAATACTGATAGGCCCAACGTCAGCTGAATGGGTTATTTATAATAGGAAACCATATTGCTTAGTGGGCTTTGAAAGGACCAATTCACTTGGTCAGCTTTTGTTTAAGAGAAATAAAAGCCAGTGATTTGATTTTTGATCATATGTTGATTTTTTATTTAGAATACGTTTTCATTTTATTTTTTAAAATCTGTAAAATACACTTTATAAAAATACAGTTACAGATAAATACCACTAACATCCTAAGTTATATGTTAACTCTATGTTACTATGTTCCTTGGAGCTTTCCAACCTGGCACAGAGAAACCACTAGGAGAAACACTGAGGTGTGGGGGGCAGGAGAACTTCTGCAAGTTGTGATTGAAATGAATGGGGCAGAGCAAGCAGGGTGGGGGGCACTCTCATTCTCCTTGGAAGCAAGCAAGCTTTCCCTATCCCAAATTGATTTGTGTACTTTTTCCTCTACTCTGTCTTTACATAGCATTGCAAATCTGAAGCTACAGCAATAAATGATCATTACTCTTTTTGTGAAATTTAAAATTTCTCCTGGAGTCTGGAAACAGAAACATTACCTGGATTCTCTTCCTCTTGATTGGTAACTTTAGTTGGAATTTTCTTGATGGAAACACACTGGATGCTGAGGGCTTTGTTGTCCTTAGAAACAGAGTTGTAACTGGTACAAGGAGATATAGTTACAGCTGACTCAGAGAAACAACTCTGCTTATTTTAAGATATTTGCAGTCAGTGTTAATGATTATTGATGGTGGCAAAATTTAATAATAAGAGGGGGATTGTACTTACAGGGTTATGGCCTTGGCATAGTTTACAAGGCTGAATGTAGTCTTTAGTCTGAGAAAGGCTGCCTACCCCTGAAAAACCCTGGGGGATAGGCGGGGTATAAATATAAGTATAAATAAATAAATAAAATAAAATATTGCTGAGTGTAGACTTAAGATACTGATTTGTCTACAGTACCAACCAAATAACTAAATTTAACTTCATATAAACTTAGTATCTCCACTTTCAGATTAGTCTCATCCTGTCCAGTAAGTGGGTTAGGAAGAAAAGGGTTAACATATTTCCAGTTGATTCTGTGGGGCCAGAAATTATCTCAGACAGGTCAGCACTTGCCTTGGCAACCATAAACTTCTAAATTGCTCCTGTCATTGCCCATGCTGACAATCATTTCTTTCAGAACAAGTAACCTGAGTGTTGCCAACATCATATTTGAAACCATTTTTAAATTCTTTTTTTAATAAGAATTTTATTAAGTTTAAAGCTAGAGTAAAAACTACAAAAAAGAAACTACAAAAAGAAAGAAAAAAAAACTAAAAAGGTGTGAAAAAACAAGAATTTTTTTTAAAGGTTACATAAAGAGGTGACTTCCGACTTTTAACAAGAATATACAGCAATTTCCATAATCCTTTACTGTATATCAAACCAAAATTACATTATTTCTATTAATCATTCCATTAGCACATTATAAAAGTCACTAAATGCAATTGCTCCCTCCCCTTATATTAAAAGAAAAGGAAATATATAAACCACCTAATCAAGTTCCCCCCCAAAAACAACATTTATTTAATTACAACCTAGCAATCCGAAAGCATGCAAATGCTAGTAGATAAATAGGTACCACTTCGGTGGGATGGTAACAGCGTTCCACACGCGTCACGCCAGCCACATAACCGCAGAAGCATCTTCGGACAGCGCTGGCTCTTCGGCTAAGAAACGGAGATGAGCACCGGCCCCTAGAGTCGGACACGACTGTGCGGGGGAACCTTTACTTTACTACTATTCTATACATTTCTGTCCACTATAATAAAGATCAAACTAAAAAGCATATAAATTGTCTGCTCTTATAATTGATAATACTACAATTATAACAATCTTAGTCATATTAAACCTAAAACCAAGCATTTATTATTATACCTTATTAATCTTAATCCAAATCACTAGAAAGAAATGAAGTCAAATAAGCCCTAAAAGCAATCCAGATGAACCTTCTTAAACCCTTATCCCATTTCAAAATAAACCAAAGCATTTACATATCTCCACAGTACACACAAAGCATTTTTCATAAAGAAATCAGCCCAACTGCCCCCCTTAAAGACTCTGACCTTAGCAAAAAAAAAAAAAAAAAACTCCCATAGATAACGACCCCTTCCTTCCCATAACATTCCATCAGAAAGACAATTTCACTTAAAGTTAGTAATTCAACCTGTCCCTTTAATTTCTTCAACTCGACAATCTGGTTGTCGTCTGGCATCATTTTAAAATTCTTTCATTAGGGAGACTGCAAGCCAGTGGGGCATATAATACATCATTAGAAACTCTACCTATCCTGCCCACCGAATGTCATAATCCGATGCCTTCCAGCAGCACCAGCCGGAAGACTATAGAAATTGAAGTCCATTACTACTGGATACAATCAGCTGTTTCCTGTCTGAATCATGAGGCTAATAATTAGTTATTGCAACAGGAATTATCTAATATCTGTACATATTAATTTTGGTCCTTCTGATTACCTGCAGAAAGCCTCACCAATTACAGTCTTTGGGGTCTAAGACTTCTGGTCTGATCTCTATAGCTGGCCTGATCTCATAAATTGATCTGATTCTTCCTTTGCCCTTAATTTGTGAGCTAGATCTGAAAATGCTTTTCGTTTTCAGAGTGTGTGCAAAAAAACCAATTGTTTGATTCATTTTTATAGTAAAACAAACCCTTCCCTTGTCCTTTTTACTATAAGAATTGCAGACAGTTGGTGTTGCCAGTAAAGATCAGAATGCACTCAAAATTTGGGGAAACCTTTTTTCAGTTTTTCTCCAGGCCTTTACATCTCTCTTGAAACTTGTACATTTATTATTTACTACAGGTAGTCCTCGAGTTACGATGGCAATTGGGACCGGAATTTCTGTCGCTAAGTGATGCGGTTGTAAAGCGCAATGTCACTTGACCACATCACTAACAACAGCAATTCTAGCAATCCTGGTTGGCATTGTTAACCGAATCCCACCAGTCATTAGTTGAGGACCCACCCTGATCCAAGCCACTCCTGGCTTGGTCTCTCCCAGCCCCGAGCCTTGGTAAGGTAAGGGACTGCCTCCTCTTCTACTCCCCCCCATCTCCCCCTATTTTTGCCCTTTTGGCTGCCTTGCACTCTGCCACCTCTGCTGGCCTTGCTGCCCTGTGCTCGCTGGCTCTGCCAGCCTTGCCGCCCCAGCTGACCTTTATGTATGTATGTATGTATGTATGCATGTGTGTGTGTGTGTTTATTTATGTGTTTATTTATGTGTTTATGTATTTATTTATTTATAAAATTTATATCACTGCCCATCTCTCTCCACCGGAGGGACTCTGGGCGGTTTACAACAAAATAATAAAAACAAAAAACATAAAATATACATAGAATATAAAATACAAATTATAAAACAAGATTAAAATCCAAGAGGCAAGAGTGGTAAAATGATCTTACTTAATCCAATGTAGGAGAGGAGCTCTCTAAGGTATTAGCCATCCCCAAGAGTGACTAATTCTTCCTTGGTCCCAAGCAAGGCGGCAGAGCCAGGTTTTCAGGTTCTTCCGGAAGGTCAGGAGCGAAGGGGCTAATCTCACCTCCGGGGGCGAGTTGTTCCACAGGGCGGGAGCTACTGCAGAGAAGGCACGCCTCCTGGACCCCGCCAGATGGAACTCTCTTATAGATGGGGTCCGTAGCATGCCCTCTCTGCATGATTGGGTGGGACGGGTGGATGTCCCGTTACAGTAGTCCATATGTGAGATAACAAGGGCATGAGTGACTGTTCGAAGGGCCTCCCGATCCAGGAACGGGCGTAACTGGCGCACAACACGAAGTTGTGCAAAAGCCCTTCTGGCCACGACTGCCAACTGCTCTTTGAGCAGGAGTCGTGAGTCCAGGAGGACCCCCAGATTCCGCACTGGATCTGTCTGGGGCAGTGCAACCCCATCCAGAACCAAAGATGATAATGTCCCAGATGGGGAAGAGCCATTAATCCACAGCCACTCCGTCTTACCAGGGATCGGCCCTGGAGGAAGGAGATGAACAAGCACAAAGCCACGCCGCCCGCCCCCAACTCCCTGAGCCAACCCAAAAGGATACCATGGTGATTGGTATTGAAGGCCGCTGAGAGGTCAAGAAGAGGCAGGATGGATTCACTGCCTCCATCCAGCTCTCGCCAGAGATCATCCATAAGTGCGACCAGTGCTGTTTCTGTCCCATGTCCAGGCCTGAAACCTGACTGAAAGGGGTCTAGATAATCCGTTTCATCCAGAATCCTCTGGAGCTGCAATGCCATCACTTTCTCAACCACCTTCCCCATAAAGGGAAGGTGGGAGACTGGGCGAAAGTTGTCTAGTACCATAGGGTCCAGCGATGGGTTTCTTGAGGGGGTGCACCAATGCCTCCTTAAAGGCAGTTGGAAACACCCCCTCTCTCAAGGATGCATTGACCATCGCCTGGACCCAACCACATGTCATCCCCCTAGTTGCTTTCACCAGCCAGGAGGGGCATGGATCTAGATGACAAGTGGTGGCGTTTGCTGCTCGAAGGATCCTGTCTACTTCCTCAAGTCCAACAGGATCAAACCGTTCCCAGATAACTGGGTAAATACGTTCCCCCGGTATCTCCCCAGACTCTGTCTCACGCCTGGAGTCCAACTTGGAACGGATCCAAGCGATTTTGTCCTGCAGATGCATAGCAAATTCCTCTGCACGGCCCTGTAGGTGGGTCTCAAGACCCACCTTCCCCAAAAGGGACCGAGTGATCTTAAACCAGGCCGTTGGGCGGCATTCTGCGGACGCAATAAGAGCGGAGAAATATTGACGTTTCGCCGCTCATACCGCCACAAGGTAGGCCTTAACAGCGGCTCTAGCTTGTGTTCGGTCAGGTTCGGACCTTGTTTTTCTCCAGCGGCGCTCTAGGCGTCTCTTAATCCTCTTCAAAACCCTCAGCTCCTCTGTGAACCACGGGGAGTGTCGGGTTCGATGGGACAAGAGATGTCGCACAGGCGCGATCCTGTCCAAGGCCCCGGCCGCTTCCCTATTCCAGGTAGTGACTAGTGCCTCTGCTGGACCGTGCCTTGCACTCTGCCACCTCTGCCAGCCTTGCCGCCCCAGCTGACCTTTGCCATCATCTTCCTGCCACTGCTGACAAGGCGTGCCCGGCCTGGCCCTTCATGAGGCAGCTGCTGGCCGCACCAGGCCTTCTCCCTGTGCCCGCCCCTTGTCCAAATCGCATACAGCCTTCTTGTGAGGCTTTGGAAGGCAGGCACCTGAAAGAAGGCCCTAGCTGTGCCTGTGCAAAAGAAGGCCCTTCTTTCACGTCAGCGCAGTTGAGGCCGCCTTTCTCATGCCTTCCTTTTTCGCGCACCTGCCGCCTTTTGCCTGCCTGCCTTTTTCAACAATCTGTACCTATTATAATAATTTATATCTTGTATTTCAGGAAACATATCAAATAATATAGTCATAAAAAGGCAATAAATCTGAGATATACTTCTTAAAAAATCTGTCACACTACTGACAGACCTTATAGGCAAAGCAATCCACTGGTAAGATGGAAGCACAGAAACAAATCAGAGTAATTATTGCAGCCCAGCAGAGTGGACATTTCTTAGATCAACCAAATGATTTCTCTGTTTCTCCCTAGTTTGGATATATAGAGATGAACTATGCAAAAGGGGGCTTAGAATCTTTGAGAATCTGAAAGAACATTCCAAAGTTTGGACATCTGGCCTTGAAAATCACCAGTATTGGAGTTTAGTAGCCAAGTAATAGGAAGATGGATTTCTCCTTTAAAAATGTTGTCCTTTTAGTGTTGATTGATAGTGATACATTTTCATTTTCTGAAGTTTCTTTATGCTTAAAACTGTTTTGTATCACCAGAAGAATACTTGAAGTTTGTTCTACAGGTATTCTATATGATTAGTAAAAACCTTCACTCGTTTTACCACCAGTTCTTAGCTTTAATTTCTTAGAAGAGTCTCTTCTCAACAGAATAGAACTAAATAGAGCTGCTGCAAGTGTGAGTATGTGTATGAGGCAATTGGGAGTAGTTAAGAACTCAGAAAAGTGAGAAGGGTGACACTATGTAGCAGGGGTCCCTGTGGGGGCCGCGGCCTGTTAGGAAGTGGGCTGCACAGCAGGAGGTGAGCGGTGGTGTCAGGAACGAGCCTGTCCCTGCCGCCATGAGTTGGAGGAAGAGCAGCTGGTAGCAGGAAGAAGCTGGGAAGGCGCAAAGACAGAGCAGCTGATTGGTGGGGACCCTGAAGGGGAAACACCTCCACCTATCAGCACATGGCAAAGAAGGGCGGAGAGGTGAGCCAAGGAGCGCAAGGCCCGATTAACCCCCACTCGCAAACTCCTCCCCCAGTCCGCGCAATTGGCTCCCGCCTGCAAACCCTGCTCCCGGTCCGTGCGATTGGCTCCTGCCTGCAAACCCCACCTGCCGGTCTGTGGAAAAATTGTCTTCCACGGAACCGGTCCCTGGTGCTAAAAAGATTGGGGACCCCTGCAGTATCTAGGTATTCCAATTTTAAGGAGCAGAGAGGAAATGTTTTCAGGGATTATTGAAAAACTCATTAATTATTACATGTTGACTTGGGATGAATCTTGTGCAAGTCCCATTGCTGAAATCAGAATTATGCTCCAAAGATTTTTTATCTAGGTGCTCCAAAGATTTTTTATCTACGTCAGAGCTTTCCAAACTCTTCATGTTGGTGACACATTTAGACATGCATCATTTCGCAACACACTGTTATAGCAGGGCATCATTTCGCAACACACTCTTACAGCAGGACACAAGGCAGGCACTAGGACCTGCGCGGAATCACAGCAGGTTTGGAGGCAGCAAGGCACAAGGCAGGCACTAGGACCTGCGCGGAATCCTGGCAGGGCTCAGAGGCAGCAGCAGCTGCGACACACCCAGACACTGCAGCCGACACACTAACGTGTCCCAACACACAGTTTGGAAAGCTCTGATCTAGGTGATCCTTTCTCTCAGATTTGTAAAAAATGTACCTCTGATAGACCTATACAATTGTAGAAATTATATTCTCTATTTTTTAAAGGTGAATATAGTTTGTTTGACAGCATTTGTGTTGCCTGTTTAAGAGGTGTGTTGGATGTCAAATAATATCTAATTAAATATTCCACTGTTAGAATAATGTATAAATAGGGTCAATATGATTTATCAGTGCTGCCATTTTTATGTGAAATTTAACTCTTACCTATTTTTGTGACGACTTACAGTAATTGAATTCCTGTTTTTAATATGCCTCTAAAGCAGTGTTTCTCAACCTTAGCAACTTTAACATGTGTGGGCTTCAATTCCCAGAATTCCCTAGCCAGCATGCTGGCTGGGGAATTCTGGGAGTTGAAGTCCACATACCTTAAAGCTGCCAAGGTTGAGAAATACTGCTCTAAAGTATGCCAAAGCATTCCTCTTATACCATTAACAACCTTAGTAAAAAGTATTTCATTAAAACAGTAGTATTTTCATTAAAGCAAAAAATTGTTTATTATTTATTTATTATTCAAATTTATGACCGCCCATCTCCACGACAGCGGACTCTGGGCAGTTTACAACATTAAAATCATTAAATCAATATCAAAAACCTACACACTTAAAAATACAATATAATAATAAATAGATAAGAATCCAGAGGATGGGAAGATCTTAAAAAAGGAGGGTATTACAGGGCTAACCACCCCCAGGAGGAACTATTACCTCCTTTGTCCCAAGCAAGGTGGCAGAACCAGGTCTTTAAAGACTTTCTGAAGGCCAGGAGTGAAGGCGCCAGTCTCACCTCCAGGGGCAAGCTATTCCACAAGGCGGGTGCTACCGCAGAGAAGGCACGTCTCCTGGACCCCGCCAAATGAAATTCCTTCACTGATGGGGTCCAAAGCATGCCCTCTCTGCATGACCGGGTGGGGCGGGTAGATGTAATCGGGATGAGACGGTCCCTCAGGTACCCTGGTCCCATGCCATGTAGGGCTTTAAAGGTGATAACCAACAGCTTGAATTGCACCCGGAAGCATACTGGCACCCAGTGCAGCTGGCGTAGCAGAGGTGTTACATGGGCTGATCTCGTCGCACCCATAACTGCCCGTGTAGCCGCATTTTGGACCAGCTGAAGCTTCCGGATACTCTTCAAGGGTAGCCCCATGTAGAGCGCATTGCAGTAATCTATATGGGAGATGACAAGGGCATGAGTGACTGTTCGGAGGGCATCTCGATCCAGGAAAGGGCGCAACTGGCGCACAACCCGCTTTGGTAGTATGTCATAGCAGAGGCCACTGTGATCACTGAAATGGACATTTTATGTTACTCTTTTTAATTCAACAACTGTTTCTGTGTACATGGACTGTATAAGAATATGGTGTTCACTCATAAGGATATTAATGCTTTTTTACTTTAGTTTAAATATTTTTAGTTAGTTTCTATTGTAGCTCCTGCTTAGCAATCAGATCTTTTTATTAACTTCCCAGTATTGAATGAAAAGTTTAATATTTGTGTTATTTTTTAAAATACAGCATTAGATTGAAATGTGAGTGTTCATACTGTCAATAGATAAGGCAACATAATGCTAAGTTTATCTTTCTGCAAGTTAGGAAATATTTGCTACATGTAACAAAATATTCCATATAAGATAAATATTTTAGTTGTAACAGAATTAATATGGATTCCTTAAAATGTTATTGAACCTGTCAGACATTTCTGATCACTCCTCAAAGCTATTTCAATTGCTTTTGTTTGATTTGTTTATTGCAAACAGCTGAAAGTCTGTAAATTTTGACAATAAACCTGATTTGCAATGGGGGTTGAATAATTTTGATTGCAACTGTATATTGAATTGTTTTCAGCAATTGTTATTTTTATTATCTGTAAGCCGCCCAGAGTCATTATACGCGAGTTGGGCGGTAGAGAAATTTAATAATAAATAAATAAATAAAACTCCCATTCCAGAAAGGAAAATGGCACATACTCTTCCAGGGCAAAATGAGGATGGCTGGAAGCTTCTGAGCATCCTGAGAGGTCTAATTAGCCTTCTCTGGGGTGGCGCCTGCCCTTTGGAGCATTCTACCCCCGGAGGTGAGGCAGGCCCCATTGCTCCCGACCTTCCAGAAGAACTTAAAGACCTGCCGCCTCGCCTGGGATGGGAAGGGTAACAGCTCCTCCTGGGGATGGCTGGTGCCATAGAGTCCTTTTAAAAAACAATTTTATCGCCTCTTGGATTTTATCCTTAAATTATTTGTATTTATATGATGAGTGCCGTACGGTATAATATCTTAATTCATTTTAATAATTGACTTTTTGTAAACCGCCCAGAGTCCCCTTCAGAGGAGATGGGGCAGTGATATAAATTGAATCATAAATAAATAAAATAAATAAATAAAATATGTGCAGTTAATTAGCTAAGGCAAATTTAATGAAATGACGATCCTAACTTTCTGGTATTGGGAATGTGAAAGTTGTATCAAGTTGAAAATTGCTGAACAATTACCTAAACTGAAAACAGTTCTTAAGTGTTATACTTTTCTTGTTAAAGAATTGTTACCAGTTTTTTTTTTTAAAAAAAGACGTTTCACCAGCCTTAATAACAAAGGAACACCTTTTCAGGTTGAAACCAAAGTCCCTTTTATGTACTTCAAACTCTGTATTAAGTAACTTTGATCTTGTTCATTTGCAGGTTGGTGAGAGATGAGGTTGCTAAATGGTTCTTAGTCTAAAGTGGCAAACTGATTTTGTTTTTTTATGGACAAGGCCTTCAAGAGATTGCTCCTTTCCAGATATACTAAAAACTGGAGTATAGGGAAGGCAAGGACTGTTAGTTTACTTGATTTAGATTTCAGCAAGGTGGGCTTCTGAGTTGACCTGTATAGGACTTTGCTGGAATTGATCTCTTGCTCATGATGTAAATATCCTGCATTATTTGTTTATTTATTTGTTTGGGGTGCTTTCATGATGCTTTAGTCATTAGTCATTGCATTTCTTATTTTGAAAACTTATAGTCAAGCTATCTTTTCTTGAGTTCTGTTTGCTTAGCTGGATCTTGTAAGGCTGCTTTCTTTTGTTTTTACATGGAATATTTCTGTTAATTGCTGTTTTGTGGAATTATCTTAAGTTTCTATTTATAATATTGGACAGTAAAATTTTATATTGCCAAGATGAATGATCTATCTTGTGTCATTGGGGTGTATGATTCGATAGTAATAAATATCAACTCTCTTCAGTAAGAAATTGTAATGAATATGGGGTAAGAATAAACAGTCTGTAATGCACTGATGACTCCGGTGACAAAGTTTTCACTGTTCAATTTCAGAGTATTGTCTAGCTGTTAACTATGTCTGACAACGGAGAGCTCGAAGACAAGCCGCCAGCTCCACCTGTTCGGATGAGCAGTACTATCTTCAGTTCAGGAGGCAAAGATCCTTTATCTGCTAATCATAGCTTGAAACCCCTGCCTTCTGTACCAGAAGAGAGAAAGCCTAGGAACAAAATCATCTCCATTTTCTCTAGCACTGAAAAAGGTAAAATGTTGCAATTGTTTGACTAAATAATATTAGTCCTTTTGAAGTTTTATTGTACCATGTCTGTGCTTCTGGGAGGTATAAATACAACAAATAAAATAGAGAAGTACATTCTGGATCTTATTTAATTACTCATAGTATGGAGATGAATGTATGTATTCATAATACACTGTTTATCTAAGTATTTAACAGGAAAGCAGTGTCATTTTATGAACTTTAAAATAGATTTAAACCAGCATGGCAAATAAACTGAGAGTGGGAATTCATTTACCTTTGCTTCGCTAGCTAATGCCTAAAGAATTTTCCTTTCCAAATATTAAAAAGTGAAATAATGGGGGGGGGGGGGGGGGCTGCCATTAGTATTGTTTTGTATTAGTGCAAATGGTTGAACTTTGCTTTCCCCCAAGCTAAAATCTGGAAGTTAAAATTATTTTGGATTATACTCCAAAAATATTTGTTTCTGTTACACAGAATTGCTCACTTCTGTATATCTCTTTCTAGAAGAGTAACAATTTTAATAGATGCGTAGACCCTATTTCTGATTTTTTTTTGTTTTCTTAGAGTGAGAATGAACAAGGTATATGTAGTTTAAAAGTACATAAATCGTCTCCAATTGTCTCTGCCTGCCTGGTACATTCTGGCAGAGTGGGTGCATTCCAGGTCCCCTTTATTAAACATTGCTATCTTGTGGGACTGAGGAAGCATGCCTTCTTTGTCACTGCCCCCACCTTCTGGAACAGCATCCCCCCCAGAGATACAGCGCTCTCTCTTCTGGGGTTCTGGAAAGTTCTTAAAACCTGGCTTTGGTTAATTCTCCTTTGCTGGGAGTCAGGCAGCATATAAATTTAATAAGTTGTTGTTGTTGTATTTTGGTGGGCCCTATTGTGGTGTCTTGTTTCCTTTATGGTTGTTTTAGTCTGGGGTGTCTGTGTGGTTTATGTTTTTAATTGTTCTTACAGTTTTTTGGTTTTGTACACCACCCAGAGTCCATTGGAGTTGGGCAGCTATTACAAACTTAAATAATAATAAACAATAGGCTTTGAGAAAATTATCAGGGAATTTTGGAGAAAATGACGGGGGATATTTATAACTAAATTATATGCTTTATTTCTTTAAGTGTCCACCTAATTTGCTTAAGCTTGAGTTGAATTGTAGAGGTTGCAAATATACCGTATTTTCCGGCGTATAAGACGACTGGGCGTATAAGATGACCCCCAACTTTTCCAGTTAAAATATAGAGTTTGGGATATACTCGCCGTATAAGACTACCCCTCTTCCAACGCACACCAAATAACCCTCCACTGCAGGGAGAAAACAGGGAAGCGGAGTAGAAAGCGAATAGTAATGCGGCGGCAGCGCGGGGTGTGTGTGTGAAGGAGAATATTGGGGGTGAGGGGTGAGAAAGCTTTAATTACCTGGGCAAGGCAGAGGGGTGAAGAATACATTTCCAAGCTTTAGCGGAACAAACCATGAAGGAGGAGGAGGAGGAGGGTGATGGGGGGAAGTTTGAAAAAGCAGATCCAAGCGCAAAAGTTACTGAGTCATTTCAGCGGCGGCTGGAACAGTTTTCTTGACTCCGGCCTCCCTCCCTCTCGCTTTCTTTCAGCTGCCACCGAAATGTCTCACTAACTTTTGTGCTTGGATCTGCTTTTTCAAACCTCCCCCCATCATCACCACCACCCTCTTCCTCCTCCTCCTTCATGGTTTGTTCTGCTAAAGCTTGGAGATGTATTCTTGGGGGGGAGGGCCCGGGTGGAAAATCTCCGCGCCGATCAGCTGTGCGGCAGGGATCAGCTGCGGCGGGGAAGTGGAGTTGCACCCCTGCGGTGCGCCATCAGCGCTTCCGGTTTCAGTACCCGCCCTATAAGACGACACCCGGCGTATAAGACAACCCCCGACTTTTGAGAAGATTTTCCTGGGTTAAAAAGTCGTCTTATACGCCGTAAAATACAGTATCTGCCTGTATAATATTGTCTTTGCATTAGAGCTAACATGCATAGACTGGTTCAAATGGAACTCTTGATTCCATTGCATCTACAAGACTTTGGATATCTGTGAAAATGTTTTATTTTTCTGGGATTGCTTCACTAAATCTGGGTAATTTCTTCAAAAATTATGAAATATTAAATATAATGTGATATATATGATGCCTTTTTCCAAAACACTCAGTGCAACACAATCTGCTTTTGGTCTGGAAATATCAAGAGAGCATCACTACTAATAAGAAATGTAGATAAATAATTGAGCTGTAGTACAGTTAAATATGGTTCAGAATAGCAAGGTAGTTTGTGTTTTAATGCAGAGTTGATCCTTGTTGCATTGCTACAATACTTAACCACACTCTTCCCCACCATTACCTAACTACATACCAACATGCCCCAGCAATCTTTTTTTTTCTGCCTTGTGCTCATGGCATACTTTCATCTCATTCTCAGTCCCTATCTGACACAGCTTAAAGCTCCCTTACCTTCTTCATTAAACAAGAGTTTTTCCTTTTGAGTAGGTAAAAAATTGCAGCAGGTTTGCCCTAGGTGCAATTTGATTGGCTTCACCAACAATTCAATAACTTCTAGGATGTGGTTCCACCTGTTGGGCACTTTAGGTTGCTGTAGGCATTCCCTCCCTTCTGGGTCCCTGGGTACTGTCTTCCAGGGCCATTCTGTTTTAGCCACCAGGAAAGTCCATCTCTTTGAAACCTGGCTTTCCCCCTGTACTTGCCAGAGCTAAGAGCTAGTGACATATAGTAGTTAAGGTGTTGGACTAGGAACAGGGAGACCCATCTTCTAGGCCACCCTTACTAAGGAAGCTCATCGGATATATCTGGACCAGTCATTTTCTCATCCCAATCTACCTGTAGAATTGTTTTTGTGAGGAAAAAATAGGAGGAGAAGGCACTATCTTCACTGCTTTGAGCTCTTGAATAGGGCAGGATATGTCAGATAAATAAAATCAACAGAACAGCAGCTTGCCGGCAGTGGTGGCTAAAGACTGCATGGTTAAACAGTAGAGAGAGTGCCAGCTGATAGTTATGGCCCCTTTGAATGTATCTGTGCAAAGCACTTGTACAAGAACAGTAAGTTTTGACTGAGGCTAAATCTGCCAACTAGCTATCTCTCAGAACTTGACTCCCCCCAGCCCCATCCCATGTTAAGAAGAGTGATTGGGGATGTTTTTCCACCAGTTGGTGACATGGGTGGGGGGAGCGTAAGGGGGGGAAACAAAGCTGGGTGACTCCACTAATCACTCTACTTAACTGATCTGTTCATTGTAAATAAGGACAATATAATGTGCCAGTGGGGGCAGCAGGTTTTATGCCAATAAGAGTTTTTTGCCAAGCCAGTCGCTGATGGATAGCATTTTAAATCGACTATGTAGAAGAAGCCTGAAACTGACTGTGAACCAGAACACAGTTACATGCAGATACCAGCACTTTTAAATAATGTTGTCATGCAGCTTTTATCTGAAAAGATAAAGGAGTAGAGAGCCAAATTCATTACATTAAGGAAACGAAATGGCTTAAAAATGCATTATCTTACAAAAAGCACATATATATATATATATATGTACCTAAGGGAAATATGCATGAAGGGTGTACAGATTTTGTATAGATATTTGAAACTCTGCAAACTGGTGCAAATTGAACAAATTGAGATTAGGGAGAAATAAAGAAACTGAGCAAACTGAAACTGGTAGATTTACCCACCCATTGTTTGAGCTAGTAGCTTTATACCAGGCGTGTCCAACCCATGGCCCGTGGGCCGCATGGGGCCCTGAATAGCTAGTAATGCCGCCCCAAAAAAATAATAAACTTTTAACATTATTCTGTGATTTTTTGGTTGCCGTTCTCTCTTTCTTCTGTTTTGCAGCCAGGCCTCCGCTAAAAATAGACAATCCCGGTACATTTGAAACAGTAACAAAGCTCAGGGTAGTTACATCGCCTGTGTAGAGCATCCGCTTCTCCTCTTGGCTTCCCATGCAGGCAGGCAGCGGCCTTCCGCTGGTTTGCGAGCAGCCGCCGAAATCAGTTTTGCAACTTGACTCTCAAGCCAAGCGGAGTCCGCCGCTCTACCATTAATGTGTCTGTAGTTAGTAGGTGAAGATTTTTTTTATTATTAAATTTAATAATAGAAGATTGGTGGAGGCTGCCACTCGGAGTAGAGCCGAGATGCCGAGTGGGAAGGGGAGTCCGCCAGCGGCTCCGGCAGAAAAACATGCCGTTAGCAGCAGTCGCCAATGGGTGATGGTTCTCTCAGGTAAAAGCTGACGAGCACCTTGAGAACTCACTGAGAATTGCAACCAGTTTCATTGAACCAGACATTGATGCATTAGTTTCACAAAAACAAGGTCAAATATCCCATTAGTTTTATGTTGTCCTCTTTTTTAAAATTTATATAAAATATAAAAAAATAAATGAAGTTTTATTACTTATATACCTTAACTATATTATATATTTTATGTGTGGCCCAAGACAATTCCTCTTCACTCAGTGTGGCCCAGGGAAGCCAAAAGGTTGGACACCCATGCTTTATACTGATGTATTTAAATGCTCTGCTACTTGCTGACAAAAGATGACTAACAGTCTGCGTCTCTATTGCTATCCCAAATTCAACTATCACTCTAGTTGAAAGTTGAATCATTCCTCTAAGTATACTGTTCCAAGTCTAAAAGTGCATTTAATTGAGTTGATTTCTCTACCTTAGAATCATAGAGTTGGAAGGAATCATTTAGGCCATTGTGTGCAGCCCTCTTCCTCAGTGCAGAAACCAAAACTAAGGCATCCCCATCATATAACTGTCTGGCCTCTGCTTAAATGAATCCAGTGAAGGGGACCCAGCTATTCTTTCTCTGGGTAATTGGTTCTACGCTTGCTCTTATTTTTAAGAATATTTTTCCCACATTCAGTCAGTATCTGCCATCTTTTAACTAAAATCCGTTATTCTGTGACCTGCAGTCTAGAAAGATAGGTTCAGGTATTTGAGAGAGAAAAAAGCTGTCATATTTCTCCTCAGACGTCTCTTCTCAAGGCTAAGTAAGCTGAACTTCTTCAGTTCTTTATAGGCTAGTTTCTAGTCCTCTGTCATTGTTCTTGCCCTTCTCTGAATCCTTCTTAAAGGGAATTGCCTAGCTACAGTAACTCAATACTTGAGGTAGAATATGATTAATGCAAAATAAAGTGGAACTATAGTTCCATGATTTGGAAACTGTTTGTTTGTTTGTTTGTTTATTTATTTGTCGAATTTATCACTGCCCATCTCCCCCAGAAGAGGGACTCTGGGCAGTTTACAGTAAACCAGTAAAGTTCCTTTTGATGCAGCCTAAATTTTTTATTTATTTTGTTTTTTATTTATTTAGGAAATGTGACTGCTGATTTCATATAGGAACTCTAGATGGCTAATAGCAATCCACAAAAAATAAATATAATAAAACCTCTGTCAACAAAACAATAGTGTGTGGACAATGAAGATGAACTTATGAACCAATTTTTAATTTTTTTTAATTTAAGTGGTTTAAGAGGCCTCGTAGGGGTCGTGGTGGCTCGGCGGGTAAGACACCAGGCTTGTTGATCGGAAGATCGCAAGTTCGGAGGTTCGAATCCCTAGCCCTGCGTGCGGAGTGAGCTCCCGCACTCGCCCCAGCTCTTGCCAACCTAGCAATTCGAAAGCATGCAAATGCAAGTAGATGAATAGGTACCACTTCGGTGGGAAGGTAACAGCGTTCCGCGTGCGTCATGCCGGCCACATGACCGTGGAAGCGTCTTCGGACAACGCTGGCTCTTCGGCTAACAAACGGAGATGAGCACCGGCCCCTAGAGTCGGACACGACTGCACAAATGTGCGGGGGGAACCTTTACCTTTACCTAAGAGGCCTCAGTAAGGGAACATTCCTACTTATTTGTACAATGTATAAATCTTTGAGGTCCTTACTTTTAATCTTCAACCTCCACAAGTTTGAGTTTAAGACCATCATCACCTGATCAAGCTCCATGTGCTTCAGCCAAATACTTTTTCACTATTTCATGCAAGATGCAACCCATTCCATGCTGGTGTTCCATCATCCAAATAATTCAGACCATGATCTTAAAAATCAAGTATCTCCTCACAACCCTGTTTGCATAAGTAGGTATTCACCTGTAATTTCCCCTTCCCAGTTTTCTTTCATGGACAAAAAGAGTCCCCCGTCGGGGGAGATGGGCAGTAATAGAAATATGAACAATCAATCAATCAATCAATCAAGATAATATGAAGAAACCACTTGAGCTTCTATGTTCTTGTTTTTAAAAATGCTTTATTGCTTGGATATACAGAAATGAATGAAAAATAAAAAAGGAATACAAAAAAGAAAAACAAACACAAAGAGAAAAAAGTTTATTAAAATACATATAAAAATATCAGCTTCGTTTTTTAAACACAGGATTAAACTTTCAAATCATGGGATCCACTATATCAACACACAGTTTAAAAATGGCCAAAATCCAAAAACAGTTCCATATGAATGTTATTTTTTTTCCAACTTCCTATTTTAGCAGTAGTCTTCCTGAAGAACTAAGGCTATTCTGGAAAAGCATGGCTGAGAAAAGTTACCGTGAAAGGTTAGGTGGTATTCTTTTCAGACAAAGAGATTTCTTGATAGTTTTGCTAAACCTGGAGTTTCATCTGGAAAGTTACATGACTGAACCTCTCTATTGCCATCTCTCTTTCAGATTTGAACAATGGAGCAATTCTAGACTTAACAGTTTTCTGTACATAATGCTTTAAGTGTTACTGGCAGGTTTACTAAAACTTCAAAATGGATGAACTTCAGAAAGGATAAGTCCTTTCTGAAACTAAATATGTTTTTTTTCTTATAGGGAGTAGGAAAAAGGAAAAAGAGAGACCTGAAATCTCTCCTCCATCAGATTTCGAACATACCATTCATGTTGGCTTTGATGCTGTTACTGGGGAATTCACTGTAAGTATACCGATAGTAGCTTGTCTCTGTGCAATATGCGCTGGGATATTGGCATTATGAAAAAGAAGGCTTAAAAATTCTTACCTTTTTTGTTACAAGATTTTCATATATTTCCGAACTAAAATATTTCAGTAAATACTTCTTCCCCTTTCCCCAAAGATTAGTCATGTACTTGGTACCTTTATGCAAGTAGAATTATTCCAAGGTGGTTTATCATTTGAGAGGATATGAAACAATAGATTTTCTACTTCAGTGTTAAAATGCATGGATTTTTGTTCTTTTTTTCAGGGAATGCCAGAGCAATGGGCTAGGCTGCTACAGACGTCAAACATCACAAAGTTAGAACAGAAAAAAAATCCCCAGGCTGTATTAGATGTCTTAAAATTCTATGATTCTAAAGACACAGCAAGACAGAAATATTTGAGTTTTTCTGCTACAGGTATGACTTTGGGCAAACTTAGGGGGCGCCTTAGGACTCATTATTAAAGAACTGATGTAAGGGCAAAGCTATATATAATAGCTCCAGTTTGTCAATGTTGTTTTTGGACTTTAGTCCCCAGAACTGGATGCTGTATTCCAAGTGGGGTCTGATCAAGGCAGAATAGAATGGGACAATTACTTCCTGTGATCTGGACTCTATACTGCTGTTAACGCACCTAAAGATAGCTCTTTTTCCTCTGTGGTAGCTGCATCACACTGCCGGCTCATGTTTAGCCTGGAGTCAAAAAGAAATTCAGTTCCCTTTTACGAGTCCTACTGCCAGGCTAGGCCTCCCACATCCTGTACTTGTGCCTTTCGTTTTTATTACCCAGGTGTAGAACTTTACATTTCTCCCTATTAAATTCCATCTTACTCATTTCAGCCCAATGCTCAAGCCTGTCTAGACCTTTTTGAATCTTCTTTTTTCATCTTCAGTATTAGTCATCCTTCCCAGCTTTGTATCATCTGCAGACTAAATGGTTCCTCAACTCGCTCATCCAAGTTATTGATAAAAATATTTATCAATGCGGTGTCCAGGCCACAGCCCTGTGACACTGCACTGGATACTTCCTTCCAAGGCAAAGAGCCATTAATAATGTGTGGATCATTCAGCCAACTGCGAGCCCATCTAACATTAGCATCATCTAGCCCCTATTGTACCATTTCACGTAGGAGAATATAATGAGGTAGTGTATTGAAGGTTTTGCTGAGGTCCGGTACACTTTGTTTATAGCATTCCCCTGATCTATTAAACTAGTAACTTTATCAAAGGAAGAGATATGGTTAGTTTGACACAATTTGTGTGCAACAAACCCATGTTGGTTCCTGTTAAATATAGTATGCCTGTCCAAGTACTCACAAACTTGCTGTTTGATACTCTCTTTGAAGACCTTGCCCAGTGTAAACATCAAGCTGACAAATCTATAATTTCCTGGGTTGTCCTCCTTTTATTGAAGATAGGAATAACATTTACTCTCCTCTAGTCTTCTGGAACTTCAACAGTACTCCAGGAGTTATCAAAGTTTACTGAGAGTTGTTTTGCAATCACCTCCACTAGTTTAAATTAGGTAAATTCTCTCTTATCCTCTCCTTGTATATCCTAACTTACAATTCTCACATTCCCCCAATGGTGTAAAGATGACTAGTTAAGAGTCCATTTCCTTTCTGACAAAAGACAGATACAAACTAGGAATTAAGAAGTTCTTCCATCACACCATCAGCCATTACTGATTCATCATTTTCTCCTTGCAATGAACCTATAACTTATTTGGCTTTTTTTTTTTCTAACATGCCCAATGAACCCTCTTCTGCTGTTTTTGGTATCTCTCACAAACCTCAACTCATTTTTATCTTTATTCTAACAGAGTTCCTATGGTTTCTGTAAATTACCTTGTATTCTTCTTTGATTATGTTCCCCTTCTTCTTTATGGCTCTCTCATTTTTCCTTTTTGTGGGGATTGTTCTTGGGCCTTTAGTATCTTGTTATGTAGCATTTCCCATCTACCCTGGACACTTTTCTCCTTAAATATTTGAAGCCACTGGATCTTTTGTACCATCATTTGGGGTTCATCATAATCCACCCTTTTTAAGTCCAATATACAACTCTTACAGTTCTCAGTTGCACTTCCTTTGATTATCACAAATCCAAGGATAACATAATAACTTTTCCCCAAGGTGCAAGTCACCTTTCCTACAATCAGTTCTGCCACATTGGTGAGGGTTAGGCCCACGGTATCACATACCTTGTTTTTCTTCCATCTTTTGACAAATGAAATTGTTAGCAATATAGAACAAGAATTTGCTGGGCTTATAACTCTTAGCAAAATTAGATTCCCAGCACGTGTCAGGATAATTGGAATCTCCCATTATCACCAATGCATGCCTCTTTAAGACTGATCATCTGACACAGAGAGGACTCATAAATCTTTTGCTGGCTTAGATGGTTTTAGATCTGTTCATTTTGAATAAATTGTAGCCTGTTGGGATTTTGGTGATCTCTTCCTGTAGATGTTTCATTACCGGTAACATCATCAATGGGTAACATTGTCAGATACATTGATGATGATATATAGCCTGGTAATGAAACAATGTATCAAGATTTATAACAACATAATAAAAAGGGGGGAAAATAATGGTCTTTGCTAAGCACCCTAGAATCCATGTATGGGAATGCGTTCCCCAGCAAACTCTTGTGAACTCCGTTAATGAGCTTATTTAAGGGTAGGTTTGGGTCAATTAGTCATGAATTAGTTTTTAGATGCCTTTTCTTATTGGTCCTGATATGAACTATGGCTAGGGCAGAATATTTATTTAAGGCTAGTGAATAGATACGCAGCATTTGTTTTATTTATTGGAATTTTTTAGAAGTTAGTGAGCAGCACATGGTTTTCAGATCAATTTTCCTCTTTAAATTAATGAAGGTAGGGCAGCCCAAAATGCACTTTATTAAAAATTAACTTGACTTGAAGTATAATTAATATACTTGAAGTATAATTTACTTCTTAATTGTTCATAAAATATGAAGTATTTTTTAACTCCCTTGGATATTAAAGCCAGTAGGGTCATGAAATGCAAACAGTATAAATTCAGTACTTGATTTCTTCAGACAACAGTTTGCTGGATACTTTGTTCTAATAGTGCAGGAGATGAGAATCAGAGTTACATTTCTTATGCTACCAAATCTTTTGTTCCTGTAGTAAGAGCCTTTAGAAAATAGTTGGACCAAAGTAGGGCATTTTTTTTTTCTGGAAGCACACTGTACTGGAATATAACTAAAGGCTAGAACGTGTCTCCATACTTCCATTAGTTTGGAACTTCCTTTGGAACAAGGTGTGTGATTTCAATGCATTTTATGAGTGTTATCGTTACTGCATTAATACTTCAAAATTTTTTGAAGTATAATAATTTATAAAAATAATTTAAATCTTTTTTCTAGATAATGATGGATTTATTTCAGGAGCACTAGCAGTAAGTACATTTACATTCCTACATCTTTCATACATTGAAATCCTGTTGTAAACTGATTTTATTGAACTTCAGATACTGTGTTTTTCAGCCTAATTACTTACCAGAGAAATAATTTCATTCATTCTAATTAGAAGTTAAGTTCATCAGTAGATCTTTCAGGATCATGTGATCAGAAACTATTATTATAACAAAGCCAAAGTTTCATAAACTAATTCAGCTCAAGCAAAAGAAAAGTGGGATCTCTTTTACCCACTTTACAAGAGTTGTTTTTTTGTAGAAAGCGCCAGCAGTGCTTTGCCATGTTGTCTCATACAAAAGCTCAGTGGAAAGGGGGAGAGACAACTTGGGAAAAGGAAGGGTGAGGTGGTTTCTTGACCTTCTCTCTCAGAGGGGGCAATATCAGTTAGGGGCTGCTTTTACCTTCTGCACAAACAATAGCCCAGTATTAAGCCTTCAATCCATGTAACATAGTTTGCTCCTTCAGATTCCAGTTGCCATTCATGTTTTGGAGTTTAGTTTCTGTGGCAGCTTATATACGTAAAACCCCTTTGTTCACAAGTCCTTATTGGATAAATTATGCACATTGGTTTTTTGGTATATAGATTGCATAGTTTGAATATAATTTTGAGTTCTGTATTCTCTCCACCCAGACATGAAATGCAACAATAATATTGAGCCTGCTCCGTTATAAAAATTTCAAATGGGAACAATGCATAATATTTTGCACTCATATATAGTGTTTTCAAACTATATTTTTTATAATGAACACCTAAATAAGTCTCATAAATAAATAAATGTTTTATAGTACAGTACACTTATTTTCCACATTCTTTAAAAAAAATCCCTACTTTATAGCCTAATGCAAAAAGGTCAGAGCCTTCAACAGCAACTGAAGAGGAAGACGAAGATGAAGTGGCTCCTCCAGTTATTGCTCCACGACCAGATCATACAAAATCGGTGAGAAGTTTTATTTTATTTTCACTACTCAATGCATAGTAGAGCTTTCTGTAGTTTTTCTATAATCTGAGGAAGTTTAGTTCAAATCTCTCTTAAACCAAACTGTCTTGGTGACTTAGATCAGTCTCTCACTTTTAGCCACAGCCCTATTTTGTAATGTTATTGTTCGGTGTGATTTAAAGCTGTTAAATACTTTCAGAGAAAGATACATCATTAGTTTTGCTTAAAAAGGTAAAGGTACCCCCCACACATTTGTGCAGTCGTGTCCGACTCTAGGGGCCGGTGCTCATCTCTGTTAGCTGAAGAGCCAGCATTGTCCGAAGACGCTTCCACGGTCATGTGGCCAGCATGACGCACGCGGAACGCTGTTACCTACCCACCAAAGTGGTACCTATTAATCTACTTGCATTTGCATGCTTTCAAATTGCTAGGTTGGCAAGAGCTGGGGCTAGTGCGGGAGCTCAATCCGTCACACGGGACTAGGGATTCGAACCTCCGAACTTGCGATCTTCCAATCGACAAGCCTGGCGTCTTACCCGCTGAGCCACCATGCCCCCTTTTAGTTATGCTTAATGAGGCCTATATCTTGCGATGTAGTTGCCATCTTAACTGACTTGTTTCTGTTTTAAAGTCAGTATTTTATACTTCTGCAAAATAGTTACCATCTCTATTGTTCTTAGCATCTTAATTTTCCTCTGTTTTGGTCAGCACTCACCATCTGAATTAAGTATCAGAAAAGTGATTTGTTTTTACTTTGTTACTGTATTTGGCTACTAAGGGCAAAGAATGACTTGAATAATTGACTCCCATGTTTGTAGACGGGGATAGTTTGGAGATCAAAATTTGCAAAATAATAGTGTTACAGTTCAACAGATAATACAGACCAATTCTTTACCATCATAAAGGAAAAGTAAAGACATGTTTGAATCAAGCTGAACTCATGATCACTATATGGAGAAATCCATGCAGCTTTCTTGCCAACAGTGTCAGAGTGATTTGCCCTTGCTGACTTCTGGGATGGTTTTCAGCTTCCTAGTTTAGTGGTTGCCCTAGTTTTATCATTCATAAAGAACCATAGAACACATTTGGAGGCTAAATTCTATCTGGGTTCATAATAAACTTTACTGGGGGGAAAAAATGAAGGCTCAATTTTTATAACTATTATGCACCAAACTTTAATATTAGTTAGCAAACTCGAATAGTTATGTAGCTATACAGTGGTGGCTATAAATATATGTGGTGGTTGAACTTGAAAAGAAATTAGGTGTTAAAATATCATGCAGCTATAACCATGATCTTATTTGTTACAGGTTTATACACGATCAGTAATAGATCCCATCCCAGCACCATCTGGTGATTCAAATGAGAGTGCTAAATCAGCAGATAAACAGAAAAAGAAAACCAAGATGTCAGATGAAGAGATCACAGAAAAATTACGTAAGTAGGAATTTTATGATAGTCATGAAGATAAGGCATTGATTAGCCCAAAGCCATACATACTGCATCATCATCATTGGCGATCACTCGTAGCCGAGTAAGATTGTCTTCCAAGGGTAAAATTTTAACAGTGGATCCGTAAGTGGCTGTAAAGGCCAATTCTGGATCCGCACAACCTCCCACAGTGAGGGCATAGGTTTCCGGGTGGAAGATGGTCATGATGAGGGTTTGCTTGACATGCCTTCCTGCATAGTCTGCATGTAAAAGTAAACACTTCCTTGGGTCAAGCTTGATTCCTGGTAACTATATGAACACAGCATGTAATTTTCTGGGCAAAAATATGGAAGTGGCTTAACACTGCCTTATTCTGGGATGTTATTTTAGGTACTCCAGTCTAGTTTATAGTCCTGGAATTTCCTTGTGTTTTCCCATCAAAGTACTAGCCAGAACTGAAGGTACTTAGTTTTTTTGAGATCAGACAAGAAAGTCTGGATGCTGCCAACTAATGACTCAAGAATTATCCTTTTGTATATATTTGGATCCAGCTCTTTGTAGAATAGTGAGCAGGCTTTCTTGTGCAGACACACTGTGGGAATGATGTGAGGATTGGTGTTAGATTAATAAACTGGAGAACAGGGAAAAGACGCAAGAATTTCTATTTACTATATTGTTTAGGAGCATCATTATACTCACACTGTCCTCATACCATTTTTAACAGCAAACATTTTGTATCTTTGAAGCTAATGGCAGAATGACTGCTGATTAGGGGAGAATTGCTTATAGTTTTGAGAAAAAGGCCTCTTCAAAAATGTGCTTCTTAAGCCTTTCCCAATCTGATTTCTTCACACAACTCTAATATTCAGAATCTGAAGTCCTAACAAGGTCTCATTTGCAGATCATCTGGATGGAAAAAACTGATCTATTTCACTGGAAAGCAGTATTAAATATATTATGTTGTATCTGGTGGATATTGAAAGATCCTGAAGAAAGTGATCTTCACTTGTTCAAAAATCATACAGTGATATAATAAACTTTATTTGTGAGAATGTTTGTGATATGCATTTCCATAATCTCCCTTTGCATATACCATATGTCTCCCTGTTAGCTTCATTGTCAGTTGTACTGTAGACAAAAACTGATTTCTGAATGTTCTACCTTTGCAGATCCTTATAAAAAGAACTATAGTTTTTGTAAACCAGCAGAGCCCAGGCAATGCTTGAGTTGGGGGCTGCGCTGGACTCCATAAAACTTGCTAGATGATGTGAAATAGGCAGAGCCATGACATATGTGCATATTTCTTTGCCTTTGCATATTGAAGTAATAGAGAAGAAAGCCTTTATCCTTAATCCATTTCCTGACAATCTGGTTTCAGACCACCACTGTTGTTAGAAATGGCAAGTTGATAATTTTAATCAGAGTTGCTTGGTGCTGGGGAATTTGGTTTCCCTTCATTTCCCAGTGACACCCCCGCTCCCCCGACAATTTTTCTCAGTGAAATTAACATTGGAGAAATTGTGATCTGTTTCCTGGCATACAGTTGTTCACTAAATATCAGATATAGGGAATGGTTTTCCAATGCTTTGCAGAAAAAATTGATGTGGGACTGCAGATGACTTGTAGGTTGTCTGCATATATTATAAGGGATGAATTCAATAACCTCTGTGTTGAAGACAGCCGAATTAGTGCTAATAAAGGAGGCTGTCCTGCCTCTGAATTTCCTCTGTGTTCTAGAGATAAAGAGCTATATGGAAATAATTTGGAAATAGTCCAGACAGCTTTACATGAAACAGGAATGTTGATAGAAATATCTCCCTCATCTTTTTAATAAACACAGGAAAGTTGGATCCAAACCAATACAACAGAAAATACTGACTTGTAATCTATTTACAAGTCAGTATTGTCTATTTTATTGCTTTGGATCTGCTACTGTTTCTTAATTTACTTATACTATTATAATTATAATCTCCTTTTAGGAACAATTGTGAGTATAGGAGATCCCAAGAAAAAATATACCAGATATGAAAAAATAGGACAGGGGTAAGTACTCATAAATATGCTGTACATATACTGATAATTAATCAAATTCAATTTTATTTGTCATCTTAGCATATGTATGTGTTGGGGTGTGTGTGAGTGTGTGTATCAACATATACATCAAACCAGATTTCCAACAAAAGGAAACCATGGGACAATTATTAATGTGCTGTACTATTTACAATTTATTTAATGGAGAGGAAATTGTGAGCAAGAATTATTATTATTATTATTATTATTATTATTATTATTTATTTAATTTATTCCCCGCCCATCTCCCATACAAGGGACTCTGGGCGGGTTACAATAATCAAGACCTAAAAAATTTAAAACATTTAAAACCATACAAATAGAAAATGTATAAAAATAAATAAAATATAAAATAAAATAAAATAGAATAGAATCCCAGATGGATTGGAAACCGTAGCATAGGTCTTATTGCTACGGGGCCAGCCAACCCCAGGAGGCACTACCACCTCCGTTGTCCCAGGCCAGGCGGCAGAGCCAGGTCTTAAGGGCCTTCCGAAAGGCCAGGAGTGAAGGGGCCAGTCTCACCTCCGGGGGCAAGATGTTCCATAAGGCAGGGGCTGTCGCAGAGAAAGCACGCCTCCTGGACCCCGCTAGATGGAGTTCTCTTGTTGAGGGGGTCCGAAGCATGCCCTCTCTGCACGCACGGGTGGGGCGGGCTGACGTTATCGGGACGAGACGGTCCCTCAGGTACCCTGGTCCTATGCCATATAGGGCTTTAAAGGTAATCACCAACACCTTGAATTGGACCCGGAAGCAAACTGGCAACCAATGCAGCTCGCGTAGCAGTGGTGTTACATGTGCCGATCTTATGGCACCCGTAACTGCTCGCGCCGCCGCATTCTGTACCAGCTGAAGCTTCCGGATACTCTTCAGGGGTAGCCCCATGTAGAGCGCATTACAGTAGTCTATGCGGGAGATGACAAGGGCATGAGTGACTGTTCGGAGGGCCTCCCGATCCAAGAAAGGGCGTAACTGGCGCACAACTCGAAGTTGTGCAAAGCCCCTCCTGGCCACGACTGCCACCTGCTCTTCGAGCAGGAGTCGCGAGTCCAGGAGGACCCCCAGATTCCGCACTGGATCTGAGTGAGGTAGTGCAACCCCACCCAGAACCAAAGATGACAACTTCCCGGATCTAGGGGGGCCGTCAATCCACAGCCACTCCGTCTTACCAGGGTTCAGTTGAAGCCTGTTGTTCCCCATCCAGACCCCCACAGCCTCCAGACACTGAGATAGGGCATCGACCGCATCACCTACTTCACCCGGGATGGAGATGTATAACTGGGTATCATCAGCATATTGGTGATACCTCATCCCGTGGTGACGGATGATCTCGCCCAGCGGCTTCATGTAGATGTTGAATAGGAGAGGAGAGAGAACCGATCCCTGCGGCACCCCACAAGACAGGGGTCGCGGGTCAGCTCTCTCCTCCCCTATCAACACCGACTGGGAACGGCCCTGGAGGAAGGAGGCGAACCAGCGCAAAACCACGCCGCCCGCCCCCAACTCCCTGAGCCGCCCCAAGAGTATACCATGGTCGACGGTATCAAAAGCCGCTGAGAGATCTAAGAGAGCCAGGATGGACGCACTCCCTCCATCCCGCCCTCGCCAGAGATCATCCATAAGCGCGACCAATGCAGTCTCTGTCCCATATCCCGGCCTGAAACCTGACTGAAAAGGGTCCAGATAATCCGTTTCTTCCAGAATCCTCTGGAGTTGCAGTGCCACCACCTTCTCAACCACCTTTCCCAAAAAGGGAAGGTGGGAGACTGGGCGAAAATTGCCCAGAATAGTAGGGTCCAAAGACGGTTTTTTGAGGAGGGGGTGCACCAGCGCCTCCTTAAAGGCCGCCGGGAACACCCCCTCACTCAAGGACGAATTTATAATCGCCAGGACCCAGCCACATGTCACCTCTCTAGCTGATTTCACCAGCCAGGAGGGACATGGGTCAAGTTGACATGTGGTGGCATTTACAATCCCAAGGATCCTGTCTACTTCATCAGGCCCAACAGGATCAAACTGCTCCCAGATAACATGGTAAGTACGAGCCTCTGGCATCTCCCCAGATCTCAAGATCTGAATCTCAAGAATTCCAAGCACCTTACCATTTCTTTCCTGCTTAACTTCAGAATGATCCTTTTTCCCCTCCTGTGGAAAAAAAAAATAGAGAATGAGTTTATTCTAAGCCCCAAATATGCAGGCTACAAATTCTGTCCAAGTGATTTTATTATTTCTTCCTTTTATAAAATGTAAGATTTAGCTTTTTCTGTGTTATTTTGTGTAACTATTGTAGGTTATCTTATAATTTAGTCCCACCCCATCCTTGTCTTTAAAATACAACGAAATCCTCCAGGAAATACAAGGTTTTGCCTGTTCATGCACCTGCATGTTAAATATCTGAAATGCTACAACTAATTGCATATTTGGTTTTCTTAGGGCTTCCGGTACAGTTTTCATTGCAATAGATGTTGCGACAGGACAGGAGGTAAGAACAATATATAACTTCTGATACCTTTGAATTTCCCTCAAGTGATGTGAAAAAAAGAAGTAAAACCAATTTCTATCTCCTAATAGCAGATACTTCAGAGGTGCCGGTAATTGGTTTATTCTGCAGAATTGACTGGTGAACATTAACGTAATAAGAATGTCTTGTGAAAAAAAATAGGGTCTAATTAATTGTACATGCAAACTCCAGAGCATTTATATTCAGTTATTCAGTTTCTTGGTTGTTTAAACATTCTTCATTTTGTTCATATTTTGAACAAGAGTTAGATTTAATTTTTTGTACTCCAGTTAACCTTTGTGAGAACTTCCTCTTCACACAGATTTATGCCATCTCTCTCAGCCAATCTCAGCCATTTTTCTCTTCCTTTTTACTTCCAACGAGGAATATCTCACAGCTGTTTACAAAATATAAAAGTATAAAGACAATAAAATCAAATAAATACTAAAAATAGAAGCCAAAATAAATAATGATAATACACAGCTAATAAGTGAAACTTAAACCAGGTCAAATGCTTGTTGCTATTGTTTCTTGCAAGATGGCATTAACGTCATTGCGCTATTAAATCTTGGGTCACCTATCTTATCCAAATGTATGCTCCCTGTATTAGCGAAATAACATCTCTGTATGCAAGTTTTAACTGTTATCAGATGGGGGGGGGGGAGTAGAAAATAATCTGTCCACCTTTGGAGGAAACTGGATGTGAAGGATGCACATTTAATATTTTTAATACTCAAGTCTCTCCCTTCTCCCAAGGATCTGTGGTTGCAAGCAATCTAGAACTTGTTTGTCCCTCTTTCTACCCCTCCATAATCTATCTTGCTATTTCTCTGCCAAATAATTCATAGACCCTCTTTATAACCATAGTTTTTAAATTAGGCAGTCTTGTATGCCTGCTTTGTTCCACATGTGAGTTGTTACTTGTCATTTTAGTGTTTTTAAGACTTTCCATAAGACTCTTGCTTTATTTTTTTAAATTATTACCACATTTAATCTGCTTCTGAATCAGTTTTACCTTAGCCATAATGTTAAGCAATTCTGATTGATTTATTGGAGGAAGTTTAATTTGACAGTGTAGACCAGTGTTTCTCAACCTTGGCAACTTTAAGATGTGTGGCTTTGCTGGCTGGGGAATTCTGGGAGTTGAAGACCACACATCTTAAAGTTGCCAAGGTTGAGAAACACTGGTGTAGACCTTACTGCTGCCCCTGTCAATACCACTTCACTTGGCCTCTGCCATTTTTCTCCTGATGCCTCCATAAAACTAGCCCCTCTTCCCACCATTCTCACTGCTTTTTCTTTTTTCTTACGTTGCATGCAATCTGAGGGATCTTTTCCTCCCTTTTGGTGCTATCAGTTTGTTACCAATAGGAGCTAAGACATGACTTTTGAAAGTAAGTTCTTAAATTCAGAGCTGATACTCATTTGGATACTACTGTGGAACTCATTGGTGAAAATTTATAAAATACAATGGGACTGGGTAGAAGATAAAATGGGGTCTACTGCTAAATTTCTGGCTCATTTTAAACAGATAAACAAGAATCTCCAGTTCTGTTTAAGTAATGATATTTAGAACTAAACTATATTGCATAAAATTATTGATTCTTAATAATTAAGATAGAGATTTAGATCATCCCAGTTCATAGTTCATGAGGATAAGTTGGTAACTAGCTCTGGTTCCAGCTGGTGGATCTCAGGGTTCCATTAAAATTATATTCTGTTCCGACATTGTAATCATTGTGGTTCGATATGCTTATCTAGATTCAAGGCCATAATAGCTGACTTCAGGGTTAGAAGTTTATGTATCCATCAAGAACAAGGACACGTTTCTTTTTGTTTACTAATCATTTCTTTTTGTTTTATTTATTTGCCTATAAGGAGTGTAATTTTCATGGATTGCTCAGTCTATTGTCACACTGGAACCAAATGGTTATTGTATTTAACTTGGTCTAGATTTTCCCCAATAATTTAACTTAAAAATGTGTAAACCACAGATTGTATACAATTCCCTGTCTTTGAATAACAGCTTCTGATTTCTTTCTTTACGTTTTCAGGTTGCTATCAAACAAATAAATCTACAGAAACAGCCCAAAAAGGAGTTGATTATCAATGAGATCTTGGTAATGAAAGAGCTGAAGAACCCAAACATAGTCAACTTTCTAGACAGGTAACTAAATACATCATGTAGCTGATGGAAAGTTAGTTTTAAGCCAGGATCAAAACTCAAAGCTTTATCCATCTCTTATTTTGTCTGTTCTTCCATCTTGTAAGACCAATATGTTAAGTTTCTTAAAGGTATTGTAAAAAGCATACATAAAAAATTAATACGTACGTTTGGAATTCCAAATAAGAAACATTTTATCTGAGTTGTTAGTGCTGTTTTGCAATTATCAGACTTGTATCTTGAAACATGTCACTCTCTAGTAAAAGACAAGCAGTGTTGCACTGCAAGCTCTTCCCCTTTGGCACACAAACAGAAAGGGGAACTTGCATTGTGAGGGTGCAGTAGTGTTTTTGTCATCCTCCTTCCCACCTCCCCATTCTCAAGGATGCTGTTGACTATCAGCCCAGCCCACTCTGTGTAACAGACCCAGGGTTTAAATCTTGCATCTTTCTCTCCACCTTTATATGATAAGGGACTTTTTGGTGCTTGTTTCCCAGCCTAGGATGTGGAAGGCATCTGCATGATGTTTTGATAAATGTTCTGTCTGGTCTAGGGCAGATTCAGCCCTCATAGTCTGGGGGGGGGGGGAGGGGGAGATGCGGGCAAAGGGAGAGGATACTGCTGCCTACCTACAGAAAAGCATTCCAGCACCTAATTTCCCATATTTAATCCATTGGTTTGTTTATTGCCTTTTTAAATGTTTACAACCATGCAACTTGCAGCATATGATGAAAAATATCCATAATATAAAAATTATAAAAACAATCATAGCAAATAATTAAAGTATGTTGAAATGGGAGCATATAAACAATTCTGCATTTCCCCAGAAGAGCTCTGTTTTAACTTAACTTTCAAAGGATCAGAGCAAGCCTAATCTTTGGTAGAAACTATTCCACAATGAGGGGACCATAATGGGAAGTATGTGTTGCGCCTAGCCTTGGCCCTTCTAAATTCCCAGTGGTGGGGAACCACCAGCAGTCTTTCCCAAGTTGCTTGTATTGGACAGGGTGATTGTGGTTGAAGGAGGCAGTCCTGCAGGTCCCTTTGCACCAAGCCATAAAGGGCTTTTATAGGTTAAAACCAGCATTTTAAATTGTACTCAGAAGCCAACTGGCAGTCAGTGCAGGGCTTGCAGCACTGGCTTAATAAATAACAACAACACCATTAATGAATTAATATTACATATTTACTTCAGCTTCTTTTCCAAATCTAACTTCAAACAGTTGTTTCCGTGTGTTGAAATTTAACATTGATTTTCTGTCTTCAGTTACCTGGTTGGAGATGAACTTTTTGTTGTAATGGAGTATCTGGCTGGTGGATCTCTTACAGATGTAGTTACGGAGACTTGTATGGATGAAGCCCAGATTGCTGCTGTCTGCAGAGAGGTGGGTGATTGGAGGAAGAGATTGATTGATTTCCTGGATGTAAACACTAAGGAAATATATCCTGGATAAAAATAACTTCTGAATCTAGAAACTCTAGATATAAACCCCATGTTAATGGGAGAGATAATAGTGTGGATCATTCTCTTGGACCCAAATTTGCACTGAAGCTGTAGGCAATTCTGAACTGCCTTTGCCTATGATATTGGTTGAATATATAGGAGATATTTGACTAAAATACATGTAGGAAAGAGAGACTTACAGTTTGATAAGCATTCTTTCCATCTTTTCAACCAAAAAACATGATGATGATTCGAAGGCCAAGAACTGAATCTTTTGGTAGCCTCTTAGTAGCTCCCCAATAGTGAGATTTTCAAACTAGCTATGACCCGCATGACCACAGGTGATTAGCTTAACGGCTGCAGTGGAACTGACATAAGCCCGGTGCGATCACATGATGTTTCACTTAACCGCATTGTTTAGCAATGAATTTGCCAGTCCCAATTGTGGTTGTTAAGTGAGGACTACCTGTACTTAAATCCAGTTTAGCTATTGAGATCACTCAATTAGCCAATATAGATTTTGAATTTGTTTAGACTTTACTGTCTAAATTCAATTGTCTCCATGCAGTGTTTGCAGGCACTGGAATTCCTACATGCCAACCAGGTGATTCACAGAGATATTAAAAGTGACAATGTGCTTTTGGGAATGGATGGTTCAGTTAAGCTGAGTAAGTACATGATAGTTCCAGCTTTCACATTATAAAAGTAATGTTAACCTATACATCACCATAGGTTTGTAAGTTTTCATTTTTAAGCCAGGAGGTGGCAACCTTGATTAGACTAATAATGAAATTATTCAGCCAGCCAATGTCCTCTGTGGTATCTATCTTTCCCTTTCTAGTTTAAGATGGGACCCAATACTTAAGAAGCAAGGAAGTACAAAACTGAACAGGTTTTGCTTTCAGCATAATCATCTTGACATATGCATTGTAATATTAAAATAAAATAAGTTATTTTATAAAATTTTGGCTCAGAAGTTTTTAAATGAAGAGGGAGGTGCATAAATGAACAAAAAGTAATATATTGTGTTGGAATGTGTATTGCTTATTAACATCATCACCACTTTTACACTTTCCCACCCTTTTGTGGTGTTCCTTGTCAGTTGCATAAGGATCTGTCCTGGGTTGCACTATTTAGTTTGCACCTGAAACATAATGTTATAAGGTTCTTTTTTCCTATGGATTGTTAATCACTATTCTGCTTGATTTAGTCTGATTGCCAAGAATTGTATATTTTTTAGGAAATGTCTTTCAGAATTACCATATTTCCTGCCCAAATGAAGTCAACAATCTATTTTAATATTGATATATATATATATATTAAATTGGGGTGCTTAAATGTGATGTGGAAACATTAGGAACATTTCTATCTTAAAATGAATACTGGATGCTTATAATGGGTCAAACATAATATTACTGTAAGTCTATTGTTCCAACCTAGTGATTGGTAGTGTCCTGGAGTTTTCAGGGGTTTTCATTTTCAAAATTCAGTGTCCGAAAAAGCATATGAGCATAAAATAGCTCTTTGTTCAGGGATATTTGGGGTGATAAAGATGTCAAAGATGACTTCAGTGATATATTTAAGACGTGTTTGCTCACTCCCCCCCCCTTTCCCCCCCCCCTGCAGCTGACTTTGGGTTTTGTGCTCAGATTACTCCGGAGCAAAGCAAACGTAGTACAATGGTTGGAACACCATATTGGATGGCTCCTGAAGTGGTCACACGGAAGGCTTATGGCCCTAAAGTGGATATCTGGTCTCTCGGTATTATGGCTATTGAAATGGTTGAAGGCGAACCTCCCTATCTCAATGAAAACCCTTTGAGGGTAAGTGCTACAGCAAATCTATCCCATAAAGCAGCAAGACAGAAAAAAGCTGTGTGATCTTTTGCCAGCTCTTCGTAATTCCTCTCTAGACAAGGAGAGGACTTGAGATTGCCCACAAGTGCTCCAGACAGTTGCTCCTCGCGAGGAGACCACAAGACAGTGGTATTGGGTGTAGAGCTCTGGGGAACGAGGGAACAGCCATCTTACTCAAACCACGGTCAGCACCTTCAAAAGGACACTGGGTTTGCATACTTCCTTCTTTAATCACTTTTGGAAATTGCTTGTTAACTGCTTTTCAACTATTAGGAAACTTTGGATCAACTTAATTTTTGGGGGGCGGGGGGAATAAACAGCAAAAGAGTGATTAGAACTTTGATTTTGGAAAGTTACAAACGGACTAAGGGTCCAGATGGATTTGAAATAAGATTTTGGAATTAATTATAAGAATCCTTCCCATGGGAAAATGCTTTTTGTTTTACATTCTTTTTTTAAAAAAATGATAGGATGGGACTTTGAAGGTTGGACACTAGAGGGAACTAGAGCTATAGCAGCTATAGAGAAAGCTCAATCCAAGTGGCAGGGAAATGGACTGGCTGCTATTGGAAGCATGGCTCCCCAAATGATCTTAGTGGGGGGTGGGAATCTTGCAGGAAAAGGCATTCTCTCAAGTGACTTAGTCCAAAGCCACTTAGGACTTTCTAATTTCTGCATATAAATTCATTCATTCATTTTAATTTATATGGCCACCCATTTCTCCATACTGACTCGGGTGGCTAATACATAAAAACAGTCAAAACATAACACCAAGCAACAATAAACCTCAACAAATCATTCATGCACGCCCCCCACACACATATGTATGCATAAAGTGGCTGCCGCAGGTAACACCCAAATAAAAATAGATATCGTGACATCTCACAGGCTCAGATGTGGCTGTGTAAGTGGGGTATGCCCATGCCAAAAGAAAGTAATGAGTGAATGGAAGAGTTGTGGTGGTATTCAAGGGTACTGGGTGATCTCCAAAATTACAGTACAGGCCCACTAAGAGTCCAATAGTGGTGAGGGAAAAAAGTGGTTGGATTCATCCCAAGCCTCAGTTGGACATAACAGAGTCACATCTTATTACTGTAGTATATACACAATGTGAGACACATTGTGATCAAAATAAAAAATAAGCTTCTCAATGAAATAATGATAGGCAGTGTGATGGGTGTCGGTCAGCCATTTTTTAGTTTTTCCTTTTTGGGTATCCCTGTTCAGCTTCTAAGAAAACCAGGATTTTCTGGAATATACTGTAGCAGAATACCACCAAGACTGAATAATCTTCATGTCTCTTCAAATGTTGTGAGTTAAAGTCAAATACAGAAAAAATTCAAATCAGCTTTTGATTTATTAATGCTCAGGGTTTTTCCTTACAGGCATTATATTTAATAGCAACTAATGGCACCCCAGAGCTGCAGAGCCCAGAGAAACTGACTCCAATATTCCGTGACTTTTTAAATAGTTGCTTGGAAATGGATGTAGAGAAAAGAGGGTCAGCCAAAGAACTGTTACAGGTAAAGGAACTAAAGTGTTGTAAATTAAGAATGCTAAATATAAGTAAAATATATTTTCATAAGGGAAGGATCTGGGAAGTTTCCTAGTCTGATTTCTTGGGAACAGTTGCTGTCTTATCTTTCTTTTGAATTCTTGGATAGCCAGATACAGTCTTTCTGTTCCCCTCTTGTATGCATTAATATGTACTTTCCTGGAAAGAGAAGAATGTGTGTGCTTCCACATACCATATATAAAAGCAGTGAAAAACAGACTATTATCCTTTCTCTTCCCTTGGCATACAGCAGTATCCCCACCACTCTGGCCTAAATACTATAGGATTTAGTAATTGTGTCAGGATGCTATATGCCTCCACTTGCTCCTTTTCCACTCCAGCTCAAACTGGAATTAAAAGTTAGTCTTTAACATGTAGATGCATGATCCATTGTGCTGATATAGGAAGACTGTCATGAGGGAGAGAAAGGAAGACAACCACATGGCCTTCCTAGTTGATGGTCTTGTGCCTGTAAAAATGCAGCTAAGAATAGTCACTGTATAGAAAGATGGCATCTGCAGTTACTTCAACGGAGTTCCTTAGAATAGGAAGAATTTGCAGACTTCTTGGTCTTGTTCCATTCATGAAAAATACTGTTAGTGCCATTTAACAAAGTTTGAGAGTTAAGAACCACAATTTATTGGACTCGCTTTCACCCAATCACTGTTCATAGCATATCAAGGCAGCTATAATCACATTTATTTAAATAAAAGAACTTCTGGTAAGGAAATAGTGGAAGAATGTTCTCCCCTCATTGTAACATCCATATGTGGAGTTACTTCTGTGACTTAATGTTTTGAGTAGTGAAACTGCCCCAAGGTTGCATGCTTCTCCTTTCTCTTAATACACTCCTATCTTTGGCAGTTTTCTCAGGCACCCATATGAACAATATAATGTTTGTGTATAATCTCATCTTTGGAATGTTTTCGAAGTGTTAGTTTTGAAATGGTATTTTGAAGTATCTGTCCATTAAAACTTCTGTTTCTCTTTTCATTAGCATCCTTTCTTGAAACTGGCAAAACCTTTGTCAAGTTTGACGCCATTGATTCTAGCAGCCAAAGAAGCCATGAAGAGTAATCGCTAGCATTGCTGCTGTGGCCTTCATCATTCCTGGTTTTGTTTGTTTGTTTGTTTTGTTTTTTGTCTAAATCTTCATAATATACACGTTGTTGCTCTTGTTAGGGATGTTGAAAGCCTACAGAAGGGAAAAAAATTCACCTCAGCTTGAAGATACAAGAGAAGAAAAATTGTGATAAGAGTGAACTTTTCTGCAAGTCTTGAAGAAGTTGTAAACTGAATCACTGGCCTTTTCACCACTTCTGCAGACAACTCAAATATATTTTGCTATACCCTTGAGTTGTTTTTCAGTGACTTTGCTGTAACAGTTCCTACCTGTGCTCTGATTTGAGTACTTGCAATACTTGAACAACTGACTCAAGCTTTTAAAGGGAGGCATTACTTTATTCTGCTAACCTTTTTTCACCGTAGGTTTCCTTTGCTATGCAGTAATTCAAACTATTGGAACTTTTGAGTTATTTACGACAGACAGAAATGTGAAAGTTCCTCTTTCTCCCTTTGGTGATAACCATCCAGATAGCTGGGGACTGTAATTATTCAGTAGCTGTTCTTAAACAAAGAACAAAATATAGGCAGAGTGGAAAAAAAGCGGCTCAGCACAATTGGATGTAGAAATTTATGCATGGACTTTGTAATATAAGGGAAAGATGCCTTTGAATGTTGGAGATTGAATGCCTGTTGAGTAATGCGAAAAGTCTTTATTTTCTTTTCAGTACTGAAACCATCCTTTGAGCTTGGGGGGGGAGAAAACCCCGATCCTGTGAATTGTCTTCCAGTTGTTCCTCGCCTGTATAGGCTTATTGGTAACCTTTTAAAGGGATGTCTTGAAAGTGTATTGTTTTATAGCAAAGTGCTTTATCCATGTTCTGACTTGGGCTATGGGCTATATGCTGGTGCCTTCTGATTTTTAAAATTACCCTTCTTTGTATTAAATACATTTTGTATATGTTGTACATTTTCTCTCCAAAGCAAATTTGGAATTGTCAGGACTAAGTATTAGAGGTCTCTTTCTTTATATATATATATAAATATAAATATATACATATACGTACTCTTTCTACTAACAAAAGACCCAGCAGATTTGCAAAAGTAGAAGATCCAAGCCTTTTTATGTGACTCAGCTGACTAAAGTATCAGAACACCGGAAGTGCTATTTTGTACATATAAAAATGGGAGATGATAGAATAACTTAGGTTCAGTATGATTGGAATTGTCTTGTGAATGACTAGGGAAATTTGTCATGGTGATCCTTTCTCTTGAAAAACTTTACTATTGTGATTAAGGAGAAAAACAAGATAAAGTGCCTCTCAAGATAAAAGAAACTAATTAGAATAATAAAGTAAGCCAACTTCTGGTTGATGTGGCAAGATGTAACTTGGAGACTCTCATATTGCTCAAATCTAAAATCACTATTTTTTTGTACAGCTGGCCTTGATAGAAAATTACTGAATGATAATGTGCCAAATAATAACATAAGACATTATTTAATTTGGTGCTCTAGCTTTCTTGCATTCCTAGATGGTATTTTGGGGAGACTTTCTTAAAGCCTTAGTTAAGAGGCTGCCTCTTGTAGCTTTTCTCATGGTCAGTGATAAGCCCTTTTTCTATTGAACAATATTCATATAAGAACATCATGACGAAGCTATTGTAAAATGGGCACTGGCCATATTCCAGGTTTTGATCCACTGTATTACAAAGGGCTCCAATTCCTTTACACCTTGGAACTTTTTTGCATTCTGATTGATACCAGCAATGCCTTATTAATGCAACTAAAAGCAATGCCACACTCTAGCCTGCAGATCCATATCTTGTCAGAAGTATTAATCTGAAAATTGTGTAACAAAGTCGTCTATTTATTTTCAGAATATTTTGAATGTGTTTTGTTTTGGTCCAAGGAGATGTGATGTCCTGGTCTGAGTTGTATTTTAAGTCCAATTTTTTTCTTTTAAAAATGGTTTTCAATATTAATACTATAGAAGTTAAAATAATTTTGATCTTATATAGATAAATGTGAACCAAATCAAGACATTAAAAATTCCAGTTAATTTAATCTTTTTATTGGGTCTTTGTCTGTTGCTGGCAATGGAATATGTAGAAAAGAAGGCTCCTGTGGATATGTATGTTTTAGTGTTTTTTATAATAGTGTGAAAAGGTAGTTCTCTTCTGAATACTTAAATTCTTAACATTTATTGTCACCTTAATAAAAATGAATTTTAGTAAATAATGAACTGAATTTTAATTATGTTTTTCAAATCATTTAAAGTTGCTTACAATTGGATTAACACAGGAGTTGTTGAAATACATTATACACACTCTTTTTGCCTCATGGTATCGCATACTCCAAATTATGTCAATTTGACATTCTTTAAATGTAACATGCAAGGTATATAATCATCTAATTTTTGTGCCCACTGTTCACTAAAAAGGATAGAAATAGAAATGAATTGATGGGAACTTTCCATTAGATAAACAAAACATCAAAGTTTCTGACGTATGGTTATTATATAGTTATGTTTGTAATTTGTATAGTATGGATTGAACATATATTACTTGATTTATACACAGAAAGGAGCAGTTTTCCCCCTCTTCGAGGTTTGGTTTGAACTTCTGAGCCTAAAAAGCTAAATGCTGGAGGTTAATGTTTTTGGATAGAGGTGAGCATTGAGCAGTACATTGGAAGATTCTCGACACCTGACATTCCTATTAACTGCCTTAACCATATTTCCAGCAATAAGGTGGATAAATATTGGCTGCTTTATTCAGACACGAGGGACATATTTCTGAAACATAATTAGTTTTGGTCAACTTAAAATATAGAGCCAGATTAAATTTTGAGACTGTCCATCTTAAAACATACACGATACTTGGCAAGTTCCCAAATCAAAATACTGTTTTGTGGAGGTTGCTGAAGAGAGTGGAAGTTTTAATTGGATAACTTTAAATAATTAGTACATATCTTTAACATTAAAAGTGGGATGACAAAAGTTAGTGAGTGTATGAGTTCATAAACAGAACTCACCACTGCCATCAAATAACTTGTGTAAATCAGCTTTTGAATCTTAGACAAGACTGTAATGTATGTTTGATGGTGTGAAACTATAATGAGAAGGAACGTATCTCATTCCGTGGAAGCAGGCTTATCTGGAATGATGAGCGCTCAGCCCTCAAGATATTGAAACAAGCATGTTCGGTTTGGGTTGGAACCATTCACCACTTGAAATTATATCCAGTTAACTTAATGGTCATCATATGCATACTCTGCAACAGTTTGGAGTAAACCAACTTTTCTGTTAAGTGTTGAAGAATTTGTTTTTGTAGCTGGAATTAATGATTTTTTTCTTTGTGCCTTCTCTTTTTTTGTCAGATGGAGATGAAAATAATGCAAGCTTTTAATTTTTTTTTTAAACTGTCCTCAAATTTTGTTGCTTTATTATAATTTAATCCCATTCTGTTATTTAATGTTACCACAATATTAACTACTGTATTTGTCTATGTTTAATGATTCTTTCAGGGCTAGAAATAAACATTTTTAAAAGGATTGAGGTTTCTCATTTCTTCTCACCCCACACCTTCTTGATTAAATAATAGGATTAGGTCAATCAAAGAAGATTTTTGTTCCTCCTGTATGGCTTTGATGATTCATTGGAGCAGATTTGCAGTGTAATTATAATTTGTCTTCAAAGCTTCCATGACAGCCAACAAGCTGAGACATCTTGGTGCTAATGATCACTTATTTTCTGGAGAGTTCTTTGTCTGCTTAATTCCTCATTAGAAAAAACAGATGTGAACATGTTAGAAGAGTGAATAACATGATTGTATTTGTTGATCACAAACGTCAACTAATAATTGACAATAATAGTTGAATGTTAATTCGGTATTTTCCTACTCAAGTGAACTATTACTGCCTATTACTTTCATCTATTAGATGATTCTGGAACTGATTATGCATTGCCTCTTGAAAGAAGTGTGACACCTCAGATTTACTACACTTAATTTTTCTGTAATGAAAGCAACTGTGTGTCACAGGCTACATTCTGTTATAAAGTCTGGTCAAGGCCAGTACTAGTGTCATTAATTTTATTAATTTAATTTATATTTATATTTCAAATTTAGTTACTGCCCATCTCACTCAAAGAGCGACACGGTGGTTTACAATAAAACCATATTCTTAAAAAAATGTAATCCAAGATACAGGTGTTAAAAATACTAATTTATACTAATAACTACACTTTAAGAAGCTCAGTAACTCATTTAAACTAGGAGTCATTTAAAACAAAAAATATAGATGACACAAATACAGAAAATAATAACACTATAAAGATCCCGATTGGCTACAGTTACCAGTGCCAAACCTAGTTTTTCATCTATCTCATGCAAAATTGACATTGCTTTTCAAACTGGTCATTGGCTGTGACTTAAAGCAATATAATTATTTATCAAGCATTATTAATTTGTTTTTCAATCTGAACATGGCCATCAACAGTTACATGAAAAAAAGGAAAACGAGATAACTTGTCACAGTTCCTCTGATCAAATGGTCTGAAGCCCAGATAGCACTATCAGATTACATCAGTCTGTCTTGGTGCTCTTCCTCATGGTGGCAGTTGATCTTGAAGGTCTGTGGAGGGAGAAGGTGTCTAGCCCAGCTAGTATGAACCGCACCAAGTAGGCCGTTCTTCGCTTCTGATCTGTATGAAAATGCACTTGGTTGGTTTTGCCTATCATCAGATTACGGAATTACACAGACCAGCTAAACAACTTTATTGGGTAATGCTAGTTCTGTTAAATCAGGTATACCCATTAAAATGGTTGGTATAATAATTTTTTTTAAAAAAAAATTGTGAAAACTTATTTATGCTTTAAAAATTGTTCTCTGCATTTTTGCACTAGTCCCAGGCCAGTGCCAGTTACCTGTTTCACAGATTAATAGTGATTCTTACGCAAAGTTGTACAGTGTTTCCTATTGCTTGGAAAAGTAATTTATTTAAACTTCCTACTACTAGTGGTTTCCCCTAAGATGCAGTTCATTTCTCTTTCCCTTCAGTTTGAACTCTCAGATTTGTTTTGCCATAAGCAAAGAAGTTTTAATCAAAGCAGTAACTCCAGCAATTGGCAACGTGCTCCTCGGAGACTTCTGATGTTTTTGGAATGCTTCACGGAAGATGCCATTCTAATTAATCATAGTTCATACTTCAGGTCCAGTTAGAAATCGGTGTGCTAAAAGTCTCTTAAATCACATTTGAGTGGTGTTCAGATTGTGATCCCTTCATGCTGGCTTTTACCACCTGAATGCTTCTTGTCTTGACTGTCTGCTTGTCATAAATGAAACGTTCTGCATGCTAAGGAGAAGTCCAGTCAGCCTGTGGGAATGGCTGTTTCCAATATTATGGAATATTTGAGTTACAGGATTTTCCCAACCTAGTATTCTGAAGTGGTATGTTCCCAGGAAATCTCTGGGAATTTCTGCACATAACAAAAAGACTCCAAGGGGACCTCTAGTGTTGGAGTAACAGATTTCATTTCCTCGGTAGCTTTAATGCTTGGTCTATAGGTGCACGGGCCTGATAAGGGACTGAAGCAGAAGTAGCAATAAAGAAGCACTTTGTGTGTTCGTGTGGCATTTGATTCATTTCTAAGGTGCATTGGGGTAAGAGAGAGGTTTCCCCATCGCGCGCACACAGTTTATATGGCCATGTTTTATCAACTAAACCACAATTGGCTGGGGTCACGCAATATGCTAGACCAAAATCATGCAAAGCTTATAATTGCTTAGCACAATGTATGATCCCAAGTGGTATCTGAAAGTCTCCTGCAGGGCAACTTGCTGTTCATCTTGGATAGGCTGTTTGTTTCATTTAGGACTGCTCCCGGTTTCAACTTAGTGCTGCAGGAAGAAAAGAGCTACCTTTCATTCCCACTTTTCGGTGCATAAATAGAGAAATTATAGACAGACTTCTAACTTGGCAGTACTTCCAAGCATCCCATTTTTTCATTTTATCCATCTGCACTTTGCAGTCCTTTGATTCTCTCCAACCCAGTGGGAAGGGTGATCATACAAGAACTCCATTCAAGACCTATCGATAATAAAGCTAGAAATTTGGTCCACATCCTCAGAATTCTGCAGACCCATGTGTGGAGGCAGGAGTGGCCAAATTTTCAGAGGCTGAGTGCTGCACGTAACGTGTTTTGAGAAATGGAGTGCTGCAATGGAAATGATGTGAAGTGGACAAAGTTGGAATTTTATGGCTGGTGGGGGAGAGGTTATTACACCTATTCCACCATGTACACTATAGTTTCTGTAACTTTCCTACTTCATATTGAAAGAAACAATATGACTGATAGCAACAAATTGGAAAGGATGTCAAATCAGCAGGACGAGACTCTGGTCTTGGGTTGACCATCACTTCTCAAAAATACTGTAGTGAGTGTGGCCATCTCTATAATCCAAACTATATAACTTGTATGAAGAAGTATAAGACAGTCTTCACTGATGTTAATGGAGGATAATTTAAAGCCCTGGTGCAAGTTGAGGAAATAAATTTTGTAGTAGAGGGGTCAAAGCAGTGGGAAGGAAAGGATCAACCTGGAAATTCCCCTTCATAGCAATGAGGCTTTAAACTAGCACCCATTGATAGCAATGGAGATGATTTTAAAGCCCTGTAGGAAAAGTGAAGAAAAAAGCTGCTTTTGCATTATGGTGCTGGTGAAGCATACTGTGGATGCAATGGACCACCGAACAAACCAATTGATATCGGAGGAAATCAAGTCTAAGCATTTAGACTTAAAGGTCTCAAATAACAGGACCATGACTTTCATATTTTAGATGTATGGAAAGATAAAGATAAAGACCCGCCCAGGGTCCCTCTTTGAGAGGGAGATGGGCGGGATATGAATATGATAAATAAATAAAGATCATTTAAGAAAAAAAATGCTTGACAAAGTTGAAGGAAAATGCAAAAGGAAAGAGTTGCAATGTGATGAATGGAACAATAAAAACAACCATGGGTGCCACTCTAGCAATGATTAGTCACCTGACCGAAGACTGAGCACTTTTCAAGACAACTATCCAGAGGTTGCCATGAATCAACATTGACTTGAAGGCTACTGACAACAACAGTAGGAAAAGCTTTTATCTCTAGTCAGTTGTTGAAAGAGAGTAAGAGCCTCTGACTTCAAGAATTTCAACAGCTTTGCCCTTGGAGTCACCTGCTGGTTTCACTGCATTCTGAACCAGCTCCAAGGTGCAGCTTATTAATGTTCTTATTTTTTTAAAAAAAAGTCTTAAATAGGGCTTGTGGTAAAAGAAAAGACCAAAGGTGAAATTCTGGTTAGAGCAGTTGGAAAGTGATAAGGGAGCAACATTCTATCTGAGCCAGTTTCTTCATGGTGTCAAATATGTTGGTTTTCCCAGACATTTCTGTGACTCTATCAACTTGGTGCCTATCAGACTGTGCCACGTTTGCTTAAATATGCTTTTATGGGAAGAATAGCAAATAGCTTATCCTTCCCCTTCCATCTCTTTCATGCAGTGAAGATTTTTTGAGTTAGAACATACTACCTTTCCAGTGTAGTTCTCAGAATGTCTGGACTGAATGTCTCAATCATTTTTTTCTTCTCAGTTGTAACTCTCTGTGAATTTGCTAGGAGATTCTTCAAGAGAATTTTTCCACCTAAGGTGTATTTTTGTCTCGCTGGAGAATTAGCCAGTTCCTTCCAGATATGTGCTTGCTACCTTGAATTAAGGATGCTGAGGGAGATTGGCCCATGGGGTGGTGGCTTTGGCCCAGATGTGAGCCTCACCCTCTTATTTGTAGTCTTCTTAGCTCATGGTGCCTCTTTTGATGGAACTGCTGCCAATCCTGTTGCTTCACTTCAAGATTTTCTAGCTTTGAACTGTCCTTTTGCAGGCACTATTGTTAAACTTTTGGCCCAGTTTCTAGGGATGGAAGCAGCTTGTGCTTTTACCAAGAAATATTGGTCCAAGGAATTTACAGACTTCCACATGATTCAGAACTTAATGGCCCAGGACTGCAGCTCATCTCTCAACACCTCTATCTCCCATGGCATTTTTGTAGAAGCCATGGGTTCCTTTCTTTTCCAGATAATCATTCTCAAGCTTCAAACCTGCTCTCCCATGTACAGAGTTCCTCTTGTGGCACTCAGTATCACTGCCTTGACCTATGCAGGTAAGGACTGCTATCCAATCTCCTGAGCTTTTGCCATGATATACATTAAGAAATTACAACAGCTGTTTAATACATGCAGTATTTCTGCATATCGATGGCATGCAATTAAATATGTTTCACTGCTTTTTCACATTTTATTCACATCAGCATGAAGATTATTATAACTGATCTTTCCCATTTCAGAAGTGATGAGAAATAGAAACAAGTCTTGGAACATTCACTAGAGATTAATCTTGGAGGGATTTTTTTTAATACCACAATGTTCTCCTTAGTGAAAATAAAAAGGATATTCTCCCAGAATATCTTCATGAGGGCTCCTAAAGACTTCTTAGATACAGTACTGCTGCCTTTGGTCCTCTGCCCTTATGGCAAAACAAAACACAGAATCCAGCATAGTGTAGTGGTCAAGTTCAGCTAAACAACAGATAGTAAGAGTCATCAGATGGGAACAAAGTATTAAATGATTGCTGCTTTGCTCACTTTATCGATTCTCATTGCATTAGACATTGTTTGTTACCAAAGAGCAGCAAACAGTTGAATCTTCTTCTGGCTGCAAAAGACACTAATTGCCGCAGTGATTCTGCTTTCAGGTTTAGTATAAATATTTTGTAATCTAAACTAAAATTTTGTTTGCATTGCTGTTGTCCATTTATACCTTAGAAGGTTACATTCTTTGGTAACTAGGACTGAATATTCTGCACTGATTCCATTCTGTATTGAATTTCTGTGGCTGAATTTTGAGTTCAGGCCTTTCATCCCTCTGTTACACCCTTCAACCCCTTCTTGGATCCTTTGCCACTGATTCCCAGTGATACCTTGTCATGCCAGTTTAGGCTGCCTTGCTTAGTTGTTTTCACTGGAGTACCTAGATCCACCTTTCCCCAAACTGATATCCTCCAATGATGATGGTTACTGACTCTCCTGGATTAAATTCTGGGAACTAAAGCTCTAGCACATCTGTAAGGTAGCAGGTTGACAAGGATGATCTAGATGTTCATGGTGCTAAACCTACCTTGCCTTTATTGCAACTTGAATAGAAACAATAGTAGTGATCAGCAATTGCAAGGTATAGGATGAATCAGCAACGTGCAGGTAAACATCTGTTTTCAAAAGCTGAGCTGTGACTTCATATGCTAGAACACTAGAGTATGATATCTTTATGTATGGTCAAATACCATATTATGTACAATCTGCAGTGTAGGATAACAGAAAATACATTAATCAATAGGATGTATAATCATAAACGATGCACAGCAGTGGTAATTGAACAAAATGTTGTAACTCTTCTGGAAATTGCTATTGATCTATCAGCTCAGATTAAAAAAATAATTTCCTCTTCTGAACATCCATGACAGATGATGAAGGGAGGCAATGTTAAAGCCTTATTCCAACTCATATAGAAAAAAATAGTGAAGAAGCACATGAGAGACTCATTCTACTTTCCCCATTAGGCTATGTAGTGGAATTGCAAAAGAAAAGCTAGGAGCTAGTGGAGTGTACCCGTTTTCTTATGTGCATATTTTTACTTTCTAAAGTGATCAGCCTAAACCAGTAGTTTTATTCCTTATTCCTTTGCTTTTTTTGGACATAATTGCATAATAGCATGCTGAAAGTGTTTATCTCAGACCGCAGCTTGAATCATGTCAACTGGATTTCTATTTTCTCAGTGGAAACGTTTCACTCCTTATCCAAGGAGCTTCTTCAGTCTGAGCAAAGTTAGTAAGGGAATCCTAAAATTAGGATTCCCTTACTAACTTTGCTCAGACTGAAGAAGCTCCTTGGATAAGGAGCGAAACGTTTCCACTGAGAAAATAGAAATCCAGTTGACATGATTCAAGCTACAGACAATTCCACCTGGATGACTGAGAACCTTCATAGACATATTTTATCTCAGACCCTTAAACAATAGCATGATCTTAAATCCTTGATTACAAGGTTAGCTGACTGGTGTAGGGACATAGATTGGCATGGGCAGGCATGTTTCCAATATCTGTCCATGGATGCTGGAATCTTTTTGGCACATATGCCAGGATTTGGGAAGATATTTCTCAACAGAAGTGGTAAGTTAAGAGGGAAAGGTATATATTCTCTAAATCACCTTAAGAGATGAACCTCAGCCTAGAACTACCTGGTAGTTCTGGAATCCTGGCAGGGCAGGTTTGGAGGCAGCAAGGCACAAGGCAGGCACTAGGACCTGTGCGGAATCCTGGCAGGGCAGGTTTGGAGGCAGCAAGGCACAAGGCAGGCACTAGGACCTGCGTGGAATCCTGGCAGGGCAGGTTTGGAGGCAGCAAGGCACAAGGCAGGCACTAGGACCTGCGGGGAATCCTGGCAGGGCAGGTTTGGAGGCAGCCAGGCACAAGGCAGGCACTAGGACCTGCGCGGAATCACAGCAGGTTTGGAGGCAGCCAGGCACAAGGCAGGCACTAGGACCTGCTCGGAATCATGGCAGGGCTCGGAGGCAGCAGCAGCCGCGACACACCCAGACTCTGCAGCGGACACACTAACGTGTCCCGACACACAGTTTGGAAAGCTATGGTCTAGATAATCTGTTTCCTCTAGGGTTCTTATCAGCTGCAGACCAACCACTGTCTCAACAACCTTCCCCCAAAAGGGAAAAGTGCTATATGCTAGCTGGAATACTCTGGGAAATATCTGTAGCTGCCTTTTATAAGGGAGTGAGATTTTGTCTTGTATTTACACTCCTCTTTTGACTGTTACTGTGTCTTGTTTTGTCACCTGGTCTATGGCTATTTCCCATCAATATTGTACTTTGCAGGTAAAGTTATTATTTTGCTTATGCTTTGCTTAATAAACCCTTTCAGCATTTACCTCACTGGTGTGCTGATTGCTTTCTAATCTACAAATCTGCCCACATTTTAGTGTGGTAAAACAGATGGGGGAAGAGTGCTGTTGAATCCCTCTTGAAGTGGCAAAGATGGCAAACCATTAAATCTAGCAACAGTTCTAGGAATCAGGCATAAAATATTGGCACGGTAATTAGCAGCTGAAAAAGGTCTTTCAAACAACCCCAACCTAGACAGGGTAAGCACAGATCTTTCTGTAGATTTATATTTTAAAAACCCCTCCTGTTTCAGTTCAAAGCTCTCTTGAAGCCAATCAAAGTCAAATATGAGCAGATAAGATGCAAAATTTTACATCCATTGCCTGACAATCATGAGGTCACAAAATTGTATTATAAATTGTATTGTAAAGTGAAGCAGGTCAGGGAGCAATCAAAGAAGATTAACAAGCCAATGTTTCAGCTGGCAAAGCTGCATGCAAACTTCTGTAGAAATTAAGCCAGATTCCAGCATCAATGAAATGTTGGAAACACATAGGAGAACTTGCAAAAAGGCTCTTAAACATTTAGACTTAACAGTTTGGTGAGATGGCAAGTTGTGATAGTTGCCAATCTGTGTGTCTTAAGCCAAGTGGCTCATGACTGCTGTTCTATAATTTTTTTATTGCATCTGGAAAATAATTGTTGCTATTATGTTTTGCATAATGTGCAGTATGGCATTTGTATGACTATGAGCAAGGTGGAAATGAGTCTTAATTCTTTGGACAGATTAACATATAGGACATCACTGAATGAAGAAAATAAGAGAGGCAGGATATTTCTTAGATGAGTATTCTATTTCACATTACCAATTCAAATGATAATGATTTCAAATGATTTGTTTCCAAGGTTGGCTGCTTTTCTAAATATAGGTTAAAAGGTTGCTTTTCAGCTATCTGAAAATATTTTTATTAAATTTTTATTTCAGTTTGAATGTATGCAATCAGAAGTATTCCCTTCTAATTACCTTCCTGGTAGCTATGCAAAATAAGAGCATTTGTGCTGATCTTAATTAATTATTATTCTATATATGGCTGCTCTTTCAGGGGGGTTGTGTGAGTATCCACTGTATTGTTGAGCTCTTGCCAGTTGGTGGTTCAGACTCTGAAGTAAAGCAGGAATCCCAAATAAGAGCAGCTGTTAAGTTTCTCACTTCTAGAGCAGTGTTTCTCAACCCCAGCAACTTTAAGATGTGTGGACTTCAACTCCCAGAATGCTGGCTGGGGAATTCTGGGAGTTGAGGTTCACACATCTTAAAGTTGTTGAGGTTGAGAAACACTGCTCTAGATTGACAGTTTGCTCCCAGATGCTGTTCATTACCAAAAGCTACCTGAAATAATTGAAAATTCAGTACTTTGGGTAGAATTCCTCCAGTGTTTGATTTTCGTTCTAATTTGAACATATTGAATCTGATTAACTGTGGCACATGTTCCTGCATACACCAGATTGAGAAGAAGAGGTGGATTCAACTGTTTGCTTTTCCTTTGCTGCAGCTGCACCTGTCACAGGTGCCTTTTTTAACCCTGCCTTGGCCTCTGCTATTACCTTTTCCTGCTCAGGAAACAGCTTACTGGAGTACATGCAAGTGTATTGGCTGGCACCCATCTCAGGTGAGACACTTCCCGAAGACTGCAGGAGTTGCAGCAATTTTTATTTATTTATTTATCACATTTATATCCCGCCCATCTCCCTCACAAGGAGGGACCCTGGGCGGTTCAATCCTTGTAACTGTATATTAGGGTTCATTTGAAGGAACTGTAAGGGTCAAGCCAAATACAGGTGGTCCTCACTTAATGACCACTTGTTCAGCGACTGTTCAAACTTATAACCGGTTCTCAAAGTTCTGGCTGTCGCAGTGTCCTGCGGTCATGTGATCACCATTTGCAACCTTCACTGCCAGCCTCTAACAAGCAAAGTCAATGGGGAAGCCAGCAGTCAAGGTTGCAAATGGCAATCACATGACCAGCGGCTACCAGTGGCTGAGCCCAAACTGTGCCCTGCCCACTATACTGCCCAGCTAAGCGGGCTTCCTTAACTGTGTCTATTTACCACCACCCCCCAGGGCTGTGCATGCTGCATTTTGTCTCCTTCCTCGTAGGGGCAGAGCTGTGGCTTTCCCCTTTCTTCCTGCTTTCCTACATCAAAGCAGCTCGGAGCCAAAGTATGAACAGAACAAGTTGCAACAGCCTGGGCTACTGCCGACCCCACCTGGCTTCTTCCAACCTATGCCTTGCACTGGGCTTCCTGAAAGCTGGGCCAGGGCTTTCTAGATTGCCAGGGTAGGAGAGCAGCAGGCTCACTGTGCATCTTCATCTTCCACTGCACCACTGCTGCTTCTGCTGTGGCTGCACCCCCAACCCTGCACAGTGTTACCGGCTGGGGGATTTGCAGAGAATGCCTCCTGGATCCCAGGCTCTGGACAGCCAGGATTAGGTCCCACCCCTGTCCCTTCCCCTCTGGCTCTTTCCCTCTCTCCGATTCCCTACCCATTTCAGCTCCAGATATTTTTTATTTATTATTCGAATTTATGACCGCCCATCTCCACGACAGTGGACTCTTGATATGCCATGGCCAGCGCTCATCAGGCATGTCTAAACTGGGTTCTACCATTCTGCAGCTCCCCCTCTTCCTCCTCCAGCCAATCAAGGCTTAGCTCGCTGCACCGTCTCAACAAGATGGCAGGGTTGGTGGCAGAGAAGGATGTGGTGGTAGGTGGCCCGTTTCCTAAATACTTTGCTGGTGTCCCATGGAGGGGGCGGCAAGTAAGGTGAGTGGTGAGAGTTGTGCTTAACAACGGTGCAGGATTTGCTTAATGACCAAAGCCATGTTGGTTCATTCTGGAGAAGACTGTTCTGCCCATGAGAACATAAATTATTCACCAACCTGGGAAATCTTATATAAGTTAAGTAAGAAAAGAATAATTTTAATTAACTAGGAAACAGGAAATGGAAAAACATGTAGCTCAATCAGTTTTCCCTTACAGAATTAATTTTGCATGTGTTTTAATAACAGAAAATATAGAGAAAGTAGTAGAATTGAATCAAAATAGAATATGGTTAAGACAAATTAAAATGTGGTACTGGTAATAATTAGTTTGGGATCCAGTCTTAACTTGAATGAAAGGTGCTACATTAAACAAGTTAAATATATAACTTTAAATTAAAATGTAACCTTCCAGAAGTTTAACTCTGACCTTCATCAGCAGCTTATCTTGTTAAAGTTTGAAAGTTAAGCCTCTAATGGAAATTCATAGTCACGGGGCAGCCAGAACTATTAAAGTTAAAAGAAAACTTACTCCAGGGATCCTTGCCAGAATTGGGAGCACTCACATTCTCTCACAGATTGCTCTGTTCTCCCTCCCTCGCCATTTCTCTGTTGTATTGTCCCTTCCTGGTCCCCATTACTTTTTCTTCTCATTGATATGCACAAAAGGCTGATTAAATATTAGTACTATTATGCTGACCTGTTTACATAATTCTTTGGAGTAATGTTGCTTATCTTAATTGCTAAAATGCTGTTTAAGGAAGACTTGCAAATTTACAACCAAAGCAACACCTAAAGGAAGTTTTTAAAGGGGAAATAAATGGCAGTACAAAAATCTGTTTTTCTTTCATGAGTTTTGGTGGGCTTGCTCTTTTTTCCCAGTCTGAGAAATACTCGAAGCCTTGTCAACCAAGGCTTTATTATTAGCTTTCCATCCCAATAAATCCATTGGGTTTTCAGTGGAATCTGTGCTGGTGATTTCATAGGTTTGTGTGAAGAGAGAAGATGCATTCCCTGGCTAGAACCTGCTGAATGGTTTTATATTTTTCTCAAGGCTGGCTTAAAACTCTTTACTATCTGTGGAAAAATACTCTCCTTCCCACTCCACATATAGAACCAAACTGAGCTGGCACCTGAATCTTATTTTAACAATGATGGTAGGACAGCATCTTCTATTCTATTGCATCTGCGAGCAGAGACTAGCAGAGGGTTAGGTTGACTTCCTGGTTCAGCTTTCAGCATGTTGTCCCTGTTCTGCAACCTGTGGCATCTACTGGTCTTGATTCCTACTCGCTCTTGCCTCAGAACAGAAAAAGATACTTTTGTCTGAAATAAATCATAACAAATCAAATCGATGAAAATTTCCTGTTGCTGTTTTTTTCCCCCCAGGAATGCTGTTAGCTCTCTTTGTATATCAAGGAAACATTCCACGCTTCTTCCAGACAAACCTGCTTTATAGTCAAAAGAAAAAATACAGGATATTTAAAGGGAAAGTAACACCAATCTCTGTCATTGAAGAGAGGCAGACAAAAACGGAGAAGATCAGCCGCTCTGGACTGGCTCATAGAACAGAGTGAAAGGGATTGATACTGCTGGATGGGAGGCAAAAAGCTGTTCCAGTACCTCCTTTTCTGTGTAAATGGCAATTGAGGCACTTACAATGTGCACTGATTAGAAAGGGCAGTTCATGTGATATTATAGTGTTCCCTAAACTGGGACCTTCTAGATGGGTCAGATTTCAACTCCCATAATTTCCAACCAACATGAAAATTTTGCCATGGCTTCAAATGCTGGGAGTTCTAGTCCAACACATGGACACAGCACAAAGTTGATGAAGAGTGTACTATTGGATGCCCAAAATAGCGGGTTTGCATCAATAGTTACAAAGGCATCTACCCATTAGGCTAATAGGACTTCAATTATATATGTTCAGGCCATCTTCCTGGGAAAGTGGCTATTCCTAGGAAGCTGGGATGTTCTTCAAACTATGGCATGCTTTTGAACATGACTGCCTTTATGGTATGGCATAGGGTATGGTTTGAAATAAGTACTGAAATTTGAATAAATGTGTTAATAAAAGTTTGATGTGGAATTGCACATTTGATTTCCTATGAAGAAATAAAATGTTACATAAAGTAAAATGTTATATGATGCTTCTTTTCAGGCTCTTCCTGAAAATTAATATAAGAGGCAGCCTCGGTTTCTTTAAGGCAGTTGTCCCTTTCTGGTGCTGTCCAGATGTGTTGGACATTATCTCCTGTTAGAGATATCCTCAGTGGTTTATAATAGGTACTCTGTTGCATTAGCATTTTTGCTATGTTTTAGGAGTTGGAACACTATTAACCCGTTTAATGTTCTATCATTCTTCACCTACATGCCAAGCCTAGGATGTGTTGACATGTTTCTCCTTTATTCATTGAACATTTTGAGGGCAAAGAAACAAGTGGTACTTCTCCCTCCCCACACCCCTTATTTAATTCAACAGTATGCAGTAGGAAATTTTGAGAGCTTTTATCCCACCTGGTCTAGGAGCCATACTTGCTGGGACTTTGGGAGTGGGTGCCTAGACTAGTGTTTCTCAAACTTCGTAACTTTAAGCCGTGTGGACTTCAACTCCCAGAATTCCCCTAGCTCATGCTGGTTGGGGGAATTCTAGGAGTTGAAGTCTGCACAGCTTCAAGTTACGAAGGTTGAGAAGCACTGCTCTCGAGCACCCGCAGAGCATCAGTTTGCAGAAAATGGATCTATCAAGACGAAGCACGTCAAAGATATCTGTCCTATGGCCTTCGGGTGCTGACCCCAGCATTTAGGCATCTGGTCTTGAATACAGAGGTCAGTTTATATAAAGTTACTAAGTTTACATATCTAAGGTTTCTCCACTGCCTTAAAAAACAAGGTATGTTTTTTTCATATGACTTGCTGCAATCCTTTGTATAATCATATACTATGCCATGGAAATCTCTGGGTGACCGAAAAGTAATTCTTTGCATTTTGTCTCTGTGTTTTTCATTCCCCCCCCCCCGAAAGAAGTTACCACAGCCTTGTCTAAACCAATGCCCTCCAGATGTGCTGGCTATCCACTCTCACCATTCCCAGACATCAGTCCAATGCTTCTCAAAGTACCAGGTTGGGGAGACCAGTTCTCACAATTAAAAACAGTTTTATAGCCCTATTGAAAATGTGTAAAACAGTTATCCTTGTGTCAGTTTCTGCCATATCAGACAGGGAAGGAGAAATTACAGTAACATTTATTTATGTCAGTGTTTCTCAACCTTGGGAACTTTAAGATGTGTGGACTTCAACTCCCAGAATTTTCCAGCCAGCCATACTGGCTGGAGAATTCTGGGAGTTGAAGTCCACACATCTTAAAGTTCCCAAGGTTGAGAAACACTGATTTATGTCATTAGCACAGCCTTTCCCAATCTTGTGAGCTCCAGATGTGTTGGGCTACAACTCCCATCATTTCCAGCCAGACTATTTGCCAAAGTTTGCATTAGCAGTCTTCATTTTCTATCATTTATTTATTTATGTTTCGACTTCTATCACCGCACCATCTCCCACGAGGGGACTCTGGGCGGTTTACAAACATAGAGATTAAAATTCTGTTGTAAAAACACATAAAAATACAATATACAATTAATTATTATTATAAATTAAGTAGAGAATCCAAGAAGGCAGACCACGATCTTTAAAAGGGCTCTATGGCACCAGCCATCCCCACGAAGAGCTATTCCTGTTCCCATCCCACGCGAGGCGGCAAAACCAGGTCTTTAGGTTCTTCCGGAAGGACAGGAGCGATGGGGCCTGCCTCACCTCCGGGGGCAGGTTGTTCCAAAGGGCAGGCGCCACTGCCGAGAAGGCCCGCCTTCTGGACCCCGCCAAACGAAACTCCCTTACCGACGGGGTCCGGAGCATGCCCTCTCTACATAATCGAGTGGGACGGTTTGAAGTTATGGGGATGAGGCGGTCCCTCAGATACCCTGGTCCCATGCCATGTAGGGCTTTAAAGGTCAAAACCAACACCTTGAATTGCACCCAGAAGCATACCGGCACCCAATGTAGCTGGCGCAGCAGAGGTGTCACATGGGCCGATCTAGGGGCACCAATAACTGCGCGCGCAGCCGCATTCTGGACCAGTTGAATCATTCTGGATCATCATCATCATCATCATCATCATCTGCATAACGGGATAGTTTTGCAAAAGTCAAGCTGCCAGCTTTGTTACAAGTGAGATCCAATGTTTAATGTGCTGGAGATGGCTAAAAGACGGGCAGAAGTCAAGAAGCAAAAGACACCATTTTGCATGGGTAGAAATACACCTTTTTACCAACTTCTGATTGGCTGAATCTTAGGTGTGAAAAACACCAAGCATAGATCATAGCACATAGCATAACCTGTCAATGGGTGGCAGTGTTGCATCTAAGCAAGCATGTGATCTCCCCCTTCCCGTTCTCCCAGGGCAGGCTCTTCCCACGAAGCATCGGGGCAAACTGTTCCCATGCGAACGTTTTGGGACTAGACGTAAACAATGCATCACATGGTACCTTCACTGGCCACCTGCACTTTCATATCTATGGAAGATATGGGCAAAGCCATTCAAAGCCATCTTCTCCCTTTTGTGTGCTTACTGCATTTTCCTGTCTGAAGAAATTATGCTGGAGCTTTTAGCTCTTTCTCATTATTTCTCAGAGCTCCATTAACAGAGACATGGGCTGCCTCACAATAAGGTAGCTATCATTTTTAACATACATATAATAAGCATATGCAACTCTGATATATTCTCCAAGGCCCCCATCTGGGAGGTATGAAATACCCTTTTCTTATGAAATGGTCAAGTATTAACACTTGGGAGCAAACAATACAGTGGGAAAAGATGCCTAGAACTGAGTAATGGCCCTTAACTGGGAATTCCTTCAAAGCACCATTTATTTTAAAATAGATCTGTTGACTTCTGTCATCCCATCATTCTAAGGATTCTTTACTTGGTCGTTGATTCTAAAGAGACCAATCATATTGGTGTATCAGCTACAAATAATGAGAAATTTTGCAAAGTACTGAGCCATAAAAAATTAGGTGATAATGCCTGAAATGCAAATAATGTATCAGGCTTTTATGTGTATGTGGGAAGATTTACTTTTATCTCCTAAATTTGTAGGTTATATGTGGGGAACTCAGTTGCTGATTGATGTGACAGTCCAACTTTTCCTTGTGTATTTTTTCCCCTCCTACCAATACCTAAATGTAAATAATGTGTTGTTATAATCTAGAAGGAGGAAATCCATAGGGATTCAGGAATTGTGCTGGCAACTTATAGAAGCAGGTTGGGGAGACCTGAAATATGTAGGTTTTGTTTTCCATCTGGATCAAAATATCTGAAGATTCCTGATAATAGAAAAAATAAAAATTAATGTTATGCCTGGGTATGTTTTCTACCTAGTCATTTATCCTGGTTCAGGCCAGCTCTGTAGTCTTGATGGTGTCATGATATGAATCTGAATCCAGTCCTAACTAAAGTGTCTCTCATTGATCTGTTCTATAGTTGTATAGCCTGAATAAGTCAGCAGGGTTGGTGAACTTCTTGAGGAACTGCTTCCTGTACAGGAAATAACTATACTGAAGTTCAGGTGTCACCATGCGCCGGCACATCTGCCTTGTTGCCTTATCCAGTTCAGGCCTCAGGTTGTAGCCAAGGATTTTTGCATTGCCATACTGCAGTGGGACTAATGCCTGGTTTCTAATCTTCTTTGGGGATACGCTGTCACCTTCTTGAAGGCAGATCTTTGCCAGCTGCTCCCGCTTCTGCTGCAGTACCTTCACTTCCTGCTCGATCTGCTCCTTGCCAATATGTAAATATATCTTTTCCCAAAAAGTCTTGTTGAAATGCATATAGAGTTCCCAATCTAGCTTATTCCAACTCTTTAATTTCTCTATAGTATCTTCTGAAAGTTGAGTCTTGGTAATACTGTCTCTTCTGTTGAGAGGGAATGAGACAACATCATCCAAGTCCCAGCACAAGATTTCCTTCAGTAACACCATGGACTCATCAAAATACTCTGTGATGAGGACTAGATCAAATTCTGTTTCAATGGCTCTCACGATGAGTTGAACATGCTCTATTGAGAAGTTTCCATTGTGATTATATCCAAAATCAAATGCCATTAGATTCTTGGCATAATGGCTGTCATTGGCTGTGGCATTGTAAAATAGGGATGTCCGGTTGAGAAATTCTTCCAAGCTTCTGGCTTTGGCAAAGGGGGACATCCCTTTGTAATAAGTAAATGAAGATTCCATGAGGTGAACAGGATTCCGAAGGATGGTAAAGTACAATGTACCATTTGGCATGACTTTGGCAACCTGGGATTGGGAGTAAAGGGAAAAGCATTTTTAGGAAAAACATTCTCACCCCCACTCCACCCCCAAAAAGTCTGAATCACAAAATTCAAGAGTTTCATCCTTTCCCTGAAGCCCTGGCCCATACACTTCTCTTATTTTTAACCTGTTTCTGTTTTTTTCTTTTATTTTCCTTCTCTTCCCTGACTGTAACCTCTCTCAACATTCATACAGTGTGATGCATATGGATAGCTCTATATTCATTAAGTTCTAATTACATTCAGATGGGGAGCACTTCCATGCTAGTATTACCCATTCATCACTGTGGAAATTTGAATCCTGTCTATATGAGGGATTTATTATGACAAGGTATGAGAAAGAATGTGCTATTGCCTATGGATGTGTACAATGCTAATTTAGAATAAATGAATGGTAAAATGACTTGAAAATGGTTTGAATTATAGGATGTTTTATGGGAATATGGATTGAAGATTGGCTGCTGAATGCAATAACAACAGTGGAAGTAAAATGTGTGAGAGTGAATGGAATACTTAGTAAATGGTTCAACACTGAGTAGGGAGTAAGACAAAGGTATATGATATCCATTGGTTGTTTAAAGTATTTATGGATAAATGTATAAGGACTGCTTGTGATGACATTAGAAGTGTGTTGATTGGGGACAGGAAAGTAAGTGTACAATGAAACCTTGATTTAATGGACTATTTGGGGGGGAGGAATGTCCATTAAACCTGAATGGCTGTTAAATCCAAAAAGTGCTTTTGTGCATGCATCAAAAGCCCATCTGCCATTTTGTGCATGTGTAAAATTGTGTATTGGGTCTCCTGGTTCTTTCAAGTTGGCAACCCAGCATCTTGTCTACTGCGTCCCTTGGTTACTGTAGAGATAGCAGGGAGGAACAAGGTCACCAGGGACTGGGAAAAATGTGCTCAACCCCCCAAAACCCAAGTCTAAAGTGCCCCACTTGACTGCAAACAGAGGCTAAGGAAAGTGCCTTTTGTAAGACATTATGGTGAGATTGAGAAAAAAAGAGGACTATATCTAAACAGAAACAATCAATAGATGGGAGATCCTATTAAAGGTTTATCAAATAAACTGACTCTTAATCCATCATGCAAACATTCTGGGAAAAGGAGATTTAAAAGCTTCAAAGAGACTCTGCCTTAATGAACTCATGAATAAAGGATGGTTGGAGAGTTCTTATCTTAGTTCTCAAGATTATGTACTCTGAACCCTAATTCTTGGCATTAAAACTCATTAAGGAAAGTCTATAAAAAACTTACTTCCTTGATCATGCTCTGCACTTAAGGGGTATGACCCTTCCTACTGTCACTGATGCCATTGCATGACATACCCACTTGCCTGTCCACCCCTAATCCTACCAGCATCTTCACACAGATATTTCCTTTCGTGCCACCCACTCATTCCTCCAATATCTTCCCACTGATTTTCCTGTTGCTAATCTCTCTGCTGGACCACCCACCAGCCAGCCCACCTACCTAACTTCCCAGCACTTTCCCAGAAATGTCAATAAAACCTTAATTTAATGGACTTTGCTATTTTGAGGGGCGGGGAGGGAGGGAAGTCTGGATTCAAATTTTATCTCTTGCATTCCAAGTCCATTCAATGGAAGTCCATTAAACTGAGTTTTTACTGTATGCAGATGATGCCATGTTGTTGGTTGAGAACCCAAATGATTTGTAGTGAATGTTAGATAAATTGTATGATGTGATGAGCAGTATGAATCTGAAAATTAATGTATCAAAGACTAAGGTAATTGTGTTTGATAGGAAAAATTGAGAGAATGATTGCAAATTGTACATAATGATGAAAAAGTAGAATAGAGTAGCTTGTTCTTTGGACGAATGTTTATTAAAGATAAAATGAATGGATAAATTCTAAGATGTGCAAATACTGGCAGAAAAGGAAGTGAGTAGCATGTAGACTGTTGCAAGAAGTAAATGTTAAAAGAAGAGAAAATGATTGTGAGTAGAGCATGCTTCTGCCCACTTCGTTATATGAAAATCAGGAGAAACATAAAAGGAAACTGAATGTAGTATGGATGGATTACTTAAGACATCTGAAAGTAAAACCATAAAAGATAGGGTCAAGAATGAATGGGTACTGACTGAATGTGGATTTAATACAAAAGGGAGTGACCAGTATGAAAGATGTATGGTGAGGCAGTTTAAATACAGGAACAGTGAATGGATAGAAGGCAAAGGAAAGACTGTATGAAGGTCATGATTTGGGCGGGATTGATGAGATCATCAAAAATAAAGAAGTTAGAAGTTTAAGAGCCAAAGGCAGTACATGAATTGGGGTATACATATGGTGGAAGCAAGGGTGATTTGCAAGGATAGAAAGGTATAGAGTGATATAGTCTGTTCTAAATAAGATTGGATGAGATTTTCCTTTCCTTTCCTTTCCTTTCCTTTCCTTCCCTTCCCTTCCCTTCCCTTCCCTTCCCTTCCCTTCCCTTCCCTTCCCTTTCCCTTTCCCTTTCCCTTTCCCTTTCCCTTTCCCTTTCCCTTTTCCTTTTTTGTTTTGCTTTCTTATTTTTTCTGTCAGGGGTTGTCTACATGATGAGGTCAAGAAAGTCAAGATAGCAGCCACAAACATGCAATCAAAGTCCCACCTTTTTTTATGTGCATTGCGACACATGTAAAAAAGGAGTGGGGTTTTGATCGCATGGTTGTGGCTACCAATCTTGACTTTTTTTACCTTCTCCCTGCAGAGAAGCCTGTTTTCTGTGCTTTGCTTAAGAGAATAGCATGATGGATATTGTATTGTCTGCAATAAAGATTTGGCATACTATTTACATTATAAACTGATCAGTTTAACTTTATACTGCTGTGATTCCCTTCTGCTCAGCATCACTCTCCCAATTAGAAAGAGGCTCATCTCACAATGAAGTTCTTCCATTTCTAGTAAGAATATAAGAGATGAAATAGACCAGAGGCTATGTAGTACAACATGTTGTTCCCATCGTGCAGTGTTTCTCAACCTCGGCAACTTTGATATGTATGGACTTCAATTCCCAGAATACCCCAGCCAGCATTTCTGGCTGGGGAATTCTGGGCGTTGAAGTCCACACATCTCAAAGTTGCTGAGGTTGAGAAACACTGCCATAGTGGCTAATCGGATGCCAATGGAAAATCCACAAGCAGCCCTGGAGCATAATTGCACTTTTCTAATTTTGCAATAGTTATTGAAGGCAACAGGTATTAAAGGCATTCCAAAACTTCTCTGAGTGACCTTCCCATATCTCACAACCCCCATCTTTCTTTTGCCACTGGAGATTCTCTTCTTAACAAAACCTGTAACTTTTCTACGTGTGAATGAGACTTGCGTCCTCCAAAAATATGTGAAAAAGTTCTGGCTCTTACCTCTGGCTGAAAGAATCTCATGTGATGACACATAATGTTAAATTGGGGATCTTGGCCTTTAGAAAATCCTTCCACAGCTGTTGCTGTGAAATAACGGGGGTAGTACAACTGACTGGCACCACTGATTGGCAAGGCAAAGGTGAGATTGTGCATCTCCCCAAAACGAAACAAGATGTTCATGACAGTGCTGCTGCCACTCTTGTGCATTTTAAGGAAAACAATATGAGTCCTGGCCTTGCATGTTGTATGAGCATGAGAGGGGTTGGAGAAACTTCCTCTAGATCTTCTTCCACCCTTTGGAAAACTCATTTCAATTGCTTGAGGTGACTTGCTTCCTGGCTTCACTGCTGCCATTTCAGCTAGTCTTTTCCCTTTTAGAACACCAGGAACCTGTAATTTGGTCACTGTTGCAGCATGTTGAGAGTGGTTTCTCCATTGGTCTTGAATACTTAGGGGATGATCATCTGCTATGATTCCTGTTCCAAATGCTATTCCCTTGATCAGGGAGGTTCTAGTCTTTGTCTCAGCAATTGACTTCGTAATGCCAACAGGGGTCACCACTACCTGATCTCTTCAGTACAAGTTGCTCAAGAACCATGCTTTGAAAGTTTAAACCCAGCAACTGGTCTCATTCACATACCACACTAAACCATGATTTATTAAACTACAATTAACTGGATTCACACAACATACTAAATTATCAACTATTATTTCACAATGGCTAGATTCACACCACACACTAAGCCAGCAACAAGGAAATGGCATTACAGCAATGTGTAACTTCTGCTCCACCAGCAGCACCATCATCAACAACATAATCAGGGATCAGGGACGCGGTGGCTCAGCGGGTTAAACCGCTGAGCTGTAGACTGCCGATCGGAAGGTCGGCAGTTCGAATCCCCGCGCAACGAGGTGAGCTCTCGTTGCTTGTCCCAGCTCCTGTCAACCCAACAGTTCGAAAGCTTAGCAAGTAGATAAATGGGTACCACCTTAAGTGGGTAAATTTGCTGGCGCCCTGTGGGGGGTCGCCCACCAATGGAAGATCTCTGGAATGGCGGTGGTTACGACGGATCCCGGAAAAAGCAGCTTCATCTACAGGACGTCGGCAGCTGGCTCCGACGCAAGGCATTGTGGGGCTTGTAGTCCAAGTAGCCACGGAAGAGTCAGTTCCCTTACCCCTTCCCTTAGCGCGCGGTTAAAATTGAATTGTATATGTATGAAATGTATAACGAAATATATATATGATGTATGTAAGCCGCCTAGAGTCCTCCGTTAGGGAGGGGATAGGCGGGGTATAAATATAATAAAATAAATAAATAAATAAATAAATAATGATATCCATAGAAATGAAAAGTGATCTAGCAACATTATTGACATATGACAATTCCACTGCCACTCCCGCCTCATGGTACTGTTCACCAACAACAGTCTCACATTTCCACAGAAACAGTACATATCTATATGCAGCCTCCACATGAGAAAAAGTTTAGTTGCTTGGGTGATCTTCCACTCCACAAGCATTAACTAGTTCCCCAGTCATACATATACATATACATATACATATACATATACATATACATATACATATACATATACATATACATATACATATACATATACATATACATATACATATACATATACATATACATATACATATACAAATTCCTAGCTGCTTCTGATGACAGCTTCATTCAGGTCAGGAAAAAAAAAGAAAAGGAGAATTTGCTGCATGCAGGAGAAATAAGTCCACCCATCACCAACCCCCATAAAAGGTCATATTCTTTCATTTTCAGACTTTCCCTTATTGTTGTTGTTTATTCGTTCAGTCGCTTCCGACTCTTTGTGACTTCATGGACCAGCCCACGCCAGAGCTTCCTGTCGGCCGTCGCCATCCCCAGCTCCCCCACGGTCGAGTCTGTCACCTCCAGAATATCATCCATCCATCTTGCCCTTGGCCCTCTTCCTTTTGCCTTCCACCTTCCCTAGCATCAGCATCTTCTCCAGGGTATCCTGTCTTCTCATTATGTAGCCAAAGTACTTCAGTTTTGCCTTTAATATCATTCCCTCAAGTGAGCAGTCTGGCTTTATTTCCTGGAGTATGGACTGGTTTGATCTTCTTGCAGTCCAAGGCACTCTCAGAATTTTCCTCCAACACCACAGTTCAAAAGCATCTATCTTCCTTCGCTCAGCCTTCCTTATGGTCCAGCTTTCGCAGCCATGGGTTACTATGGGGAATACCATTGCTTTAACTATGCGGACCTTTGTTGTCAGTGTGATGTCTCTGATCTTAAATATTTTATCGAGATTTGTCATTGCTCTCCTCCCAAGAAGTAAACGTCTTCTGAGTTCCTGGCTGCAGTCAGCACCTGCAGTAATCTTTGCGCCTAGAAATACAAAGTCTGTCACTGCCTCCACTTTTTCTCCCTCTATTTGCCAGTTATCAATCAAGCTGGTTGCCATAATCTTGGTTTTTTTGAGGTTTAACTGCAACCCAGCTTTTGCACTTTCTTCTTTCACCTTCGTCATAAGGCTCCTCAGCTCCTCCTCGCTTTCAGCCATCAAAGTGGTATCATCTGCATATCTGAGATTGTTAATGTTTCTTCCAGCGATTTTAACTCCAGCCTTGGATTCATCAAGCCCAGCACGTCGCATGATGTGTTCTGTGTACAGTTTGAATAGGTAGGATGAGAGTATACAACCCTGCTGTACTCCTTTCCCAATCTTAAACCAGTCCGTTGTTCCATGGTCTGTTCTTACCGTTGCTACTTGGTCGTTGTACAGATTCCTCAGGACTTTCCCTTATTACTCTGTTGTAATGAGAAATAGCTCTGCAAATATCCCCAGACTCAGTTTTCACCATCCACAAATATTTCAATCTGTTTTTCATCTCAGGTGACAAGTCTGAGTTTTTGCATCACCAGCGACGCAATGGCACTTTGTGCTAAATGCATATTAGAAGTTGTTACTTTTGACTAATAAGCAAGATTGTTTTTATGGGAATAAAATAAAACAGAGGCACTTACGTCATCCTGTGTCTTTTGAGTTTGCACATGATTTGGTTTATGGAGCACAGGAAAGGAACCTGCTCCACTGAAATCAGCTCAGGCTGCTCAGAGATAAGGAAGAGATTTGCTTTTCTTCTCAGTGAGGTTTATCTGAAAAAGTCCACCTACTTGCTTTGTTGGTTATATAAGCAGAATCAGTATTTTTTTTATTATGAGCTAGCCTTAAGTTGACATAAACCATGGACTGCCTGGAATTTGCCACTTTATTAATGAAGCATTGCTAATGGGAAATAACTTTTGTTCTCCTGAAGGATTGAAAGCTCTAGCAAGCATCATAGGATGAAAAGAAAGGTTACTTTCCCAATAAATTATCCAGCTGTTCCAGCTAACTTTGCATATAACTTGCTCCAACCTTGTGCCCCCAGATATTCTGGATTGTTGGGAATTCTGGGAATTGAATTCCCAACACAACTGGAATACATCATATTGAGGAAGACTGCTATATTTGATAACCCAGGGTTATTCTTGATGCTTCTTTTTGTATCAGTCGTCATCCTATAGTTACTTAGTATATTCGTATAAATGACAACAATAGCAAAAGTCAACTAAGAGTGAAATAGAAAGAAGTCCATAGATATGCATTTCATGTGCACAACTTTTTTCCCCTTTGTTTTGTTCTTTTTGTCCATCAGTGTCAGGCCCAGCTCAAGAACGACCAAGAATCAGTCCAGCCAAACTCCAGTTCTTTATTTGCTAACGCTGTATAGACAGAATCTTGCCAGACTCAAGCAACTCTACCTAACCTAAGGGTAAATAACCTGGGAGAGCTCTAGGGCAGGGCTATTTTGAATCTCTTAGTTTTCCCACAACTACCCCTTGGACTATGTTTCCTCTTACCTCTTTCCCCTTCTTGGAATGTGTTCCCTCCTTCCTGAGAACCAGCGGCACTGCCGAAATCCACCACAATCAGGGCCAGTCCTACTGTTAGCCCAGGTAAAACAGCTGCCTCAAGTATGGATGCTGGGGAGTGTAGCAGGAAGCACCATGACAAGCTGAGTGGATCACAGAGTCTTTGATGAAATAAATCCCCTTTCTTGAATGTTTTCCTTAAGGTGGTATGCTTATCACTGCCTTGATAGTACGGCAACACAATCCCATTCTGACTTAAAATTACGGGATCTGACATCCAATATTTGATGAGAACTAGTTTGGGTTGGAGTAAAGTCATTTCCTTGGTGCTTCTGCTCATTCTGGAGCCATTTGCAAGCTCCTTGGTTACTTTCTTGTCCTGGCCCAGTATCTTTAACATCTTTGACATGGTATGTTCTTCTCATACTGCAAGCTGGGTTGCTTTCTGCAAATCGAAAAGCACCACCTGCAGATTCCTGCACTTCTTCAATCTGTGGGTCATCGGCAGGTGCCATTGGCTTGCTCGCTGTTGTTTCACAGAAGTGTTTGCTTTCATTGCCAGAAATGAACCTCAGGAGAAAAGCTGCACTGAGATTCAGTTTGAAGCACCTACGTTGGAAGCAGCCCTAAATGTTATGATCTGCAGATTAGCTTCCTGTTGGTTTTATTAGAAGTTGTGAGCTTTGAAGAATGGCAGGCTTTCTAGACCTGATGAGCATGCCTTGAAGGAAATGACTCTCTTAACATTCCCAGAAGAATTATGCAGGTGCAGCTGCTTATCAGGGCAAAAGCCATGGTTTTCTTTAACTCTCCCAGTTAGAGGGGCACAATCCAAGAGTACACATGGGGCCTGAAAGCCTTGGCTGGGGCATCTAGCAACTTTGTGAAGTTGCTACAAATGTATATATACAGTATTTAATGCACTAGAATGGGGAAATATTTAAAATTTAGTACATTAACTATATATATATATATTTGCATATTATTTTTATTAAGGATTTTTATTACAATAGTAAAAACTAATACAAACTAAACTTAAAGAAAGAAAAAAAGAATAGTAAGAAAGAATAAAAAGTACAGGAAAAAAGAAAGAGAAAGAAAGTGAAAGAATATGATAAAGAAATATATAAAGAAGTAACTTCCAACCTTCATTACAACAAATATAGTCAAGTTTAGTAACTCTTCACCCCCTATAAAGTTAGAGACAGATATCTCTTTATCCCATATCTCATCCCTGATCTATAAGCAAATCCATAAAACATCAACTTTTCAATCCTGGTGGCAGCAAAAAGTCCATAAAGTCTTGCCAGAACTTTACAAATAAATGTCTTATTTTAACCTTGAACAAATAAACCAACTTTATATTCCTTCCTTTTACTTCTAACAGTCTTAATCTTCAGTTCATTCAAAAATTGTAGTAGGATTTGATTTCTCTTCAATTCTTCTTTATCCCATCACACAGACTTCTTCAAGGGTTTAATAAGCCTCTTTTGTAGATCCAATTAGAAAACATTTTCCAGGGCATTCTTTTGGTTTGTCATTTGTGTTTCCCCTTTAATTTTTAAGACTTCAGCCAGTTTCTTTTGTATATCCAATAAAATGTTGTTTTCCAAATCATCCTCTTGTCCTGTCATTTGTAGTTCCACTTTCGGTACTTCCTCTGTCTTGTCAGACAAAATTTGCTCCACGTCTGTCATTCCCTCATTGACATCTTTTGGACATAATCTATAAAATCATAATCCATACAATCAGACATCATTACTGACATTGTTAATATTGTAGCTACTAATTTCTGGCTCCATTATTCAAAGATGATCTTTAATATTTCCAATGTTATGAAGTTTTGTGTCATTTTGTAAGTTCTAGTTAACCAACACCAAAAGCTGGCTTGTATTTTTTCCCTTCTTCTTAGAATCTTTAGTCCCCTCTAGTGTCCAGTTTCTAAAATCATAAGTTGCTTATTTTTGTTATGAACCAAGATAGCCAAAATAACTCTGGTTCCCACGAGAAGCTATTTATTTTTTATAGTTAATTCCAAAATTTTATAGTAAAAGTCAATATTCCAAATTTAACTGGCCCCCTAAACCATTTGTAACTTTCTTAGATTAAAATCTTACTTAGATTTTTGCTGTTTATTTCAAATTCTTTAAGTTCTTAAGCTTGTAATTAATTTTTCTTTTGTTCAACTTTTGTTGAAGTCAAACTCACCTGGCAACTTTTCAAACTTGTCATTCTGAAGGTCTCTAATAGCTTTAAGATGGTTAATAGGCAATATCTGAAAGTGATTAGAAACAGGCTTGTGAACTTAAGAGTCCTTTTAAAAGGTTCCATCATGGTTGCGAGCAAGATGGTTAATCCCTTCGCCTCCTGCTGCTCAAACCTGCAAGGAGCAGCCATCCAGACCACATGTGGGCAATCTCCCATCCTCTTCTTATGCAGAGAGGTTCTGAAGAACCAGTCTACTGACCAGTTCTTTGGTCTTTGCCCCAGTCGTTGGCTCTGCTTTCATGGATGCAACTTCAGTTCGCCATGCCTCCCCTGGAAGTCAACTCTATTTTATTTTAATAGCATGTAAATGAGATAAAATTTAGTTTTATCATGACCCCACCCACTGCTTTTTGGAGCGTAGCTCCACACATTTCATTAAAGGCCAAATGGGCCCCTTCAACCCCACATCTGGAGGACCCCAGTTGAGGATGGCTGGATTAATGTTTAGCTTCATGCACTCAGCTCAGTAAAATGTTAATTAAAAAGCTGTAATGCTCACAGTTACTTGAGAAGTTTGAAAATCCCCAGGACTTTAGCCATGGCCACATATTTATTTTCTTTAAATCTCTAAAAATAGATTAGCAGATTGTTTGAAGACAGGTAACTAAACCAGGCCATCCAGGTGAACATTGTTTTTGTTTTTGCAAAGGTGACTTATGGTTACTAGAGATTATGGGTACCTTATTGTACTAATGCTCTGTGTCAGTTCCAGAATTTTATTAGGAGAAGGGGAAGAAATCAAATGATTTCACTTTCCGACTTCTGGTGGGGACATGGTGGACTGAACAGCTGTGCCCGTGGGCTCAGTGGGCAGAACTGACAACGTGGCAGTTTTTTCGGGCTCAGGCAGGTTTTTCCCAAAGCTCAGGAGTGTTTTTCCAGAAAAAGGAAAACACCTGGAATCACCCCACCTGTCCTCCAGATGGCTGCTTGCAGCCAGAAGATCACAAACAGCATTCGTGCTTGACTGGTAAGAGCTAGCCGGGAGGCTGGGACGTCACCATTTCCAAGCTGTGCTGTAGCCTTAAGAGGACACTAAGACTGGCCACCCCATTTCTAAATCACCCAATTTATATTTCTTTTAAGTATGTGTTGTGAAGGACAACGCTTGTGCCAGACCCTATTTTGGGTTGTTTGGAATTTTGGCAGCAAGTTAGGTTTTGTTATGAGTAATTAACCCTAATTGCAAATGCTGAAAGTAGGGTCCATTATTTCAGAGGAGTAAGTTTGGCCAGCTTCCCTTTGAACTATTGGATCCAGGCAAGCCAGGACATTCTGATGGTAACCCCTTGCAGCTGTAATTCCAGTTGGGAGGGGGGAGTTCAGGCAGCTCATTAGGCAAGGCCCTAGAAACTTTGGCTGGTCCAAGCTTCTGATTGGTTATCACTGGGTTACCAGGGCCAGGAGAATGTGAGGTTTGCTTAATAAAATAAGGAAAAAAATGAGAGCTTCAGAGTGTTTTTCAACTTCAGCAACAAGCAGAACACCTCTTGTCAGCAGAGGGTTAGTATCCTCCAGTAACCTGGATAACATGAAGTTTTGTCTTACTACACCTGGGATAATGGGTAAGCAACAACTTATTCAGGTTCAAGAGAGCTAAGAGTGTAAGGAACTACAGTAAATTTTTAGGAAGGTATTTTTTTTCCCCATTTCCATCAATATGTGGATTTTGCGACTAGGGGTAAGAACACATTGGATTTAGCCTATTCTAACATCAAGAATGCATTTAAGGCCTAACCCCGACCCAATCTCGGTTTATCAGACCATCGTAGCCGAGTAAGATTGTCTTCCAAAGGTAAAATTTTAACAGTGGATCAGTAAGTGGCTATAAAGGCCAATTCTGGATCCGCACAACCTCCCACAATGAGGGCATAGGTTTCCGGGTGGGAGACGGTCATGATGAGGGTTTGCCTGACGTGCCTTCCTTTTAGCTCTTTTCTCCTTTTCGCCCTTTACTAGTGCTTCTTCAAAGTTCATAGCGCCATTAATAAAGGCTGACCTCCAATTGAAACGCTCATGAGTTAGGGCTTCCCAGTTCTCAATGCTGATATTACATTTTTTTAAATTAGCTTTGAGAGTATCTTTGAATCTCTTTTGCTGTCCACCAATATTCCGTTTTCCATTCTTAAGTTGGGAGTAAAGTAGCTGCTTTGGAAGACGATGGTCAGGCATTCGAACAACATGACCGGTCCAGCGAAGTTGATGTTGGATGATCATTGTTTCAATGCTGGTGGTTTTCGCTTCTTCTAATACGCTAACATTAGTCCGCCTATCTTCCCAAGTAATTTGCAGAATTTTTCGGAGGCAGCGTTGATGGAATCTTTGAAGAAGTTGGAGGTGGCGTTTGTAGAGGGTCCATGTTTCACAGGCGTACAGAAGGGTTGGTAGTACAATGGCTTTGTAAACAAGCATTTTGGTCTCCCTGCGAATGTCCCGATCCTCAAACACTCTACGCTTCATTCGGGAGAAAGCTACACTCGCAGAGCTCAGGCGATGCTGAATTTCAGCGTCGATGTCGGCTTTTGTAGATAGATGGCTGCCGAGATAAGAAAAGTGGTCGACATTTTCTAGTGACACACCTTTAAGCTGGATTGATGGCGCTGCAGAGGGATTGGTTCAAACTTGCTGGTAAAGCACTTTGGTTTTTTTAATGTTAATCGAGAGGCCGAGCTTTTCATATGCTTCTGCAAAGATGTTTAGGATAGTTTGAAGATCTTCCTCAGAGTGTGCACAGACTACATTATCAGCATATTGAAGTTCTATAACAGAAGTTGTAATTACCTTATTTTTTGTTTTCAGCCTACTAAGATTAAAAAGCTTTCCATCTGTTCGATATATAATTTCTACACCAGTAGGAAGTTTCTCTTCAACAAGGTGTATAATCATAGCGATGAAAATAGCGAATAAGGTTGGAGCAATAACACATCCCTGTTTAACGCCAGATTCCACTTTGAATGGATCGCTTTGAGAGCCATTGTTATTCAGGATTGTTGCCATTGTGTCGTCATGGAGTAGCCGCAAGATGTTCACAAATTTATCAGGGCATCCGATTTTCAGAAGGATGGTCCAGAGAGCAGTACGATTTTCAGTATCAAAAGCTTTAGTCAGATCAATAAATGCCATGTACAGAGGGCAGTTTTGCTCCTTGCATTTTTCTTGAAGCTGTTGTGCAGTGAAAATCATATCCACTGTTCCCTTGGAAGGGCGGAAGCCATTTTGCATTTCAGGGAGGATGTCTTCTGATATAGATAGGAGACGGTTTGCGAGGATCCTTTTAGCTAGATAGCTAGAAGGGAGATGCCTCGATAGTTTCCACAGTATGTTCTATCACCCTTTTTAAAGAGAGTGATAATAATGGCATCCCTAAAGTCTGCTGGAATCCCCTCCCTCATCCAGATTTTTTCTATGAGTTTATGAAGTTGTTGTGTAAGTTCAGGCCCGCCTTCTTTAAAGACTTCAGCAGGAATCCCATCAGGTCCATTAGCTTTGTTATTTTTCATTTGATTAGTGGCTTTACTGACTTCCTCCAAACTAGGGGGTATTGCAAGCTCATCTCTTATTTGGTTTTGTGGGATTTGCAAGAAGACTTCATCAGCCACAGTATAGTGACGATTAAGGAGATAATCTGGCAATAAAATCTGGCAATAAAAACAGTATTACAAATCCATCCCCAGCAACTCCTGCTTTTTCTATGACAAACGTTAGGCACATCATGTCGGGGTACAATCTGGTAGTCTGGAGAACTGCTAGATGGCAGCAAAGATATATAGATAACTGCTGTTATCTAATGGTCATCTAGACCAGTGTTTCTCAACCTTGTTAACTAAGATATATGGGCTTTAACTTCCAGAATTCCTAGCCAGCATGCTGGCTGGGGAATTCTGAGAGTTGAAGTCTACATATCTTAAAGTTGCCAAGGTTGAGAAACACTGACCTAGACTGCAGCCCATATATGGTATGCTACAAATATATACAATAGAGTGGGGGGGGGGAGATTCATTCAAGTGACCTCTTCTCTCTCTCCAGTTAATAACTGATTGAATGCCTCTTTTTAAGAAAAGTGGCAAATAGCAGCATTCTTAATCCCCCCATACAGAGTCTGTCAATGATTCATTTATAATCTGAATAGGCCAGGAAAATCTCCCAACAACCGTAAGAGGCATTAAATAATGAATTTGTTTCATAGTGCCATCTACTGGGCCAACTGCAGAACATTTTCAGTATTTCCCCACTGAAATTTCTTTTGTTTCACTTCTTTCTTGGAAAATGACAGTGAGACAAAAATACTCAGGGAAAAAAAATATTAGCTGGATTCACACCACACCTTATACTAGTTTAAAATGGCTGGGGTAATTTGTGGTTCCATATCTTAACCTATGTGCACCAGGCCATCCACGAAATTCTAAAAATAAGTTTTATTTCTGTGGGCACAACTTATGTGAATTCTGCAATTGTGTTTTGGAACCCTGGGTATAAAGCTATAAAGTATGGAATCATATGAAATGAGATGTTTCTTTCTTGCAAATCTGAATGGATAGTAGAGGTTGTCAACCAGAACAGAGCAAACCCCAAGATGCTTTATTCTTTTTGGTCTCTGTAGGTAAGCACCATACCTTTCCTGCTTAGAAAGGATTAATGCCTCTCAGAGGAATTCCTGGTGGGTGGCTCCTAGCACAATCTTTTTGCATGCAATGGTTTTGCAACACACTATTGGCTTTGTGACTGGCTGTCTATATCTTAATTATTTTCTAATGTGCCTTGTCCATGTCATTCCCTCCCTCATTGGATGAGCAGCAAACACCTTGTCTAAAACCTAATCCTTGCAATCTACCCCCTTTAAAAAAATGGACATCCTTGCACATGGGCGTGGAAGTGTAAATAAACCTCTATTAGAGTTCATTTGTTGGTCTTCAAAGCCATGCACTCATATGAGTAAGAGGTGCAGTAATTAAAGTAAAAACAAAACCCATCCGGCTTGTAGAGGAAACTCCAGAGAAGCAGAGAGATGGGGAAGAAGGGAACCTGTGGTCACAGAACTAACTAGTTATTTGCAAAGGAAAGTCCCAGCAAGTGGCCCATCCAAACAGATGAAATGGGCAGTCACCTAGAGTGCCACGTTAGTGGGCCAATTTCTGAGGGGAAAAAAATGTCTCCGCACAGATCTGGTGAATGACAATAAATCACCCCAGAAAGTTCTCAATTGTTGCACTTCTGAAAATGGCAATGTGGTGGCATCCTCAGCATTAGCTGGATTTCCCTCCCCTCAAATGTGTGGGTGGCATATCATTTTAAGGTGACTTCATGAGGATATCTGGTACAATTTGTATCAGACTTTAAAACACCTATTCAGCAAGACTATATCATCCAGTGATTGATCACTCTGAACTTGCCCCAATGTCCACCTGCTATGATGCATATGTGATATTGCTCATATACAGCAGGCCTGGTTATTTATTCAGGAAGATCTATCTGACATTAAATTTAGCACATTTCCTCACTGGTAATCCTTAGTAGAACCCAGCCCTTGGTAGTAATAGAAAGAGTTGTTGCCAAAGTGATGATTGTCCTGACTCTGTCAGTGATCCTCTGTATATTGCACCACAGAAGACAAAATGAGAAGACTGAGAAAATAAAACCTTGGCCAGAGATTGCGACATATCCAACATCATGGGGACAGGAAGTGAAATTAGGGTTGCCAGACCATTTTATGATGGACTTGCAAATGGCCTCTGCCATGGTCCCAGAAAGCCCCCTGGGTGAATCCCATTGCTTCTGCCAAAATTTAGCAGTTCAAGTTGATACTGAAACGTGGTGGCAAAGTGTCATTTCGCAATATTTAATCTTTTTAAAGTATCAGGTTTACTTTGAGGGGGTAGATTTTAGTTTTTACTGTGGTTTTGCCCAGTTTTTGGTCTTGACTCTAATCACTTTTGGCATTCCATTTCAGGTACCTTGTGCACAGAAACCTGCTATATCTTCTTGCCTGAAATTTGGCAGGCTTTAGATAGGTTAGCTAAACCTATCTATCTATTTAGACCAACGAAATTAATGCAATTCTGTTACTTAAAAATGTTATAGTTTAACTGCAAATAATCAGAACAGAACAGAACAGATAAAATTCCCTACATCCAGTGGTCTGAGGTTAGGTAGGATTAATCTCTTGAGAAAGGTCTACTGTGCTCTCCAATTATATTAAGAAGTTACAGATACTTCTTGTTTTCCAATAAGGCTCAACAACAACAACAAAAAATACTGAAGCTTCAGATTATCGGTGTTTGGATCTGGCCCTAAATTGAATAATATGACCTCTGAATCGGATTGAAATAAATTAGGCTACTTTTGGAATCATCAGATCAGGATTCAAACCATATCTGGTGGTCAGTAGATACTCCTACTTCAGAAGTCTGTCCAAAATATGGGAAAACAAAAAACAAAAAATCCTGAAGGGTGTAAGACAAGTTACATTCAGTAAAGTGCCCTATATTGAATGCTGTACCCAAAGGCAGCTCCCTAGCTGATATATCTTTGACTTAAGAAAATTCCATAGATCAATGAGATGGCTAAACTGCATTCTCCTCTTGCTTCCAGTGCCAGTTGCATAACTTGGAATGCTAAGATGATTTCAGTAGCAAGATGACTTACTACTTTAATCTCAGTAGTGTTTTACTGCACTTATGTTGCCAGAATATTGTGTCCCTGAACACCTTACCCTCAGTAGATTTTTTATATCAACTTTGACTGGACAAAATAAGGCCTGGATCTCTCCAGACAAGATAGAATAATTTCCTGTGGTAGCTTAGGAGAACTTATCCAAACACAAACTGTTTGTTACAACAAAGTTCTAAGGTCACCAGAGTCCTGAGGGATGCAGTTTCCACTCCTGGGTCTGATTGCAGTCACCAGCTTGATTGTCATAATGACCTTTTACTGATAACTTTTGCATGTTGATGATTCACTAAGAAAGAACAGCCAACAAAGTTCTTTGGTAGATCTTTACTCTGTAGGGAAGAGCAAAACCAGAGAGAGCTGGCTGTAAATTTGAAGTGGGAAGTGGGTCCTCTGCTACATAATGAGGCAATGAAAAATAGTTTTCCTTCTGAAAACTCAGAAAGATTTAGATCCATATGATGCCATATTATCTTAAAGCAATTATGACAATTGTCATTTGTAAGTAATAAGCTGCCTTTATAAAAAAAAATGGCAGCATATTGTTAAATGATGTGCTTTTGGTCTTTGATCATGGACTCCACAAATAGCTTGGCCAAGGTTTGGGCTTTAGCTTTCTATAACTAGCAAATCAGCACTTCAAAAAGAAACATGACCAGAGTTCAGAGTGCATGCAGTAGGAAGAGTCACAACCAACAGAAAAACTAGTGAAGATGAGACTTGAACCAAGGGAAAGGAACAAGGACAAGATAGTAAAAAAAGCATCCAAGAAACAGAAGCTTGGGAGACCATTAAGAAGATACTTTGGAAAAATACAGAGAAGCTTGTGCAATGTCTCTGCTGATTAATGTAAGGATTAATTAATTCCTGCTTCTTCCTCTGATTAAGTTAAATTAATTTGCAGCTAGAGAACGGCTAGCACATAAAACACCCGATTGTCACAGTCCCACTCTGTCAGTGAGCTAGGATATAAATTGATCTAATTAAAGCACTAATGGGAAACACTGCCAATCCTAAAGAGGGTATTATCTAAGTGACCCTTGCAGTACTGTTCCTAGCAAGAAATCTTAGTTAAACAAATCTAAAACTAAGCAAATAGTTAAGAACCTTCCTAAGATGAAACTATCTGCCCCTTTGGTAGATAGTTGCAATCAGCAGCATTCCCAGCAAACCACAATGACACCAAAATAATGATACATGTGGAGTATTGTCATCGGACAAATGCCGCTGTTAATGCTCATGTACATACATGGTGGCATTTGCATGATGATATCACCCGGTTTCATCATTGCTGCCCCTCCCCACTGCTCCCTCTGCAGACACCCAGGAGTATAAACTCAGAATCGGTGAGTCCTTCATATTCTTTGTCCTCAATCCTATAATCCATTGGGTTGGTTCACCGAAGACAAAGCATGAGTATAATATTTCCAAACTTCCCCCCCCCCCAAAAGCAACACTGTGAGGCTGTAGTTAAGAGTGGAAAAGCCATGGGGGAGGAGGGGGGAAGACCACTTGATCCTTTTCCTGCCAATTGGTTCCACAGCAAGGGAGGAAGTCAGACTGTCAAGCCCTAAACTATTTAGGGCTTTAAGTTCAACGCTGGCATCTTAAATTGTGCCCAGTAGACAACTGGTAGTCAGTGCCAATCTTTCAGTTCTGGCATTATATAATCTCTGTACCTTGCATTAGTTAGTAGCCTGGCTGCAGCATTTTATATCAGCTGAAATTTCAGAACCGTTTTTCAAATAACCTCCACATAAAGTGCACTGCAGTAAAAGTCAAGACAGGTTGTAATTAAGGCATGGACAATTGTCACTAAGTATGACCTCTCCTGAAGGGTTGCTGTTGGTGCACTAGCTATAATTATACAAACATCCTCAGTGTAACAGCCAGCACCTTAAATCCAATGCCAGCTGAAAGACAAGGAGCACTCCCCATTGCAAACTGGCTCTTGCACATCCAGAACAGGCTTCACCTCAATTCTGAGTCCAGCTTTCTCTTTACCAATTATTATTTTTGTCTTTGTCTTGTCTGGATTTAATTTCAGTTTGTTGTTCCTTATAGTCCATGACTGAGTTTGGGCAACATTCAAGGCTCCTTGTTCTTGGCAGTAGATGATAGGCAGCAAGATTAGAGTGGCCTCAGCATACTGGGGGGATCTCATCCCAAGGATACCAGAGGTGATGGTAGTGAAAGACGCTGAGAGGTCCAGGACAACTACTCAGATGACACTTCCCCCATCTGTTTTCTGGGTACAGTCACCCATTAATGTGACAAAAGCAGCCTCAGTGCTCTATCCAGTACCATAATACGGTTGCTGAAAATACCCTGGGCATTTCCCCTGCCTTTTGTTTTGTTTTGTGATGAGTGTCAAGAAATATATTTTTTTCCTGTCGGAAATGGCGGTGCGGTAGCCGAGGCTTTCAGAACTCTGAAGCCTCGTCCCAGCTGTTCTCCGTGTGTGGTGGATCTTGGAAGGAGAGAGATCACTGAAATACTCCCCTGGACAATGCAGTTAGGACACACATAGCTCAACTGTTTAGAAAGGCCATCAGGTTCAATTCTCCAAGAGTGGATTAAAGGTAAAGGTTTCCCCCGCACATTTGTGCAGTCGTGTCCGACTCTAGGGGCCGGTGCTCATCTCCGTTTGTTAGCCAAAGAGCCAGCGTTGTCCGAAGACGCTTCCACGGTCATGTGGCCGGCATGACGCATGTGGAACGCTGTTACCTGCCCACCGAAGTGGTACCTATTAATCTACTTGCATTTGCATGCTTTCGAATTGCTAGGTTGGCAAGAGCTGGAGCTAGTGCGGGAGCTCACTCCGCATGCAGGGCTAGGGATTCGAACCTCCGAACTTGCGATCTTCCAATCTACAAGCCTGGCGTCTTACCCGCTGAGCCACCACGAGTGGATTAGCATAGGATTATTGCACCTATGTAGGCAATGTAAGAAGATTCCGATCCTATGAATACTTACTAAGGAGTCCCACTGAATTCACTGGGACTTACATTTGAGTAGATGTTCCTAAGAATGCCCTATAAGTTAGCACTTTTGGTACAACTTGCTTAATCAATCTGTTCAAGGTTGTGTGAACCTCAGATGTTTGCTCAGTGAAAAGCCCTTTGTTTGCATGTAGGGTAACAGATTAGTTTTGTACCTTTGCTCCACAGATGTTACATTGTAAATGGGCTTCAGCAATCTGTAGGCTGAATCAGCAAATTCTTGGGAATATTGTGTCTTTGCTCATCCATAATAATAATGGATGTTTTTTAATATTTTATACCTGGCTTCCATGCCTATTAGAGAGAATAATAGTTTCATCTGCATATATTTCTTGTCAGAAATTTAATATATGAATCGTTGAAACACCACTTACAGCCTCATGACTTTTCTAGTAAAATCGCAGATAAGCATGATGCAACCATTCCACTCTTTCAAGTGGGCAAAAAAAAATAGCCATTGTGTCTGGAATTTTGATAGGAAAAAAACAGCTGCATGATGGAAATTGCATTTCTGCACAATGCCCTTAATTGTTTATGCTAGATAGTAAACACTTCTGGCTTACAGAGAGGTAGCTGTGTTAGTGTATTGAAGCAAAAATAACTAAAAAGTCCTATGTCACCTTAAAACCAAGACATGTGATCACATATGCTTTTGCAGACTACAGTTCATCATCAGTTGTCAGAGAGAAGAATACTATATACTATTAACACTTAATTTTAATAGTTAATAATTAATAACCATAGGATGCCACAAGATATGGAGCTCAACATAATGTAAAATAGGCTGTCTTCTTGATTTTATATACAAATGTTAAGTATTTTGCTAAACTAATTTTAGATATGGATTTTATTTATTTTATTATAGCTGAGAAGTTTTATTCGCTACATATGGCGTATTTTATTTGTACTGGTCTATGACTGTAATAAATAAATTGAAATTGAATACTATATACAAATACAGCCTCTGCCTTGATGTATACGAAGGATGTAGTATCCAGGTGGATGTTCTATTTTCAAAATGGCTTTCTCTCATGAGATATTCAGATGTTTTCAGCCCTACAAAGTAGACTAGACTTAGAATCAGATCCCATGGAGGCCTACAACTACTTTTATAGTAACAAAATTTTGCAAGCCTGAATGTGCTTTCCCTCCTCCTTCTTTAATCTTCTTGAGAACTGGGGGGGGGGGGGTAGGAAGAGGGTGCTTGTCTGAGATGTTTTCATACACTTCTCTCTTTACATGGGCTTAAGCCACATTTAACTGTTTGTTGTCTTGGTAATAGATCTTTCCTCCATCAAGGTCATCCTCTCTACTCTCTACAGATACGTTGGGACTGCAGTTCCCAGAATTCTCAGCCATTATGGCCAAGAATCACTTTAGCTTGAAATTCCAGGAGTTGGACTTCCAATATATTTGCAGAGCACTAGGGTGTAGAAGTCTGGCCTACACCACCCACTAAACAAAATGAGGTTTGGGGACTGTGAAAATAGCTGCCAATGCACAATGGGATTTCACAATTCATATAGAACATTTCTGCTGAATTACAAGAGGGGTGCATTACCAAAGGCCTTGAAAGAGTGCTACACCTCCTTCCAAAATTTGCTGTGTACTGCAATTTTTAATGTGACCGAAATAGAAAAGTGTTAAACACATGAGGAAAAAAATTGTGTTACCTGTAGGTTCTCAATGCAATTTTACAGGATCCTGTACTGTATCTAAATATGCATTTAAATAAAATGTATTTTTGTTCAGACCTCATCTCTTTTCAGAGTTCAGCCCCTCATAGGCCTCTCAAAGCTCATGTCCCATGCCTTACCCAGAAGAAAAGTTGCTCACTTATGTTGTAACCTTAGAATGAGAAGTAAATTTATAATTGTACTTATAATTGCTGTAAAGAAGATCAGAAACCACTTCTCTGCATCTTTTTTCTTTCTTTTCTATTTTTCTTCTATTTTTTCCTTTTTGCACTTCTAGCTTTCTTTCTGATTTCTTTCTTTTTCTTCTTCTTACTTTATATTAGTTTGTATTTGTTTTTATCTTCCTTTTTAAAACTTTTAATGTATGTATATATGTATATGTATATATATATGTGTGTGTGTGTGTGTATGTAGTCCTTGGTGCTCTCTGAACCTTGTTGTTTTCTTGCAAACGTTTCATTGCCAGGCTAGGCAACATCTTCAGTGCGAAAAGGGAGTGGGACTTGCTCTCTGTTTATATACCCTGGCTTGTCCTGCCTGTGTTGGTGGAGGTGTTGTTCTCCCCTTAGGAGTTCCTTGATTGGGCTGTTGTTTGCCCATTACCCCCACCAACACAGGTAGGACAAACCAGGGTATATAAACAGAGAGCAAGTCCCACTCCCTTTTTGCACTGAAGACGTTGCCTAGCCTGGCAATGAAACGTCTGCAAGAAAACAACAAGGCTCAGAGAGCACAAAGGACTCCACAGTTCAACCCTCAGCTACAAATATTCTCTTTGATTTGTGTGTGTGTGTGTGTGTGTGTGTGTGTATACACACACACACACACAAATTAAAGCTATAAAAGAGCTTTAAAATGAAGAAGCTGTACATGTGAAGGGGAACAGGTTGCTTAACCATTTATTTTCTTGTAAGAGTTCTTTTCCACATTGCATCCCTAAAGTGGCTCCTTCCCATGCAAAGAACCTATTTCAGTAATTCCAAAATGTCCACAATGCCAAATTTTCCTTGGAAGAGTAACCCTGTTTGGAATCCTAAAGCAAGGCTAGGGAAAAGATAGCAGTAAGGAGGGGTCAGTGCAGGCATGAGGGGGAAATGCATACATGAAAAACATGGAATTCATTTCCATTGTCAATATCCAGTTCCTAAACAGTTTTCTCTATTTTTTTTAAAAAAAGTCGGGTTTTGTCACAAAGATTTGCAAGGAGTGAAACTGCAGCCTTAAAATTCCCCCAACTCCCCAGAATGGCTGAAATTTTTGACCCATCCACTCTAGACATCACCAGCTGTAGTCTCTGGGAGGCCAGCCTTTTTTTTTTTTTTTTTTTTTTACTTTGCCCTGATTTTGATTCTTAGTACCATGTAGGTGTTTTAATTTTTCTCTATCAACTGTGTCTCTGTTCCTTTCCTCTTTTGGTGGAATGTTGGACAAGGCTTCAGATCCCCTGGCCTGGAGAAACTTCAAAGCTGGAGAATACTGGCAACCTATCAAAGGTTTTATAATAACAGTCAAAGTTGGTTCACAAGACTTACTTATTTATTTTTATAAAACTATCCCCCTAGGAAGGAGAAGATAGAAAAGAATAAACAAAGAATAACTATTTGCTGAATCATTCCTGTGGGAAGCTGAGAAAAAAAGAGATGTTTATTAATTTCTGCTGAGAGACTTGGCAAGTTTCTAATGCATCGTTCCCTGACATGGCACCCTTCAGGTATGTTGGTCTAGAATTCCCAAAATTCCTTCAGCCATGCTGGCTGGCGAATATTCAGCGCAGCAGATCTGTTGGGTTTGCTCTTCTCAAAATCCTTGTATGGTCATTCTCTTTATAGGCCTGATGTACTCCACATACCATCAAAATGTAGGCCCCAGAGCATGCCGACCCTGGAAGATCGAAGTGGCCAGGGAGATACTATAAACAAACCCCTCAATAGGATGGAGGGTTATGTGGAAAATGAGCCTTTATGCCTTGTTCAGCAAATAATGTGTGAACCAGATGATATCTCCCCTGACATCCAGATGACCAGAAAATGATACATTTATAAAAACGGCAACCTAAGACATAACTTTACCTTACCATGTGGGCCTACATGTCATACCCAAGACACACGAGTCAACGAATATTAAACTCTCAGAGTTTTACTTTAACAGATAAAAAAGTTTCAGACTGAGTTGGGAGTTGGGGCCATTAAGCCAGAAAAATGGAAAGATACCCATGTGTGATGTTTCACTTCACATCTTTTGTTTTATAATTAGAGGACAATGCAAGGGCAACCAAAAAGACACAGGCTTGTCAAAGGCAATTTGTCCTGCGGGTTGCATGCAGTCTGGAGAGCAGGAGAAAGCGTCCAGCAGGGTGGAGAACCATCAAAATGTAGGCCCCAGAGCATGCCAACCCTGCAAGATCGAAGTGGCCAGGGAGATACTATAAATATAGATGAACCCCTCAATAGGATGGAGGCGTGCCTTCTCTGCAGTAGCACCCGCCCTTTGGAATATCTTGCCCCTGGAGCTGAGGCGAGTTTCTTCACTCCCGACCTTCCGGAAAAACTTGAAGACCTGGTTCTGCCGCCTTGCTTGGGACGGGAATGCCAATAGTTCCTCTTAGGAGTGGCTGGTGCCATGAAACCCACCTTATTATTAACATCTTTGTATTTGGATTTTATATGCAATTTATTGTTGTTGTAATTTTATATTTTTAACTTGTTTGTTGTAAACTGCCTAGAGTTCCTTGGTTGGAAGAGATGGGCGGTGATACAAATTTAAATAATAAATAAATAAATAATAAACAATTCTTCCCAAACCAAGAGGAGGGTTATGTTATAGAAACCAGTTTCTCTAACCTTCAATTATTGGTGTGGACAAGTTTTTAATAGGAATCTTCCTTACTTTCCTTTTTATGTCAACCTTCGTTTCCTTTCTAACCATTTTCACACTCACTGGGTTCATAGTTTGCTTGTTTGGGACTTAGCACACTGTGCGAACTCAGCAACTATGGTTTGTGAATCATAGTTTATGGCTTAGCATGTTATGTTAATCCAGCCAATTGTGGCTTATTGAAGAAATAGTGCTTATCAATTTATATGCTGGCTGGGAATTTGGGGAGCTGAAGTCTGTTTACGTAACAGTTCTACTTAGAAAGGCTGACTTTAACATCTCACTAGACCAGTGTTTCTCAACCTTAGCAACTTTAAGATATGTGAACTTCAACTCCCAGAATTCCCCAGCCAGCCATGGCTCAGCAGTGCTTTGTGAATCAGTTGTTCTGGTTTATTTAAGCATGATTAAGCAAGTTGTGACTTACTGCAACATGTGAACTCAGTCTACAAATATATTTATTTCTACGGTGTGGTATATCTTGTGACTTATTTATACAAGTTAGGGAGCAGTTAAAGGCACAATACCCTTAGCATGAGAATTCTAACCTGGTTATAACATGGCACATGGGAGGGCAAGGGGAAGTTATCTCCCCATAAGAAATTGAGTGTGATGTGATCATTTTTCCATGTGAACCATTTTAGGATCTGGGCAGCCCACACTGGGAGCCTTGACTAGATTGCCAATCTCTCCAAAGCAGAATGAAAACTCTTGATTCCAAAAATCAGTAGAAACGGGGGGAAAAAAGCCTACTGGATTCTCTAGAATACATGCCAACAAACTAGTTTTAAAAGACCATCAGAATGGAAACATTTCCCCTAGTCATGCATGTAGTGTTATTTGTCCAATACTGTACAGTCCAATCATAGCAACTAATTTCAAAATAGAATACAAACCCCATAAAAGGTAAAGGTTCCCCCCGCACATTTGTGCAGTCGTGTCCGATTCTGGGGGTTGGTGCTCATCTCTGTCTGTTAGCCGAAGAGCCAGCGTTGTCCGAAGACGCTTCCACGGTCATGTGGCCGCATGACGCGCGCGGAATGCTGTTACCTACCCACCGAAGTGGTACCTATTAATCTACTTGCATTTGCATGCTTTCAAATTGCTAGGTTGGCAAGAGCTGGAGCTAGTGTGGGAGCTCACTCCATCACGTGGGGCTAGGGATTCGAACCTCCGAACTTGCGATCTTCCGATCGACAAGCCTGGCGTCTTGCCCACTGAGCCACCACACCCCTTTTTACAAACCCCATGGCATACATAATATTTGGTAAGGTGTGAGGCAAGGATCTCTTCTTGTTTTTTTCTTCTTACAAAACAGCTTTCCACATCAAGCCTTTCTGAGAAGGTTAAGGATTACAGCCTTGCTGTAAAGGAAAACAAAACATTATTATCACTAGTGATGGTATGAAGCATTTCAGGGTTATGAATCCAAGAGGCCAGCCAAGCTTAAAAACATCAACAAGTTCAAGCAGACATTCACCCATTATCCCCGAGTTAGATGAGGAAGCAGGCATTATCTGAGATACCAGAATATTATAGGGAAACTATGGCCTTAGTACTTCATGTGAACGCATTTTTTTCTGGCTTCTGACCATGACCCTTAATTTCAGCTGTGCGATTATTGAAAATCAGCTATGTGTTTCCCACCAAAATCGGTAGGGTAAGCCAACAAAGGTTTGACAAAATTTTAAAAACATGAAGAAAATAAAAAAAGAAACCTAGAACAAATATGTTATCTATCCTACACTTGAGACTCTTCATAGCCCCAAGTGCTGTGGTTTTCACCTCACCACATGTTAAGTGCAGCCCCTAAGCAGCCAAGAGTTATATGGGCGGCCATATAAATCTTTTAAATAAACATGTTGTGAGCTGCCCAGAGTTGCTTAACCTGTGTGGCATATTTTTTATTTAAATAAAATAATAAAAATTAAAAAAAATAAAAAATAATATAAAATAAAGAGTTGCCCAATCTGACACCTTCAACAGCTGATGCAGTGCAGGAGGCAATCAGTCATGGCAAGCAACCTGTTGAACAAGAAATCTGACCAGCCATGAATGATCTTGGCATTTCCTGAAGTGATCTGAAATAGAGGCTGGCTTATTCTGTTTCTCTTTCAAATCTCACCTCAGACTTGGCAAATCAGTGCTCATCTGCACAATCTGCTTGTCCTGGAGTGAGAATAGAACATTAACTGTTTCTCAAAGCCAGGAACACCCAGTTTTCTCCTAAACCCATCCCGAGCTGACTTCAAAGGTGATCTCCTTCCATCTTTACTTGTTCTGCATCAAAGGTAGTGTCCCTGACTTCTGCTGGCACAAGCAGTAGTGCAGTTCACCTGTTGCTCTTCATTTCATTGTAAGCAAATGCCCCTGCTCCAATTGGCTAATGTGTGCTGTGGTGGGAATGCCCCCTCCATTGTGGTCACTGTGAACATTTTGTTCTGGGCTGCCAGGCTGCCTGCCTGCTTCGGAAGGGACTATGCCCAGGTGGGTTAGTGGGCCTCTGTCTTTTTTCTTTCTTTCAGGGGTGGACCAGTGATATGGTGAATTTCTGTTTTTTAAAAAATTTATTTCTTTTGATTCATTGGTCTACCAGAGAACAGGTGAAATGGTGGACCATTCTTTTTAAACTAGGTGAAATTGGCAACAACGCTGCCAGTTTCCCCCTGTAGCTCAAGTGACAGGAATGATGGTAACCCTTCCTGCCTTCCTGCCTTCCTGCCTTCCTGCCTTCCTGCCTTCCTGCCTTCCTGCCTTCCTGCCTTCCTGCCTTCCTTCCTTCCTTCCTTCCTTCCTTCCTTCCTTCCTTCCTTCCTTGGATGGCAAGTGGTTAAGTATGAGGGAGCTGTCAATGGAAGTTGCTCATACAAAAGGTCTATCAATGGAAACCATTTGCCCTCAAAGACCTTCCCATGGAAAAGAAAGTGATTGGAGCTTCTTTCCTAGCATGGGTGGGAGGGATACAGAAGCAAGGGTTCTAGAACATTGGGCCAGCATTTCTGCCAAAGCTGAAGACCAGACTGAAATCCCACCGTCATCTTCTTAAAACAGCTTCATTTCCAGCCATTTCTGCATGGAAGACAAGCATCTTACAGAGCTTTCATTTGTTCCAATGTGTAATTCACAACTAACATTAGCCTAATTTAGAAAATAATTGTTAAATATTACCAAAGTAATAAGTATTACCCTTACCCAGCCTGGCACCACCCAAATATGATGGAGTACAATTCCAATTGCCCTCAGTTAACATGGGTAATGACTATGCTGACTAAGAATTATACATAGGGAATTACATATCTGGAGGATATCTGGTCAGGGAGGCAGATGTATATGAAGTGTTCTGAATCACTGAACTTGTGCAAAGTTTTGGTTGTTTTGTTGAACTCCTACCAAAACACAATTTATAATAGCAGTTATGAACCCTGTCACACCATACCAATCCCAAAAGGGAGACAGGAGGTGTGATGGAGAATCAGCTTCCTCAGTTCCAAAGCAAAGGCCAGGAGAGATTTGCTTGTATGCACATTCATTCTGATGAAGAGGCACATGAGAAGAAATGAACTTTGTTTCTGGCTATTTAGAGTAACTGGTTTTGGTTATTTGTAGTGTATTGCAAGTGCAGTATTGACTGTATACAGATGCTGTGTGCAGGTGCTGGGAAAATGGCCAGTTGCTAATGAAAGGTATTCTTTGCATCGGGTAAAACCCTACATCAGGTTGTCAGAAATATGAATGCTCTGGGTGCCATGCTGTTCCTAACTGAAAACATCTAGTCTAAACAACCTTCTGACCCTTCTTCCTGTGCTGGATCTGAGGATGTTGATGACATTTGACATGACTTAAGATCCTTTCATAAAAATATTTCTCCACAGGAAGAAGAAATTGAGAACTTTTATTTCCAAACCAGTCACACTTATTCTATTTAGCAATCCTGAACCAAGAGTATTATTAAAAATACTTCTATGTTCCTTCAACACTGGAAAGACAAATGTATGGCCTTGATTACTTAATGAATTGAAGACCTGATGTTACTTGTGACTTGTACATGAGTTGCTTATCGACAATGAAATATGGTCATGCTTTATTCACACTGTAAAACATTCACACTGTAACACACAAATATATATATAGTTTGATTTGGGCTTTCTGTTTGATTTAATGTTTTCAGCTGTTTTTATGATTTTGTACACCACCCATCGCCCCAGCTCTTGCCAACCTAGCAATTTGAAAGCATGCAAATGCAAGTAGATGAATAGGTACCACTTCGGTGGGTAGGTAACAGCGTTCCGCGCGCGTCATGCGGCCACATGACCGCGGAAGCGTCTTCGGACAACGCTGGCTCTTCGGCTAACAAACGGAGATGAGCACCGGCCCCTGGAGTCGGACACGACTGCACAACTGTGCGGGGGGAACCTTTACCTTTTTTTACACCACCCAGAGTCCACTGGAGTTGGGCGGCGAATTGAGCAAGCATACACTCTTGTGCAATATGCATTTAAGGGAATAAGCTTCCCCCCTTTCACTTTACTTAAGATCTGTTTATCATATAATTTACTTCTGGCATTTGGCTCTCCAAAGATCGATTGTTTCTTCTTGTTCGACCTTGTGGTTGGAAACAGGAAAGAGATCAGCAAAGTAAAACACAGCAAAACCTTTCCTGCAGGAGTCCAGCACATAATTACTGGTCTTTTACCAATCCCATGTTGAGATAATTATTGTTATATAACTATCAAAACATTTGTTTCTAGTACTGCATAATAGTAATTACTGACAAGAACCAGGAAATTGCACAGAGAGTATTTATTGTTGCCAGCATGAAGGGTGAATAAGCATTTTCAGAGTTATGAGCTACACACATTATTTCTTTATCCGATTCCTAAATTTCAAATATCCGGACTTGCATAAAGAAACCTCAAATCTAAGAATACACCTTTCACACATGAGTTTCCAAGTTCTTAGAATGGATTTTTAATGGTATATTGTGGATACCACTGCAATGAGGAGGAGAAGGAATAAAGCACCAATTATTTTAACTGCTGTGTGAAGACAGCAGTTCCCTTTTTTGATAGAGGACTTGCACAGAAGATTGCAGTTAACAGCAAGGAGACATTATGGATTATATAAAATGGTGCACAAACATACAGCACGTAGGAAGGAAAAAAGCTAGATAGTAGAAAAAGAACATATGAATAAATCATACCCTGCATTTAGTTATAAGCTTTTGAAATTATAATTACCTGAACCCCCGGACCCTATCTAACTTTCACATTCATTATTTGAATTCTGTTGATCACTAACAAAAAAGATTATGGGTTCTTTGATTTTTAACATAGGAGACAATCATAAATGAATCTCTTGTCTTCATATGAAGCAGACATCCCTGTTTATGTGTATGTGTGTATTCTCTCTGATAAATTTGTTTCCTGCTTTCAGAGAGCTTTCACACAGAGCAGTTTTCGAAATGGTACTTCTACTGTAGTTCAAATGTATCTATTACATACATATTAACGTGTTAGATTAGTGGTTATTTTAACTTGCTCAGAAGTTATTCACATTTTCTTCTTTCTCAGCAATACTATGAGGGTTTTTAAAATGCATATATTAGAGCAGTGTTTCTCAACCTCGGCCACTTTAAGATGTGTGGACTTCAACTCCCAGAATTCCCCAGAATCCCTGTGCATTATCCTCAACACATTTGTAAAAATAATACATAAACATAGTTGTTTGGATTTCAGCTACATTTTGATTTAAATGTAAGTATAGTTGAGAGCTCAGCGGGTAAGACGCCAGGCTTGTCGATCGGAAGATCGCAAGTTCGGAGGTTCGAATCCCTAGCCCCGCGTGACGGAGTGAGCTCCTGTGCTCGCCCCAGCTCTTGCCAACCTAGCAATTCGAAAGCAAGCAAATGCAAGTAGATGAATAGGTACCACTTCAGTGGGTAGGTAACAGTGTTCCGTGCGCGTCATGCCGGCCACATGACCGTGGAAGCGTCTTTGGACAAGGCTGGCTCTTTGGCTAACAAACTGAGTTGAGCACCACCCCCTAGAGTCGGACATGACTGTGCAGAGGAAACCTTTACCTTTACCTTATATTTGATCAACTGGTTTGTGGAATGGCATTTACAATTAATAAAAAAATAAAATAATGGGCTGTTGGTTTGGCTGTAAAGTTATTAAAACAATTTATTTTATCATTGTGGGTTTTTATTAAATACTTCTATGCTGCTTCAGTCAGGTGAATCTAAGCAGCTTACAAATATAATAAACCATAACAAAATAATTGATAACACAATCTGTAAAACTGTAACATTCACTGCAATTAACTATAAAATTGTAAATAAACAATAGTGCCATATATCTCCTAGGCATCTATCTCAATTTTCATTCCCAAATACTTGCTTGAATAACCAAGTTTTTAACAACTCCTAAGTATTAATGGGGATGCCTTTCTCTGCGGAGTTCTGATACTTATTTCCAGGTCTTCTCACAGAGGGTGGACACTCTTAATGAGTGCTCTCTATCAGCACACTCCAGGCTGGCAGATTCTACTCGAAGCAAGAGGCCTCATAGATATCTAAGTCCTAAATCATGTAGGGCTTTATAGGTTGTTACCAGCTCCTTGAATTGCACCTGGCATCAAACTGATAACCAATGCCGATAACACAGTACGGGCATTATGTGGGAGTATTGGCACATTCCGATATATGGGCTTCTACATCCTTTACCAGCTGCAGTTTCCTGATGGTCTTCAGGGACAGACCCATGTACATTTTTATTTAAAGTGTGTTTTTATGGTGACTACAGTGGGGGAAAAAAAAGATGTTGACCATCATAAGGAAAGGAATAAACTGCAAATACAGATCTACTGTGTGACTACACTTAGAAAAGAATTCAAGACACTTTACATCATGGGGATACTGTAGAACAGTATTTCTTCAACTTTTTACCAACAGCACCAAATAATGTTTTTTAATGAGACACATAGGATTGTTTCTTTTGTTAAAAGGAAAATGAAAGAAATGAAAGAAAACATGTTTTAATAATACTCTTTATTTTATTTTTTAGATTTTTTTTATCCTGCCTTTATTATTTTTATAAAAAATTCAAGGTGTTGAACATACCTAATACTCCTTCCTCCTCCTATTTTCCCCACAACAACCCTGTGAGGTGAGTTGGGCTGAGAGAGAAAAGTCACCCAGCCAGCTTTCATGCCCAAGGCAGGACTAGAACTCAGAGTCTCCTGGTTTCTAGCCTGTGCCTTAACCATTACATTTTCCATTACATTTAGCATCTACTTTGATATTTTATCCTAGTTTTGAGTGCTGAAAATCCACTTTCACAAAGATATAGAAGGAAAAGATAAAAGGATCTCCAATGACTTGTCACTTAAACGTTTTGTGATGTGTTATCCAAAAGTCTTCTAGTATGACTGTTTTCAATTGTCTCAGTATGATGATTGAGGATAGCTCTGCCATCCATGAATGAGAGGACTCTACTTCGCCCTTAACATCACGATGGGACACTTTAGCTACGAGCCGAGAATTTTGAATCAGTGCCAGAAAGCTGCCAAGCAACCCTCAACCCTCAACGCTTCATTTTCTTTTCTTCCTTGTTCAACTTCCTCATTATGAACACTCCCAGGGGTTCTATTAATCATCTATAAGCTCTTGGACTTCCTCATTGCAAACTGTCCACTTCCCAAGGGTGGCTTTCAGATACCTGCCATAATGATGAAAGAGACTTTTCTAAATGTGGCGTGGTTTATGGGTAAAACAGCTGGTTCAGTAATGGATTTGAAGCCAGGTACTTACTCACAAGGAAAATTGCCAAGAGTGCTATGGAGCAGAGCTAACAAGCTTTTCTTCTTAGCTACTGCAAATTTCTCCCCCTCAGTTGCATTTTCCTTCCTTGGAATATCTGTCATTCAAAAAAAATCACATCGCTTTCTGTCCTTTCTGTCTTGGGCAGAGAACACCTTTGCACAGCAATAATTAATTGATTTCCATCATGAACAAAATTACATGTGCCAATTTTCTGTCTTTTGTTAAGGCTACCAGATATGGACTTTTGATATCATCTAGCAATTCTCCAAATTTCTACAGCCCGCATCTGGTAGCACTACTGCTATTAAAAATGTTTTGGCCTTTAAAACAATGGAAAAAAAGGGGGGGAAAAAGGAAAAATGCCCTCACACAAATACATATTGGGTTTGTCATATATGTATATATGTATATAAAGTTTTACCTAACAGTTTCAGTAAGGATAAGCATATTTCATTATAATTGTTTGTACAAGATCTATGTCTGTAAGCAACTTACTCATAAGTTACAAATAATATCAGGTCTTCAAACCATTGAGAAATTGGGCCATAGATGTATCTTTCCTGTGCTGAACAGCAACTCTCTTAGCAATGAGAATGATGTGGAGAATCGATTCCCATTGTCCATGGAGTTTCTATGGACTATTTCCATGTAATAAGTATAGATCAAAAATATGTATAGAGCCAGTATGGTCTAGTGGTTAAGGTGCTAGACTAGAAACCAGGAGACTGAGAGTTCTAGTTCTGCCTTAGGCATGAAAGCCAGCTGGGTGACCTTGGGCCAGTCACTCTCTCAGCCCTAGGAAGGAGCCAATGGCAAACCAGGAGACTGAGAGTTCTAGTCCTGCCTTAGGCATGAAAGCCGGCTGGGTGACCTTGGGCCAGTCACTCTCTCTCAGCCCAACTCACCTCACAGGGTTGTTGTTGTGGGGAAAATAGGAGGAGGAAGGAGTATGAGGTATGTTCGCCGCCTTGAGTTATTTATAAAAATAATAAAGGCGGGATAAAAATTAAATAAATAAATAAATACTGATGCCCAAAAATATTAAATCCTCTCTCAAATGACTGTTTAATTACCTCTTCCCAGAATATAACTGTTTTAGGACACTGCAAAGACATATCTTTTAAGAAGTGTTATTCTCATTGCATCTCTGACAATACAATGGTTTACTAATTCCCTTTCTATACAAATGCAATGGGGTTCAACAAGTCCAAAATATTATTTTAGTTGAATATGCCATAGTCTGAAATCTGTTGAAATTCTCTGATAGAGACATCTTCCATACAACAGTTTTTAAAAATGTCCAGTAAGTTCTGGATTACTCTGTAGCACCAATTTAGCATGAGAAAAATGATCAAAGTACATTTTTCCAGAAATGTTATATGCAATTTTTGAATCAATGTAATAGTGAGAGGAGATATGTTTGAATTACTACCTTTTGAATATTGTATTATAAAGGTAGTCCAGTTAACTAATGGTGTTATGTGTGAATAAAGGGCCCAGGCAGGAGAATTTATGCTAGGTGAAGCTGTCAAAAATTTGGTACTAGTCAAAAGGTATACATAATGGTATTATTTAAGATTTGGAAAACCAACCCCTTCCCCCCACTTAACTGTCAAATGCATCTTTTTCAAAGTATATTTGGAACTGAAAATCTCTCTCATCTCTCTCTCTTTCTCTCTCTCTCTCTCTCTCTCTCATCTCTCTCTCTCTCTCTCTCTCTCTCTCTATCTATCTATCTATCTATCTATCTATCTAATCATCTCTCCCTATGGGTGGTATGTGTCTTCCTCAACCTTGGGTCCTCTACCAGAGGCGTGGGAGTTTGAGGGTTCTGCGCAGTATCTTAGCTGTTCCTAGCACTGCACTCTTCTGGACAGAGAACTCTGATGTTGTTCCTGGGATCTGTTGGAGCCACTCTCCCAGCTTGGGAGTCACAGCCCCAAGTGCCCCTACCATCACTGGGACCACTTTGGCCTTCACTTTCCACATCCTCTCTAGTTCCTCCTTCAGGCCCTGGTAGTTCTCCAGCTTCTTATACTCCTTCTTCCTGATGTTGCTGTCACTTGGCACTGCTACATCTATCACCACCACTGTCTTCTGGTCCTTGTCTAATACCACAATTTCTGGTTGATTGGTCAGTACCTGCCTGTCCATATGGATCTGGAAGTCCCACAGGATCTTAGCCCTGTTATTCTCCATGAACTTCTGTGGAATCTCCCATCTGGACTTGGGAGGGTCTAGCCCATACACTGTGCAGATGTTCCTGTGCATAATGCCAGCTACTTGGTTGTGCTGTTCAGTGTATGCTATTCCTGCATGCATCTTACACCCTGCCACAATGTGTAGGACTGTCTCTGAGGCCTCTCTGCACAGTCTGCACCTTGGATCCTGTCTAGGTGTGGTAGACCCCTACTTCTATGGATCGGGTGCTTAGTGCCTGTTCTTGTGCTGCTATGATCAGTGCCTCAGTGCTGTCTTTTAGTCCAACCCTTTCCAGCCAATGGTAGGATTTCCCAACAACAGCCACCTCAGCTATCTGTCAATGGTACATCCTATGCAGGGTCTTGTTTTACCATGGCACTTCCTCTGCTTGATCTCCCTCCCATGTCTGCTGCTGCCTCAGGCATTCTCTCAGCAGTTCATCTTTGGGTGCCATCTTACTGATGTACTCCTGGATGCTCTGGGTTTCATCCAGGGCAGTGGCTTCGACACTCACCAGACCCCGCCTGCCCTCTTTCCGGATATATATGAAATCCACACAAGATATAGTATTCTGTGAATTATTTTCATTTTGAAAGCATTTACCCTACCCAAAAGGTAAGGCACAGAGACTCCCATCTATCAATATCCAAAGAAATATCTTCATAAAATGTATTTATATTTAATGTAATTATTTGAGAAATATCAGATGCAATAAGAATATCAAACTAGTTAATACATTTGGTACATTTATGAAAATAATTACTGAGTATATTAATAAACAGATATTTGTGTATTGGCATCAGTTCTGACTTAGACTAATTTACAGAATAGCCCACAATTCACCCAAACACATAAATCAAGTATTTCAAAGATGGAATTGAAGTATGAAGTTCAGAGATAAATAATAAATTATCATCAGCATATAATACCAATTTATCCTCTAATGAATTATGCAAAAAGCCACAAATATTGTGATCTTGTCTTAGCACAAGCTAAGAGTTCTAACCAAATATCAAAAATTACTATCCTCAAATAAACGTGTCTCTTCAGCTGAACATTTAAAATACTGAACGGAATAGAATAGAATAGAATAGAATGGAATGGAATGGAATGGAATGGAATGGAATGGAATGGAATGGAATGGAATACTTTATTGGCCAAGTATGACTTAAGGATACTAGGAATTTGACTTCGGTGCAAGAGCTCTCAATGTATTTACCTAACATCAAAAAAATAAACAATAATAAATTATACAATCGAGAAAAGAAAAATTAAAGAAAAAAATAATACTACAGCTATTTAACTAACACATACTCATATTTAAAGGGAAAATTAAGGGACAATTTAGGGATATTTTGGGAATTAAGGGATATTTTGGATGAATTTCCTGTTTATGTGTAGCCTCTAAAGCCCCAAGCTTAACACCACCAACACCCAACAGCAAACCTGGCAGCACATTTTTTTTTGCTGTTTTTTAATGAAGAACACCCCCCCCCGACAGGTTTGTTAATCTTTGGCACACTTAATATATCTATTTTGAATAAAAATAACCCTCAGGAACTCCCTTTAAAGGGTCAACATATTTGCAACCCCGTCTCCTGATACCCCTGGCATCATTCCTGAAAGCCCTCAGAAGCCAACATTTGTTTAAAAACAAACTAAAGAAAAATGGTGGCTTGCAGGCAACAACATTACTCATCATATGCTAAGCCCTAATGAGATTTGTTTGTGATTTAGTATGCTGCGGGATCTGTTTGATTTGTATGCTTTTTACCTTAGCACAGTGTGTGAACCAACTCTTAGGGGCCAATTCTCTCTGGAGACATCCAGTCAGATATCTCTCCCAATCGAAGAGAATATTTCTAGCTCAGGGTTGAACTATGGAGTCCTTGGTGCTCTCTGAGCCTTGTTGTTTTCTTGCAGACATTTCATTGCCAGACTAGGCAACATCTTCAGTGTGAAAAAATATATATGATTTTTTCACACTGAAGATGTTGCCTAGTCTGGCAATGAAATGTCTGCAAGAAAACAAGGCTCAGAGAGCACCAAGGACTCCACAGATATCTGTCCGTTGACAGGACTGGCTCTGGACATTCCCTCTTGTTGTACAGTTAAATTGCAGCACCCTTAAATTATTCTTCTATAGATCTTTTTTAAAAAGAATTTCTGTAGCTCATGAACTTTATTTATGGGTTATGTTTTTTATTGCTAACAAAGTCTCTGCTGCTTTATTGCTCATTTTGAAATCCTGTAACTTTTCTGCAGAGCTCACTCTTTACAGATAACATTCTACAGGTCATGTTCAAATATGGGGCACCTTCTACCTATTTCTATGTATGGTCTTTTTCTGGCAGTGTTTTTATAAGATACTTAACTTTTTTCTTTCTTCATTGAGAGGTAGAAAGTGTGGAGGAGGGAGAACTTACTTTTAAATCAAACAAACATTTTAGTCAAATTATGTTTCATAATAGTCTATTGAATGCTACATTTCAGAGTTCCTTGAAAAAAGCAGGTTCAATTCCTGATGAATTGCCCTTAAATAATAGTTTTGACTGTGACACTGTCCATGCGCACATAGCAAAGCTTACCTGCTAGTTAACAATGCTTCTCTTTTCACAATGCTTAAAGAGTTGTGACCTTTTGAACTGGCCCTTTTGGTTGAGTTTCAGACAGGTGATTAAAACTGTTAGGTTGTTCTGCTGAGTGATTTTCAACAGAGCATCCAAGCAGACATGGAGAATACCAGCAGCTGGCCCTTCCCTTCATGCTCACCTACCATTTTGACTGATACAGACCCCTGAAATCAGCAGTGGCTCATAATCACAGAAAAAAAAAACCTGCCATTTTCAGGATTCCCTGAAACTCAGGATAGTTTTGGATCCTCTCAGAACAAAACCTGCACTACTCTGCAACCACTGGAAAGTCATTGTGGGGTCTTCTATGTTCTCTGTGCTAGAAAGACGGTGCATGGGAGTGCTTGTTGTTGTAGGAATTCTGGGATGGTAGTATCAGAACTCCACGCAGCTTCTTATTAGTATATAGCAGAGTAGAAGCATTCCCATAAACTTACACAAGGCTTAATCAGTTCAAAAACACAAAATAAACACACTTCACACGTTAATGTAAAGTTACATAAAAAAGAGTTTACAATTTTATTGTAACTCACAGTTCCTTAGTAGAAACAGTCCATGCAAGCGAGCAATTGGTTCCGACCAAACCCACAGTCTTCCTTAATGTGGCTTTGCTGTATGGAAGTATGTGAAACGTGTGGCAGCAGCTATAGCTGCCACCCTCCTTGGTAGGAGATCCGAGCAGAAAGAGAAAGAGAAGGGAACAGGAAACAGGAATTCAGCCCCTCCCACACAAAGCAAGTAAGATTAGGTTACAGCAGAGGCTGCTTCCTCCATCAAGCTTGTGTGAGATGTGCTTGGTTGAAACCCGATCTCTAACAGTTGTCCAGGCCTTTGCTGCAGGATTTGGGAGGCTGCTTCCCTATCACAGCCCCCAGCTTCCTGTTAGCCCTGGAAAGCACTTTCCATACTGCACTGGATGAGGTTGATGTGGAAGAAGTTTCCCTTGCATTTGAAGGAGCTTCCCATCCTTGCAAATCCAACAGTTTGTGGCACTAAGAGCATTAGTTTTGTTCTTTTAAAAAGTTTGGTTTTGTCCTCATAATTTTTGCTATTAGCTGTTTTAAAGCTTTGACATTCTTTTCAAGTTTTAAATTGTCAACATTGTAAGTTGCTTTGGGAGCCTTTTCTTGGCCAAAAGATAAAGAGAAATTACTTTATAAAGACCTGAAATGAATGCTTTACATAGCCAGGAACATAACATGCTATAATACCAAGATGACTTTGTTCCTGAAGAGCAGAGTTGTATTTATTGTTGCTTTGTGCTTGGGCATTGGCTTGTAAACGGAGATAATCCCTGATTAATGTTATGTACAAGCAGATAGCAACCATTTTTAAACCAAGTTTGCCCTTGTGTTCATTTAACACCCACATTTCCTTTAAATCTCTCCTTTGCGGAGCAGTTAGCAGCCCTTCCAGGGTGCAGCTCCCACCTGGAAAATCATCTGGGGGAGGGGCTGAAAATCTGATATAGTACTGCCATTTGGTAAACAAAATTCTGACTGGCTTCATTTCTGCCAGTTTCAGGATTTCCTGAAACAGAGTATAGCTTAGAGCAGTGTTTCTCAACCTTGGCAACTTTAAGATGTGTGGACTTCAACTCCCAGAATTCCCCAGCCAGCATGGTCAGCTGGGGAATTCTGGGAGTTGAAGTCCACACATCTTAAAGTTGCCAAGGTTGAGAAACACTGGGTTAGGGTCTTCTCAGAGGACCTCGGTGGCTCAGTGGTTAGGACGCTGAGTCAGAAGCCGTTAAGGCTGACAGCTCGGCAGTTCAAAACCCAGAGCGTGAGCTGCGAGCCGGAGTGAGCTCCCAGCAATTAGTCCCAGCTTCTGCCAACCTAGCAGTTCAAAAGCATGCAAATGTGAGTAGATAAATAAGGTACCACTCCGGTGGGAAAAATTACAGGGACATGAAAGGAGCCTCCTCGGGCGTTCCCCGGGCAACGGTGATGTCACCGGCAAATCCTTTCACTACAAAAGCACCTCGGTGCTTCTGACACACACAAAAAAGGGGTTTTCTCAGAACAAAGACTGGGGGCTCAAACTGGTTGGTTTGATTTGGCAGGATACTTACTATGTTGGTAGCAGTCCTTCACTTTCCCAATCTTCTTCTCTCTTTATCTCTTTTGTTCTACAAATTACACAACACGATTGGCATACACTCCAACTAGAGTGGCCAGATCACAGCTTTAGAAACTTATTTTGAAATGTAAAAGTGGAGATGAAGCACTTTACTTTTTGAAAGGCTCTAAACAGCTCAAAAGAGGAAACCCCACTCCTAATGACAAAATCCTCTCCAAACTAAATTAGAGTAGCAATTAAGGAAAGACATGTCAGCTCAGCCCTATTAAAATATTATTTACCCACTAATTATATGAGGCTAGAATATATATTTTTCTGGATTAAATAAATGAGTGTATTATCCACTGGATGGACTATATGTAATCTTATAATGACTCCATTTACACCTCTGTCCTTTTGGCATAATCTATGGGGAAATGTGTATAGCCTTTTAAGGTATTTAGGGGATACAAATAATTCAGAACTCCAAAGACATATTTTCCCTTTGAGAGTCGGCCACCTGAGACGCCATACAACCTTCAAACTCAGTATTTGCAGTCCCTGTAGTTCCCTCCAACCCAACTGCTAAGGACCCTGATGTTCTGAGGTGGGAGTGGGAAACACCTAAAGTAATGCAAGTAAAGTTGAAAAACAAATTGCTCCTCCTTGCAAACTCAGGAAGAGGGCAGAAAATACTGGCCTTGTTTGAGGGCTGATCTCCACTTCCTGCTTGTCCCAGTTGTGAGGACAGACCACCAACCATTCACAAGGACAGAAAATGATGACATTGTCCTCAGCCTGTTGGAAGGCAACCTCCACCTGAGATTTCTAGCTCTGCATCAAAAGTAATGCATTCCCCATCTACTGGCCCAAGCAGGGCCTTCTGGTTCACCTGCTGCACTTCCTTCCATCTTACACAAGTGCCTCCAGTCTAACTGACTGGTGTATCCCCTGGTGGATAGAACTTTCCATCCCCACTCTCTGCCTTTGGTGGCCATTTCATACTGGGCTGCTGGATTGCCTCCATGAAAGACTGGACCTTTCCTTTCCTTTCCTTTCCTTTCCTTTCCTTTCCTTTCCTTTCCTTTCCTTTCCTTTCCTTTCCTTTCCTTTCCTTTCCTTTCCTTTCCTTTCCTTCCCTTCCCTTCCCTTCCCTTCCCTTCCCTTCCCTTCCCTTCCCTTCCCTTCCCTTCCCTTCTTTCGCACCTGCCATTCGGAAGCCAGTGACCGTCAGTACGGACCTCCCTGGGAAGAACTGTAAAGCTTCTGTTCTTTCTCCTGCTTTCACCAGTGCTCACAAGACATGCCCATAGAAAGGAAAGCAATTCCATTCTGGCATGGGTGGAGATGAAAAGAAGCAGTGGCATCCATCCATTGGGGCTGTGTTAACTACCATCCAGATAGATCACCTGCCCAAAGGGGAGGAAGGGAGTGAAATCTGGAAAAGGGTTTCTGGAAGGTTTCATTTCTAGCTGTGGGTGACAAGCAGCTGAAGGCTGCACTGCAGAAAAGCCTTGAGTGTGCCCATTTTGTGTCATTAGCCTGCCCAGTATGGCCGTGGCCCAACTCATAAATCTGAGATATGCGGTCCCCAGGTTCCAATAGAGCGCCCCTCTCTGTTAGAGGTGTGTGATGACCCTGAGTTCAAATCCCCAATATACACTTCTCAATGCTTCATTAGAATTAATTCATTAGAATTAGTTCATTAGAATTGCAGAATAAGCTTTATTAAGGATACATGTAATTCAAAGCATTTTCAAAGACCCGAATGAGGTTTCCCACCAAAAGTCTAAAAGTTGAAATCTCCCCTGCCCCCCAAACGCCAGCCCACTCTTCAGTTCCCACGCCGCAGCCAACACCTCCTAGCTGCTTCTCGCAGGTGCGCGGCCTTGAAGCTGGGATCTTGTTGCTTGTTCCCGACGCATGTTAGTACTGGCAGGATTCTCATTCAAGCGATCCTGAGCAGGTGGTAGGAGTGACTACTTTTTGCATGAGTGTTTTTGGATAGATTTCTTTCCGTCTTAGCAGCAAAGCTAGAGAAATTAGACTGACTAGAGTGCTCCCTAAAATAATTTTAGGAGAGCATAAGAGGTAACAGAAAAATATAATCTACTTGGTTGACAATAGACAGATCCATGAGAGGTGCTATCTTATGGACCCTGAGACTTGGGGATTGTACAGATTCCCTTCTCTGATATGGTGGGGACAGGGGGACAAGGGAATGGACAAAGTCGGCATTTTATGGGATGGTGAAGTAACAGTAGTAAAAACTTCACCTGTTAATTTCTTCCACTCACGCAGCCACTAATGGTGCTGAAGAACTCTCAGTAGTTAAACAAGTTTTGGCAAATAGCCCCAGTATGTGGCCAGAGACGCTGGGAAGAGCAAGAACTAGATGTCAGACAGGCAGAGCTCTCTTTGTTTGCCTTTGGGGTTTGTAAAATTAGGCAACATTTGCATGCAAATATTGATTCAACCGGCACTAGCTCTTCCTCTCTCTTGTTGCTTCAGCTCAGCCTCTTTGCAGGGAAGCATACCATGCTGAATTTTATTAGCTTTCTGTGAACAGTGTTTGCTAAGAGATGGGGGCTAGGGTTGGACTTGGTCCTTTTTGTGCTAAACCTATGTGTTTGAAGTTCTAAGTGTCCTAGAAGGAGGTACAAAGGAGAAGTGGAGAGGGAATGAGATTGCTCCTTATCCCCCTCTCAGTCCTTGGGATTATAGATTTTTGTCCACAAAGTAAATATTTTAAGCAGATGACTATTCTTTTGGCATCTAATTTTTATTCAGGATATGTTACTCCGAATCATTTTTTTCAGCCACCTTTGACCAAAATAATTTTTGCAGGGCTTTTTCTCAGATGGCCATTTTATTGTTCATCAGAGAGATTTCCCACCCAACAAATTTAGGGAAGAATGAAGGAAAAGAACTCTGCCCAATGCTTCTTCTCAATAGCTGTTTACTGTTGTGTGGGATAGCATCTGAGTTAGTGCACTATCATCATAATATAAAAAATTACATCTTTTTATATTGTTCCCATATCCTGAGATGGTAAAAAGTAGGGAATATAGGAAACTTGGGAGCTTTCTAAATACTTGTCGTATTTAGTAACATATAGGTAGAAGCAAGCTATATGGTCATTCATCAAATCAGTTATGTTCCCTTCTTTCCCAGCAGGGGGGTCCACAGTGGGGTCAAAAAAGTAAAAATGGCGCACGTCATAATGCACATAAAAAAGGGGGAAGCTTTGATCACATTGTTGTGGCTGCCATCTTGACTTTTTGTCCCGCTCCCTGTGGACATCCCTATTTCCAGAAAGAGTGATTCCTGCACCTGAATTGACCTTTGGGAGACAAGAAATATTTTGAAATGTTCAGAGAATATATTGGCTCACTAACCAAATAGTGGGCATATCTAATCACAAAACACCTATTTGCTAGAAGGTGAACTAGTTCTGGACATTTTTATTTAGTTCTTTGATTAGATTTATTAACAGCTAAACTCTAAGCAGTGCACAAAATAAAAGCAGCAATACAATATCATAACAATACAATAAATAAAACTGCAATAAAGAAATAACAACTATATCTCCCCATTTGGTACTGATCTCACTCCAGCTGTTTAATCCAAGGGCCTTTTGGGGGAGCAAGCTGTTCAACAGGAGGGAAGCTGCCACTGAGAATGCCCATTTCTAATCCCCCTCCCATCATCCTTCTCAATAGGGGGAGACCTGGAACAGGGACTCTATTGCACCTGGTTTCCAATGGCCCAAGGGACTTTGCTGCAACCAAGATACGCCAGGCTGGTGCTTTGCTTTGCAGTGCAGCATGACAACATTTATTACTTATTTTAAATAATATATATTTTTAAGAAAGTTGGTTGGAACAAGGAATCTTGGTGATAGCAAGGGAGGTGTCTGGGGCATCATGGTGTCTATTCTGAACTAAGGGATGCTTTCAGTTCATTATCTTCCAAATTGCTAACTTTCTGCTGTCCTACATGCATACACACATATGTGGAGGCATATATACAGACACAATTACTCATGACTCTACGTCCACATAGATACCATGGGTAATCTTGTCTGTTCTTTTCACTGGCTGGTTGTCCAGTTAATTGGCAAGAAATGGATTGCTGATTTCCTTTCACCGTCTTGTTTCAGTTTGCTAATTATATGTACAATGATGACCAGAATCACCAATTTTCACTGCTAATGATTGGGGGGAGAGGGGGGAAACACAAGCAATCTGCAGTGAGTTGCTTGGAGGTCAGGTAGAAAGAGGAAAAGGGTCGAATTGTGAATGGGTGGAAGTTATTAGCGCATATTTGGGTGAAGGATGCATGGGTGTGCAAGTTAGTAAATATGTGTACATATTTGTGGGCCCTGATTGCAAACCCAGCAACTTGTGCAGCCTTGGGACAGAAAAAACTGTCCACTCCTAATGCATCCCAGCTGAGCAGTGTCAAATCTGATGAGGATGTGAATGGGAGACTACCAGAAATTCCAAGCCTATAGAGTAGGTGAAAAACATCTGCAGAGAAGGCAAGGCAAGCCAAGTCTCCACTATTGTCAAGAGAACTTGAGTTCTACTGGTGGGATATATTTGTCTTTTCCTGTAGATCAGGGTTTCTCAACCAGGGTTCCGTGGAACCCTAGGGTTCTGCAAGAGGTCACTAGGGGTTCCCTGGGAGATGATGATTTATTTAAAAAATTATTTCAAATTCGGGCAACTTCACATTAAAGAGGTAAGTTTCATTCTTTATTTTTAGTTTAAGAACACTGTTAATGCATATATACAGGCCTACACAGGAAACAAATATAATAATTTTGTAACTTCTGGCCTATATTTGAGCCTGAATGTGCAGGGGTTCCCCGAGGCCTGAAAAAAATTTCAAGGGTTCCTCAAGGGTCAAAAGGTTGAGAAAGGCTGCTGTAGATGCTTGAGCAATTACCTTCTCCAACCTCTAGTGGCTTTCCCATTCAAAGCACTGGAGACGCTTGGTTATTCAGAAACCATCTTCTAGCACAGTGCTTTCCAAACTGCCGCCGTTGGCGACACACCAACGGTGGCAGTGGCGGCGGCACGGTGGCACGCGCGGCGGCGGAGGTGTGCACGGCGGTGGGGGCATGTGCGGTGGGGCGCACAACCCGGAAGCGGTGGCGGGGGTGTGCACGGCGGCGGCGTGCATGGCAGTGTGCATGGCGGCGGGGGCGGCCTTGTGTTTTCCGCTAAAACGCGGAAGCGCTGATGGCATGCCGCTGCCGTCGTCGCTGCCACTGCCATCGTCGCTGCCGATGCCGTTGTCACTGCCGCCAGCGTCAATGCTGCTGCCGTGCGCACCGCCGCCGCCGTGCGTGCTCCTGCGCCGCCGCCGTGCACACCCCCGCCACCGCTTCCGGGTTGTGTCGCGACACACTAAACTGTGTTGCGACACACTAAAGTGTCGCAACACACAGTTTGGAAAGCTATGTTCTAGCATAGAGCTTTCCAAACTGTGTGTCGCGACACAAAAGTGTGTCGCCACACACAGTCTGGTGTGTCGCCACACAACCCAGAAGCGCTGATCATCATCAGCGCTTCCGGGTTTTCCCGCGGCGACACACCAACTGCAGCGCGCAAAACCCGAAAGCAGCAGCAGCACTTCCGGGTTTTTGCGCGCTGCCGCACTTCCGGGTTTTCCCGTGGTGACACACCAACACCGGTTGGTGTGTCGCCGCAGGAAAAACTTTGGAAAGCCCTGTTTTAGCAACTAGCTTCTATAAAGCCATATCAGATTAAGGTTAATTGCTTTTTCACTAGCAGTTAAAAAAAGAAAAGAAATTGGGGAAAGAAAACTAGAAGATTAAATACATAAAGAGACGTCTTTTGAAAATCATATGCCAACTTTCCCCATCTGGTGCCTCCCAGATGTACTGGATACACAAATGCATGCATTTATGTATGTGTGTATGCATTTATTTATCACATTTATAGACCCCAGCAATCTTGAAGAACTCTTGGCAGCTTGTAAGATAAAATACACGATACAATATACAGTAAAAATGCACAAATAAAAAGTCTACAAACCAATGAAGAAACACCAGAATAACATTAAGTAAGAAAGCCAAATTATAACCCAGCCAAGATGGAATCACAGCCCAAACATTCTCCGGGAGGGCTCAGTTCTGTGCTGCTTCCAGAAGGCAGTCAGGGTGGGAGCTAACCGTATGTCCACAGGGAGGCCTTTCCAAAGGGCAGTGCTGCCTAAAGTGGGGACCAATAGCAGCTTCTCTTGGGTAGATTGAGCTGGTGGGGCCAATTCCAATGGGAGAATGTGGTCCTGCAGATAACTTGGCACCAAGCCATGTAGCATTTTATAGGTTAGCACCAGCACTTTCGATTACACCCAGCAGCCTATTAGTAACAGATTTTAATCTGTTTAGATTAAGATCGGTACAGATTTTAATCTGTATTTACTTTTAGTTTCATTGTAAACCACCCAGAGTTCTTCGTGTGAGATGGGCGGTGATGAAATTTGAAATATAAATAAATGAAATAAATAAACAGTGTAGGTGTTGTGGATAAAACCTGCCTCACTTAAAACAACCAAATCACGTTGAAGATACAACATAAATTTATTAAGCATGCGTACCGTTACAGTGTACACTGAGCTCCCAGCAAAGCATTGGTAACTTGCTGAGCAGTCCTGAGCAAAAGCAGAACCACAGCTTATATCTCTTTGGCCTAGGACATTTCAAAGACAGGACAAACTCAAAGGCAGACACAATGTAAATTACAGCATGACTGTTGGCCAAGAAGGCCCGAGACTCAGTGCAAGTTGTCACCCAATAAACCACACCGAGGCGGGAAGGTCCTTTGTTCTCTTTTATTTCTGTGCACAGCAACAAGAGGGGGCTCCTGCCCAAGTGCAAGAGCCCCGAACAACACACCTGACTTCTCCTTTACACATTTTCTAGCAAGGAAATAAAGGCAACAAAATTTCTTTATTGGCTATGTCTTTTAGCCCTTGCGCAGTAACTCTACATGCTGCATGCTATCCCATAATATCCCTTAGCATGTTCTATGTTTTCTAAGACCCCCACTTTAGGGGTGTGCGTTTTACTATGTTAATTAGCCCTTAGGTCACAGCTAGGTCAGCTGGTGGTCTCTTAACTAGGTCCTTCTGCAGTTTCTGAATATCTTGAAACCAATCTTCCTTTTTTCAGAGTACAGCAGGCCTTCTATCTTCTGTTAGTCATCTGTTCAACCCACATCCTCTTGAAAATTAACCACAAGGGTCTAATATTGTCTTGTTTAGCAAGCAAGCATTAAACAGTAATTTTCTACCTGTGCCCTCATGATGTTGGAATGCTTTTGATAAACCCATTTGGGTGACCCTCTTATTATTTATCCCTTCCTACTAGGTCAGCATGCTAGCTGTACTATCTTTGAGATTTTTTTTTTTATTCGTTCATATGGTCAATGAATATAAACAATGTGTTTTACTTAGGCTGACCATACGTCCCGTTTTGAACGGGACAGTCCCGTTTTTTAAACAATTCCTGACCGTCCCGTCGTTTTAAGAAAAATATCCATTTTGTCCCATTTTTTAAAGTTCCTGTGCGCCCGCGCGCCCGCACACCCGCACGCACGCACGCCCACGCACCCGTACACATGTGCACCTGCCTGCACGCACACACGTGCACACGCACACCCACCCGCACACGTGCCCACTTTGTCCGGCAAGCCGTGTGTAGGTTAGGGTCCCGTTTTTCTCTCAAGGAAATATGGTCAGCCTAGTTTTACTGGGCCACTGGCCTCTGTCTGATGCCTCCCCTGTTGCCACTCAGGGTCCATTCAGCTTTCTGTGAATGTTTTCTTACAAGGGCACTTCAAGCAGTTCACATGTATTGAGGGGGGGCATCTCATAGGTTTCATAGTGAATGCAGCCCAAATGTTCTGTGGGATACCTTTTACCACCACATAGGATTAACAGCACTAGTATAATGTGTTCTCACTGGCGACCTTGGAACCAGCTGCAGCCTCTGAGTGTCCTCAAAGGCAACCCCGTGTAGAGCATGGTACAGTAGTCTAAATGGGTGGTGAGCCACTGTAGTGAGATCCTCCCATCAGGTAGGGCCACAACTGGGGCACCATCCAAAGCTGGCCAAAAGCCGCCCTGGCCCTGGCTTCTACCTGCTGTATTAGCAGAAGCAATGAGTCCAGAAGGACCTCTAGGCCAGCACCTTGCTCCTTCAGAGGTAGTGCCACCCTGTCAAGAGACACCACTGGAGCAGACAAATAACAATTCTGTCTTAGTAGGGTTCAGTTTAAGCCTGTTCTCTCCCATCTAAACCCTCAGAGCCAGGACAGGACTTCTGTGGCATCACCAGTCTGCATTGGGTAACGATGTAAAGCTGGGCATCATCAGCTTATTGATGATACCAAACCCTAAACCACCAGATGACTTCCCCCATTCTTTTCAAGTAAATATTAAATAGGAGGGAGAGAGGACTGAACCCTGCAACACACCCTAAGGAGCAGCCACTGGGCCAATCTCTTTCCTCACACAGTCACCAACTGGAACCACCTGTGGAGGAAGGAGTGAAACCATGCAGCAGTGTCCAACCCAACCCCCAGAAGGATACAATGGTCAGTAGTATCAAAGACCACTAGAAAATCTAGAAGGATCAGGATGGGCACACTACCCTCATCCAGGTCCCAACCAAAGTCATCCACTAGTGTGACTAATGCTTTCTCCTGGCCTGCTCTGACTGAAAAGGGTCTAGATGATCTGTTTTCTCTAGGGTGCTCTATAGTTGACTCCTCCACTCTCTCAAAAACCTTCCCCCAAAAGGGAAGGTTAGAGACCCCACAACAGTTGTCTGCACCTCTGAATCCAGGGCACAGCACAGCCTCCTTCAAGGTCACTGGCAGCGTCTCTTGTTGCTTCATCTCCCAAGACTGTATGACAGAGAGAGGCTGCTCGGGGATGATATTGTCAAGGGCCTCAAGGCTGCCCAATGATTTCCCCAGCATTTCCTCAGGAGCAGAGCTTGAGCTGATCGTCCGCTTGACCTCCCAAGCCATGTGGGGGAGATGGGCGGTGATACAGATTTAAATAATAAATGTGGAAGCCCTACAAGATTGACCCACATGTGAAAGGAGCCATAGAAACATTCTGTGTTATAAAATTGACTCAGAACTTTACTCACAATTAACACTTTATTCACAAGTTGCTAGTCAGACCTCTAAATAGTTAGTTAGATATTGCTTGTTTGATTGATTGATTGACTGATTGATTGATTGATTGATTGATGTCCTACTTTCAATATGTACAACTCAAGGTGGATTACATAATGCTCTATCCTCATATTTTCCCAACAACAACCCTGTGAGGTGGGATGGGCTGAGAAAAAGTCTGGCCCAAATTCTGTTTTGTTTTTGTTTTTAATTATCATGTAGAAAAGCTGTGGTCTTCTATTACAGTTAGAGGTGGAGAAATATGACGTTTTGTTTTTAACTTCTCCTTCTACTTATTATGACATGAAGAGTTCCTCTTTGAAATAAGAAATGTTTTACAGATTACTAATAGTCTGGTGTTGGTAAAAAGAAAAGAAAAAGGAGTGACTTTCCAAATTTTCACAATTTCAGTAACAGTATGAACTCATGATATTCAGTAATTTGTTGTTTATTCGTTCAGTCGCTTCCGACTCTTCTTGACTTCATGGACCAGCCCACACCAGAGCTTTCTGTCGGCCGTCGCCACCCCCAGCTCCCCACGGTTGAGTCTATCACCTCCAGAATATCATCCACCCATCTTGCCCTTGGGCGGCCCCTCTTCCTTTTGCCTTCCACTTTCCCTAACGTCAGCATCTTCTCCAGGGTATCCTGTCAGTAATAGTTTACCTAATTAATATGATTCAAGACTTGTGCATAACAAGCCTCCCCCCCCCCGCGTCTGAATATGTGTGAATGTTTTATTATATACATTCAGTTTTGGAAGACGGCAATAATATGCATTAGAATGTCTTACTGTTTAGATCACAATGAAGGGGTCATAAAGTTATTCAGCCCAGATGAAGTCATTCTAAATGAGAATTGTTGGGTTTTCCCTCTCTGTTTTGATAGATGCTTCTATTATGAGGGAGAAAGTTATCTATTAAATCAAATTTTAATGGTGAGTTTCTGGAAAATTCTTCCCAAAGGACAGTACAGTAGTTGCTGTTGTGATAGTGAGCAATGTGAATGCCTATTATCCAGTACCTGTGACATCATTATTAATTGCAATGATTTATTATATTAATTTTTTGCTTTTTCTTCAGGAACACAAATTGGGATACATTTTATCCTCACCATAGCCATATGAGGTGGGTTAAAGCTGAGAAGTACAAGGAGCAGCTTAATTAAGCTGAGATTTGAATCTCACCTCCCTCTGCCATTAGTGTTTTCTCAGACTGCCAACACTATTTAATGTTTTATAGATCTCATCTTTTAAAAGTGGACTTTAAAGACTGCCGAGTGCTCCCCTCTGAAGATATTTTCCTGAATAATAAATGTGGAATTGAAATGCAATATCTTCTGGGATCTGAAAATAGGGGGTGCAGGGGAAAAAGGGAAATACTGGCGGATTTTTGCCAGGTTCTGTTGCATTGGAAAGTCTTCCAAGTGAAGATGCAGTCTCAGTAGTAGGAGAAGATATATATCTCTCTCTCTCTGTCTCACACACACACACCCATTGATAATATAACGGGGGGCTGTGTACCAGGGCTGTTGTATCAACAAATGGGAAGTGCTCAAGACAGCCAATGCCATTTCAGACAAGGCAACCATTGGCTGAACCCATGTCTCAGCTCTCGTTGGCAGGGATTCCGGTGCCTGGGATCCTGCTGTAGCAGCATGCTGGCATGGTTAGGAAAAGGAGTCCAAAGGCAGAACCTTTTTTTTTTATTGGTTGTTGTGAGCTGCCTAGAATCATTATATGATATAGGCAGCCATCTACGTTCTGCAAAGAAACAAACAAACTGCCAGAACATCAGCATTAAGAGTTGGGAAGACAATGGAGGATTGTTGTCATGGTGAGTGGAAATATTTGGTGGGCTTAATTACATTGATACAGGCACATAGGTAGGGCAATGCTTGGTTTAAAACCCTTCAGAACATCTTAAGTAACCCAAAAGACCCAGTAGCCCAAGAAGGAAAAACAGGAGTTATCTACAACATACAATGTAAGGACTGTAGCAGCCACTATGTAGGACAGATGGGCAGAAGACTAGCAGAGTGCATCCACAAACACCAACTAGCAGTCAGAAGACATGATGAAAACTCCTTAATCTCACAACACATGGACAGACTCAACCATACTTTCAACTGGGAAACTGTGAGCATCTTAAACCAAGCCAAATCCAACAACGCTAGAGAATTCCTGGAAGCTTGGCACTCAGACAAAGCACCCATCAACAGACACATAGAGAGGTAAACAACATTTACATACCATTCATAAGAGACAATAGAAAAGCCAAAAGACCAGAACACCTCCTTGCCAGCAATCAACACCCAGATATGCAAAGATTAACACCAGGATTAGCACCAGGGGAACAATCAAACAGCACAATATACCCTAATCAAGGAACTATTAACTCAGTCAATCAACCAAGCAGCAAACAACAGCCCAATCAAGGAACTCCTAAGGAGAGAACAACACCCCCACCAACACAAGCAGGACAAGCCATGGTATATAAACAGAGAGCAAGTCCCACTCCCTTTTCGCACTGAAGATGTTGCTAGTCTGGCAATGAAACGTCTGCAAGAAAACAACAAAGTTCAGAGAGCACTAAGGACTCCACAGTTCAACCCTGAGCTACAAATATTCTCTTCGATTGGTACAGAAACATGTGAAGCACAGAAAAGGGGGAACACTAACAACTTCTTTTCTTTTCTGTTGGTATAGGTAGGAAACAATTTTTTAAAATACAAAAATGCAGTGAAAACTGAGTGGTTGGGATGAAGCATTCGTTTATTCTCCAGACAGAATGCACAAGCTCTGATTGACTGATGGTTTCCTGTGAGGTCTATATTTTCAAACACATAAACACAATCATATTCATGGCATGTTGATTTCTGAATAGATCTGCAAAGTCAAAAGTATCTTGATAGAGATGTGAAACGCCTCCCCTTTCTCCTTTGAATACAGTAATCCAGCCGTTCCGGAGTGGTCTGGATGTTTTCTGGAAATTAATCCGCTGAAGTGGTTGATGGCAATTTGGGATGTGGTCCAGCCCTGAAATGGACCTGTTTCATCAGGAACACCACATCTAGAACATCACAAATCACTTCTGATTTGGAGGAGTAAATTATGGGAAACCATAGACTATTCCTAAAAAGATCAGATTGGTATGGTCCAAAGACATGACATTCTCCATTCTCAGAACAGTAAATTTTGTACCTACCTATTCCATATTAATCTTGGGTGCATTTTAAACTGGATTGAGAAAGGATGGGAGACAGACGTGCTGTTTGTCTAAACAGGCATGAAACGTTTCTCAGTGAAAACAGACTAGGCAGCAATGGGTGGGGGGCAGTTTCCACTAAATAGGAATGCTTTCCCTTTCCTATTAATCTTCACGTTCAGTACAGCTGGTCTGTATTAGAAAGCAAAGTAGCTCAACTATGACTTGGAAGCCATTGTAAACCTAGTAAGATAGTAGAAAAAGGCAACCCAAAAGACAAAAGGTGAAAATGCTTTTTAACTTAGAACAAAAGAAGAGAAGATATAATAAAAGGAATATAAAATCATCACTTAACTCATCACTTAACTATGAAACACACTGCCATCAGATGTGGTGATGGCTACCAACTAAGATGCTTTTAAAAAGGGAATAAGCACTTGCTTGGACTGGGCTACCAATGGCTAATAGTTCTGATATATGTTTGTTAGCCTAAATCACAGACAATGTAACTAGAATATCAATTTTGAGGAGCATTGTGTTCCCCTCCCACCATGTTATGATCTTTTGAATAGCTGGTGAAAACGAATGCTGGTCTACATCAGCCCTTGGCCTAATCCAGTCATCTTTCTAGTTTTTATGTTATAAACAGCTCCTGTGTAAAGGTTTCTAACTGAAAGTTTAAAAAATAATGAATGGTGTATAGTGCAACAAATTTTAAGATTCCCTGGTTTAATAAATTGGAGTGGATCAAACACAGATGCTTATGGATTAGAAATCAAGGTTATATGTAACTGCCTAGAACACTGAAGAAACTGCCATCTGCTTTCCAAGTACATGTATTTAGGAGTAAGGTATCATTAAAGTTCTCATAATCACATGTTGTGTCCTCCGTCATGTTTATGGTGAGTAATGGCTCTCAGTCCGAATCCTTCCCCTATTGACTAAACCAAGCCTTCCTTTGTTTCTTCTGAAAAGAAATGTCTTCCCAACTGTCTTATTCATACAACGTGAGATAAATATCTTGTCACTGAGGCTTACAAAATGGAATGTAACTAGTTCAAATATTTTCCCCTTTATTTGATTCAAATTTCTATTTTTAAAAGAATAACCATGAATCATGGGAATTATTTAGTTTGCAAAAAATAAAAAGGGATTGTTGAAGTGATGCAAGTTCCACAACACTGGCTACGTAAATAAAGCCCCATTTCTATGATGCAATTCATATTTGCATCAGATGACAATTGTCATAGTAATAGTTTCTGAGTGACTACTTATACACAATAACTTCCTGTAGCCTAGTTCACTACAGGAAATCTCAAGGAAAGGTATATAACCACTCTGTTATCCCTATATTTTTCCAGCAGTTACATATGAAATTAACTGCAGCTGTGTACTATATAAAAAAGTTAAGCATCCTTAAACATCATGAACATATTGGCTGAAGTGATACGAGTTCAATATCTCTGGAAGGCATTAGTTTAGATAAGGCTGGTGTAGATGCAGAATTGATTCTACCTTCTCTCCAGATTACATAATACAGGGATTATGTTAGGCTGGCAGACTAAGCACAAAGTAGGCTCTTGATTTATTTTACTTATTAATTTTGTAGCCCATCACTCCAGAACATGGTTTCCATATGGCTATCAGTAGTGAAATACAAATACCATAAACCAGTAATAGAATACTAAGAAAACAACACCATAAACACAAGGGAGGTGAAACACATCACTAAAATCAATGCAAATAATCAGCTAAACAGTTACCTTAAATCCATTGCATCTGTGGCCATATCAGCTCAGATTATGGGGTCAAAGAACTATCTGTAGGAAAAGGCCTTGACCTGCTAGTGTAAAGACACTGGAAATAAGATTAGACAGGTCTCCTTTTGCAAAGTGTTCCAGAGACAGCACTTGAAAAGATGTGGCTGGGAATTATGAGTATCAAAGACCAAAACATCTAGAAGTGTTGACTGAAAGGAGGTTGTTATAGATGTCAGATTAGAAGGAAGATCCAAAGATTTTAAAACAGAGGAAATTATACAGGGAAATGTAGTTTCAGATAATCTGATCCCATGTCATACAGCTTTTGGAGGTCATAGTTAGCTGAAAGGGACAAATCATACCCATCTTGCTCTATTAGATCCATTGGATTCACACAGCAGGCAGACACAGATAAATATTTCTTCATATGTTCTTTATGTTTTCCCAATTTAGCTACACTGTAAGATAATTAACTATACATTTGATTATTAATGTACAGTTAATGTATTTGTTGTTCAGTCGTTTAGTCATGTCCGACTCTTCGTGACCTCATGGATCATAGCACGCCAGGCCTTCCTGTCCTCCACTGTCTCTCGGAGTAATGTATAGCTAGGATCATACAGAAAAATACAGATTCTACTGGAACAGAAGTTTTTTTTTTAACCTGTTACTTTCGTACTTGGTTTTCTCTAAGGAGATTGAAACCACTTCACATGTATTATTACATTGTAAGTTCTACAGGGATATCAGGTCTGCTTATATTCTGCCCCTAATATGTAAATTTCCAGGAAGACCAGGCAATTTCTATGCGAACCATCTTCTAGAAGATTCAAAACCTTTATCACTTGTGCAGTAGCCAAATTCTGTATTGCTGCAATGAAAATAAGGCATAACTGATCACAGAAATAACCACTTCTGTTTTATTCATCACTTCCAGGTTTAATACATGCTAGCTATCTTGTTTTAGGTGATATATATTTTTATTTCATAGATAGTAATATTTTAGTTTATAGCCATGAAATTAAAAGATGGTTGCTCCTTGGGAGGAAAGCTATGGCAAACCTAGACCCTGATGCTGGGAAAGACTGAAGGGAAAAGGAGAAGGGGACGGCAGAGGATGAGATGGTTAGATAGCATCACCGATGCAATGAACATGAATTTGAGTAAACTCCGAGAGACAGTGGAGGACAGGAAGGCCTGGCGTGCTATGGTCCATGAGGTCACAAAGAGTCGGACACGACTAAACGACTGAACAACAACAAAAGACAGCATATTAAAAAGCAGAGACATCACCTTGCCGACAAAGGTCCGTATAGTTAAAGCTATGGTTTTCCCAGTAGCTGTGAGAGTTGGACCATAAGGAAGGCTGAGCGCCAAAGAATTGATGCTTTCGAACTGTGGTGCTGGAGAAGACTCTTAAGAGTCCCTTGGACTGCAAGGAGGTCAGATCAGTCAATCCTAAAGGAAATCAACCCTGACTGCTCATTGGAAGGACAGATACTGAAGCTGAAGCTCAGATACTTTGGCCACCTAATGCAAAGATATGACTCACTGGAAAAGACCCTGATGCTGGGAAAGACTGAAGGGAAAAGGAGAAGGGGACGGCAGAGGATGAGATGGTTAGATAGCATCACCGATGTAATGAACATGAATTTAAGTAAACTCCGGGTGACAGTGGAGGACAGGAAGGCCTGGCGTGCTATGGTCCATGAAGTCATGGAGAGTTGGACACGACTAAATGACTGAACAACAACAAAAATATTTTAGATTTACACTTGCACAGATAATTAACATACTATTATAGTAGGGGATGCTACATTTTTTTATGCTAGTATTTTATCTCATCTATTTGATTTTACCTTTGTGTTGTATTTTTTAAATTTTGTTGGTTATTGACCAAAAAACAGTATTTCATTGCATTGCATTGCTCCACATGTTTTGCTTCTAGAATCGTGGTTGTCACTGGTTGCCACTTCTACCAGATTGATCATTGTTGACTGTAGGTGAACATAAGACAGGCAACTCTGACTTGCTTTGGGTAGCCTGCGGTTGTGGGTGAAGTTCTTCCAAGCCTGCAGGACTGTCTCACTGAATCTGTCTCCTGTCTAACCCAATAAGGATTACTAGTCTCCAAAGTGGATTCTGAGGAAAGTGGCCACAGGGCCCAATCTATACTATCTGATAGCTCCTGATAAGGTATCTCTATTCCTCCTGCAGTTCCTCTTTGATCAGGAGCTTTTTTGTAGGAGTGTGTTCCAAACAGCATCCCCCTCTCCACTGCAGCATCATGGCAGGATATCTCCCTGACTTCCAAGCAGTTTCTGGTTGTCCTGCTCTTCCTCACATTCCTTTTTCTCAGACTTCTTACAGGAACACATCTCCTTTTTACCAGTAATTCCTGTTTCTATTTGGTCAATCCACTCCTTTCTTTTCCTTCATTTGTCCTTCCCTTCACCCTTCTTCCTAGGCACCTGGTCAATTCTTGCCCCACCTCTGAAGCCTTTCTAGAATTCCAGTGGCTTACAGAAAGTTATGGTGTTTTGTATTCTTCAGTTAGGGCATTATCTGCTGGTGTCTCTGCATGTCTGCTTCAACTAGTGAGGAGGCCAAGGTGAATTCTAATGGTGCTTTATACCATTCCTTTGAATTGGACCTTGAAATGTTCTCTATTACTTTGGTCAGTAACTGTGTTACAGTATTATGAAACAGCTGAAATTTCTACACACACTTCAAAACCAGCTCAAGTACAGTGTTTTCAAGTAGTCTCAATATGATGTAACCCGAATGCATCACTGTGGCCAGATTCAAAGTATTACCCTTCACTGGAAGAGGAATCTGTATATAGATTTAAAGAGAGAAAAAAGCAAAAGAGTCCACAAAAACTCATGCTGTAATGCATGTGACTAAAGTGTTTAAGTTGCTAAAAGGCAGATGTTTAAACAATTGATTAAATGTCTATTCTTTTGAAAAGCTGTCATTCCAGAAAAGAATAGTGTCTCTATATTCCTGCATATGGGTTCTTATGGGTCCTCAGCATATGTAGTGCAGTTTATTTATCTGGTTATGTCTTGAGTTATTTTAATCCTGTTTATGCATGGTAGGATTATAAACTGCTCAGAGTCAGGTAGCAATTGGAGTGGCATGAAAGCCAAATAATTAAATAAATCTGTTTCCTGCTTGAAACAAGTCCAGAAACATGATGAACTTTTCAATGCATTGCCTTGTGTACTTGTCTCCAGGCCCTAGAGCAGGGTTTCTCAACCTTGGCAACTTTAAGATGTATAGTTGGCTGGGAAATTCTGGGACTTGAAGTCCATACATCTTAAAGTTGCCAAGGTTGAGAAACCCTGCCTTAGAATTTTATCCTGAATCAGATTTCCAGGCAAGCTATTATATAGGGCAGAGCTTTCCAAACTGTGTGTCGCGACACAAAAGTGTGTCACCACACAGAGTCTGGTGTGTCGCCACACAACCCGGAAGCGCTGATCATCATCAGCGCTTCCGGGTTTTCCCACGGCGACACACCAACGGTGGCGCGCAAAAACCCGAAAGCGGCAGCAGTGCTTCCAGGTTTTTGTGCACTGCCGCAATGGCAGCACTTCTGGGTTTTCCCGCGGCGACACACCAACGGCGGTTGGTGTGTCGCCGCGGGAAAACTTTGGAAAGCCCTGATATAGGGCATAGAGTACCATCTGTTCCTTTATCTTTTTACTATGTGCATACAAAGACTTCCAGGTTCTTAATGCAATAATAGAAAAAGCATAGGAAGGAAGGAAGGAAGGAAGGAAGGAAGGAAGGAAGGAAGGAAGGGAGGGAGGGAGGGAGGGAGGGAGGGAGGGAGGGGTTCCTTGACTTTCAACCCTTTCAAGATCTACATTGAGGACCTCTAACAGAAAGCCATCAATAATGGATATTGCATTTAGGGTATAGTCTTATTTCTATAGAAATTAAATCTCTGACTTTTAACAAAGTGGAACTGTTGCAAAAGTAGGCAAAATTTAGTCACAGCTTCAACAGGCACATGGGTTGGCATTGCAATGATGGGAATGGAAGAATGTGTCCTTGTTCATAGAATTAGACTTCAGGTAAAGGAAAGATTTAAATGATGGGGGGATTTCCCAACTAAAGCTTCTCGAACAATTTCCCCTTTTTCCACCCCTGCTGGCATGCCGTTAATTCAGTGCCAACGTGAGATTCTCCCTGGAATGGGCTGGTGAGATAGAGGAGAGGGAGAGAGGCACTATTGGGAAACAAGGAAGGACAAACACCGTTGGGTCACTGTTTCTGCTAACCCCGCAGAGTCTGGGCTCTCTATAAAAAGGCAAGGCAGCTGAGTCAACAGCCTTCACAGACACGGCAGGAGCAGTCTGTGACTGACAGCTCTGCAACACCTTGCCTGGAAGCCACCGAAGGGGGGAAAAATGAAACTTGCCCTCCAAGCCACGCTGTCCTTTGGGCTGCTGGGTAAGTGAATGCAGGCTAACAGATAGTAAGAACTCCAGCATCCGAATTGTGTGATGCGATTAGAGGGACAACTTCTGCACTACTTTTCAAAAGTAGGGTATTTCTTTCTCTTTTTATTGCATTTATTTTCCACCTTTTCTTCTGAGAACTGAGGTTGGCATATATGGGGTCTTCCTTACTTTCATCTTTTCACCAACCCTGAAGGTAGGTTTGGATGAGAAAAAGACTAATGTAAGGTCACTCAGCAAACTCCATGGTCATGTGAGGACCTAAATATAGATTTCCCTCATGTAAGTCTAGCACCTCACCCACTACGCTACACCAACTGCCTTATTTCAGATATTTCTTTTTAAAGAGCTAGAAAATGGCAAAACTTTAAAAAACAACTCTCAGAAATTCCCTCTTTAGCTGGGGACTTGGTCCAAGTCCAAGAATTCTGCCAACTTCAACTAAAAAGATTTAAGCTTCAGTTTAAGCACATGCTGAACTTGGGGCTACAGTTTCTTACAGGCGGAAATGGGGAATTATTACATAAATTAATTAGTTAGAAGTGAGTTCAGAGCCAAGAGAAGAAGCTAAAGGAATACTATTTTGATGAAGAAGAGTGCAATATTATATTATTAACTATGAAGACATGTGCTTTGATCAAGGACAATTAGGTGAGATGACACTTTAAGAAATATTTCCAAGGTAACGTGATTGCAACCTAAAAGAAAACTATAGGAGAGAAGTGGTGAATAAGATATAGGTTGATTAATTATTCCTCTGTCAACTAAATTGTCCCTGCAAATACCTTTTGACTTCTTTTCTTGTGAGATTAGAACAAAATACAGGTAGAAGGGGCAGGTATGGAATTGAATAGACACTCTTCTCATGACAATTAGTGCCTGCTATTGTTCTCTCCTTTCTCATACACAGGATTACAAAGTAAACCTGGGTCTGGGAAACCTATTATTTGTTTGTTTGTTTGTTTGTTTATTTATTTATTTAACTTATATGACCGCCCATGTGACCTTGAGGACTGAAAATGATGGGATTTGTTGTGCAACACACCTGGAGGGCAGACATTTGGGAAAGTTGATCTACTTGGCAGTGGCTTTCCTAAGTTTCAGAATGGGGACTTTCTCAGCCCCATCAGTAAGCTGAGGCTGTCCCTTGAATTGGGGCTCAACAAAACATTGTATTAACTCTATTATTTTAAATAATATGCCCAAATTTTTAAAAATCCCTCTGTGCAAATTTTGGGGCAGGAATCAAGATCATGACCCAGGTTTGTGAGAAAAGGGCAACTTAACACAATCTTCCTGTGATGTTATGAAAATCTCAATAAAAGTTATTTTGCAGAATAGATAATAAGATGTCCCCGGATTCAATTTAATTCCCAATATCTATAACCAGCCAAGTTAATGGCAAGGGATTGTGCAGGGATCCAGAATGTCTATTTCACAGGTTGTCAATCTTTTCATGTGACACCATCATGCATTGGTGCAAGTTCCAAATATGTGATGTCAGGATCAGGCCAAGAACCACGCTGAGTCGATGTTTTCCAACTCCAGTTCTTTATTGTTCTCACCATATATACAGAATCTTGCCAGACTAAAGCTACCTAACTAACCTAAGGGTAAATAGCTTAGGAGAGGCCCTAGGGCGGAGCTACCTTGAAACTCTTAACTTTCCCAGCAACAGGTCTGGGCTGCAAAGGTGCTTATCTGCCTGGAATGCATTCCCTCCCTGGGAACCAGCGGCAGAGCTGGAATCCACCACATCACCCCCTCCTTCAGGAACACATTCCATCACACTTAGTAATGAAAATAATGAACATTTGTAATGTAATAGAGAATATGAAAATTACATGGATGCCATGAGTTGACATGTGATGCCTGGTACACAGCTAACATGAATTGCTGCAACATAGCTGTAATTCAGCAGAGATTGAATAACAACAACATATGCAATGGACTGATATGCATATATAATGCAAAGTGACCCTAAATTTTCTATATTATATTGGTAGAAAACATGACAGATAGTGAAATTGCTCTAAGCAGTTAGTTTTTCATTATCCTAGGACACAATATAATACAGTACATAACTTGGGACAAGGTTTTTGAAGGTTGGTTGAAGAGCAGAACTCTGATGGGCAAGTTGTTGAACAGTGCACAGCTTAAATAGATATATTTAAATTTATATATTTAATATTTAAATTTAATTAATTTAATTTAATTTAATTATTTTAATTATTAAATAAATACATATTTAAATTTAAACATATTTAAATTTATATTTAGACTTCATAGACATATGCACAGCTTAAAGAAAATCTCAACTACTGGGCAAGGTCATGTACATAATCATGCATATAGCTACAGCTTAGAAACCTTTGGAACTTATTTTGATAGCCTAAATCAGAAATAGGCAACCTTGGACCATTCAGATGTTTTAGACAATGTCTCTATAATCCTTTAGGTGGGTGTGTGCCTTCAAATCAGTTTTTGACTCCTGGCGACTGCCTGGACTAGTCCCTGCAGTTTTCTTGGCAAGTTTTTCAGAAGTGGTTTGCCACTGCCTCCTTCTTAGGGCTGAGAGAAAGTGACCGGCCTAATGTCACCTAGCTGGCTTTGTGCCTAAAGGCAGGACTAGAACTCATGATTTCTGGCTTGATGCCTTAACCACTACACTAAGATGGCTTATCTTTTACTATTAACCATTTTAGCTAAGTGTATGGGAATTGTAATGCAGAACATCTAGAGGACCAATCGAAGAGACTCTAGAGAATCTAGAGGACATCAGATTGTCTACCTGAAGTCTAAATTATCTGTATATTAAAAATCAGACTGGGACTGATTTTTTTTGTTTTTGCTATTTCTTTTTTTGGTTTTGCAATTGAGCTTGTTTTGCCATAAACATTACTATTAGTGATTTGCTAAAAAACCTATTTGCTTTTAAAGATCTGTATGAAGCTGGTAGAAGAGATCATGCGGCAGTGGTGCCTATATTTAAGGGATGCCAGAAAGGTTAGAAAAAATCCAGAATTGATACCTTGATTAGGTAGCAGGTAAAAGCCTGACACGATAAAGCAGAGGCTTTGATGGTCATTAGGTAAAGCTGGTACAAAACAGTGCAGTTAGATTGTCTTTTGGTGTGCATGTTATAGATTATTTTATACTTATCCTATATCAGTTGAACAGGCATCAAATGCATTTCTGGGTCCAGTTTTAGTATACTGGTTCTTAATATAAAGTCCTAAATTGTGTGGGGCCAGGATATACCGAAAAAGCCATATCCTTACATATGCACCTGCCATAGAACTTGGTATGAGGCCCTGTTATATGTCCCACCAATGAAAGAATTTAGATGACGGAAAGGTGCAACCCAGCCTTTTCAGTAGCAGCACCAGGATTAAGTCCCTTCTTCCCTAAGGAGTTTAGATTATCCTCTTCACTGATGAGCTTCTGTGGGATAACAAGAACGTTCCTGTTCTGCTCAACATTTGTTGTTGTTTTTTAATGTTTGGCAGCCAGTTTTATTCTTTGGAAAGTTTATAAGTCGGTCTTTAATCTTAATTGCATTTAAATGGCTTTAATGAGTGTTTCATATTGTTTCTTGAAGCCCAAAAGACAATTTCTAAGCTATTTTGCAAAATACAAAAAATTTCTCAGTAATTGATCTATAATGCATTGCTAAAGAGTGCAATTTTTTTCCTGTCATTTAGTATGCTAATCACCATGACAGATTACCAATTCTTCATATAATAATAATGTAATTGTAATTTGTTAGCCATTTAGATATGCAGTTTCCACAATCTTATTTCCAGTTAATTTCATTTATTAACTTTCTTACTCTGTGTCTGCTCTTCCTATACGATCTTAAATTAAAATTGGATTTCGACTGGATTTTAGGAATGATGGCTGACAAATCTTCAAACAGAGGACTACCTTTTGGAAACCAGAAAAGATACACTTTCTACATACAAAATCTGTGCTGCTTCTCTGTTCTACAAAATTAGTAGTATATCTAAACTTGCATATAAAAATGGATTGTGAATAACAGGTGATGGAGCCTCTGTCCAATTCTCCTCTATGAGGTGCAAAGCATCACCCCTACAGCCAATAAAAATGAATTTAGTCCACTGCAGTTCAGTAATTCTTTTAATCTAATTTAATAAGTAATTTAAATGTGGGGAAAAACTTCAATCAGACAGTGCGATCAATCATTGTTTAAGATCTGTGATATTAACATCATTTGTCCCTTTTTCATTCTTTCCATAGCTCTGTGTCTTGCAACTTCTTCTGTAAAATGGTGCACAATATCCAATGAAGAGCAGGCAAAATGCATAAGGCTGCAGCAGGAATGCTTTGCCCCCCAACAATCCAAGGATTTGCCAGTACTGAATTGTGTGAGGAAGACTGATCCCTATGACTGCATAAGGGCTATTAAAGTAAGTGACCACTGAAAGCTGGATAGGAAAGCTGGGGAACTTCCCTGAGTTTGTTGTTCAAGGCAACCTATTTTTTTATCCCCTTGCAAAGAATGATTGATTTGAAAGGTTCTGGATGGAGCTAAAAAGAGGAGCAAGTAGAAAATAGAATCTGATACACGGAAGCAGAGTTTGGAGGAATTTGCCTGGATGATGGGAAAGCTGACTTAGCCTGAAACGATGGAATCAATATAAAATAATTTTTGTACATTTCTTGGATTTTCAGATTTCAGGACCAGCCATTCACTGCTTGCATGTTTTAATTATTAGATCAATAAATTGTTGGCCACAGGGGGTCTGCAGGGGGTTGTCAAAAAAGTCAAAAGGCAATTGAATCTCCCTTCCCTTCCCTTCCCTTCCCTTCCCTTCCCTTCCCTTCCCTTCCCTTCCCGCAACATGTAATAATGGGACCAGGCTTCAATCACACAGTTGTGGCCACCATCTTGACTTTCCTGATTCCCTCTGTGGATTCCCCTGAATTTGGCCAGATTGAAACTTACTTATTTATTTATTTATTTATTTATTTATTTATTTATTTAATCCCCGCCCATCTCCCTGAAACTTAAGAATCCCATGAGGCTATCAACTGACCTTTAGGCCCAGTGGTCAGTTCAAGATAGCTCTATCACTCTTCATGGCAAACATGTTTGTGAAAGAAAAGGAAGTCATGTTAATTTCTAGTTCTAGTAAAAAAACAAGGAGATATAACTGCCATATATTCATGACATTTTTATGCCACAGAAATATTCTCTTTATTTTTCTACTCTTATGTTTTTTAGAACTCAGAGGCAGATGCCGTCACCTTAGATGCTGGTCATATTGCAGAAGCAGGCCTGAGCCCTAACAATCTAAAGCCTATTGTAGCTGAAGTTCATATGAAAGGTTCAGAAGGTAAATTTGAATAGGATTGATCTGAAAATGCAGAGAGACTGTGTAATTCATTCAATGGCTGCTCATGGGGGGGGCATGATTATGTGGGCTCTTCTCTGTCATGGGACCTGTCCTTTGGAACAGCCACCCCACAGAGATATAGATAACTCCAACCATTCTGGGCTTTCAGAAAGCCATGAAAACCTGGCTCTTCCCCCAGGCATTAGGGCCAGGCTGTTGACATGGGAGCTCTGATGTGGATGTACAGCATAGATGTTTTGTGTTTTTAATGAGAGGGCCTTGACTTGGATTTTTGTTTGTTTGTTCTGTTATTGCTGATGTTTGCCACCCACAGTTTTGTTGGACAGATGGGTGGCCTTACAATTTTGATAAAGAAATAAAGAAAGAATTGCTAACATGAATGAAACTGGATATGTAGGTTGCTGTAGCTCCCCATGAAGAATCTACTTGGAGATTCACTCAAACGAAGCCATCAGGGACTGGATTTGGGGATTTGGTGCATGCCGAGTTTATGCTCTAGTCCAGTGTTTCTCAAACTTGGCAACTTTAAGATGTGTGGGCTTCAACTCCCAGAATTCCCCAGCCAACATCTTAAAGTTGCCAGGTTTGAGAAACACTGCTCTAGTGCTAAGTTAATGCCCTTTCTTGGTACCGACTCCTGGAGGCTCCAGATGTATCAGAGGATGGGATCTGGATCTGTGATTCAAGGATGCAGCAGTGGGATAATTTCACATGCTCAGGGTTTTTCTGCTCTGCAGCCTTAAGCTGCCGGACTCCTGAGCACGAACCTCTGGAAACTAAGCCAGCTTAAGTAATCCCCTTTCCAGATTTCAACTCCTTCCTCTGCTTTAGTCATGGTGGTGGCCTGATGTTCTCTCTGGACCACATTTACCACAGCCCCCAACTGGCGAAGTCCTCTGGGACTGATCAAAAGAAAAAGCTTGTCCTGCCTCCTTTTTCAGATACAGTCTCCTTGTTTTACATTTGCTGTATTCAATTTCACCTTAACACAATTATGGGTGTTTTAGTCTTTGATTTATTTAATTCATTTATACAAATAGTTTCAGCCTATTAACATTACAAACAATTATAACAGAAATACATTGGCAGTCCCAGTCATAAATGTATATTAGTTTTGCTTAATATTGCCAGCTGTTTCCTCTATGATAGAAGATGTTACATGAACTGAATTCACATGATCTGTTGGAAATAGCCAGAAGCTATAGCTATAAGGAGAAGCAGAAATACTCTTTACTGTTACACTATGGTTGATTTTCCCTTCTCTCCTTGTCAGAAACTACTACTAGTTATTATGCCGTTGCTGTTATAAAGAAAGGAACTATCTCTTCACTTAAAGACCTCCAAGGGAGGAAATCTTGTCATACTGGTTTTGGGAAATCTGCAGGCTGGAATGTCCCAATAGGAACTCTTCTGTATAAGGATATAATGAAGTGGGATGGAGTAGAAACAGAACCTGTAGAAAATGGTATGAAAAGTTCTCTCTCTCTCTCTCTCTCTCTCTCTCTCTCTCTCTCTCTCTCTCTCTCTCCATCCCATGTATACCTCTCTGGGAACTCAGGACAAGTACATTTTATCTCTACAACAGCAATCCTATGAGGTGGGTTGGGCTCAAAGAGAGTCCACTATAGCCCAAGTCCTATAGTGATCTATGTAGTTCAGTGGCTACTGGGAGATCTGAGTCATGTTAATCAGATCTACTTAAAACTTTCTAAGAGTAACCAATTTGTAGCAAAATCAACAAACTTCAGTATAAATACAGTCATATTAAAATCTTGTTGGAGTAGTATTTTGAGTTTAGAGGGGCAGATTTAGTAAATAAAGTTTATTCTAGTAACCATAGATTATAATAAAGACATAATACCTAATGCACAAAACATCAAGCAAAAGGAAAAAACTAAATTGATTTACTGTAAATAAAATTATAGCTATATTAAATAATTATCCAAGTTACCACATGACTATACCAGGATTTAAATTCCATTAGAGAGGACAAGTTATATATTTGTACAATATAGGACAGCATATTTGTCCACTTATTTGTCCTGTGGAGGATCATTCTAGGATTTTCCTTAAATTGTTGTTATGGACTTTATGATACCTTTACTCCTATTAAGTGGGGGGGGGGAAAGTAATTTTGGCTCCATGACTGAAACAATATCATTAATATAAAAACTGAACAGGAAGGGAGGCAGGAAACAGCCCTGTTTGATTTCTCACTTTGTTAACATTCAGTTAAATAAAGACCCTGCTCAACCCATTCTTACCTTACCTATGAGTTTGAATGCAATTCAATCAATAACTTGAAGCCATCTATTGATATTGGTTCTCCCAATTTTTCCCCACAATCTAAATCTATCGATTGAATCAAAGGATGATGAGGCATAAATGCAAAATAAAAATATTTGCTACAGCCATTAGTATTTTTGCATCAAGGCCTTCAGATGATACAGTGGTCCACCGCACTATGATCTCTCCTAAAGTCTGCTTGTTCTGGGTGGTATAGATTCACAGAATCTGCCCAGTTGCTGCTGCCCATAAGTAACATATGAATGAAATTTGTGATCCAGCAAAATCTTTGACATCACAGGGGAACCTGGAGTCTTCCATTTCGATTTTGTTTTCCAACTGCTTCCTGTTGAAGGAAGAAAGGTGCCCCGTCACCCTTGAATATATTAAGACTTCAAGGAGTCATGTGAGGCTCAGTATGATCAATCCAATTCTGAAACAAACTTGGAGAATGCAATTTAATGATAAAGGACTGTCAATGACTTACCCACCTGATTTTCTTTTATAGCTGTAGGAAGATTTTTCTCAGCCAGTTGCGTCCCAGGTGTCAAAGGTGTACCGAATCTATGCCGTTTATGCTCTGGAAAATGTGACTGGAATGACCCCTATGCTGGATATGCAGGAGCCTTTGAGTAAGTGGCACATGCTTTTTCACATAAGCAGTGGTAAACAACTTCTATAATGCTTCCATAACTACTTCCAAAATATCTTTTATAAGGTAAATATGCCCTCGAGTTAAGCTAAACTCCTTTTTAAAATTTATATTTATTAATAATTTTTTTCATAGAATAAAAGACAATTGGAAAGAAAAAGAGAGAAAGAAATAAGAAAGTGCAAGAAATGAAAAAGAAAGGAAAAAACCCCTAAAGTTAAGAAATATATGAATGACTTCCCACCTTCTTTTCAACAGATAGTTACAACCTTATTGTCCCACCTCCCTCTTAGATGTTATACAAGTCCCTTCAGCTCCTCATTTAGTCCACATCTTTCTTAATTTTCAAATCCATAAATTATTATTTCATTTCTTTCTTCTTTCAGCAAAAACTCCATATAAGGTTTCCAGTCTTTCAGAAAAGTTTTTGTTGTTGTTTTTTCTCTGACCAAAGAAGTCAGTTTGCCATTTCTGCAAATTCTGACATTTTCACAATCCATTCCTCCACTGTGGGGATTTCATTATTCTTCCATCATTGTGCAAACAATAATCTTACTGACTTAAGCTCAACTCCTTATGATCGCAGCTACGTAATTTCCTTGGAAGGAGAGAGCTGTAAATTGAATTAGTTTTGTAATATAAAGGGTATACCAAGAGTCAGGTCCCATAGAAAAGTTATTATATAAATTACATGAAATGTTTGAATTGGTTGCTATTTTCTTTTAAACACTTCCTTACTCATTGGACACATGACTTTTGAGCATTCCTAAGTGCATTAACATTTTCTCTGGAAAAAAAGTCAGTTAATAAAACATATTGTGATTGGCCAATGGAGCCTGTCTTTGGGTATACCCTGTACATCTTACTTAGAAACGAACTAGCGTAGAGCTTAAATAGATGCTCAGAATCAGACGCTTTCAAATGCTTTGCTTCTGCTTCTGTCTGTTCTTCTAACAGTTACTTTTTCACATCAGCCATTTCAGTTGAGGGAAGGAGCTGGTGAATCAGCTCTGATAAGTCCCCCCTCCCCCCAATCCAGAGAAATCTCCAGCTGCTCTTAGCTCCCATTGGGAACCGAATTCTGCAGCATCTGCACACAGGCCGCTTGACAAAAACGGACCGCATTCGCTGTGCACAGCAAGCAGAGAAATGGTGCTTCAGTGCAGGAGAAAGAAAGCACTGTGAAGGATTGCTTAGTTCATAGCTTTCCAAACTGTGTATCGTGACACTTTAGTGTGTTGCGACACACAGTTTGGTGTGTCGCAACACAACCCGGAAGTGGCGGCGGGGGCGTGCATGGTGGCGGCGCACGCAGCGGCGGCGGTGTGGACAGTGGCGGCAGCAGTAATGACGGCAGTGGCGCACCATCAGCGCTTCCACATTTTAGCGGAAGCTGCCACCGCCACCATGCACGCCGCCATGCACGTTTCCTCCGCACGCCCCCCCGCGCCGCCGTGCACGCCCACGCCCATGCATGCCCCGCCGCTGCTGCCGCCATTTGTGTGTCGACAACGGCGGCACCTTGGAAAGCACTGGCTTAGTTAATAATTAAAAAACAAAGCACTATGGTAGGATATTTCCAAAGAAATGAAGGCAAAACAGAGGATCACAAAATGAGGCAGGGGCAAAATCAGTATCCCTCAGATGCTGTAATATGCAGAATCTCATCCCACCCTGGTTTTACAAACCCCTTTCCGCAGAAGTGTAACCATGAAGAAAAATATTAAAGACCCGAAAGCCACATATAAATGAGCTTTATGATGCAAATTACAAGGGTGGATGGCTGTACTTTGTACTTTAAATGTTAGCTATATGTACGTAAGTCAGTAGTTCAGTGCTTTCCAAACTGCCGCCGTTGGTGACACACCAACGGCGGCGGCGCAGCAGTGGCATGGGGGTGCGCACGGCATCGGCGGCGTGCACGGAGGCCTCGTGTTTTCCGCTAAAACGCGGAAGCGCTGATGGTGCGCCACTGCCGTCGTCGCTGCCGCCGCCACCATACACACCACCATCGTGCGCGCCCCCGCGCTGCCGTACACGTCCACTTCCGGGTTGTATTGCGACACACTAAACTGTGTGTCGCGACACACTAAAGTGTCATGACACACAGTTTAGAAAGCTATGCAATAGTTCATCTCTTGCCTTACTTAACAAAAGTTTTAGGTTCTTCAGCTAGGAACAATTTTGGTTTTCAGTCTTCATTGATGGCAAAGTTTTTTGCCCAAGAGCTGCTGCCAGTCTGTTTGGACAATATTTATTTATTTATTTATTTATTTATTTAATTTCTATAGCCACCCATCTCAACAAGTGACTCTATTGGGCCAGATGGACAAATTGCCCAACCAGAGAGAAATCAGTTGTCTTACTCCTGCCTTAATTATTCTTCTGTATTTTCACTACTCATTTCCTGTAAAAGATGTGAAGTTCTTTATTCAGTTCATGTTGATTCACTCTGTTGGCAATAAACAATAATTGAACTATGATATCTGCAGTGCCAGCTTGAGAATATATGGTGACCCTAGGCCACATTGACTGATGGTGCCACCTCCCACCGATGTGAAGATTTGTATTTTTAGAATAGCCTCTGTTTTTGAAAGGAGGGGCAGTGTTGGCACACCCTAAGCTTTGGTGCCCTAAGCCAGTGTCTTGTTGGCCCTGGATATCCGTATTCTCCGTTTGGGTAGCTTGCTTCTGTTCTGTTGAAAAAGCAGAAAGGTTCGTGAGAGCATCATACAGTATGCAAGAAATATAATACTTAACCCCCCACCCCACCCCCATATTCCTAATATTTTATCCTCTGCTTTTTTTTTATAAGGTGTCTGAAATCTGGAGGTGGAGAAGTGGCTTTTGTGAATGATGCAACAGTAATAGGTACGTATTTGGGAAAAAGCTAACCTGTCAATTCAAGTGCCATAAAGTGCTCATATTTATGACTCTTTGCAAGTGGATTTCATTTTATCAACTATTCATCTACTGGATCCTCAACTCTAGTTTTCTAGAGGGGTTCCAGAGAGAGTTTGGGGTGTACTTATCATCTTTCTTTGTAGATCTGTGAATTCTATACATCTAATAGCACTGCATATGCTTTTAAGCAAAGGGTACCAAGCACATTAAACGTGGAAATAATGTTATGGGTTATTATACTTGCTTGCACCCAAGGAAGCTTTAGGCATGTATTTCCTGAACAAAAGTCCATCTTCCAAGAATATGTGACAAATTGGTTTTGAAACAGGAATTTCAAAACCAGTTTATGATATTTTATGATGGTCTGCAATTGAGAAAGAAAAAATGGTATTGCATTGAATATGCAAGGGAGACAGGGCCTGTTCGATTGGCCCACCCCAGGCAATTGATGGACCTAGTGGAGTTCAAGAGAGCTTGGGGTTTTCCCTGAGAATCTGGTGGGTGGTTCGGCTGAGGCCCTAGTCACTGCCTGGAATGGGCAGGTGGCTGGGGCCTTGGATTGTATTGCTCCTATGTGGCCTCTCCCTTTGCGTTGATCCCAGTGTGCTCCTTGGTTTACCAAGCAGCTCCAGGAGATGATGCGTGAGAAGAGACGCACGGATCACTGTTGGAGGAAGACTTCAAGTGAGTCTGACTGGACATATTAGGGATTACTTCATGGCAATAAGGGTGGTGAAATGACCTGGTCCCTGTTAGGTAGGGAGGGCCCTTCAGAATATCTATTGAGCCGCTGTGATATTTAGGCTATCTGGCAGATAAAGTCACCGAGGTTCGCTCTGCCTTGGACTGACTAGGCAGGGCGGGCCAAGGTGCCTGGGACATGGTCTGGTGGTGTGATCTGGGATAAGTTTGAGCCAGTGATTCCTGAGGAGGGCTCTCTGTGCTGTCAGCTTGGCCACCTGTTCACTGGATTCAGGTCCCTCCTGGGTTGTGACAGCAGCCAGAGAGGTAACCTGGAGTTGGGTCCATGTTGCAGTGTTGACCTCTTTGATGTCTAGGGTGGTGCCCCCAGAGTTGAAAGAGGTGGGGGTGCACCCCCTCCTCAATAGCCCATCCTTGGACCCAACGGTCTTCAATAACTATCAATCAGTCTCCAACCTTCCCTTTCTGTGGAAGGTTGTTGAGAAGGTGGTTGGTCTGCAGCTGTTGAGAACCCTGGAGAAAACTGATTGTCTAGACCCATTTCAGTCAGTTTTCAGGCCATGATTTAGTAGCGAGACAGCTTTGGTTGTGCTTGTGGATGACCTGGAATGGAGCTTGGATGGTGGGGGTGCATCCATTTATTATTTATTTATTTATTTATTTATTTATTTTTTATTATTTAAATTTATCCCCGCCCATCTCCCCGAAAAGGGGACTCTTTTCTTGTGACTCCATCCTTGTGTTCCTTGATCTCTTGGCAGTTTTCAATACTGTCAACCATGGTATCCTGTGGAGCCAACTTTATGGGTTGGGGATTGGGGGCACTGTTTTATGGTGGTTCTCTTCCCTTCTCTGGGGCCAGTTCCAGTTGATATTAGTTGAGGGGAAGAGATCACTCCCTAGGCCCCTCCCATGTGGTGCTGTAGGGTTCTATTCTCTCTCCCCTCCTTTTCAACATCAACGTGAAACCACTCTGTGAGGTCATTCACCAGTTTGGGGTTTGGTATCATCAGTACACTGAAGACCTGGCTGTTCACCCAGGCCTTTGGTGAGGATGACTAAAACCTCCTTTTTACTTAGGTTGTTTTCTTTTGTTTCCACCCAGTTTGTTACCTCGCCATCCTTACCCTTTTTTTTTGTTTCCTGTCTTTTTCATTGTCTTTGTTCTTCACCTTTTAAATAATTTGTTATTAAATAAGTCGAGTGACATATACATTTAAAAAATAACAACAACAGCAACAACAACCACAACCACAACAACATAATGGAGCCTACTTTGCTTTCTTACTTACATTCATTGTTGCCTTTTATTCCTCACAGCTCTCAGTCCAGAAGAAAGAAGCAAGTACGAGTTACTTTGTCTTGATGGCACCACAAGCCCCATTGAACAGTACAAAAGCTGTTCCTGGGCTCGAGTGGCAGCTCATGCTGTGGTGGCACGACCCGTTGATGGCCAGGCAGATAAAATCCGTGCACTCCTCTTTAATGCATTGGTATTTATCAAGGCTTTCTTTTTTTATAAAACAGAGATCAGAGATAAATATCACAAATGTCTCAATTCAAATTTTATGGAGGACTAAAAGAAGAAGAATATATAAAAGCTACCAGTAGGAAAATGTTAACAAGAAAATGTTACAAGTAAAGTTGTTTTCACTAATCTGCGTACTATAAAGAAGTTGATTTTAAAAAGTAGAGAACAAAGAAATACATTCTTTTAAATTGTTCCTGGCCTGGTACTGTGAGCCGTTTCTCTCACAGCCAGATAGAGAACATGTTAAAATAAGTTCCTTTGGTTGGCAGCACTGTGTCTCTTGGGCAATAGTTAATGATTTTCATATAATTGAGCATCAGCGTAACCCATCAGTAAAAAATAGTAATGAGATCATATTAGTTTCATGGAGAAACTAATGTTTTACCTTGCTGCATGCACAGAATATACATACTGTATGTTGGGAAATCAGCCAAACAGACAATGGTTGTAAAATTTCTCCCTTTATACCAAAGGCTAAAAATAATTTTGCTGCTGCCTTTTTAAAGGGAAAGGTAATAAACTGCTGCCCAGTCAGATTCCCAAAAGGATTTCCCAGAAAGGGTCTGGATGTCTTCAGATGGATGGCTCCTAAGGCTTCCAATTAAAGGACAGTGCAATGATTCCATTTGCTTTTTTTAATGAATTGAAATTATGAGAAAATACGGAAGGGTAACAGGTAAAAGCGTTCGTCATCTGAACCCCTCTCCCCCACAACATTTCATGAACAAGGCAGAGTGATTGATTGAACAATAACAGATTTGGGTGGAAGACTATTCAGATAGGTTGTGGGTAGCGAACAATTGGAACATTAAAGCTACCCATTGGAAAACAACAGGGAAATGGAGGAAGAAAAAGAGGATTGACAAGTTTGACTCCTGATAGTGTTCCATGATTTAAAAAGTCTTCCATTTATTCTATAAATCACCTGAGTGAAGAGAATTGGAATAAAACTACATACAAGGAAGGAGGGGGGAGTCAGAGAATATTTTGGTTAAGATAAAGCCAGAACTGCTATCATTCTCTTTCCTGTTTCATTTGCAGGCTCTGGTTTAGAAAAAGTTCTGAATTTAATTCTGGGTTCATTCAGACTGCGGTAGTCTTCTCCCAAACTTCCTATCTGCAACCTAGCTCCTGAGTTTCTCCATGCAGTTCCATTATTCAGGACACTTTGTTGTCCCTAATTTCTCTCTTGCCTCTCAAAGGGGGGCTCTGCTCATGGTCACTCATGCCCTTGTGACCTCCAGATTGGACTACTGCAATGCACTTTATGCAGGGCTGCCCTTGAAGAGTATTCGGAAGCTTCAACTGGTGCAAAACGTGGCAGTGTGGGCAGTTACTGGTGCCAGTTACTCAGCACATGAGATACCACTGCTCTGCAAGCTGCATTGGCTTCCAGTGTGCTTCCGGGCGCAATTCAAGGTGCTGGTTGTCACTTTCAAAGCCCTTCATTAGGGCTTTAAAGCTTAGGACCAGGTTACTTACAGGACTGTCCCTCCCCAATTGTTTCTACCCATCCTCTCTGATCTGGCAGGAAGGGCATGCTCCAGGTCCTGTCAGCTGGGGAGTGTCAGCTGACGAGGCCCAGAAGGAGAGCCTGTTCTGCCATGGCACCCACCTTTTGGGGCATCATTCCCCCGGAGATTAGATTGGCCCCGTCCCTGTTGGCCTCTCATAAGGCCTCGAAAACTTGGCTTTGTGCTTGAGCCTGGGGCCCTGGGTGTGGGTTAGATCATGCCTGGCTGCTATGTGTTTTTATTTTTATTTTATATTATGTATTTTGTGTTTTTATTTGTTTTATTGTAAGCTGCCTAGAGTCATGTAAAAGTGAGATGGGCGGCTATATAAATAGAGTGAATAAAATAAATAAATATTCCATTCATTTGCATATTTCCATCTCAGCTCATTCTTCTTTGATTCATTTTTCTCTTACTTTAGGAACAGGCCAAGAAAGGACAAGAAACATGCAAACTTTTTGGCTCCCCTCTTGACTCTGGCAAAGACCTCCTGTTTAAGGACAGTGCTATCAGCCTTGCTTCAGTGCCTGAACTAATGGACTCCCAACTTTACGTGGGTGCCGGGCTCTATGCTTCAATACAGATTCTTAGAAGAGGTAAGCAGGGCAGGAGTCGTCGTGCATTATGGAGTCACAGTGATGAGCGCCAGGCATTGAAAAGAAGGCATTCGAAAACTGTGACATTTAGTTTACTCACTAACAGCAATGCTAGCTTAATTGCAATACAATTTGTTGACTGCTTTTAAAATCTATATGATGGGGAAAATGTCAAAGTAGAAAACTTTTTGCTTTGGCTACATCAGTGTAATAATGGGGTTTATAGCTAAGAGCCATATTTTACTCTGTTTGGCTAGCTGAAGGTAGCACTGAAGTAATAAAAAGGGCAATAATGCCAAACCGTATGTGATTCGGGGGGCGGGGGCAAAACACAGGTGAGGACCAGGATTTTTCCTTCTTGAAGATCATGAGGAAAAACTGTTACAGGGAATAAATCACAGTCCCCATTTTTTGCGGCATCATGTGGGATGAGCTCCAGTAGGTGGAAGAAGTTTTTGTAAACACTGAATGCTAGTTTGATTACAGAGACATACCAGTGAAAATTAAATGGAGCACTATTTAATTTTCCTGTGCTCATGCTGGCTTGCCACTAAGCTGCCTTAAGAAAATCCTGTCCAGACTGAGACACTTTGGCAACAGCTTCCAAAATATCCAGTCTTGAGAGCAGGCCACCATGTCCTCCCATTCCCCTGCTCTCTCTGGGTGTGAGAGGGTGCATTTGCACACACACATATATAGCACGTATGTGTGCAGGTATTATACATTCATACACAAACACACATAAAGTGAAGTTAAATGTATAAATACATGGTTAAAGCATCAAAATGCACATACAGTATATAAGCACATTTTTTTTTCTTTTTCCAAGTGCCTATTTTAGTTTCTGAGATTTTTTTTTTAAGTTTAGTGGTATACGTTCATCATTTTTCGAGTGACTGAGGTAGAAATGTTTTACCCCCAGCTCCCAGGTAGCCCGTTTTACGTTATCTGGGAGCTAGAGCTGAAACTTTTCCACGCTACTGTAAATAAAATGGCTAACTATGTAAATCTTGAGCATACAATAAACAGGTCTAAAGTTTTTCTTAGTGCAGGTATGTTTTAATTGGATCATGTAAATGTTGTAATTTTTACTATTTTACTGCTATTGCCATTATTAAAATGACCAAATGACCCTTTAAGTGTATATCTTGTTTAATGATGTTCTAGAACAAAAGCAATCCAAATGTTATACAGTGTAAAGGACATTGTTTGTGTTCTTTTCCCCATTAATTCTATGTTTTGCTGACTTTCCTTATAGCAATCAAGACAGTTTAGACTCAAACAGAGTAAAGCTTGTACACTGAAGCTAGCAGTGGTTCTTACATCAGTGGTCTCTGCCCACCAGCAATTAATTTGCAACATTATGAGGAATCTGAATGCTTGGTTAACTGAGGTATTTTCTTGTTCTTTAGAGAGATCTGCTCCAGATCCTGATACATTGAAAAGAATTGTATGGTGTGCAGTGGGCAAGGCTGAGCAGAAAAAGTGTGATTTGTGGAGCGGACAGAGTAATGGTGCCATTGAGTGTGCTGTTGCAGAAACGACGGAAAACTGCATTGTCAAGATCATAGTAAGTGCTTGAGGTTTCCACTGTACCTTTTCACTTGGAAATAGTGAATGAGGCCAGATTTGTACTTTAGTTAAAATAATGTTAGAAAATGCAGGGTACAGGGTGCAATCCATGAAGAAGGCCCTAGTAAAATAAACAAGCAGGCTTGTGATTTTGCTAGATCGTGTTAATTTAATACACCCATGGAATCCCATGGTATGAGTCTTTTGTTCTGGGCAAGAGGCCTCTGCAACAACATGTTGAGTGTGTAGTGCTGCATTTCCCAACCTGGGGTCCTACAGATACGTTGAATTATAATCCCCATTTTCCTAAGATGGGAGTGACTGAAATAGTTAGGAGAGTACCAGTATGAAGACAGCTGGTGCTTCTGTTCAGGATTTCCCTCTATGCCCATGGTGCTACCTCTGCCCCCAATGGCCAGTACCATTTTGTGACCAGGGAACATACTTGTTGGTCTGTTTAAATTTTATCTCCTCCATTTGGAGCATTTTCTCCATTATTTTTCACCCTTTATTTTATTTTTGATTGGAAGTATAACCTGTCTTCTTTATATTTTATTTCTTCAGTGATATTGTTGGTTCCTAGGATATTTAAATCTCCAGGTGAACCAGGAAATGTCCATCCAGAGAATGAGATAGTATGTCCCTTTGTCTCTCTGTTCAGTTAGGTCAATATTGTTTGAAAGTATTCCTTCCACTATGTTGTGTTTGGAATTTCTATAGAGATTTTGGGAAATTTTGGAATTTCTATAGTTTGATTTCTACTGACTAAGATCCTGAAAACTTTGGATTTACCCTGACTTTTCTGTAATAATCTCTCTCCATTCCTTTGGGGGAAAATATGGGGGAACCGCTGTTATAGCTGTAGTTCTACAAACCAGAAGACCAAACAGAGGGAAACAAAGAGGCTGATGATCCATTTTTTTCTTCTCCTAGTTTTGAAAATATGGATATTACAACAGGCAGCACTGAGTGTGCTCTTGCTTAATCCTGGCCTGCTGGATAGGCCCTTTCCTAAGATACTTTATTCTGTTTTCCTGCCCTTGATTTTCAGTTTTGTTTCCTCAGTGGTCAATCACCTCTCTGTCCCATAGAGTGTGCTCAGCCAAGATTGGTTATTCAAAATGTTGGTAGTTTCCCCCCCCCACTCAATATATTTTTTCTTCTTTAAACGTTGGGGATCCCTGCTGAGCATGAATGGTTTGTCTTTACCATGTAAAGATCCACATTAGGAAATGTGTTTGCTGCTAGAAAATACATTTTTCTTTGCAGAAAAGAGAAGCTGATGCCATGACCTTGGATGGAGGGCATATCTACACTGCAGGAAAATGTAGCCTTGTCCCAGTGTTGGCAGAAATCCCTCGTAAGTATGAACTCAGTACGTCAATGGCTGTTGTAAGTACATAAGTACATAGGAAGTGCCCTGCTGGATAGGACCTCCGGCCCATCTGTTCCAGTAGTCTGCTCTCATAGTGGCCCACCAACTGCATAACTAAGCCCACTAGTCTCCCAGAAGGTGGTCTTCAGGGGCAGATGCACTGCCATCCATTGATGCCCATGACTGTGCAGGTGAAAATGACTTCTGATAGTCTAAAGCATAGAGCTAAAAATGCAGACTAAGAAAAACTTAGGTGTTTCAGGGCAGCGTTTCATTAAAGCTATGCCTTCAAACATCCCTTCATCTAAGGCAGGGCTTTCCAAAGTTTTCCCGCGGCGACACACCAACCGCCATTGGTGTGTCGCCGCGGGAAAACCCGGAAGTGCCGCCATTGCGGCAGTGCACAAAAACCCGGAAGCGCTGCTGCCGCTTTCGAGTTTTTGCGCGCCACCGTTGGTGTGTCGCCGCGGGAAAACCCGGAAGCGCTGATGATGATCAGCGCTTCCGGGTTGTGTGGCGACACACCAGACTGTGTGTGGCGACACACTTTTGTGTCGCGACACACAGTTTGGAAAGCTATGATCTAAGGGAATGAAAATCTGCTCTAAATCACATCATTCCTCCTTGGGATCTGTACTTTGATCATAGCTGAGGCATGCACTTTCCTCCAGTTCTTTTTTGTTGTCATATCCCACCAGTTGATCTAATACTTTTACCTCATTACCAAAGAGTGATTTACATGGCCTATTGCAAAATTGTCAGGGGCCAGATAGAAATTGAGTCCATCTTTTTATCCACCGGCTTCATCAATCCTGGATCATAGGTATTATGTCCTGGGTGCAGATAACCTTGTACTCCAAAATGGAGCCTTTTATCTTGTAAATATGCTTGGTATTGTCTGCCTTTAGGTCTATATCTACAAGACACTTTTCCTGCAGTCCTGACAAAGCTAGGTGAAAATTGAATGTGCTTGAGCTTGAAGTGACTTCTCCAAACCTATTTTTATTTCTTCCAGTTGAAGATTCTGCTGCATGCAAAGATCCAGAGAAAGCTACAAGAGGTGGGTATATATGGTGAATATATTGCCACTTAAGAGATCCATAGGTATTTAAACTTTTATTTGACAATTTAAAACTTGGCCAAAGCTTTCTGTTCCTTAACTTCCTAAGGAACAGTTGAGGAAAATCCCTCCTTCTGCACAAAGTAAAAAAACCCTATCTTCTCATTTCAAGATGGCAGCCATGGCTTTAAATTCATTAGCAAAGAGCTTAGATACTTAGGATTCCCATATGCGTATTTCATCAAATATGGGGATAAGAGTAGTGAAGGTCCTTGTGAGCTCTTTCCTCTTTAAATGTTCACTAAAGATGTGAAGGAGTCACTGGGCTATGCCTGCCTTCTGGTTAGGTTATTTGGATCCTCAGTGGAGAAATGTTTGCTTCTTGTTTTCCAGCTAAAGGCTATACTGCTGTAGCTGTTGCTAAGAAAAGAGACAGTGGCATCAATTGGAACACTCTGAAAGGAAAGAAATCCTGTCATACTGGTATTGGTAGAACTGCTGGCTGGAATATTCCCATGGGCCTTATTTACACTGAAAATAATCGTAGTTGTGACTTTGGTGAGTGGCTTTATGTCTATTTGGTTGCTTTTGTTTTTATACTACTACCTCACCCATCCTCTAAAGCAGTTTCTGAACCTTGACAACTTTAAGATGTATGGATTTCAACTTCCAGAATTCCCCAGCCTGCATGATTCTGGCACATCACCTTCCATATTATTCAAAGGAATCTTGAGCTTAAAGTGAACTCTAATTAAGAGTTTATTTTTCTGACTAGAAGCATGAGCACTCTGTTAAAAAAAATCAAATCGTTGTTCACATTTTGAGGAATGCAGCTGAGTTTCTGGAGCAGACATAGGCTATTTTGGGGGGCTGTTAGACATATCTCAAAGTATGTAGTTGTAGGCATGCTTGTGGGTATTCTCACAAAATGGCTACCAAGGCTTGCCTGTTCATAAAATGGCTGCCTTTATGAACACAGCCAATTCACAGAATGCACTTTTTCCAGAAGGTAAACTGGTGTGTTTGCTCCCTCCTTCCTATCACCAACTGATCCTCTGTACTAGAGCTGGTCATACTTTGAAAATGATTTGTATCAAGTACAAGCACAGTGTTTTCTGTTTAACCTAATATGGCTGAGAGCAAATTGTATGTGTTCATGTCAGTTCCTCTTGAGGAACTCTGTTGTTGGTATTTCCTTAATTTGTAATGTGATAGTCAATTATATATTTTGAAAAGACAGAATTTTGAAGTTGACATTTTTAAGCTGCCCATGCTTCCCAATAATAATTTTTTGGGTTTGGGTCCAGATTCTGAAGCTCTTGTGTCAATATTTAGTTTTATTACAACTACGGTATTGTTGGCCACCCCCAATCTGATGCCACTTACCATGATTTCTGGGGACTATGCAAGTTGAAATCCAACACATCCGGTGGATAACCAGTTGGGTATGTTGCTTTATAAGAATATAAACAAAGGTATTAAAATGCCTCTTCTCTGATCCCATGCTAGATAAATTCTTCTCAGAAAGCTGTGCGCCAGGAGCACCTCTTGAGTCATCACTGTGCAAACTATGCAAAGGTAGCGGCGGTGAAGGCAGCCTCTCTCAGAAACACAAGTGTAAACCTAACAGCAATGAGATATACTATGGGTATAAAGGTGCTCTTCGGTAGGTTCCTGTTCCTTGGAATATGATAGATGAATGAGAAGTCACTTGTTGATCATTCCTCACTTTCCATTTTGCAGTTCAGGATTCCTTCCTATGAATGTTACCAATCATTAATGATAGCCTGTAATAACAGATCTATGAATTATATGTTTGTGGGAATTAAAAAGTCTAATCAACCAAGAGAGTAGATGCAACTGGGTAAACTGTCAGAGCAAATAGTTTCAGATGGTTCATACAAGTGAGTCAGTCAGCATGCTGCAGGGGAATTAAATGCAACCCTTCACCCTGATAACAAGTGAAGCCAATCTGGGAAAAGGCCAATCTTGAGGTTTCAAAATTACAGAAGCATTTCCTGAGTCCTTCCACAGGAAGTATTATAGGGCATCAGTTCCAAATCATCATTAATCTGTCACTCCACCTTCCCATTTTAAAAATATTCCTTATTTTATTTTATTTTATTTATTTTATTATTTTATTTTATTTTATTTTATTTTATTTTATTTTATTTTATTTTATTTTATTATTTTATTTTATTTTATTTTATTTTATTTTATTTTATTTTATTTTTTTTTATTTTATTTTATTTTATTTTATTATTATATTATTTTATTTTTATATTTGGGGAAATGAAACTGCTAAAACAATAACATTTTAAATAATGCCTAAGATTGGGGATCCTGTGCAGATGTAAGATTTTGTATTGTGCACTTTCTAGGCAAGATTAGTATCTACTGGAATCTTCCGTTGAAGTTTGTGATCAGTCAGTGGGGGCTCTGCACAGGATCGTATGAACATTCTTATTATTATAGTTACTTTTATTGTTGTTGTAAATATCATAACCCACATTGCAGGGCAAAGCCTTGATATTGAAAATAGATTGGAAGTTCTCTTTTGATAAAATCACTACCCCACCTAGTGGTATATTGGTAACTCGTATTCCACGAGGTAAACACATTATTCTGTACTTATATGTGGCTGTTAAAAACTATATACCAACATGTAGAAAGCAGTCACAAGCATATTACTGGAATATCATAAAAAAATGGGCAGAACCTTTACAGCTCACAACTATTTATAATTCTCATTAAATTGAAAAATTATATTAACAGTGCAAGAATACTTACATGGTTCTTCCTCCTAAATTATTTTTGAATAATTTTCAACACAATTTTTGAGAAGAGGAACTCAGCCTCATGGAAGGCAAGAAATGAAAAGTGCCTTTTTCTCTGGTTGTATTTTCCAGATGCTTGGTGGAAGTAGGAGATGTAGCCTTTGTTAAACATACCACCATCACTGAGGTCACAGAAGGTATGGAGTCATAAAAATAAATATGAACTGTTGATCATCTGATTAATGATAGTTGAGAAATAGTAGTCTGAAGAAGTTTGTCAGGAATAATGTTGTAATGTAAAATAAAGGTTATAATATAATAATAATGTTTATAATGTAAAATAACTGACCCAGAATCATGCTGAGTTAGAAAGCACTGTCCACTACTTAAAGTAAGAGGTACTGGAAAACAGAGTGGGTCAACTCTCCCTCTGGAATGTTTACATGTTCTAGGATGCTATGAACTGTCAAGTTGAAAAGGGAATTACAGCACACCAAAGCGTATAGAATGTATTAACCACCTAAGCCACTCCTCAGACAGGGTTAACCCATGGGATTTTATGCCAGAGTTGTGCCAGACAAAGTAGAGTGCACCCACTTAAGTCAAGACGCAGAATACTCAAGGCTGGCCAAGTAATTTTGGGACATCAGGCAGAAAATCCCACAGGCACCTGTGTTCTTGGAAACCACACAGCAGCAAAGAAAAAGGAAAATTCTCCCATTGCTGCATGCATGAAATACTTTGTCTCCCATCGAATGTTCAGTTTGAAGGATCAGATTAGTTTTGATAAGTTCATGGAAGAGAAAGCAGTACAGGTAGTTCTCCCTTAGCAACCACTCATTCAGCGACTGTTCAAAGTTACAACGGCGCTGAACGAGGGGGATTACAAATGGTACTCGAAGTTGTGGCCGTCGCAGAGTCCCCACGGTCATGTGATCACATTTCAGGTGCTTGGCAAGCGACTCATACTTACGACAGTTGCTGTATCCTGAGGTTATGTGATCGCCATTTGTGACCTTCCCTGCCAGCTTCTCACAAGCAAAATCAATGGGGAAACTGGCAGGAGGTTGCAAGTCACTTCTGCAAGTTGTTCCCGCTCCCGCCACTTTTTCTCCCGAGGAGCCTCTGGGTGGCATGGGGACCTTGTACTCCATAGTGCCCACCCACTTGCCTGCACTCTGTAGTGCATGCCCGCCTGTAGCGCCCGCCCGTACTCTGTAGTGCCGGCCTGCCCACCAGCACTCCATAGCACCCACCTGCCCAATTACACCCTGTAGCACATGCCCGTAGTGCCTGCCCACACTTCATAGCATGCCTGCCCATAGCACCTGCCCGCACTCTGTAGTGCATGCCCGTAGTGCCTGCCTGCCCACCTGCCCACACTCTATAGCTCTCGCCCGCCTGTAACTCTCACCCGCCAGCCTGCTTGCGAGTTGCCTAAAAAGGAAAGGCCTGTTGTGACTGTGACTTGCAACTTCCTGCTGGCTTCCCCATTGACTTTGCTTGTCGGAAGCTGACAGGAAGTCACAAGTCACAGTCACCTGAGGCCCTTGCTAACGACCCACAGTCCTTGGGGGCTGCTGGGGTTGCCGTCGCTAAGCGGTGCAGTCATGTGACATTATGCTTTACAACCCCATCAGTTTGGGATGGAAATTCCAGTCCCAATTACCGTCGTAAAGTGAGGACTACCTGTACAATGGGTATGTTAGGTAAGGATGGCTAATTGGTGATCTGTGGATAAGATGTGGACAATTTATCTATCAGAAATGCTTTCAAGTTCTAACAAACTGATTTATACCTGGAAATATTCAGTGTCTGCCAAACATTAGTTTTGGATGGTTTCAGCGCAGGCAGGAGAGATAAGTAGGAATAGGTTTCACCCTCAAGCAGTTTTCTTTATTGATTAAGAGATGCACAGGTAGTGCAAATTTCACTAACATAAACATAATCCTATACCTAACTTAAGCGACACCCAGATATTTTTGAAAAGCCTAGTAACCCATGTACAACATTTTCCAATTTCTTAGTTTTGTAAGCCAAATCCAGCTAACTTACCCTTTCTGCTTTTATTTCTACCTCTTCTCTCTAAACTGCTTTGGCTTTACAGTCTCTTTTCACAATCTTTTTACATAGCATTTTCTTAGCCTACCAGCTCATGTTGTAGTTCTGTTTCTTGGTCTCTTGGAGATTCCAGATGGCTGAATCATTTGGAACTAAACTTTGTCTTTTATCTCAAACTGTAGGCCAGTGCTTTCCAAACTGCCACCGTTGGCGACACACCAACGGCGGCAGTGGCGGCTGCACGGGGGGGGGGCATGCGGCGGCAGCGTGCACGGTGGCGGCCTCGCTAAAACGCGGAAGCGCTGATGGCGCCACACCGTCGCTGCTGCCGCTGCCATACACACCACTGCCGCGTGCCCCCCCGCGCCACCGCCGTGCACGCGCCCCCCGCCACCGCCGCTGCCACCGTTGGTGTGTTGCCAACAGCGGCAGTTTGGAAAGCACTGGCCTACAGTCTGAGATAAAAGACTATTATAAAAGACTATTATAGAAAGCATTTGGTAAAAGGAACTGCTCGGGAGTATTTCTGTCTAGGTGTTTTCTGACTGTCCATGCTTCCATGGTAGCCTTTTTATGAGCATGCCGACAAAATGTCATATATGCACGCCAGTCCAAAGAAGTTCCGCACTACTGCATTGTTGTACAGACTGTATCACCGGTGGGATGTGAAATGGCATGAGGTGGCAAAGTCCCACCTCCCCTTTCCATGGAGTAGGGCTGATATGGAAAGTATGTGCATAGTGGTGCAGGGAGTCCTTACTCCTGTTAATAATCTTAATAATTTTTTATAGGAGGGAACAGACCAAGTTGGGCAGATGGCTTAAGTGCTTCTGATTTTGTTCTTCTGAATCTACACGGTGAACGTTGTCGTCATGATGAATATGAGAGATGTCATTTGGCCGTAGTCAGCAATCATGCAGTAGTGTCAAGGCCCGAACGAGCAGAAACAGTTAAAATGGTGTTACTTGATCAACAGGTAAGCTCTGAACTGGGGACTGTTATGTTTAATAGTAAAGTTATATAACATATATACACAGGGAGAGACGTGTATCAACTCTGGTAGAAGCATCCATAATATTCCAATAATAAAATTCCTGGCAGAAATGTTAAACACAAATAAAAAGGAGAAATAGTACCAAAGACAATAAATGCTATGCATTCACTGGAATCTTTTTATTTATTTATTAAATGTCATTATAACTAATGAAATCCTGCTTTTTTTAATTTTTACAGAAAATGTTTGGAAGCCATGGAAATCAGACAGATGACTTCCAGATGTTCCATTCTGAATCCAAAGATAGCTTGTTCAAAGATGGCACAGAATGCTTAGCTGTTCCAAACGACAAGACATATGACACCTATCTTGGGGATAACTATATAAATTCTGTTGATGGAATCTCGAAGTGTTCACCTTCAGGTACCATTCTTAATTAAGATGAATGGCATTCATCAATTGCAATGGCAGAAACTTTATTTCAAGCTAGGTTATAAATATAACTCTGACAGAATATAAAACAGGATGGAGGAGGGCATCTCCAAATATTGCTAGATTGTAACTAACACTGTATCTTGCTTTCGGCTGTATTACTAGGTCTGAATGGAACTGGAAATCAGCCACATCAGGTTTATGTTTCCCATCACAAACAATATAGTTTTATACTACTTAGCTTGTTAGAGCTAGTTTGGTCTAGTGTTTAAGGCACCAGGCTAAAAACCAGGAGATCATGAGTTCTAGTCGCACCTTAGGCATGAAGCCAGCTGGGTAACCTTGGACCAGTCACTCTCTCTCAGCCCTAGGAAGAAGGCAATGGCAAATCACTTCTGAAAATCTTGCCAAGAAAACTGCAGAGACTAGTCCAGGTGGTTGCCAGGAGTCAAGACTGACTTGAAGGCACGCACACACACACACACACACAAACACACACACACTAGCTTGTTACTGCAATTTAATTTAAAAGCTGTAAATGTAAATAAATAGCACAAAGCAACACTAATAATAATAATTTACACACAGTCTACTAGATAGTTCTGACTGGATTTGGAACTTTTGACTATCAGATCCTTTATAAAGATCTAGGATTGTTAAAAAATATTGTACTATACTGTATGTGCTGTTCCAAACAGTGCAACTTTTTGTAATTGGTGAGTACTTTTCCAGTTCTTTTTGTATGGCACCAAGTGCACCAACCATTACTAGGGATCTTGGGGCTGCAGTGATTCAAGCTGGGGCTGGAATAAAGATTCTAACTACATTTCCTAAGGATAAAACAGTCTCTGGGCCACTCTATGCTATTATAGAACATAGTTTATTTATTTTGGTCTCTTGGTTCTTACATTTTTTCTTTCTTTCTGTTTTTGTGTGACAGAACTCCTTAAGGTCTGCAACTTCCACTGTCATGCCTGATGAATGTCAAGTTCTTGCAGTGAAATAAAACGGATGCTTCATACTTATTTGCCTAAACGTGACAAAAGTCTACTTACTTTTTTCTTCCTTAATACCACAACAACATGTTCAAACTTTCCCCAAACAGCTTTGTAACTTTGTAGTGTCACTAGTGCAAAAAATAAATAGAATTAACACCTACAGTTTAATTCCTGTTTATTATGATTATTGTTTATTTTAGTAGCTTGCCTTCATATATTAGCATTTTGCATCACCCTCTACCTGGGACACAAATAACAACAACAACAATATATTAAATTTATATGCCACTCGACTCCCAACAACTATGGGCAGCTTACAATTGTTAAAACATTTAAAAACAAAGAATAGGAAAACCCCACCCCCCACACAAAAACAGAACAAGACAGAAGAACAATGATGGCAAAGAAAATAAACCCAGAAGGGAACAGAAAGGAAGGAAGGGGCATCAGTCATCCTCTCCAAAGGCCTGGGCAAAGAGCCAGGTCTTTAAGGCCCTTCGAAACACCAGCAGGGTGGGAGCCATTCAAATGTTAGGGGGAACTTCATTCCAAAGGGCAGGCACTGCTACAGGGAAGGTGCAGTTCCGAGGCCCTGATAGGTGGCATTGTTTAATCAGTGGAACCTGGAGCACACCAACCCTGCCATATCAAACTAGTCAGGCAGACACTATGGGAGACAGGCGGTCCCTCAAGTAACCAGGCCCTACCCCATGTAGGGCTTTATAGATGGTGACCAGCACTTGAATTGCACCTGTAAGCAAACTGGCAACCAATGCAGCTCGTGAAGCAGAGGTGTTAACATGGGCATAGCAAGGCATGTCCATCACTGCCTGCACTGCTGCATTCTGGACAAGTTGAAGCTTCCAGGTGGTCTTCAAGGGCAGCCCTATGTAGAGCACATTGCAGTAGTCAAGCCATGAGGTGACCTTCCTGGCCACAGCTGCCACCTGCTCATTGAGTCAGAGGTGTGAGTCCAGGAAGCCCCTCAGATTGTGCATCATCCTTGAATGGGGAAGTGCCATCCCATCCAAGGTCAAACTTGGAACATCCCCAACTCTGGACGGTCCAAACACCCACAGCCACGCGGTCTTGGTAGGATTGAATTGAGACTGTTCCTCCCCATCCAAACCCACACAGCCTCCAGGCACTGGGACAGAACCTCAACAGCCTCACTTGGCTGGTCAGAGTTGAAAGATATAATTGGGTATCATCAGTGTACTGATGATACTGAACCCCAAACCAACGGATGACCTCACCCAGCAGCTTCATGTAGATGTTGAAAAGGAGGGGAGAGAGAGTAGAACCCTATGGTACCCCACACAGGAGGGGCCTAGGGAGTGATCTCTCCTCCTCAACCAACACCAACTGGAACTGGCCCCGGAAAAAGGAAGAGAACAACTGTAAAACAGTGCCCCCAATCTCCAACCCATGGAGCTGGCTCAGGATACTGTGGTCGATGGTATCAAAAGCCACTGAGAGATCAAAGAGCACAAGGATGGATGCACCACCGTCATCCCAGTTCCACCACAGGTCATTGACAAATGCAACCACGGCTCAGTACTAAATCCCAGCCTGAAACCTGACTGAAATGGGTCTAGATAATCTGTTTCCTCTAGGGTTTTTATCAGCTGCAGACCGACCACTGTCTCAACAACCTTCCCCAAAAAGGGAAGGTTGGAGACTAGTTGGTAGTTGTTAAAAACTGTTGGGTCCAATGATAGCCTTTTGAGGAGGGGGCGCACCTAGGGTTACCAGGTAGCTGAACAGGGAAAGGAGGACACAGACAATGGGAAAGGAGGGCAAATTGGAGGGGGGGGGGGAAAGGAGGACACACTAACTGTAAAATATTTGTATTTATTTTCATTGGAGAGGAAGGGAAATACAAGTGAGTAAATGGGCACACAATGGGGAATACACATTGAGAGGAATGTGCTAATACAGGGCTTTCCAAAGTTTTCCCACGGCGACACACCAACCGCCGTTGGTGTGTCACCGTGGGAAAACCCGGAAGTGCCGCCATTGCGGCAGCGCACAAAAACCCGGAAGCGCTGCTGCCGCTTTCAGGTTTTTGCATGCCGCCGTTGGTGTGTTGCCACGGGAAAACAATAATATATTAAATTTATATGCCACTCGACTCCCAACAACTATGATCAGCGCTTCCGGGTTGTGTGGCGACACACCAGACTGTGTGTGGCAACACACTTTTGTGTCGCGACACACAGTTTGGAAAGCTCTGTGCTAATATTTGCCTAGCCTGCTCTGCAAGTCAGTTAGAAGGCAAAAGCCTTGTGTGTAAATAATTAAGGTTTTGTCAATTTCAGGCAGCAGTGAAAACCAGCCCAGGGTACTAATCAACTAATTAAAGCAATTAAAGCGGCAGTGGCGCTTCCGGGTTTTCGCGCGTTGTCATTGGTGTGTCGCCAATGTGAAAAGTTTGGAAAGCCCTGAATTAAAGTCACAGAGCAGAACTTGTTAACTTGCAGTTAGCACTTTTTAGAAAAGCTGCTCAGTAAGACATAGCTTGTAGATCAGGGCTTTCCAAAGTTTTCCCGTGGCGACACACCAACCGCCATTGGTGTGTCGCCGCGGGAAAACCCGGAAGTGCTGCCGTTGCGGCAGTGCGAAAAAACCCGGAAGCGCTGCTGCCGCTTTCGGCTTTTTGCGCACCACCATTGGTGTGTCGCCACGGCAAAACCCGGAAGCGCTGATGATGATCAGCGCTTCCGGGTTGTGTGGCGACACACCAGACTGTGTGTGGCGACACACTTTTGTGTCACCACACAGAGTTTGGAAAGCTCTGTTGTAGATACTCAAAAAGCCGGACAACATTTGATTTTAAGGCTATGGCTGCTCGATGGAGGACATGGAGGACATGTGTCTGACGTCTGGTAACCCTAGGCGCACCACTGCCTCTTTCAAAGCAGGAGATACCACCCCCTCCTTCAGAGAGGCCAACACCATTGCCTGGACCCAACAGCGGGTTGCCTCCCTGGCCACTTTTACGATCCAGGAGGAACCCAGATCCCAGTAAACAGGTAGACGAGCTGACAACACAGAGAATCCTGTCCACTTCTTCGGGAGTCACTGGCTCAAACTCAAATTAGAATCTAAACTTGTTTGCATATTTAAAAGGAACTTTCATCCAACAAAATCCTTCAAAATCCAGAAATGGGCAATATTTTATTAGGACTAAGATGTCACAAAACCCTGAGCAAGCTTTTGAGTTTCCTCAGATTTCTTCATCAAGCTGCACATAAAAAGAAAAAAGGAAAGAAAGAAGGGGACGTAGGGCTAGTGCTGTGCTTTTATTTTAATATTTGCATATTATATAACGTATGACATATTGCAAAAACATTGTGACCGATACATTTTAGATAAATATTCATATTGTTATGTTCTTTCCTCCACTTCTCATCAAGCATTTTTTTAAAAATATCAAACTAGATAAAGAGCTCTGAAGAACTCCGAAGTCACTCACCATTTCAGGGCATTTTGATTATTCTAATAAAATTATTACTCAACTCAGGTTTGAACAGACTGGGCTATAAGTCGCTGGCCTACCATTACTATATAATATGGGAGGACCCATTTATGCCACACAGTTTATTCAGAATTTCTAAAGTAGCTTGTACAGATATGGTAAAAAAACCTGTCCCATTACCGGGGCTGAAACAAAATTTAACAGCCAATTCCGTCAGCTTCTGTCTATCTATGAGTATCTATCTATGAGCATGAGTATCGGATGACTAACGGAGCAGAAATGTTATCCTCGCCCGGGTTTTTCAAGGAATCATTACCATGATCACGATCAACTGCAATAACACAGCGTTTTCTTAAAGTTCCCCATTTCATCTTCGACAGTTTTTATAAATCTGCCAACACTTTTCATCTTGCATGAAATGGGTTAATCATGGACTCATCTTCAGAAGCTTAAATCTGCATCATCCCCCAAATTCTGGCTTCGGGTACAATGTTGCAAAATTCTGTTGACTTTTTCCCCTACAAGCAATTGGTGCTTTAGAACAACCTTCGGTACGTCGGTACCACCAAGCTTCTTCGTTAGGAATTCTGGGAGCTGTAGTCCAATGCGATTACACCGCTCTTCGGTTTTTTCCTTACTTGAAGAAGTGTGAACTACAATTCCCATAAATCTCTTGGGACTTGACTCTCTGTCCCAGCAGCCAGTCACCTGCCGTAGAAACCGGAAGATGACGGTTCAGAGCACGACGCGTCGCCACGTTATACGTATTAAGGTGCCGCGCGTGGTGAGCGGTTCGGCATGAATGGTGTGAAAGTGACGCCGGAGCGCGAGGGGTTTTCTCCTCCCCAAGATGCGGCGCTGCTGGCCCAGGACGCGGCGCAGGTCCAGCTCCTGATCTCGGTGGCAGTGGCCGTGTTCGTCGTCTTGGTTCTGGGTGAGTTTCAGCGCGCCCTGTGTAGCCTGGCCCTGCTCGGCAGTTGCTTTCGAGCGGCGCAGAAGGCGGGGAATGGAAGTGCTGCGGAAGGCGAACCGGGCTCTCCTGCTGACGCGGAGCCTTTAATCTCTCTGTCCCTTAAGTCACTATTGCAAGGCGGGTGTTCAGCAAATGCACCTTTCTGCTTTGATGGGGCCTCTTGCGGGGGAATGGCGCGGCTCCCCAACTGCTGCCCGTTGAAAATAACGTGGCGGTGGCTCCTGTTTTGTAAGCAATAACAATTTTTCCATAGAAAGCAGTCTTTAATTTTTATTCTGGGAATTGCAGCTTATTTGCCCGCTACGGAGCCAAAATGTGCAATGTTCGCTTATTTCATACTGTAATTGTTAAGAATTGCACCTCTGTGCTACTCTGGAAGGTTTTTATTTTATCAGTGATGAGCAATCTATGACCCTCCAGAGACTGTTGAGCTGCAGCTCTTTGGCTGATGGGCATTAGAGTTCAACAGCATGTAGAAAGCATTGCATGTCACGTCTCTAATCCTTACATTTATAATTACTGCATTATATTGTGGAAATGGTGCTGACTTATGACAGTTCTCGCTTAACGCCCACAATTGAGACTGGAATTTTAGACTGCTAAGCGAAGCAGTCATTAAGCAAATCTGACCCAATTTACGACCTTTTTTGCGGTGTTCATTAAGAGAATTGATGCAGTTGTTAAACGAACCACATGGTTGTTAAGCAAATCACGTGGTTCCCCATTGATTTTGCTTGCCAGAAACTGTCTGGGAAGGTCGAAAATGGCGATCACGTGACCACAGGATACTGCGGTGGTCATAAATGCGAACCAGTTGCCAAGTGCCCAAATCGTGATCACGTGACTGCAGGGACACTGCAACGGTAGTAAGTGTGAGCACCGGTTGCAAGTCAGTTTTTTCAGCACTGTCATAAGTCTGAACTGTCACTAAATGAATGTTCATTAAGTGAGGACTACCTGTACATAGAGGGTGGAAGAAGAGTGTCTTGCATAGGCAAGATTGGAATTGGTGAAGTCCTAAATCATATCATTGGTACATCTTTAGAATGATGTAGCATGAATTTGAGGGTGAGTGGGAATGGGGCTTTTGTCAGGTTTGTCATTCTGTCTTGCCATAGAGATGAAGAGGAGAAACTGGGTAGGTTATTAAGAAATGTCCCCTAGCTTGTAGAGATTGCTAGCCATATTTTGGGAGTGTTCTGTATATATTTTCTGGAGAAAGCAGTAGATTGCTCCCAAATGTGTTGAATCTGGAATCATCTTCACTTTTAGCTTCTGTATTTTCTTCCTTCCTTTCACTGAAGGCTGCTACTAATGGACTGAGTTGAGGGATCTTTGCAAACGCTATATCCCCCCCCCCCAACCTGTTTTTCTGTTGTTTAGCCTCTGGCTATTAACTCCAAACAGTTCTGATCTACTGTCAAAATAAAGTGGCTGGGAAAATAAGCATTGTGGTACAACACATCTGGAAACCAGGAGACTTGCCAAAGTTGCTTTGGACTTTGTCTTGAAGATTGTATTGTATTTGATGAGAGTGCAGGGGAAAGAGCTGGTTAGTAGATGAACTCTCAGTGAGAAGCAGGCAAATTTAATTGACAAAAGGCTTCTGATTTCTGACAAGATAATTGTAATTTGTCATTCCAACAAAGGAGTGTGTTTTATCATTGAGTTTTATGTTATTTTGAATGAACTGCTATCCTACTACAGTGGTGCTTAAAAGTTTGTGAACCTTTTTGAATTTTCAATATTTCTGCATAAATATTACCTAAAGCATGATCTGTTCTCCACTAGAAACTAGATAAAGAAAACCCAATTAAACAAATGGTCAAAAACATTATACTTGTTCTTTTATTGATTTGAGTTTTTGACTCATTTGTTTAATTGGGTTCTCTTTATCTAGTTTTAGGACTTGTGTGGAGAATAGATCACGTTTTAGGTCATGTTTATGTAGAAATATTGAACATTCAAAAGGACTCACAAACTTTTAAGCACCACTGCAGTGCTTAAAACATAACTAACATATTTTCATGGATAGCAACGTTATTTATTCATATTTATTAGTTATTTGTGGATTCCTAATGTTTATCTTTTTTAGTGATTTGGAAAGTTTTCCAAGCAAGAAAGAGCAGTCGGAGAGCAGTGCTTCTGGTTGGTCTGTGTGACTCAGGAAAAACTCTTCTGTTTGTTAGGGTATGCAAGTTTATTTCATAATCTTTTCTACACTATCTTTCAGACTCATATTTTGTTGTGATTTTTTTCCCCATGTTATTGGAAGATTAAACTTATATTAGTTGTCTCATGGTTTTAAAGCACTTTGAAATGTGAAATATCAAAAAGCATTAGGTCAATTTTACTGAGAATATTTAATTTTCTCTGCTTTCTTTTAATTTTCATAGCTCCTAACAGGAAATTTCCGAAATACTCAGACTTCCATAACTGATAGTTCTGCCTTGTACAGAATAAAAAATGACAAGGTAAGGATGAAGATGTTATATTTTGTGGCATATAAATACGTATATGAAAGGATTGTTATTCATTTGAAATAAACTTAGATAATGGTAGAAGGCAATGAAAATTTAAGCAAAATACTGCCTAAAAATTGGTAGATGTTAATTAAATATTTATTGCTTCTCCTGTAGAATAGGAATGTGACTTTAATTGACCTTCCTGGCCATGAGAGCTTGAGGCTTCAGTTCTTGGATAGGTTCAAGGCGGCAGCTAGGTAAGTCTCAAAGGAATGGATATGTTTGTATTTTCAAGATGTTACCGGTGTATAGCCTCTGTAGGGATGCTGCAAATAAATAGAAGCACCTGAAGAAATATGTGCATCTCAGTTGTTAGAGTTTGTTCATATCTCTTTTTTCCTACATTTTTCTGTCTTGCTAATTGGATGGAAGAGTTTCAGAACAAAACAATTCACATTAAGATCCCAGATTTTGACAGTATTAAAACTCGTGCTTAGAGGGGAAAAAAGAGTGCTGATTACAAGCAGTCTCATGTTGTAAGGCAGGGCTTTTCAAAGTTTTTCCCGCGGCGACACACCAACCGGCATTGGTGTGTCGCCGCAGGAAAACCCGGAAGTGCCGTCCTTGCGGCAGCGCGCAAAAACCCGGAAGCGCTACTGCCGCTTTTGGGTTTTGCACGCTGCAGTTGGTGTGTCGCTATGGGAAAACCCAGAAGCGCTGATGATGATCAGCGCTTCCGGGTTGTGTGGCGACACACCAGACTGTGTGTGGCGACACACTTTTGTGTCGTGACACACAGTTTGGAAAGCTCTGTTGTAAGGGGTTTGTCTGTTTCACTGATATACCACCTGAAGGATAACCTCAGTTTACATCATGCACTGCATATTTTTTTGTATAGGGCAATTGTGTTTGCTGTGGATAGTGTAGCTTTCCAACGGGAGATGAAAGACGTGGCAGAATTTTTGTACCAGCTCCTGACTGACAACACAATTCTGAAAAATGCACCTCCCCTCTTAATAGTCTGCAACAAGCAAGGTAATCCTGTCATCTTTGAAATAAGCTGGTCTTTGTTTACATGTAATTTAGATTGTTTATAGTGATTAGTATTTCACCAGACCTTGGCCAAGATATGGCATAATTGCACATTTGGAAACTAGTTTTTGTCAGTTCTGGTATACTAACATATAGCTTTTATCTTTGTTTCTGAAATTTGGATTCTGTTGTGATGGGAAATCATGGTTTATTTTAGCTGTGATTTATGAAATCAGCCAATTGACCAGATAGACATATAACTAAATTATAAACTATAATTTACATATCTGGATGGATATCACCAACCTGATACCAAGCCACAGTGGTGCAATGTGTGAATTCAGTGTTTAGTAGCTGCTTTTTAAGCAACTGAATGATGGCTGTGTCTGGATTTAATTGTTGTGTGAACTTCCCCACTTCTTGCAATAATCTGAGAAGATATGAGCTTGTCTGGTGACAATTCAGATCAGGCCTTCTCTAGGTACCCTTCAGTTTCTTTGGAATGTATCCCCTAGAGTTGAGAGGCCTGGCGGTTTTATTAGCTTTCAGAAAGGCCCTTAAAATGTATCAAGCTATTGCTGTCTCTATCACAGTACTTAATATAATATGCTTTTTTTTTTTACCATTCCTTCCATAGATGTTACAATGGCAAAATCTTCCAGGCTCATACAGCAGCAGCTAGAAAGAGAACTGTAAGTTCAAAGGATTAGCTTATCACTGCTCACCTTCATGTGTCTTTCTTTATGTGCAGGGTTACTGCCCGATGGCAAATGCATTTTTCTTATGATTTTCATGTACTTGAGAAGGTAGAATGGAAAGTAACATTGAGCAATGAAAAACAAAACCCATTTTGCTTATAGAATTTCCAAACTGTTCTGATGCATGAGGTCAGCTAGAGTTTTAAATAGCAACATAGATATTAATTTAATCAAGTAAGACGCCAGGCTTGTCGATTGGAAGATTGCAAGTTCGGAGGTTCGAATCCCTAGCCCCGCGTGATGGAGTGAGCTCGCGCACTAGCCCCTGCTCTTGCCAACCTAGCAATTCGAAAGCATGCAAATGCAAGTAGATGAATAGGTACCACTTCGGTGGGTAGGTAACAGCGTTCCACGCACATCATGCCGGCCACATGACCGTGGAAGCGTCTTCGGACAACGCTGGCTCTTCGGCTAACAAACGGAGATGAGCACCGGCCCCTAGAGTCAGACACGACTGCACAAATATGCGGGGGGAACCTTTACCTTTTTTTTTATAGGTAGTGCATATTTTTGAAATATTGCTTTGATTCAAATTACTATTGATTTAGTATCTCAGTTGGGGTGGGGTTTTTTTTTTTTTGGTACGTCCAAGTCATTGTTGACTCCTGGCGACCTCCAACTAGTCCCTGCAGTTTTCTTGGCAAGATTTCAGTAGTGGTTTGCCATTACTTCCTTCCTGAGAGGGCGTGACTGGCCCAGAGTCACCCAATTGGCTTTAACCACTGCATCCACCTGGCTCTCTTATCTCAGTAGTTAAGCAATAGATTTTTCTTTGGAGATATATCCTCCTGATATAAATGAAAAGCCATAAAGTTGAGAAATCTTTTCCAATATTACATGTCTGTTAATAGAGCCCAATCTGGACATATTGCTTCCTTGCTATTAATTCACTGTCCCTACAATATCCAATTTTACAAAATTGTTTTTCTTTTATAACCTGAATGAAAAATTACAGTTTTATGCATACTATATAGTTCACATTGAAAACTAACAATGGATACTTTGTTTTCTTACCCATACACCTGAGTTTCTTCCCTTCCTTTCTAAATAAGGAAAATTTAAAGCAATGCCATAATTTGTTTTGTGTTTTCAAATTAAATTTCTGAGCAGATGTATGCAACACAGAAAAACAGGTTTTTCCTTTGTTGGACTTGGGTAAAGCTAATCCTTAAAGCCAGTCCCTGAATCATTATAATTCTATGGTTGATTATCACCAGAACTGACAACATATTGCAATGATGGAGCTGAGAGGAAAATATTGTTTTGTCATCCTTGTCCCCACCTCTCCTTTTCCTAAAATACAGTTGAAGAATTAAGACTCTTGACCAATTATTGAAGATTATATTTAATGCAATTATGATTGTCTGTTGCCACATTTCTGTATGTTTTGGCTACAAATCTCTGTGGTCTAATAATTAGGACCTTTTCTCAAACTTGGATCATTTACCTACTTATTTACTTCTATGCCATGCTTTCTCTTGGACAGCTCAGAGTGACTTACGGAAGCAGTCTTAAAAACATACAGCCAACAAAGCATGGAAAGAATAAATACAAAAATTAAAGTAAGGGTCATGTTAAAAAAAGAAAAGCAATAAAACAGACAGTAGTTTGGTCCTGGAGTAGTTATTATCCTACAGATATTAGCTAGTTTAATATGTATCTCTCTGTAAACATGATGCAAGTTGCCCAGAATGCCAGTTGTTGATTTTACACAGACCTGTTCTAATCGTCTAAACTTGTTCTCCGTTTTTTACAGCAATACCTTACGAGTGACGCTCTCCGCTGCCCCAAGTACTATGGATAGTTCAAGTTCGGGATCTGTCATTCAGCTTGGGAGAAAGGGGAAGGAGTTTGACTTCTCTCAGTTGCCCATGAAAGTTGAATTTATGGAGTGTAGTGCCAGAGGAAACAAGGGAGAGGAGGGCAGTGCTGACATTGATGACTTGGAAAAATGGCTAGCAAAAATTGCCTGAGCGTAGGAAGGTGGCAAAGACAGCCCCTGGGAAGGGTATGAATTGGAATGATGCATGCAGTCTAATAGAGCAAGAATTTGAGTTTTAAACAGCAGTTTGGCTAGGAAAATAGTGACACTTGAAGCTGTAGCAGTGGTGAGAACATTCAGTGTCTTGCTCAGGGAAGTTTTTACTTTATTCATTCACAGAAAGGCTCTGCTGAAGAATCCTTGTCCTTTAAACACAGCCTAGCAAAGTGTAGTCCCTTTTCTGCTTCGCATTCTCGTGGTTGTGGGTAATTTTCCTACTCTATCTTTTCTATAGTCTATCTTTGGAAAAAAAACCTTTGAAAGGGGGAATCCTGTGTTACACAAAAGTCCCAAGATGAAAAAGGAGCATTTCTAGATATTATTCCTAGATTCAAATTCCTTTGCTTCTGCTTTCTTTCCATTAGTCTTCTCATCTGAAATGCTTGTGATCCATGTCCACTTGTTATTCACATTACTTTAGTCTCTCTGTCATTCTCTAGAAAGCATTATAGCACTCTGGAATGAGTGGAATTTACTATTCTAACTATAGTAGTGTAACTCCTTATGATAGAAATAGGTAGCTACTTCCAATATTCTGTGCAATGCCTAGCAGTGTAGCCCTCCTGTCACTTGATATGCGTTGCTTTGCTTCTACAGACTAACTGAATAGTTGGTACAGAAGATTAGGAAATCTCAAATACAGTAGTTGAAGAATCCGTCCGTCCATCCGTCCTTGGTATTACAGTATTTAAAATGTGCTTCTGATAGATACTTCCCTATTCTGTGTCTGATACACATTTGGTTGGATTGCTAACTTCTTTGCAAATGCTAAATTATATAGAAACTTCAAGGAAAGAGAGTGCCAAGAATATAAATTTACTAAAATGTAACATGCTCCCTTCTGAGCATATTACATTTTAGTGGATTTAAAACTTCCCTTAGTGCTTTAAGACGTGTCATTCCATCAGCTCTTGGAAGATGTTTCTCCTGTAGAATGTTCATATCAAGAGAAGGAGTAACCATTCAAACTGCATATCTCTGGTTGTCTATCAAACAAGATGTAACTGTTCTCAGTAATATTCTTGTTTAACAGTGTATTTTATATGCCATACTTTTTACAGCAGAAATAGGTTACTTAGAATTTTTTTAGTATGTCACAAGCTGGACTTGAGACTTTTTCTATATGAGTTGCATTTCCCAAAAGCATTATTGTAAAAAAGTGGTAAAAATAAAGAAAACTCATGAATTGGTCCCTAAGATTTATGTACGTCCCACAAAAATCTGTTCAACATATTAGTAGCTTCATGATTTGCTCCAAATTACAGAGAGACTCAGAATTAGCTTTTTGTGCATGAGTAAGTAAATTGGGTGACTTGGCAGTAGAACATCAGGATCATGCTTCTAAAATATGTTTGAGCTTAGGAATGGAGTTGTGCTGTCTTGCTTTGAACCTTACTTTTATTTCATAAGCCTCTTGCCAAATCCAGAATAAAAGTGGTAAAAGAATCAGACCATGAGTACTGTGGTTGCCATGAGGCCCATGGCTCAAGTTGCCTTTGAACAAGCTGCAAAGGTGTAGGAACCCACAAATTTTACATTATTTATCTGTGTCTATAAATAAACATATAATATTTGCCTAATATTCCTCTAATTTTCCCAGTCATTAATATTTTCTTTAAATAGAATGTGTGAATGCATTGTTTCAGAGTGCATTTTTAAACAATATTTTTTGCTTGTGAAAGTCTTATTACTCCTGCTACAAAATTGTATAGAGTTAAAAGATGTGTTATTTTAACAGGAGTTACTGTACATTTTTTTGTATTCCAGTTCTAAATTGTATTTGGGGTGGGAGGGTGGAGGGAAGCTACAGTGATGTTGTAGATAATTTCTTGCAGGATGTAAATGTTAATTCCTGGAGCAATGTCAAATTACAGTATATAAAGAAGTATATCACAGTTGTAACGAGCATTAAAAATCTGTCTACTGCAGGATGTTGGGTTTAATACGAACCCTTCCAAATTAGCGAAATGCTGGACTAAATATGTGAATACAGGGGCTATAGAGGTAGCAATAAAATACTTTATATATATTTTAATGTGAATATACACAGACTGAATTATAAAGCACAGATATGTGGAAACAGCATCTTCGGGTTGCTGTTATTAAAAATGAAAGATATATATGTTATCAGTTTCTGTATTATCCTGAATAAAATCAACCATTTATGTATGTCATTTAAAAAAAAAACTTTACGTGTGTGTGTGTATGAATGTATGTATGTATATATGGCTGTAGCATTCTTTTATTTAAATAATTGCTGGAATAAAAGTAAATGATGAAAATGTTTTCCCACTGCAAAAACTATCCTAAATGCATGTTGAGCTCCCATAGTTTTATTTGCCCAATAAGTGTCTGCCATTTGCAACGCAGCATTTTTTTAAAGATGGGTTAACGGTGCTAAGAACATCTGCATTTATGGACATTCTGCTGCCTTTATTAAAAACAGGTTCCGATCAGAACCAGTAGCAGCATTGGGAAAACACAGAAGGATTTTGAATGGATATTATTGTCATGTAGATCCTCTTTAAACTGAATTGAGCAATGATTTTTCTAGAATAAATTATTACCTTTATGCAGCAATATTGCTTTAAAAAACACCTCAGGGTCTTTAAATTGTGGCTCATAAAATAACATTTATGTGTGTAAGAGGAATGATCTAGTCATTACTGTGATTTATGACCAAGTTCAATTGCACTACCAATTCCAGTGAAAAATGGTCCCAATGAGACTGCCTCTCCTCCATTTTTTGGTCTATAAAAAGGTAAAGGTACCCCCCGCACATTTGTGCAGTCGTGTCCGACTCTAGGGGCCGGTGCTCATCTCCGTTTGTTAGCCAAAGAGCCAGCGTTGTCCGAAGACGCTTCCACGGTCATGTGGCCGCATGACACGCGCGGAACGCTGTTACCTACCCACCGAAGTGGTACCTATTAATCTACTTGCATTTGCATGCTTTCGAATTGCTAGGTTGGCAAGAGCTGGAGCTAGTGCAGGAGCTCACTCTGCACGCAGGGCTAGGGATTCGAACCTCCGAACTTGCAATCTTCCGATCAACAAGCCTGGCGTCTTACCCGCTGAGCCACCACGCCCTTTTTGGTCTATAGCCAGTGCTTTTCTTCTCAACTACCAATCAGTTCAGTGGAAGACTCCCCCCTGTGTGATCTCTGTAAATTGCTCTGGAGAATGCTATAGAAACTCTTCTTGAAAGCCCTTCAGCCCAGCTATGTTCCTTGAGTTTTGGTTTTGCCTTTTGGTTGAATTTCTTTAGTTAATGCAAATGGCCTGAAGAGGGCAGAGCCACTACATTTTGAGTATTTGCCAGTGTTTCCTCCGCTTGTGTATCACTTGTGCAAATACTGCAATTTTATGTGTATCAGGCTGTTTTATTATGTATTCCTGGAATCCTGCTGTTCCATTAAACTCAAGTCTCCCAGCTTCACTTACCTAGAGTGCTTCTAGACCAAGTTTTTATTCTGCAATCATTGTCCTCAGGAATTTTACTGGTGTAACCCTACTGCCGTCTTTACAAACAAAAAAGTATGTTAAGGAGAAAGAGATGGAATAACGGTATAATGCCTTTGATGGTGTCTGGGAGAACTCTTTGCTGAGAATTTTGAGTAAGCAAATATCCTGCCTGGCAAAAGAGTTTTCTCTCATTCATACTTTTTCTCCTTAATCTTTTGGGGATCTGATGATTTATCTACATGGATTTGCCTATAGCTAATCTGTATGCCTATATCCAAACCACCCTTCTGCAACTTGGCAGCCAGAAGTGTTGGGATTACAACTCCCAGAATTTCTAGCTAGCATGGTTGAGGAAGATGGCACAACATTACTGGCCACGTTTTCTACTTTCTTTTCCACAGATAATCAATTGAATATTTCTGGTTTGTACGCAACTTCAAAAATCTCAAGGACGAAAGAGAATTTCGTGCAGTAAAGAATTGTGTGTAGTTGACACTACCATGAATTTGTTGGGGGAGTATCTTTTATTAGTGATTTATGTGGGAATTACAAAGAAGCAGGCAGAGTATGTACAAATCCTTTGGAGTCAGATGTTGCTTCCTATGTTTCCCAAGTGTCTGTTGTCCACCAACAATTCCTTCTTTGCCTCATCCTGTGGCTATCTCTGAAATCATAGATTTGAAGGGTTGGAAAGGTTCTTGGAAAACAGCTAATCCACCCCCCACCCCCACCCCGGTGCAGGTTGCTGTTACTGTGGCATACCTAGTAGAGGGCCAATCAGCCTGTTTATACTTCTCCTGTGAAGAAGAGTCCACCTCAGGCATTCTGTTCCCTTGCAGAACAGCTGTTTAGGAAATTCATCCTGAGGTCCAGTCAAAATCTGCCACCTCATAATTTAAAACCATTGTTTTTAACCAGTCTTCAGGAACAACTCTGAACCATTCAATTCCATCTTCTACATGATGGCCTTTTGGATACTTAAAGAGAGCTGTCGTGTCTCCCTACTGTCTCATGCTTTCAGGTTAAACACCCAGTGCTTTCAGCCGTTCTGCAAAAGTTTTGCCTTCCAGGCTCCTTATCATCTTGATAATACAGTAAAGGTTTGTGTATGCATGCATGCATATGAGTAAATTGGCTTTGTGCTTGCTAAATATATTTTTAACCAGGGAATCAATTGCACCTGCCTTTTGTGGAGCTGTCTTCAGAAACATGAGTAGCTGTAGATAGCTACGTTTAGAGGAACTTTCGTTAACAGAAGTTTTAAAATAATACACACTTTTGCCTCTGCAAAAGCCTACTACTAAAAGAACTATAGTAAAGAAGTTGTGTTTCAGGTAAGCCATTGGACTAACATGTTAGTTTCAAGGAGATTTCGTTTTTCATTGTATAACTTCTATCAGGCTAGGGAGAAACTCAAGACATGCCCTGAGCCACCTGCACAAACTCAAGGGAAGAGATGTCTAAGATGAAATACAGAGGAAAAAAAGATGGGGTTCTCATGAAATAATACATAATCATTACCCCAGGAATGCTGTAGAGCAGAATTCTCCCATCTTGGTGTCCTTCAAATAAGTTGACCTAAATCCCTTATGTCCAGCTAGTATGGACAATGCCAGAGGTTATGAAAGTTGTAATCTAGGCTACCTGGAGGAACTCTGCTTGGAGAACATGTTTCTAGACTTGAGCAAAGGTCTCATAAGTGGGGCCAAGCCATTGGATAGTTATATGCTGGTATGTGGAGAATGAGCATATTTTTCTTCCGATTACAGACACTTAAAGGTAAAGGGTCCCCCGCACATTTGTGCAGTCGTGTCCAACTCTAGGGGCCGGTGCTCATCTGTGTTTGTTAGCCAAAGAGCCAGCGTTGTCTGAAGACACTTCCACGGTCATGTGGCCGGCATGATGCACACAGAATGCTGTTACCTTCCCACCGAAGTGGTACCTATTAACCTACTTGCATTTGCATGCTTTCGAATTGCTAGGTTGGCAAGAGCTGGAGCTAGTGCGGGAGCTCACTCCGCACGCAGGGCTAGGGATTCGAACCTCCAAACTTGCGATCTTCCGATCGACAAGCCTGGCGTCTTACCCGCTGAGCCACCACGCCCCTTTACAGACACTTGCATCAAGCTAAAATAGAATATGAAGTCTATTTCTTTAATAGACAGTGCCAGTAGTGGGTTTAATTAAAGACGCACACAGCAGGAAAAAAGATGTTCAGGTCTGTGCTAGATGGTCTGGGAGAAAAAATCCTTTGTGCTGAATGCAGAAAAGAAATGGATGTTCAGCATGGAAGTTGGGTTCTTTTCATCCAGTACATTCAAAATGATGGAAGTTCAAAACCACTTTTTCAGCCATTCCTTTGTTATGCTTGATGATATTGCCATTTGTTCAGGTCCTTTCTTTTTGGGAGATTCTAAATGTGTAAATAAAAAGACACCCCTTACTGTGCTGTTCTAGCTTTGTATGAAGGAAAATACTCATTTGCCCCCTTTCCTGTCCTCTTTCATTCAGTTGACATCTGTCTGAATATAGTAGCCAAAATAATGTTGAGAGGGAATAAACTCCAGAATGGCCTCAAACTTGCTGCTTGCTTTACACAACCATTTGGGTGAAGCCGTATGGCATGGTGAGAAATAGGGCTAATTCCATTCATAGAAGAGGTTTGAAATGCACGTTGAACCAAAACACTTTTGTGCTTGATGAATAATTGTGTGAAACCAGAACTGGTGGTGAAAGCATCACATCAAAACATAAACCCAAAGCTAATCTACAACTGGAGTTTTGCTTTGAGGGCAGACCTGCACATTGGTGCTGTCTGCACTGATTGTTTTAACTATTAGTTGTATTAGTTGAGAAACTTTTTTAAGTCATGTTGTTTGCCTTCAAACTATAAAGACCTCAGTTAAATGATCTGGCCATTGGGGTGAGGAAGCAGTCTGGAATTTCTCCTCTGTGGTAAATTATAAGAATACATGCATCTGAAATTTCAGCTAGAGGCAGTAGTCTTCATATGAATTTGGAGGCATATTGGAAACCCCCCCCCCTGCATTTTATAAACAATTGTAGTGGAATAAAATCCAGACCAATCTCATCTCTTGTAAACAAAACAAACGCTCATATCAACATTATCCATTAATCCATTTTTTTGTGGTTTTTATTGGTTTTATCGTTACCTGTATCTCTGTGATGATCTGGAGAAGGAACAGCAAAATTCCTACTTCAAAGATGGAAGTGTGTGCTTGTGCGTGATTGTTGCAAGGGATTATAGTTGAAGATGAACTGTAAGGTGAACTGCTGTTTCTGATTATTTTGTATCCTTGTCTTGGGGACTCCACCTTTGTTTTTAAATTGTCAATTCATTTATTTCAGACATGCATTGTGATTGGGAGGATCAAGGTGTCTTCAAAATGCCTTGTGACCTAGTGTCAAAATTCTCATGTTTCATCTCTACTCTTCTCCAGTTCAGATGTGTTTATAGAAGAAAAATAAATTACACCAAAGGGGCTGTATAATTTGTCATTTAAAAAAAAATCTTCGAATTTTTCCAATTGTTCCTTAGAGGTGTCTAATACTGATACATTCTACATTGGTTCTTTCACATCTTTGTAGGGTAATGGATTAAGTGTTATTAAAAGGAAATACTGTAAATGGACTTTCTGCATAATGTTAAAACATGTTCAGTTTCTTTTGATACAGTATTAAAAATGTGTGCTGTTCACTCCAATTTTTGCTGTGGATTAACTATTTTTGTGCATCTGGGAAGCATATCTGAAAAATGTAAAATTTGTTTTTGTGGAAGAGCCCTTCCAATGCCACTGGATGTCTTTAATTTGTGAGATTTATTTAATGTGAATGAGACTTCTATGCTTTGCAGAGATACTTTTGCCAAGGCATCAGATTTCAGACCTTTAGAAAATCTCCAATTTTCTTAAGGTAAAGGTAAAGGTAAAGGTTTTCCCCTGCACAGTCGTGTCCGACTCTAGGGGGCGGTACTCATCTCCGTTTCTTAGCCAAAGAGCTAGCGCTGTTCGAAGACGCTTTCGTGGTCATGTGGCCAGCATGACGCGTGCAGAACGCTGTTACCATCCCACTGAAGTGGTACCTATTCATCTACTTGCATTTGCGTGCTTTCGAATTGCTAGGTTGGCAAGAGCTGGGGCGAGTGCGGGAGCTCACTTCGTCACGTGGCGCTCGGGTCTCAAACCGCTGACCTTCTGATCAAGCAAGCCTGGTGTCTTAACCATTGAGCCACCGCGCCCCTTTCCCCAATTTTCTTAGCTATGTTATTTTTCATTTACATGCATGTCAATCTATGCTTATAACTTGGATTTAGCCTAGTATGCTTGCAGTTACAATGAGCACCAGGTTTTACATGACTTCCACCCCCAGCCTCTTGTAGGAAGAGGATTTCTCTATTTTTACAAAGTACAGAAAGAAGAGAAATCCCCTTCCTCGAAGGGGCGGGGGGTGGAAGTCACATATGTACACACATACACAGGGGAATGACATAATGTAACATCTCCATTTCTCTGTTCTGACAGTGTAAAGGAAGGTAGGCTATATATACCATTCTGTTAAATCCTAGTATTCTTTGTTTTCTTTGGGATGGGGAATAAAAGAGATACTGATAATGCAAATATTCTCCATGATACCACTGTTCCTTAGATTATGAGCTCTTTTGGAAACTAAAATTAATTAGATATCACTTTTAAGGATCTCTTTTTGTTAAGAGTGCCATTCTTAACAGAAGTTCATGGATGGGGAAAATGTGTTTCTTTTATTCATTAAATAAATGGTATATATGTTTGCCCTAATTATCTATTCTGTTTTGGTTTAGATGCTTATTTCCAGGTAGAAAGCCCATCTAAGCTAGTTTCCTTTGTTAACAGTAATTATAAACTATATTCCATTTAATTTTATCTAGAATTTTAATAATTGGGAATTAGTGTCTTACTGTGGGCCTCTTTATAATATTCAGCTCACTGTAAACTCTATTACTGCCTTTTCTGATTGCTACCAAATTCAAGAATGATCAACTTATTTACCTTACCACCCTACCTTGCTTTGATTTCTTAATCCCATTTTGCAATGGGATGTGGGAATTACCTTGGGAGACGGGGAAGAGCCTCAGCCAGGGGAATGGCCAGACAAAAGGGAGCTGAGCCCACAGCAGGAATGTGGGAGTAGCAAATGTCTCAGAAGGGATCCTCCCTGGTTTCTTGGGCTGAAAATGCGACAGAGGAGAAATGTACTTTCAGACTTGCAAGGTTCTGTTAATGTAACCTTACAATAATTAGTACATCTGGGTGTGCTTCTTGTCTGGACTACCTCACAAAGTTGACATATTTTCAGTAAGTTTGGTTTTATCCTTTAAAAGTGTTCTCTTTTCATGAAATACCCAGGAGAAAGAAAATGGGACAAGTAGGTAATCTGCTCCTGGGAATACATGTGCATTACTAGGACCACTTCAAATAGTCTATTCACTTTAAAACATTTGTGTTTTCAATGGTGAGATGCAGAAAGGGCATCACCAGACATGGGTCCCAGTACATCCACAGCAAGAATGAGCCTCAAAACAAATCAGGCAATGCCACTTAATCCTGTCTCCCCATTACTGTGGTCATTTTTTTTTTTTTTTTGCAATGGTGAGTGGCACTGCAGAAACAGCTGTTTCATTCGGGTAGTTTGCACGAGGATGCCTACCTGGTTATTGGATGGGAAGCCTGACTGATTTTGCCTCTCAGCATCTGGTCACCCAGAATAATCGAAAGGCAGCAGGGCTGAGTAAAGAGGGTAAAACATGGGATTATTATACCAAGAGGAGGAAACGAGTTTCTTTTACTGGAAAGGAATTTATTTTTCACCCCAAATGGAGTGAGGTGATATTTAGTTATGGCCAGTGGCCTGCTTGAGATGTATTGATTGCTTACTGGCCAGTAAGGGCATGATCTGATTGGCTATCAGTTTTCAGCATATACTGCAGACCTGTAGTGCAGAAGTCACTGTAACATCCTGCTAACTAAAACGGTAAAAATGAAACCTTGCTTCATTTCATCTCTGAAATCAGAACTTGGAATGGCTGATAATACAGAAGTGCTCAAAGTTCTCCTTCTTAAAAAACTGTATGTTATCTTTATGACACAGTTCTGAAGACAAAGCAGAAAACAAGTGTGACAACCATGAGGTGAAGATAGCAGTGGAGGTAAATAAGATGCCTCTGTCAGTGGTGAATGAATGAAGCAAGACATGAGGCAGGGAGGTCACAGAAGTCTTGCAAAAATGATAGTATCCAGGAGAAATCAGCAAGGAAATTAATAGGTCAATGGATTTGAGAAGGAAGGAAAACTCCAAGCAGCTGATCAATAGTTTTGGCTACAATCAGACAAACTAAACTGTGCATGGGATGTTTCTGTAGGACTACAAGTAGGCAAAAGTAATTTCCAAAGTATACAGCTAGTCCTTGACTTACGACCATTCACTTAGTGACCATTCGAGGTTATGACGGTGCTAAAAAAGTGACTTACAACTGAACCTCGCACTTAACAACCATTGCAGTGTCCCTACAGTCATGTGATCAAAATTCAGGCGCTTGGCAACCGGCATGTATTTACAACATCTGCAGTGTCCTGGGGTCACATGGTCGCCATTTGCAACCTTCCCAGCCAGCTTCTGACAAGCAAAGTCAATGGGGGAAGCCAGATTCGCTTAACGACCATGATTCACTTAACGGCTGCAGCAAAAAAGGTTGTAAAATCGGGCATGACTCACTTAACAACCTCCCCGGTTAGCAACGGAAGTTCCGGTCCCCTTTGTGGTTGTAAGTCGAGGACTATCTGCTTATATAAAAGTGAAATGTTTTGGCTGTACAGGACTGGGATACAAAACTACTATTCCATAATGAAAAAAGCAAATACCCTAGTTACCACATTGTAGTTAATCACTGTGACACTTTCTGTAGTTTTGGCTGAAGTGACAGCTGAGATGGGATCTCAGAAAGCCACTTTCTTTGTAGTGCATCCAGAATGTGACTACATGGACTATCACACATTGATTGACAACATCTGGAGATATGTCTTTGTGTACTTTTTTTCTAGTTTCACATGTATCTGAGTTTCGTTTATTGAAGACATGACAAATCACACTTTTCCCCAACAATTAACAAAGACTTTCTAGACCCACGCACTGCAGCAACTATAATTTTTTACAATGATTGTTGGCTGCACTCTCAACCGTAATAGTGGGTGAAACCAAGCATCTATATTGTGCATGGGTGTGCATACATTCACCTGTACACAGCTGTGTGTGTTAATGTATGTTTTATGTCACTATAAGACATGCATACACATGTATACAAAAATTAAATACATTATCGCTTCATCATTGCCAAGGTAACCTATGGAGACAGACCCTTTATTTTCTCTCAACCTTTGTTCGTTCATGCAGAAATTACTATCACTCATAATAATAATAAACCACCTTGAATAGTCCTGTGGGTTAAACTCAGGTGATCTTAAGGGGTAATTTTTTTGAAGTTCTAGTAGTTAACAATCCTGTTGAAATTTGGCAACTGTTTTGAATTGTTTCGTTAGAGGAACCTACTTTTAACAATTGAAAGCACTGCATAAGAATATTGGGAGAGTGGGAAGGAGAAATATAATTTTTTCAACCTAAATTTTATGGCGCCGTTACCGATTACAGTGATTTATGCAGGGAATAAAGGCTAACCCAGAGTCCCCTGATCCAAACCATGCTTGTAAATAGACAGCAGAGTCCTTGGTTTCCCATGTACACCCTATTATACGTCTGTTCTAGGGCTTCCATTAAAGTTTTAAAAAGTCACACACCTGGACTGTGTGACATAAGTGAAGACCTTAAAACATTTCTGATATTATTAAAATATGATGGAGGATGGGAAGCTGTACATGCACCACAGAGTGTGCCAAGTTTTTTCTTTGAGGATGGGGTGCATTATGGAGAGAGATTGCCACTCTCGTGAATTAGAATTCACTTGTAGCTTGCTCTTCCACCCCTATATAGCTACAGAATCAGAGACCTTGTATTATGTCATAGTAGTTGCAACAGGATTGACTATGCTGTCACTGGTGTATAAATGGTAATGTTCGGTGAACTAATCAGGTATTAGGTTACTACAAGATGCATTTACAGCTAATATGTTAAACCCTGAAATTAGGCAGCCTGTATAATCTTGGGGTTTTCTTTGTAAATTTTAGCTCAACTTGATGGAGACTTGACTTTTATTTTTTTACAAATATACAATTAAAAAAAAAAGTACCCCAAAAAGGATAAAAGTCCCCATGGCTGAAAGTTGTATACACACATGATTAAAGTGTCTTGTGGAAAATTCTGAATTGTTTTGGCATTTTTAATAAAGTACATTATATTACAACTAAATAAAACAAAAAAGAAAAGGCTAGAGCCAGCTGTCGATTTGTGTAGTTTGAGCCTCCCCACCCACCCGCGCCCTCCCTGCCCTGGAGAGGCACTGAGAGAAAAGAAATCCTCCCCATCCAATAACTGTATTTTTAGGAAGCTAACCAATAGGAAGCAACACAACAAGCGTGGTGTCAAATGAAGCTGACAAATCCTGCACTTTGCATTAACAAGAACACCCTCCTTCACTAGCCGGTGGTTCCTGTGGTTTGTCCAATTTAATGTCAATCACTGAAGAAAAGGGTTAAGGGAGATAAGCAAAAAAGCTCTTCCTTTGGTTATTATGAAATGAGTAGTGTATTCTTTGAGAGAACAAGATTTCATTACAGATTGTAGTAAGCCAATATTAACTGGCAGCATCAACTCTGAGGGGGAGAAGATAAGCACTATCTGCCCCTTATAATCACCTTACGTACGCTATAGAGGCAATTCTGATTAAAAAACAAATTTGTACACTGCTAAGAATGCTTGTAGCAAAGCTCAGAGGGACTAATTATCTCTCTCTTTACCCTGAAAATGTTAAGAGTGCCATCTCCATTTCCCTCTTTAGGACCGGTCCATCACCAATCATTTGGCAATCTATGATGGAGTTAGGAAATGGATTATATAGCCAAGTGTTGCATCTGACATTTAGTTAACCACTGGTAGTAGTTAAAACACAGAACCAGGAGACAAAAGAAGACCTAAATCAAGCCATAATTCATCTCCCTGTTCCATGAATAAATTATCTGTACTGGAAGTCAAAGTGAAGGTATGCTCAGAGCACTTCTTCTAAGTGTAAATAGTTCCATAGAAAAAAATTGGGTGGAATTTCTTCCTGAACTACCCTAGAAGACAGATACTCACTTTAAAAAGCAATCCAAGAGAGGTATTGTGTTAACAGCGTAAACCGCCTATATCACTTTGGATGTGTGGAACTGTGTCCCTTGGTAAGGAAATCAAGACTCAGCTGCATTCATGCTTCAGCGCAGAGCGCTGAGCTTCAAGAGATGACATCACTTCTCTGCCGTCCTTAAATCAGTCACAGTAAAGGTCTCTCCTCCTCTGCACAGCAGGTGCAAACTCCAGGCTGTGCTTTCTGCATGTGCTGCTGACATATCTAACATATATCAAACTCAGTCCAGGCCCCTAAGGGAGCTGCCCTTTCCCAAAATGAAAGGCAGGAATTAGACTAGAAGACAGACATTATCTCTCTTTTGCTACAGGGACTTAAGGCATATGCCTTTTTTTCTGCCCGGAGAAGTATTTGCTGGTCTGGGTTGTTTTTAGGACCTTTGGAGAAATGAAGGTAAGGGTTTTCAGTTGTCCCACTGCACCTCCCTCTCTTGCATGAGTACAGGATACATTGTACTGAAATTGCAGCAGCTGCAGCTTCCAAAACCTTGGATGTGGCCTCTGCTGTTGTTACTGAACTGTCATTATTAATGTGACAGAAGGGAAAAATAATGAATGGAAGAAACCATCGCTATCTAGATTGCATGAGCGCAGGCCTCAGGTTGAAGGTGGTGAGATGATGATCTTAGAACTACAAGTAGTCCTCGACTTATGACCACTCGTTCAGCGACCGTTCGAAGTTATGATGGCACTGAATTAATGATGATTACGACCAGTCCTCAGAGTTCTAGCCGTCTCAGCACCCCTGCAGTCACATGATTGTGATCTGGGTGCTTGGCAACCCGTTCTTATGGCCAATTGCCAAGTGCCCTGCAATCACATGATCGCTGTTTGCAACCTTCCATGCTGGCTTCCCCAGAAAGTCAAAGGGGAAGCAAGCAGGGAAGATCGCAAGTTGCTGGGGTAAGTCTCCCCTACCCAAGCACCCTCCCCCAGCCCTTCTGCACTTGCGCCGCACTGACCTGCACTGCACCCCTGCGCACCCTCCCCAATCAGTGCAGCACCCCTCGCGCACCCTCCCTGACCCACGTGGTGCCTCTCACGCACTTCTGTGCACCTTCTTTCACCCTCCCTGACCTGCGCAGTGCCTCTCATGCACCGTCCTCGACCCATGTGGGGCCTCTCGCACACCCCCTAGCATCCTCCCCCACCCGGCAGCAGCCACTTACCTGCCTGTGGTCCTGGGACTTGCAATTTCCTGCTGGCTTCCCCACTGACTTTGGTTGTGGGAAGCCAGCAGGAAGTTGGTTCGCCTAACGACCTTGGCATTCAGTTAACAATGGCAACCAGGACTGCAGGGACTGCCATTGATAAGTGATGCAGTCGCGCTTTACGATCACATCGCTTAGCGACGGAAATTCCGGTCCCAATTCCGGTAGTAAGTTGAGGACTACCTGTATCCCTGCTTAAAAAACAGGTGATGAAAAAGACTAGGTTGCAGCTTTCTCCATAGCCTGGTACTTTTTTATGACCAGGGAGAGGATGTTCTAATCGAGAAACAAGGGCAATGTTTATATAAAACAGCTTAGCTATCCATTGCTACTCTGGGATAATCAGTTATCCTGGTAAGCCAGTACAGGTCAACGAGAGATGTTTCCAATAGGTGTATAGTGGCCATTTTTGATGGATCCCCAACTGTCACAGCGATGGCTGGGAAGCTGTGACCACCTGTCACATTTTTAAAATCTTCTTGATTAAAAAACCCCAAGCATACAAAAATCCATACTGCAATTGGGGGTGGTGCCACTGCAGACAGAATTGGAGATCTACCAATTTTTTGCCCATTTCACCTCACCATGCAGGAGGGGAGGCGTCAAGGGTAATATAAGAGAGAGACTGAGTTCCTGCAGCAGCCCCATTTTTGCAAGGCTGCTCTGGGCCTGTCCCTGTGCTGGCAGATTATGCCTTCATTTTAAATGCTTTGTGTTATAGCAGTGTTACTCAACCTTGGCAACTTGAAGATGTGTGGACCTGAACTCCCAGAATTCCCCAGCCAGCATGCTGGCTAGGGAGTTCTGGGACTTCAAGTCCACACATCTTCAAGTTGCCAAGGTTGAGAAATACTGTGTTATAGTACATTTAATAAGGAAGACTGAATGGCAAGATGTGTATAATATATATATATATATATATATATATATATATATATATGTAATATGTAATATGTAATATGTAATATGTAATATGTAATATGTACACATCACATATAGAACCGCCCAGAGTCCCCTATTCGGGGAGATGGGCAGGGATAAATTAAATTAAATTAAATAAATAAATAAAATAATCATACATAATGTGTATGGTATGCAAAGCCCAGGTAGAAAAAAAATAAACCAAGCCCATCATTCCTGTTGGTAAAAGTTCAAATTATGTTTGTGATTGCTTTGTAAGCAAATAAAATGAAAATGGAAATTTGTAAAAAAAATTCCCAAATTGAACATTGTGATTTAGCAAAGACACAACTGTTGGCTCTGATTTGGGAACCATTGCACTGACTGACTGACTGACTGACTGCTTTCACAAAATGAAGGGGTGGCGTAAGGCTAACCAAGGAAATATAATTCATATCTGTTAGCAGTAAATAAACCAAAACTCAGATAGGAATGCTGAAGTAAGATGTTTTTAAAGCTCTTTAAAAATAGTGTTGGCATGGTCACTCAATGTCTGCTTCTAGCCACTTGGCACATTAGAGAGTCTGCTCAAGTTAATTTCTAAATCACACTTATTTGTCAAGAAGGAAGACTTATATGGTCCTCTTGCATAACTTACACAAAGAGTGTTAGCATGGTATAAATCGCCATTAGTTGGCAAATATTCCCTGTGTATTCTCTATTTCCTGCCAGCCTCAGAGACAGAAGGAAGTCATTACTGCTGGGTTTCATTTAGAAACCATCAACTAATCTCAAATAAATAATGGTTAATTGAACAATATTCATTAGTACTACTCTGTGCTAATGCTTTCCTTTGGTGTGTTCATCCCATAATGGGAGAAATGAGATTCTGAGTTCGATTTAACAAGGCCATTTTCTGTGTCTAAAGAATTCACAATAGGAAGGAAGTGGCTGGCTGATTCTTCACCTGCCTTCTGATACCCTTGCAGCGCAAAGCTGAATGGTACCGAGACACAAAGTGCAATGGCTTGTGCAGTCAGTCTTTCCCAGTAGGAAAACACACCCAAAACAATTTGAAGCATTTTCTACGCATCAGTGATTAAAAATTCTGAAGACATACAACTCTTGAAAGATTTGAAACAAATCAGCATGTGGATTTGTGACACTTTTCAAAACAGCTGCCTTTTCAAATCCACACAGGTGGATCACTATATAGTTATCTTGAGCATAACTACAAGCGACCCCCTGCATTGTTTGCCCATAAGCTGAGAAGGTTTGAACTTAAGTAGCATTTTTCTTGATATACACTTACATTAAAATATATAGAAAGTTATATTTCCTCCAAGATAATAAGCACCAAAAGCTCTGCACCAAGAAAAGCTGAGTTCTAAATGAATGTATCCTTACGTATTTACTCATTGTCCCCACTGTATTCTATGTTGACTGAAAAATAAAAGGAGAGTGCAAAACCCAATTTTGTGGGCACCGATAATTACAATCAGCCTGACATATTGCTCAATTTCAAGTCCTTTACTGCAACCACTAAGGACTACCTTTCATTTAAAAGCCTCAATACTATCCCAACTTTAATTTTAATGCAAACTGAAGAAAATTCTGGGAGATGTAATGCTGAGGTTGTATTGAGGCAGCATTACAAATAGACTAGATCAATTTTTCAGGCTACAAAACTTGGTTTAATTGACATTATACTTAATTAACTAACTGAATTATCCCCGTGTCTTGATATAAAAATTTGTATTGTTCTTTTATTTCTGCACTCTGTCAGGCTAAAGGACATACTGCCCATGGCAAGAGATAGACCTTAGATTAGAACTAATGTTCTTCACATTTTTGGAGCTCTGGAGAACTTGGAAATTTGTATTATTTTGGTTGGTCCTATTAATTATTTCACTCCGCTGTAGATATTGGACTGTATTGACTTAATAGTTAAAATAGTTTTTTCCTGCCCTACCAGATCCAACAGGATGGGCATACCTCCAGATCTCTTCTGTGAAACAATGCCATCTTGTGTGATCCAGGTGACATGCCTTCTCTGTTGTAGCACCTGCCCTATGGAACAGCCTTCCTCTGAGGTCTGCGTGGCCCCAACTTTGCTGGCCTTATTGAAGACTGTGAAGAGCTGGATGTTCCCTCAGGTGTTAGGGACAAGCTGCTAGATGAGCTCGACATGTGTTTTTAGGAGGCATGACTTGCTTTAGAGATGCTTCAGATCTTGTATTCTGCTACAACTACGTTTACAGTAATTGTATTTTTCTGTTCTGCTTTTATATTAGTTTCTGAACTGTGGTTAGCCTCTCAGAGTTATTTACTTAAGTTGCAGAGCAATACACATTTTTCTAAATAAACAAACAAATAATACTTCCCCTATTCCAATCACTGATAATGGGAGTTAAGGGAGTGGTGGAGGAAATCCCATCAAGCTTAAATTAATGTGGAAGAGGAGAAGATATGTAACATATGTAACATATATACATGTTACATATAAGGCTGTAACATACAGCCTTATGACTACAATCACAAACTAACCTACCTGGCAACAAAGCCACTTTAAATATCCAATTTCTTATTTATTTGAATTACCTCTGAGTTCCTGAATGGGAAATGCTATTTGAGAAACTGCTGTTCTTAATTAATAAAGGATACTCCCTTCTTTACTCTTCTCTTGAACACTCTCCATCCCTGGTAGGGCTGAGGCAACACGTCGGAAGAGCTAGAGAAACCAAGGCCAATGGGAGATGGGGTTAAGGAGCGAGAGAGGCAACAATTAGGACCTTTGCATCCAAATGCAGTTGAGACTAGCAATAGTACTGTGCGTGTGACATTTATAAAAGAAGAGCTCCACACTGTCTCCCACTAGTGCATTGGCTGAAGGTTACAAGAACGAGTGCTCTTCAGATTAGTATCAGAGGCTAAGCCCTTCCACTGAGCAGTGAAAGCCACAGGTTTCTAGGAGGCATCCTTTCAATTTCTAGCATATGAAGTAGTAGGACTGGAGGTCCAACTAACTGCAAAGCAGGAAAGAATTAAATAAAATGAATTCTGTATAAAGAGTATTAAGTGATGGCATCCTGAAAATGCTCAGGTCACGAAGGCCTATGGGCTACATAATGCTTTTCCCTAACAGAATAACCAGCTGTCTGTTTATTCCCCCTCCCCTCCAAATTCTTGTTATGTATCCTTTCTCATGCATAAAAAATGCACAATTTCTTATGTGTGCCCAAGAACAAGCATGCTTTACCTGTTTTACGTTGTATCCTGTTTTTGCGCTTGTCTCAATAAACATGACATTCAGTTCTTTAGCTTTCTGTTCCCCTTCTTCAATGGTAATCTGCCTAGGGTCAGACAGAGGGAAAACGGTAGCTGATTTAATGCAGCTGGAAAAGGTGGGGAAAACAGGATCAGTTGGAATACCTTGGAATTAGGATTAGCCTTCTTCTACAACAAATGCAAGAAGAAATAACACTCTAGGACAGGTTTCTCAACCTTGATGTGTGGACTTCAACTCCCAGAATTCCCCAGGCAACTCCAAGAATTCTGGGAGCTGAAGTCCACACATCTTAAAGTTGCCAAGGTTGAGAAACCCTGCTCTAGGAAATCTGTTCCTTGACAAAGAGAGACCTTAGAGGTCCTCCACAGTATGAGGTTTACTGCCTTTCTTCAATTTTTCTGTATATAAAAAAATTAAGTCACCTTCTGCACCAGCAATGCTTCCCTTTCATTCTCATAGTGTGTATTTACCTTTTATCTGCAAGGTCTGTCTTGTTGCCCACTAACATAATGATGACATCACTTCCTCTTTCTGTTCTGACATCATCAATCCATTTAGAAGTTTGTTGGAACGAATTGAGATCTGTGAGGAAAAAAAGAGAAGGTGGGTACACGGCAAATGCCAATCTTTCCAACGGACAATGGAAATGGCTTAACTGATGAATTTGGAGAATTTTAAAGAAAAAGGTTTCTGACAATAGTCACAGTGCTGAATGAATTTGATAAAATGCCTGTGCACCTGACTCGGGGATGGAGAAGCTGTAGTCCCCATATGTTCCTGAACCACAACTCATATAATTTCTAGCCAGCAAGGTGTGGGACGCTGGGAGCTTTACTCCACCAACATCTGGAGAGCTCCAGTTCCTCTCCCTGGATTAATCAATTTGAGGATTATAGCCTCCATTTTGCCATTTCATGCTGGCTGTTGATGATCGCAGGTTGGAACACTGAAGCACTGAAAAGCAATGCTCCCTTCATTGTCATGTGGGCATGATAAGACATCCTCTGCTGATGTATCACTGGAGCAGAGTGACTAAATATTGAGCTTAGGTTAAAATCTTTATATGTGAAATTTACAGGGGATTTTGGGCCAATTACTAAAGCTACCTCACAGGATTATTTGAAAATAAAAGAGAACTTGGACAGCTGATTGGATTTCCTTATAGAGAATCTGATTTCCTTGGAGAAAGGGTGAAATAGGTAAAATTATATGAAGAATTTGTACAGTAAAGAAGTGCTATCAACTTTTCTGCCTATTTTTATGAGGCTAGAGCAAGGAAGAAATAAAAGTGAATCAAAGAAATAAAAACTAAGGTTTTTGACATAAACTTCAGGACAGTGAGAGCCAAAGGGGAGAAGGCTTGAATAACAAAACGTTACACAAGATAGGTTATTTTCACAAGGAGGTGAACAGGAGGATGGAATGACAAAGACTTGTTGCTTTATTATAATTCTAATCCAAATTGAGACTCGGCATGACATTAAATGCTTCTTTCACTACAATGTGCATTAGAATGTTCGCAGCAACACCTCATTTATGCCTGTGGGAGAAGAGATGGGACTAATGCCAACTGAGAAACTTTCAAGTAGCTGAATATTTTTTTGTTAGAACAACAATGTAATTATTACTCCCCCTTCCCCTTAGCCAATTATTTGATTTTAAAACATGCATATCACATGCAACATACATACAATTCACATCTCTTTTTTAACCTCAAGCAGGAAACAGAGCTGATATTAACATGTTAAGCATTTCCATACTAGCAACTTGCAGCAGCATCCAGCCACTGTTCTGGTGAAATATCACTTATGAAGGATATTTTGTGTCAGCACAGCAATAAATTCCAAATAAAGCAATGCTCTTTCCCCCACTATCTTTGTCTTCTAGACTATTTGTTCGCATGTGTCTTTTATCCACACAGCTAGTTTCCTGTGTGTACTTCATTGGCAACAGCTTCAACTGCAAGTTCTTCTAAGACGAACAAACTGCGACAGGAGGCCCCGGCCCCGGCTTTCTTATTCAACAAATCACTGATGCCTACATTTTTTTCTAAGAGAATCAGTTGCCCATTAGACACAGAGTTAATGCAACTATAGCAACCAAAGCAGTGGTCTCAGTCCTTCCAAAGCAATCCCTTCGAAAAGGAGCATTTATATTGAGCCACTTTTGTCTGCTCACTCCTCAACTCCCTTGGTCAGCTGGAGCCACCAGAGGGAGGCAGATCCTCCTTTCTGTCACTTTCCACTTCCTCTTATATTCATTTCAGTAAGAACAATAAAACTGCAAGAGATGGCTTCAGAAAAGCTTGGAGTGTTCATGTCAGAACCTGGATCCAGGCCTGTCAAGATCTGAAATATTTTATCTGGCAGCTCCTTCAGCATGGAGACGGGTTCCTTGGAAGGGAGAAAGTGAGTGCTATCTGAAAGTCACTGGTCACTGAGGGAACTAAAGTATGGAATTTGCCCCCAGGAGGTTTGTGGATGGCCACCAATTCAAATGGCTTATAAATGGGAGTAGACAATTCATGAAGGGTAACCAGTAAGTGCAGGTTAGATAAGTTTAGACCCAGGAAGTCAAGGTCTTATGAAGACTCTCTTTAGATGGTTGTGGTTATTTCAGTGGTGAAGCACAATTAATATTTATTTCACCACACCGCCATTCCCTGATTTACAACCACTTTTTACAGACCAGGCAAAGATGCCATTGCTGATTAAAAAAGAATTATGTACTTACGCAATCTGGCATGCTTAAATGCTTTAAATCACAGCTCCAGCATAGTTACAGAAATCAAATGTAATTGATTGCTACCCTGATGTTAAATACTGTTTCTTGAGAATAGGTACTGCATTGTGTTAGAAAAACAATTGTTTATTTTTGAAGTCAAAGTAACAACATAGGCATCTCTAAACAGATATTTCTCTGTCCTGACTATAATACACTTTTTTAAAGAACAGGAAAGGGAGATGCATGGAAAAAAGTCAGCCCCAGTAGGCTCCTCTAGGAGTAAGTCAGCCAGCCTTATCATTGCCCCTATCATCTTTGCCTCTCCCAGTTAACATCTGAAAGCACTCGGGCACTGGGCTTTCGCCCTGTGGTCTAGCCCAAGATATACCACTGAGGATAAGACTACTGCACTTATATCCTGCGCATAACATATAGTCATGAGAAACACATTCGATGAACTCAGCCTTAGGTCTGATCCGGTGGACCTTTATTGTGAATTGGATTTGCCAATGTGGTTAGAATGGGTAGATCGCACCTAGGGAGACCTGGATTAAAATCCACATTCAGCTACAAGGTGTCATGTGGTCAATCACCCCCTTTCAGCCTATATGAGGATAAAATGGGTATATGTAAATATTACAGACACTTAATCACCTTGAAGAAAGAATGGGGTATAAATGTAATAAATAAAAGAAATATAAGTACATGACGATAACAGTATCAAAGCAAAACTGCAACAGATGGTTCTGTTGATGGCAGTTCAAGTCCACCTTGGGCCACAGAAATATTACAGTGATAGACACTGCAAAGGAAAACAGGAGTGCAATCGGAAGTACCATTGCCCTAGATGCAAACATGTTAAAGGGATGTAAACCAATGTGCCCTTTAAAAAAAGACCCACAGAAATTTACACAGCCTCTTTATAAAAATACCCATCAGAAGATATTTCAGTGTTTTGCCTGTTTACTAGTTTCACTCACCCATAAATCAACTCATCTTTACCCTATGGGTCATCAGTATTACACAGAGAAGGAAATAATACCCTTAATAAGATTTAAAAAGCATTGCCCTAATTTCTCAGGAAGGAACCAGCATATAGTTAAAGGATTCCTGGTTTGGCTGTTGTGGGTCTTCCCGGCTGATTCCTGGTTTACTTGGTGTGAGACTTCCCAGTGGCGTCAGGCCTAATGATGCTGGAAGCAGAATGGGGAATTAGAGAATACTTATTCTGACCATCAAGCTACTCCTTAATGCAGTGTTTCTCAACCTTGGCAGCTTTAAGATGTCTGCACTTCAACTCCCAGAATCCCCCTGACTAGGGAATTCTGGGAGTTGAAATCCACACATCTTAAAGCTGCCAAGGTTGAGAAGCACTGCCTTAAGGCATGTCCCTAATATTCATTCAACTTCTTAAGAATTAGCCTTCCCCAACCTAGATATACAGGTAGTCCTTGCTTAATGACCACAATTGGGACCAGAATATAGATCGCTAAGTGATGAGGTCATTAAGCAAATCCAGACCTGATTTTACGACCATTTCTGCAGCAGCTGTTAAGCGAATCACCATGGTCGTTAAGCGAACCACATGGTTGTTAAGCAAAATCAATAGGGAACCACATGATTCGCTTATCAGAAGCCAGCTGGGAAGGTCAAAAATGGCAATCATGTGACCTTGGGATGCTCCAACCATCGTAAATGCATGGCGGTTGCCAAGTGCCTGAATTGCGATCACATGACCATAGGGACGCTACGACGATTGTAAGTGCGAGGAACGGTCCGTAAGTCATTTTTTCAGTGCCATTGTAACTCCAGATGGTCACTAAACAAATGGTCATTAAGCAAGGACTACCTGTACTGTATTACAGTTCTCCACATAAGGGAAGCTTCACTTCAACAAGACTGAAGGGCACTTGATTGGGGAAGCTGCTGGCACCATTCTTGCACCTACTGCGGCTTAAAATATTGTGATAGCATAAAGAAGGAGAACAGAGCCAAGCTCTCCAGTGTTACATCCTTTCAGTACAAGGCTTCTAATGTAATTGTTTGTTTCACTTTATATTGAGCCATGTGATGTGCTATGCTACAGAGAGAACCGATATTGAACTAACAAGTGCCTTCACAGTATGCTCCCATTTAGACAACCACATCCAAACTTAACTCACTTGTGATGTCATAAACCACCACGGCTACTGTAGAGTCACGAATGTAACTGGGAATCAAACTTCGGAATCTCTCTTGGCCTGCTGTGTCCCAGAGCTGCAACCGCACCTGCCAGGGCCAGGGGAGGAGAGCAGCAGAGAGAGAGACATATACACACACACACACACACAATTAGGAGGAGAAACGGATATAAACAACAGGAAGAAGAGAAAACAAAAGTGATAAAGTATTAAACAGGAGAGGCTTCTAGCCATGTGTTTTGTTTTTAAATGGATCATTTAATGTTTAATCCACATGTTTTAGTTATTCAAAGCATTATTTGTAATCTGATGTAATGCTCACATGAGATTACGAACATGTCCTTTTTGGGTATTCATTGGATAGTATATAGAACATGCATGGGAAGAAAGACTTTCCATCTATAACTTGTGTATCAGTTTTCCCCAACCTGATGTCCTTAAGATATGTTGGACTTTGGAGGGCACCAGGCAGGTGAAAGGCTGCTGCATGTTTTGATTAGAATAAAAGTAGTGATTCCCTGTGGGAAGAGCAGAAAATACATCAAAATTAAACTTTGCAGTTTGGGCACAAAATATGAAATAGGGAATATTTGAAGAGGGGAGGGGGAGGAACTAATTTATGTATGGAATTTAAGGAAAAAAATCTTTAAAATTTTGGACATGTATATTATCTGCTTTGACCTGAAAAGGTTGTGCATCCATGGTTTAAGATATGTGGTAGAAACATCTAAAAATTCTTATTTTAAAAAATTGGCATCTTGAGAACATGTTATAATATTAAGAAATGTTATAACTATGAAAGTTATGATATAAGGTACAAAAAGAAAAAGGCCACCGAGATACAAATTTGAAGGAGAGATGCAGATGTGTAATGGTAGGTTTTAAAAAGCAGTTGGATCAGACTACAATAGTATCACAAAAGACACAGCCAAGTTTCACTGGAAAGAAGGTATGGGCAATGCACATTTGCACTGATTTGTGAGATTTGCAACACGGTCTGTAGCTATCTGGACTATTAGAGGGACCAGGATGATCAATACACCATGAGTATTCAAGCATAGTGTCAGCATAACGTACAACTGGGCACAAGAGTTTTACACATATACACAAATACAAACTGACTCAGGAATTTTTGTCAGAGGAATGCTTGACCAAACCTAGTCTGAATGCTGGCAACCTACCCTATGGTACATTTGGCTTCACTGTTTTCCCTAGGGAAGTAATAACTAGTTTGCAGCATCGTCTATGAAAGGACAGCAGAAATGAGAAAGCTATTCATGTTCCAGCTACTAGATCATACAATCTCTGGGGCAGCTTAGGGAAACTTACCAGTGTTTTTCCTCTTGCACCTCTATTACACTCAGCCTGTGATTTTCATAAGAGCAACTGGAAAGCCTTGGAAACAATCCAATAGGCCTAAGATGGATGTTTGAGTTTGCATTAACGCTGCACGAGACAGTTAGATGCTACTTATTAATGCAGCTGCTGCTGCTGCTTCTCTCTCATTAAAGCTAACTCCCATCTGTCTTGACACTGGATTATCCTTGCATAAAGGTTCTACCAAAATTAAATCAATATTTTTTTTAATAGTGGCAGTGACATTTCTAAGAAAAGAGGAGAAACCACAAAATATAGGCACTTAGGGAAAGCTTCATAGTAAAGGGGCACGTGCCCTTCTTTGAAGAGATTGCATGCTCCATCTCATCCCAGAGCTGGCAGGCAATCATACCACCTTAAATCTTGCTGCCCCCACAGTGCATCTAGAAGCGGATCTGTGCTGCACGGCTGTTCATACAGCTTTAACGCGCATTTTAAAGGCTGCGATTGGTGATTCCCTTGGCTGAAATTCCAGCCTCTGGAATTCCTTGGGGAAAATGCATATGTATGGGGGGAAGAGAAGATTACCTTCCAGTGGGACTGTCTCAGCCTGGTCTCCATGTGAATGAACGTAACGAATTGGCTTGTGTGGCCAGTAAAGGGGCCTGATAAAAATTCCCATAAACCAGAGGCTCTTAGTTTTGAATTGCTGGCTAATGTGGGATAACCTCAATGCCTCTTATTTACACAATGATCAGGGCACTAGGCCTTAGAGGCCCTGTGGAAGCAGACTGGAGTTTCCAGATTGGAATTTCCTCACTTCCTTAGATGAGCCAGTAAAGACAGGCTAGCTTCCTTGAAAGGTACTTGCCAACTGCTCTCTGTGTTTCCCAGCAATGCACAACAGAGCAAGTTTGGTATCCGTTATGTTTTAAGTACATACATACATGCACACAGATGAAGAGAATAGGGGAGGCTCAGATGTTTAGAGTCCCACATGCAAGAGTGGGCCACAGGGAAAGAGTAAGATGAGATCCACATTCCATCTGCAGAACTCAAGAAGATTGACAAGGGATTTTTACCTTGACAGTTGAAGTTTGCAAACCATGTTAGAGCATTCAGGGCAGGCTGCCCTAGACATACAAGTATATCCTTCTGCACCATAGAACAGTTCTACTACTATGTGCGGCCTGACATTCTCCCTCCATTTTTTTCATCAGGCAAACCCTTAAAACAACCTCTCCCTTTGAATTCTCTGCAATACCCTGTGGGGAGGTGGCAAGTGTCCACTGGTTTTTGCAAGCAAGCTGATCTAGAAAAGGTTCCTTAAAGAGAGAAGGGTTAGATCTAATAGGGAGATTACTGCTAACTAATCTGCGCACTAGAGCAATGGGCAGGAAGACTTGACTACATGCTAGGGGTAAGAAAATAGAGCCTTGGATGGAAGACTACCAAGAAATATCACAGCAGTATTCTAGACTAGAAAGTCAAAAATACTGTACATCTAGAAGAAAGGAATGGCAAATAACTCCTGTACTTTTGCCAAGCAAACTACATGATGTGCCCATGAAGCCACCTGCAATCAAGCTCAATTCAAAGATGATTTTACTTTATTTATTGCTATGGAAGGAATGCAATGAAATTGTATATCCCTAGATTAAGATTTAGCCAAAATCCCAGATCAATATGTTTGTGAGTTTTAGAGTAGTCCATGGGGTTTGTGGTCATTACTATATATGATACAAATGTAATCTATTCATGGGAGGTGATAACTGCTAGAGAGAAATCTGTTCATTTGTCTTACGTCTGCATCACAAAGAGCAACAGCAGAATATTGTGAAAAGCAAGAAGAGGCCACATGGAAAGAGCATGATTCCAATTCTTTTTAGGGCACCACTGTCTTAAGAGGGTCCATTGCAATATATCAAAATCAACCTACTACTTGATATGAAACACCATCAGTAGATAAGTTAATTATTAGTTTGGTCAAATAAGTGGGGTTTAGCATGGAAATCCTCTTGGTGTTTGCCCACTACTTCTGTCTGAATACAGAGCTTGAGAACAGCAGCAATTAAGCAGTTCCTGCCACTTACTGTCCGATCTTCCAAATACATGGTTTTAGATAGGAAGTCAATTCCAATTGTAGCCTGTAAGAAAGAGGGGAGATGTAAGAAATGTCAGTAGCTATTTTGATTCAAAATTAATTTTACATTGTACTGCTTCAATGGAAGCAAGTGCACTCAAGTATTACAGCATGCATAGTGTGACTTTTTCCCCTTTGTTGAATATCAGGCTCCCACATCATATCATAGACTTTATAAACAAGACTTCAGAAAGTCTCAATTTGAAAAGAAATTTAATGGAAGGCTGTTATTGTTAAAATAGACCCCAAGCCTCCTTGAGTATAGAGCGTAGAGGCAGAATTGTTAGAGCACAACTTACGCAATGATGTTCTGTCATACATAGTGTTGCCCCTTCCCAATATATAGATATATCTCAACTATTTTATCACTGTTTCTTGACCCTATTCCTCATAGTGTGCACCTAGTGAGCAATACTGCTTCAGCATTAATATCTGAATTTCTTTCTTTGAGTACAAAACACTGTCAACCAGCCTTCCCCAATCTAGCATCATCCACATCTCATCATAATTATACCTGCTGTGTTCCTTGGAAGTCTTTTTGTTTTTTAAGTATGGCCCTGGCTACAAAAAAAAATAGCATATACTTGATATAGTATATACAAATACTAGTCATTTTCTATTACTTGATTTCACACTGATTTCCCAGCCAAAATATGCAAATTGTAGCTGTGTGTGTGTGTGTGTGTGTGTGTGTGTATATATATCAACAAAGAAAAAAAGAAAGAAAAAACAGTATAACATATCATTATAATAGTAAACAGTTACAATTCTATATATATCTAATGCAAATATTGCTCAGATATGTATATATTTCTAATACACTTATATAACTATCAGTTTTTTTAACCTACTGTATTTTGTATAAACGAGTCCCATATTTCGTTATACTTGTCCATACAAAGTCTACGTTTATAGGCAATCTGCTCATAGGTGGCAAGTGCAATCAGTTGTTCAATCCATTGAGTAAATAGGGCCATAGATTTATCTTTCCAATGCTGCAATATCAGTTTTTTGGCCACAGTAAGGGCACAGAGAATCCATTTATGTTGTCCAGTTGTCAAATTCCACATACTAGGTATGTAGTTCAAGAGAATATTATCCTCTGAAACATTTAGCTATTGTTGCACAATCATATTTATATAATCCACTACTTTCTCCCAAAACTTAGTAAGTATACGACATTGTAAAAACATATGTTTTAAAGAAGCATTATCCTTATTACATTTCCAACAAAATGCTGTTTCTGACAATCCTTTTCTATACAAACGTAATGGAGTCCAATAAATTCTAAATATTACTTTTTGTTATATAAGTCATAATTTGAGGTCCATTGACACTCTTGCTATAGAAGTTAAGATACCTTCCCATTGTCTAGGCAATATAGGAACCTCTAATTCTTTATTCCACTCATTTCTTAGCATCTGCATATCAAATTGATTTATTGATAACAAATATCATCTATAAAAATTAATAGTTTTTTTTAGTTTTAAAGGATTTAACAAGTTATTCTAATATCTCAGGTGTCTCAGAAGCTGAAAATGCAATTTAAAAGTCAATTTAGCATGGGAAAAAGGGTCATTTTTTAAATTAGACATTACATTCCATAACTTTCTGACTGACGTAATTGTTTCCAGAGATACTAGAGTTTTAGTGTATTTAGATCCTAATACTGTCCATCCAACCAAAGGTGCTATATATGTATATTCCAAAGTTGCCCAAATCAGAAAATTAACACCAACTGTTGGTTTCCAGTATTTAAAACTTGACAATAGGTAAGCTTGATGATTTAGCTCCAGATTCAGAAAATGAAATCCTCCCTGATTAATTGGCAATTGCATTTTCTGTAAAGATATTCTTGGAATTGAAGAACCCCATAGAAATTTTCTAAACGAAGAATTTATTTTCTGAAAATATTTTCAAGATATATAAACTGGAATTCCTCTCAGAACATAAATTAAATTTTGTAGCTGAGTGTATGACAAAGGAGCTCTAGAACCTCATGACTACAGAGCTGACCAGTGTAATTAAAAGGGGCTGCCACAGAGCCCAGGTGGAGAAGTTTGGATTTCAAGTCACATCTGCTTCTGAGTTTAGCTGATTAATCAAACAGTGCATGCTGCAGTCTGCAAAGGCATTCTCTCCAGAGGCAGCTGGCCAATATTTACCAAGCCATCACAGCACTGGCTCCATATGGTTTGCACTCCACAATGAGCTGAGTTTATCCAAGTTTTTTTAGGAATGCAAAAATAGAATTTGAAAATAAGACAGCAAAAATCCATCTTCTACTGTTGGACCCAGATGGCTGTTCTAAGCGACTGAATGATATAGTTCAGACATCTAAGAGAGCCTTTCCAGTTACAAGTGTGGTACAGCAGAGGAGGAAAGAAATAGATGGAATCTAATTTGCACATTTTCTTGCCCTCGAGAGCAGCCTTGTTTTATTCTGCCCTGCCTATTATTGCGGTAAAAAAGCACCATTAAGCTGTAGTGGAGGAAAGATAAGGAGGGAATCCCATGGCCAAAAGGGTTAGATTCAACACTTATTTAGAACTTATGGTTGTTGCTGAGGTTCTGACATCTCACTAAACCAATTGCATTTCAGAGGGATTAGTGTTTGCCTTCATGAGGCTTCCATAGCAACAGATAGTCTGGGTGAGCATGAATTCTGAGTAGCTGCAAATCCTCCCACCTAAATATTAATGCTCATCTTGTTTACACATTGCTCTCTATTGTATCCATACAATAAGGGTACAAATATTCATCATTTATTCCTGATAAATAAAATAATGAAGACCAAACAGCAACAAACAAGACACGTAAAATATACAAATGGCAGTAATCAAAAAACTTACAAGGCAGAATCTCTTGGAACCTAGAGGGGAGAGAGCCAGAGATGGTTGAAGTATACAGGCGGGTGGGGCATCATCCACCCACCTTTGCACCCTTCCTTAGATCCAGTTGGCTCAGCCTTGTCTGGACTTCACTTACATAGAATTTGGCCTCTACTTCACCTACCTGGGGGACACCAAGTATCCCTGGTGAAAGCCTATCACTCTTCCTTACTTTACAACCAGTTCCTACTTAAGCTTCCTGCTCTGAGAAACGCAGAGGGTGATATGCTGAATTTAGATTCCTTAGAATCTTAGCTTTACAGTTTAATAAACCTTCATATTTCTTGGGAATGCTCTGTGTTCAGATGATGGAGAAAATGTCCTTCTACTTAAGGGCCCTTTTATTGATTTGCTTTGCAGCTGCAGCTGTCAGAAGGGGATTGAGTAGGATGAAAGGGAGAAAAGCAGTAGGGTCTGGAAGCCAATTAAGCTCCAGATCCTGATATTCACTGTTCCTATCAGAAAAACAAATAATCTTTTGAGTTTCAAGGCTTTTGAATCTCAGGAGTAAGAAGGCATTTGAAAAGAAAGTCAGATAGAGCAACAAATAGGTTTGGGAAGGCCACAGGAGATGAATAAGAATTGCACTAAATAATTTCTCTGCAAGGGTCATATTGGAGGTGAGGTCAGAGAAAGACGAGGAGAGGAAGGAAGGTCAGAAAATCTTTGCCAGATATCACTTTTAATACAACAGAACTTAGTAAGTATTTAGAGGAGTTGCAAAAAGCAGGCCAGCATCTACTAAACATTCACTTAAAAAAATAAATACAGAAAACAAAGTATATTATTAAAAAATATAGTTCTGCATAACAAATTCAAGATTCTCTCCTAAAATCCTCTCCTTTAAGACCACAAAATTCACCCTGCTGTTGAGGTTAAATACCTCCCAACTGGTTCTAATTTTTTTTTCAAATGTATAAAACCTTTGCAAATTAGATTAAAAGGAGTATTATTATACCTAAAAGCCATGCATTTTTCCCTTCCATCGAGACAATACTAATAATTTAGAGTACCAAAGATCCAGTGTTGAGATTCCTATCTCCTTATTTCTGAACAGTGAACATTCTTGCTGCTATCAGTATAAACCAAATCATGTATGTATTCTTAGTATTTTCATTTTCTTCTTTAAACAATGATAAAAGGTAAAGGTAAAGGTTCCCCCCGCACCTTTGTGCAGTCGTGTCCGACTCTAGGGGCCGGTGCTCATCTCCGTTTGTTATATATGAAAACAATTATAAGAAATGCATAATTTTAATATTGCTTGAACTGATGAAACACATTTCTTATTTATCTCCTTAAAGATTGCTCTCCAAAATTGTTGGGTCTTTGGGCAACCCTACCAAATGTGCCAGTATGTTTTGATGTAGCCATATTCTTTCTGGCTGTCTTGAGAGGGGGGGGGGGAGAGGGGGGGAGGGAGGGAGAGGGAAAGAGAGAGAGATAATATATATATTAAATTTTTGCTAAAAGGGTTGGGGTACTATACCAGCGATGCATTAATTTCAAAGGATTTTCTCTGCTAGAAACAGATCTCAGTGGTTTTTTTTTTTTTTTTTGCTTTTATGTAGACTTCCATTTATCTTCAGTATTTATATTAACTTTCCATTCTTGTAATTGTTTTACAGCATGAGCTTGCATTCCGGAGGCCCTCAATAATATCCATAATTTTTTCTGACACTGCCTTTTTAGGATCATCCTCTGATTCACTTCAAAACAATTCACACACCTGCATCTCCATTCATGCACAAATTGCCCCATCCCCCAAACCCAATTCCTGCTATCCAGCTTATTTTAAGAAATCCCTTGGGAATGGGAAAGATGCAGCTACTTTCCAATTATCAAACAGGGAAAGCCTGAGATACCCGGTAATTAAGAGCATGAACTAGGAACCAAAACGCTCCTAGCAAATCTAATTGAAATACATGATGAATGTATGGATTCCTCATATCCTGCATGCTAGATGCTACATATTAATAGCAAGAGAGAGCTATCTTTCTGCATATCAGCACTCCAGGAATATTGGCCTGCTTTTGTTTGTGGGACACACATGCTGCATTAAATGGAGCAGTATGACAATTCTTGTGTGAAATCCCTGCCACATGAGATCAGTGTCAAAATCAGTCTGAAGCTAGAGCTGTTTGAAAGCACCACTTAGGAATTTTTTTCTTAGGCAGCAGGAGTGGGCATTTTCACACACAAAGCTTAAACCAGCTCTTGTTTCAATAGGGTTCCAATACGCAATGTGCAATTGGATTGCAATGGCCACATTGGCCAGGAAAGCCATTCACATTGTAGGACTCTCTTGTTTTACCTTCCACATTAACAAAAGTGTATTTGTTTTATTTACTTCATCCACTTATATCATCCATCGTTCAGGGCAAGCCCTCCCAAGGTTTCACAAGAAATAGCTGATTTAAAATATGTTTAACACAAGCCAGATTACACATGAAATTAAGAATGCAGCTTTAATCTCCAGACATAAATATTTTCAAGTGAAGGACAAGGAAAAACAAGAGTTCACATTTCCTTTGCAGAGTAAAAGGAAACAATATTTTGGAAATATTATTTAAATTAAATCCACATGGACCTATGCCAAAATTGTTATATGTAGTCACTTTCTAGTCAATAGTAAGAGAACCAATACAGCAGAAACAAGTTAGCAACCTACAGTCACTTTGGAGACCCCTAGGCTGCTATGAGAAACAACAGTGTTGGTAAGCAGGAACTTTTGAAATGCAACAGTTTCTGTAAACCGCGGAGTCTTTGATGCTTATATAAACAGGGAGCAAATCCCACACTCACCAGCACTGATGATGTTATCTAGTTGGGTTATGAAATGTCTGCAAGCAAACAACCAAGCTCAGAGAGCACCAAGGACTCTACAGTTCAACCCTGAGTTACATATAGTCTCTTCTACTGGGAGCTTCTGTGAATCATTTTGCAAAGTGGGGCCATGAACTAAATATTTCCCTCATCCCCTGATTTTCACATGTGCTGCCCCTGATAGCTTTCCACTCAGCAGCTTCAGTTTGGCTGCATCGTGCATTTGCTTCATTTGCAAGCTGTAGAAATTAAATGCAATTAACTGTGATACTAACTTTTTTTCTGAATGCAGATGAACCTGCTTTCATTTCTGCATGTCAGAACTGATACCATTTTGATTGCAGATGGTGAAAATGACACGGCTAAAATCATTTATCATAAATCAAAAAGTTGTCCTGCCTTATAGCCTAATCCAGGAAGACAACCCTGAACTGGGTTATGCGGTTGTGCTGATTTCTTAGCCATTTGTTCCTTAAGGGAAAAACAGTTTTATGATCTGAATAACACACTTCTTTTTTTTCCTAGAACGCATGACTTCCTCCTCTGTGATGAAAAGCCAATAAAGGGGAAAGAACAAAGACAAAGAAACATAACAAAAGAACCAGTCAGAAGAGTAGTTGTATCTCTATACCAGTGTTTCTCAACCTTAGCAACTTTAAGATGTCTGGACTTCAACTCCCAGAATTCCCTAGCCAGCTATGGAGTTGATGTCCAGACATCTTAAAGTTGCTAAGGTTGAGAAACACTGCTCTATACACAGCCATGAGAAGACCTAACACAATGAAGCATAGAGTACAGTAAACCCAGGAGTATATCACATCAGGATGTATTGTTTTTGGTGGATATATAACATTACAACATGCCCTTTACATGCTGTTTTTTAATTTTGTAGGAAGGAATAGTCACTCTGAAGTTACACAGCCCCTGAACAAGTTATCTTAGTTTTGCATGTTTTAAAATATTACAAAATTCCATTCATCAAATCCGATTTTTAAAATGTATGCTAAAAATTATGCAAATTTAGTTTACAATGTAGCCTGATCTATACTTTTTAAACAAATAAATTCAGTAATATAATACATTTTTACAAGTTCTTTTCATGAGTATATGCATTTTTGTACAGATTTTTCACTAATATAAATTTTACATTTGTTGGAAAAAGTACATTGAGACATTCAGAGATCTGTGAATTTTAAATTACTAGACTGACTGGAAAAATATTAAATTAGATAAGCTTGCATTTAAACGCAAACTAAATTAATGTCCCATCTCTAGCCCTTGCATGTATGCTTTATTGGCATCTAATTCAGGTGGCCAGAAAAAAATGTAAAAAATATTGTGAGAAAAGATGCCACTCTGACTTTCTAAAGCCCCACAAAGCTATTCTGGAAACTGAAGTAGGGTTTAACAAGAAAATCAATCAACTAAATTCGCTCAAGCAATGCTGCTCCTGTGATGCATTTTAAATTGCCTGTCAAAAGGTGAAAGGGGAGTTTGTTTACCATATTAAATTGCCACCATGATTGAGTCAGGTGGCTCTTTAAACCTAGGGTGGCAGAGGAAATGATAGCTGAAGGCAATAGCCTTTTAGTCTGGTTGAAACCTGTTTCAAATTGTAAACTGCAAGCATATGGCCACAGAAAGATTCTTTCTAGCTAGAAGCTACAAGCTCTGTAGCTTCAAGGAAAAAGGGAAAAATGATCCACACAGGAGCTGATTAACGTGTAAGGCACAGCTTTCCAAACTGTGTGTCGCGACACTTTAGTGTGTTGCAACACATGGTCTGGTGTGTCGCCACACAACCTGGAAGCGGCAGCGGGGGTGTGCACGGCGGCGGCGGGAGCGGCGCGCCATCAGCACTTCTGCGTTTTAGCGGAGGCCACTGCTGCTGCCGTGCACCCCCCCGCCCCCGCGCACCCCCCCGCCGTGCACGCCCCCGCCCCCGCACCGCCGCCACCATTGGTGTGTCGCCAACGGCAGCACTTTAGAAAGCACTGGTGTAAGGGCACAATTAGGACTGCTTTTCCTTTGTCATACCTCACCCCTTCTGATTTCTTATTCTTTGTCCAGATTTGATGAACTCTTGCTTCTTTTTGATTTTCAGTGCTTTTAATTTAAAGAGGCCCCTTATCAGTGAAATAGAAGCTTTATCTACAGTATACCAGGAAGTACCATTGGTTTATAGTATCTTAACTGCTAAGAAATTGCTCTACCATTCTTGGGAATTATACTTTGCTATAAACTCTATAAAGTTTGTAAAAGGAAGTAATTAAAAGACAGGAGTGTACTGAACATGACTAACACCAATACCTGGCATTCTTAGACTGTTACCTGCGCCCCTACAGGGTTCAGCTATACAATGTCTGCTACTCCAAGCAGCACAAAACATTTGACTAGCTATCTTTTAACTTCCATAATGTCCCTGACCTTCAAATCTGCTCCAATTTGCTTGGATCCCTCCAATTTACTGGGGCGGGTGGGTGGGTACCAGAGGATACTACAGTTGCCTAACGAGAACCGTCATGGATCAAGCATGGCTTTCAAACACAACTGAATTTAATGTTAGAAGAAAACTCCCTTATGGGCCTCTATATCAAGAAAATTGCTGGAACCCAATAAGGCCCAACGTCACCAAATCTGAACCACATAGCATTCCCAGAGTGAGAATGTACACTTACAAAGGAGGCCTGAAATGGGAGCAACAAAGGGTATAAAGAATAAATGGAGCTGCTGAAAGAGCTAACTGTAGTGTAGCTTTGAGAACTCTTAGATGCAATGGATTACTTGGAAATGGATTTTGGAGTGGAGATGGCCTTGATCACCTGGGAAAGAGACAGGAGGATGCATAGTGTTGATACCCCTGTATTTCTTACTGGCTTTCAATACTGTTGACCATGGTATCCTACTGGGGGTGCTGCTTTGCAGTGGCTCTGATTTTATCTCTCCAGCTGTTATAAATAGAAATTGATATTGGAAGCCTTTTGCTCAAGGATCCATTTTGTTTTCCATGTCATTTATGACAAGGAGGAAGGAGGAAACGATAGTTCCTCATGGGGGTGGTTTATCCCCTAATTCTATCATGTCCTGCTGTTGTTAATACCATTTCCATCTGGATTTTATAACTATTTATTATATTATTGATGTTTTTATATTTTGTATTTTATTTTAACCTATTTTATTGTGAACCGCCCAGAGTTCCCCGTTGGGGGAGATGGGCGGTCATATAAATTAAATAAATAATAATAATAATAATTTAATATCTATATGAAGCCACTGGGAAGGATCATTCACAAATTTGGAACTTGTTGTCATCAATATGCCGATAACGTTCAGCTATATTGATTTTCTCAATGTACTTTTCCTGTGAACTCAGGGCTGGACATCAGCAGATTCTCCAGTTTATCCTGGCAGAAAAAAGTAAGGGAGAATAAGATGAAGCTGAATTCAGACAAGATGGAGCTATTACTGAAAGCAGGGGTTGGACTTTTATATTTTGGGAGATACACTTGATCTTGATGGGGTTGTATTCCCCGTTAAGTTATACATTTGTGCTTTAGGGGTCTTCCTGGGTCCATCACTGATGCTGGATGACCATTAGTGGCAAGAATGGTCTTTTATCAGCTCTGGCTGATAAAGTAGGGACATCTATACCTGAAGAAGACAGATTGGCTTTGGTGACTCATGAACATGTTAACTGCAAGGCTGGCCTACTGCAATGAGCTTTTCATTTGAAGATTATTTGGAAACTGCAGAATAATAATAATAATAATAATAATAATAATAATAATAATAATTTAACAGGTATGCTACTAAATAAAATTGGAAAAATAAACATTCTTCTCATAGCGATGCAGGCTTTCACGCCCATGGCCTATTAGTCCAGAAACATTATTCTTCATTAGCATATATCATGTGATTGAAAGTAAAAGAGCTTACCTGGTATGTGTTGTCAAAACTGTCATACATGAACCTTGTGATCAGGGATGTCTTCCCAACTGTAAAGGAAAACAACAACCAGAGATTAAATAGTAGCCATGAATGTTGAGATAAGTCACAATCCTGTATTCCCCATTCAGCCCATAAGCAGGTATTTTAGAAGCACAATTCCTGATCAAATCAGATGTGATAATGGGGGTGCCTAAATTTATTTTCTATTTATTAAAAGCATTCACAAATGACCTCGGGGAGAAAGAGAGAGAGAGAGAAAATAACATCAGCAGGCTGTGAAAAGCATTCAACAAGGTGCTTTTGTATTGGTTCCTCAAAGCTGGATCTGTAAAAGGGAGACAGGAACAGCCTGCTCTGAAGTTAGCCCACTTCTGGGCTAGGGCATCCAGACATCCCTAAGAACTGTGTATTCCAGGCACAGTGAAATGGTTGCCAAAGTAGCAAGTTGGGAGCCCAGCAGTTGAAGGCCATCCACCTTGTCATTTGAAGCAGCCACTTCATTCCATCAACTGGCAGAGACAGCTCTGGTGAACAGGAAGCATTTTAAAAAGGGCCCTTTTAACCCCTCTCACCAAGCAATAATTCATTCTCTTCAAACCCCCCGAGATTCCAAATGCCTAAGTATATACTTGATCATTTTTGTAACATGTAAAGCATACCTAAATATATAGCAATTTTAAACTCCTAAGTTACCCAAAAGTTCCAGAAAACATCTCACTTGAAACTGTAGTAAAACTACATTATGTTATTCCATCATAGCTTGGGAAAAAATTAGATTAGAAGCAACATGTATGGCAGTATGAGAAGGAATATAAGATGATAAAGTAACAAGATAGAACTTTGTTATATCGTGTAACTTGATTGACTCAAAAACTATTTATTTTATTTTTGTACTCTGTTATCTCCCCGAGAAGCTCAAAGTGACATTCTAAAGTCTGGTACCAGTACAGATAGGTACATTTTTCGTAACATCTTATTTTATAGACAGCTTCTAATTATTGCAGGCATTCTTCAAAGTCAAACCACAACAATATTTATTGGGTTATCCCTAGTTTATGATTTACTATTAGCTTTTGTTTATGAAAATAATTTCCTAGGAGTACATCTTTGTTACATTCAAAGACATTTTCTAGAGAATTAAAAAAAACTGAGTAGAAGAAATGCTTAATCAAAGGTAGTTCAATGATCTTGCAAGTTAAGTAAGGGAGAAATGACAAGATTAGATCTGGTGTGTTTAATCCAGAGAAAAGATGGAACATTTCCTCATTCTGCTAATGTGGGAGGGAGCTATATTTAATAAATATATAGGAGCCTACAACTCAAGCATCTCTCTTTTTTTACTATTGGCAAGGAGAAGAATGCACACCATTTTTGACACTGACTGCAGAGGCCTGCCTGCCTGCCTCCCTTCTTCAAACCAAAAAGATCTAAATGTATGTGTGACCCATAAAGCAACCATTCCAGATACGTGATTGATCTGAAGCACTGCAAGCTAGTCAAAATTGACTGCATGGGACATATAACAGCAAAACCATGATTTAACATTATGCAAATTAAAAATGCCATGTCTCAGGCTTGTACACTCCTCTTCCCTCTTCCCTCAATGTGCTGGTATTTCCTAAAGGAAATCTGGTTTCTTGGTGAACAGTACATTGCAGGCGTATTATCAAACCACTGCTTACCCTACAAGGACTGTGCAAAATTAGGTATTCATCTTATTGGGCAATACTGGTCCCTTTATCTAGTTCCCTGACTGAGGGCTTTAAAATCAGGCAAAACAGGGAATCAGGTATAATTGGATTCAAACAGCATGGATTCAAATTTCTAGCCTGTATAGCTTTAATCAAATGATTTAACGTTCTCAATGTGCTTCAGTTTGATCACTGATACAAGGAAGAAAAAGGAGCATACAGTACATAGTCTATGGAGCGATGAGGTATGAAAATTTAGAAACAAAAGCTACCCAGCCTACTCTAAGCAGGCTAGTCTAAGCAATTCACTTTTTCCTCAGCCACGTTTTTGATTTTAGAAGAAACACAGATACATAGGAAAGTGTGTATTACTTAGCAGAGAATCTAAGCGGCTCCCCCTTTAGCATATACAATGTTGATAAAATACACGGTTATGTTTAATGTATTGTTTTATTAATAGGTTTTGCATTAGTATATGGCATATTGTACTGTTGCTCCATTTAGAGACATCCAGACTGAAGTATATACATTTTATAAACAAATAAACAAATCCTCTGTCCCATCAGATAACTGAGGGAATAAAAAGTGTAAAGAAATTGACCCTAATCTTCAATTCTTTGTTCAGTAAATTAGCAGGATGTTACTTATACTTTTCTGTGGAATCCTTGGTGCACTTTGAGCTTGGTTGTTTGCTTGTAGACATTTCATTACCTAACTAGGTAACATCATCAGTGCCATACTTTTACTTTTCTTCCAGCCAACCAGTAGATGGGCTGTGATGGCCAGAGTAGGAAAAAGAAGGTACCATTTCCACCCCACAAATACAAGTTATTTTATTATCAAGGCTGATGTTACTACTGTGCCAAAAACTTCTTCTGCATTACTTTCAACCATTCTCATTCCATTTGATAAAGTTTCTTTCATCACAGTTTCAAGGTTTCTAGCATTTGCTTTAGTTTTAAGATAGGTGAGTGACCTGTTTCTGACTGTGCAATTAATTATCTTTCTGTAGTCTGCAGCTTCCTGGCTTCCTATGCTAAGCCAAGAGAAGATTCAATGACAAAACTCCTCATATAGGATGGTATCTGATCTGTCCTTCTCTTGACATGCTCCCATATGTAAAGCACCTCTCAGAAAATCTACCTTTCTACACACAACTCCTGATTATGCTAATTAAATGCACAAAAAGGAAAACATTTAAACCCAACCTTGGTTTAAGACCATTTCCCCACTAGGAGACACTGGTTAATTAAGAAACTTTACAGTGCCATTCATCAAGAGCCTTAATTAAGCATGCTAATTCCCTCTGTGTTGTGCCTGCTGAAAAGATAGGAGCTCTCTTTAGGTTTAATGAACATCCTGTGCTTAAGGCACACCAGCAGGAGTGCAACAGCAAGGATCTTTATTGGTTGGAATTTTTCACAGCCCCCCCCCCTTCATCAGAATCTCCTGCTGAAAAAAGGAAAATACCGTATTTTGCTTCAGCACTATATTGGGTGGATGGGGCTTAATGCCAGCTAATTTAGCATTTCAGCATTCCAGAGCTGTCATCAAAAATATGATTAGCTTGTAGAAGGGAAGGGAATTATTATCGTTTATAGCGAGTGGTAGAACTATTGCAGCACTTCTTTAAAAAAACAAAAACAAACGTATGGCTAGATGGGGACATAGCAGAGTGATTTTCCTTTAATGGGAAAGGAGAGAATAAACAATATCGCCTCCAGCAGCCATCACTATCTGTGCCAGAGACAATTTCTTTTTAACACTAGCAGGGGCAACGGGAGGAATGATTCCTTGTAGAAGGGCTCCACTTGTACCATGGCATTTTCCTACTACGGACACCAATTCAGAATTCCACCTCAGACCATTTATGCATTGTCAAGAAAGAGAAAAGGGATTAGGAAAACACATCCACAAACACAGAGCAGGACAGGAAGAATGTTTACATAAAAATTGCATTTGCTAATTTATGGGTACAAATTTGATTTTAAAAAATGCAACTCACCATGCCAGAAAAACTATGACTAGGTGACCTGTGTATGTATGGCTTTTGCTTCCACTTAAATAACTATCTTTAAACCAGGCTTGGACCAAGCAATCTTTCAAATTGATCTCTGTAAAATAGGACACCTGGCTACTCAGACATATCTCTGAAGAAATGGATACAGAATGAATTTTGGCAACTATTCTGAAATTATACCTCTCATATTGAATTTATAGCTTATATTTTTGTTTATTCCAACATTCACAGTGGCCTATAACAAGAACAAAAATTACAGAGTATAAACAATGAAAAACCTGCCTCTGGATGGTAGATGTCAGCAATGTTGCAAGAATTCACACACATTTTTACTAGCCAACTTTAATTCTGTTGGTGAAGCAAGCTCCTACTGTACATCTACATTCTTCACTATGGGACTTATGGGAAGGGCTATCAGTTAGAAAAATATTTAACACACACACACACATCCACCAATTCAATTGCATTGCTCTGACTTCTATAAACATGAAAATATCAAAAGATCCAATTTTGGGTCTTCTCTTTCTGAGAGTTCTTTTGCATGACTGGATTATTCCATCCTATTTTTCTTTGGTCAGATATCAACTCGAGCACTATGTCCACTTCTGGGCACCAACCAGGTTTCAGAGAAATGGAACAGGTTCCAATAAGGGCAGTGAAGGTGATCAAAGGGCTAAAAACCATATCCCGTTGAAGACAGATTGAAAGACTGACATGTTTAGCCTTGACAGGAGGTGACTGAAGAAGAGTATGAAGGTACTCCAGAAAGGATGTCACATAGAACAAAGTCAAGATCTGTTTCCACGTGTTTTAGAATTCAGAACACGGAATACTGGCATTACTGGAAGGCAGATTCTGACTGAACATTACCAAAAAAAAATAAAATGCTAACAGTGAGAGCATTTTGATAGTGGAACCAATTACCTGCAGCGGTGGTGGATTCCACTTCATTGGACATGTTCTAGCCTCTGCTGTTTGTCTGGGATGCCTTAATTTGGATTCCTGCACTGAATAGGGAGTTGGACTCTATGGCCTAAATGGCCCCTTACAAGTCTGATTCTGTGAAATTCTTCATTTGACGACCCATGGCATACAGGTCACACATAGCTGCAGAACCCCCTTTTTGATAAATGACAGATCTGTGATTTCCTGCCTTTTTAAAAAAAAATAAGAGGAACAAAGAAAAACTGTATAAACTTTCTGATTGGCTTTACCTATATGAAATGTAGTAAAACGTAATAAAACCTTATCCCCATAAACAGCCTATCAAACCTAGCTATAGCTACATGTATATATTAAAAAAACAGCTTACCCATTGCCCCCAACCAGGGAATAACCTGTTACCCCAAAGTTGCCTTCCATTCTGTAGCAGCTGCCCTTTCTAGACCATAAACATTCTGAGAGATAGTAACCCAGCACACATGCTTATTTCTAAGGGTGTTTCTATTCACTAGTAAATTCCACATAACACAGAACACCCCTAGCAGCATACTGTGAGTGCACATGCTCACATGCACACAGACACACGCATCTTCAACAAGAATAAGAACCAGCAGTACTACTGATTTTGGTACACAATTCTCTTATTAATATTTGCATTTATAAACTGCAAACAAACCATGCCTATGCTGAAGATTAATGCCTTAGAACAGGGGTGTCCAACCTTTTGGCTTCCCTGGGCCACATTGAGTGAAGAGAAATTGTCTTGGGCTGCACATAAAATATATAATTTTTCCAAGGACCGGGGGGGGCGGGGTTTGCAGGTGGCAGCCAATTGCGTGTGCCGGTGGGCGAGGCTTGCAGGCGGGAGCATTACATTTATTGTGCACTTTATTTCTAGGGGTTCCCGCCCCCCGGCCCATACAATTGGCTCCCGCCTGCAAACCCTGCCCTCCAGCAGGCGCTGCCGGCAAGGCTTTTCTTGGCAGAGCGCCACTGTCGCGAGGCGAAAAAGCCTCGGCCCGCCTCCGCCCTCCTTTGCTGCGCGCTAATTGGTGGAGGGGCTTCTTCTGGGCTGCCTCCAATCGGCAGCTCCAGCCTGGATTCCCCCTTCGCACCATGCCAGACTATGGAAGAGGCTGGCATGGAGGTGGGGACAGGAGGCTCATTCCAGACCGGGCCGGGCCGCATTGCTAACTGTTCTGGGCCGCATGCCTTAGAAGAAAATATTTGAGAATTTCACTGTGTACTTTCATACTAACAGTCAGTCAAAAGCCAACATGCATCTAATTCTGTCTTGAACACATTTTCTGTAATAGATAAGTTATGTAAAATAGTAGAAAATATGGGAAGATTACAAGTAGAAATAAGGACTTCTGAATTCCCCATACAATTTTGCATTTCAAGAACAGTAATTACTCAATAAAAGTCTTGCCTGAAAGTATCCTAATATTTTCTGGGACAATCCATAAAGTGATTGAAAACTGCTGGTATAGTAATCAGACAGAAATAGCTTGGCAACCTGATTACATTATTATGTTAGATTTTCTTTAATACTTTTAGAGATAAAATCCTTTGTGAATTCCTATTTCCAGAAAGCTGTTAGGCCTGAATGGTTTTATGTATTTGTTAACAGACAGGACACAATATATTAAATGTTAGCAGAAATGCTGCAAATGGCACAACACTAGAATGGGTACATCATTTTTATGTTTCTAGTTCTTACAAAAGCAATTATTTACCTATGATTAAAAGCATACTCTTTTAAAAAAAGCGTTTTGTTTTTCTGATCTTTAAAAATATTAAATGTTTCTAAAAATATTTTTCTGTAACTGAAATCTGCCCAGAGAAATTTGGACACTGGGCAAATTAGAAGTAAAATAAATTGAGGATGAAGAAGAGCAGTTTCCAGGACAAAGACTGTGAATCCCAGACCAAATAAAGTTCTAACATCTTTAATTTTAGGCACAGAAGGTACCCCAACTGTAAGCAAATCAAACTGACAGTCTTTTAGAAAAGGGGGAGAGGAGAGAGGACAGGCCATAGAGCAGAGTTTTCCAAACTTTTCATGTTGGTGACACACTTTTTAGACATGCATCATTTCGCGACACTCTTTTACAGCAGGGCACAAGGCAGGCACTAGGTCCTGCATGAAATCACAGCAGGTTTGGAGGCAGCAGGGCACAAGGCAGGCACTAGGACCTGCGTGGAATTCTGGCAGGGCTCGGAGGCAGCAGCAGCCGTGACACACCCAGACACTGCAGCCGTGTCCTGACACACAGTTTGGAAAGCTATGCCATAGAGCATCTTATCAAGGACATAATAACTAGCTTAAAAGTGAAAAGATCAATCAGTTTGGATGAAGAGAAAATTGTGCAAAACAAAAGATGTCAAGGCTGAGAGATAGGAAAGAAGATACTCTTAGTAGCAGCAAGTTCCTTGGTATCAGACAGCAGAATCTGCATGGCAGGTTTTTCTTGCTCTTTGCTATGTGGACTTGCTAAATAACTTTGTTATTAGTCAATGGTACTGAGGGAAACTGTGAAGCTTTGTTCTTAAGGATGGATTTAAGTGGTCATTTGCATGTGAAAATGTAAGTTACCTAGAATTTTCTTTTGCATCACAGTAAAATAGCTTGAGCACAAGCTACTCTAAAAGTCAACAAGGCTATGCTACATAGGTGAATTTAGTTTAGTTTGTGTCATCTTACTGTATATGGATCCTAGAGCAGGAGGAAAGTGTTTATATATAAGGGATAAAAACATCCAATTGCTAGGTAATATCTCATTTGGTTGATACTGGTTCTACTCACATGACAAACTTAACTGAGTCAAGAATGCCTGTCTCCCTACTTCTAAAACAGAGAGGTCCTAGGGAGGTCCTAAAAAGACAGTTTTTCTCTGGAAACTTAGTATCCTTTTCATGTTTGTCATCATCTGCAGCTGCAAAGAGGTAAAAAAAAAAGGTGGGAGTGTCTCAGTGGTCCTGACCTAGATGAAACCACTACTTTTTAAAAATTAGTATGTTTGGGAAAAGTAATTAATGTGACAGTCTCCTAGATTCCTTCAAAGTAGCTAGGACTTCTTGAATGGCTGCTAAAAGACTCATTGAGTTCATCATGCTTGCTATCTTTTATCTTTTATTGATTTTATTGCAATTCTTCTATACTTAAAACAACAAACAGCTTTGTGGCATTTAAAATAAGAAAGTGTCTTCTGACTTGCACATGAATTATGAGATAAAGTTGATGATACTCCCTCAGAAGCAGGGAGTATCATCTTCAAATAGGGGTAGAGGTCCTTGTGCACAAATCTATGAGCATGTCGAAGATGTGGTGTGCACAGACACAGAGTCTGTCATGGTTTGGCTGGGCCAGGTAGTAGAGAATGAGAAGATACTTGGTTGATGCCCCTTCTGGGGCCTACAATTCTGCTTTTTTATCCTTCCTTCCTTCCTTCCTTCCTTCCTTTCTTCCTTCCTTCCTTCCTTCCTTCCTTCCGTATGTTCTTGTCAGTGAGAAGTGGTTTATAATGAACAATTAATATGCAAACTCTATGTTAAAAAGTATTAAAATAATATTCAATTAAAAAGTAATGAAAGTAAAGAAACAATATCCATTCATACAGGAAGTCTTGAGGTGCCAGGGGATGCGAGGAACACCACTTTGTCTGTCTTCTTGATCTTGCACACCATGAAAGCCTTTTTGGAAGAACCCCAACCCCAACCCCATGCTCTCAAAATTCCAAACATGTCTTAAAGGTTGCCTGTCTCTGCCCTACAGTGTAATTGCTTTCTCCCACTTAACATAGAATTACTTCATATCCTTGCTGCTAGGCAAAAAAACATTTCCAAATAATCTAAATGTACAGGAGAAATAAAAGTTTATCTTCTTCCAATATTATTCTGCCTAACCCAATCCCATTAATTTTGCCTAAGGACTTTAAGTAGGAATACTGGCATTGCATACTGGGTCCCATATACTCACATTGCACACTTTCAGCCCAAGATCTGTGCACAGAATCCAAGGAAGAGACAAATATCCAGCCAACAATCTCTGTAATACTTGCATCAGCCAACCCAGTTTTTCAAAGTCCAGTCAAAGGGAGTGCTGAAAACTGCTTCACACGTGCATGGGCTGAGAAACTGATGAGCAGTTACTCAGCAAACCTGAAACAGGCAGGCGATCTGTATTCCAGGCACATGCACCAGCAGCATCCTGCTCTATGTTTCAGAAGGGAAATGCAACCCTTCTAAACGACTTTTGAAACATACTTTGAAAGTAATACATTGAGCTTCAGGATGTGATTTTTGGAGCTCACTCTGAGATCTAACAAAAGAAATGATGAGAAACAGCATTGGAATGCCCGTAAAATTAAATAAGGCACTTTTGCATTCAGTAATGCCTTGCTCCTTGGATCAGTACACCGGAAAGCAAAACTACTATTGTGCATCCCTTCCAGTACTCCAGATCCACCTGGATCCCTTGGCTCTCTAGTTCTGGCCTCTTAAGCGCAGGCTGGCAATGCAACTCTCAGTGATTGCCCCCCCCCCCAATACCCTCAGCTCCCAAATAAAATACAATTTAATTTGTGGGGTGTAGCAAAGGGGGGGGGGAGTTCCTCAGTCACAAGACCTCATGCAAGAACACCAGAATCTTGCAAAATCTCACAAGAGATTTTCTCTCCTGAGAGCCCTTTTATTTTTGCAAGAGCCCTGACCATCACATGCTAGCAACTGGAAAAGATTATAAACGCTTGGTCTTTGGAGTTTTGATCTGTTGCCATCTTCACAGAAACACAATCAGTCTTTACTAGCTTAGCATTTTGCTTTGCCTACGAATCTAGAATCTTTGGAAGGCAGGAAAAAGGAGTAGACCAGAGCTTTCCAAACTGTGTGTCGCGACACAAAAGTGTGTCACCACACACAGTCTGGTGTGTCGCCACACAACCCGGTTTTCCCACGGCGACACACCAACGGCGGCGCGCAAAAACCGAAAGCGGCAGCAGCGCTTCCGGGTTTTTGCGCGCTGCCGCAATGGCGGCACTTCCGGGTTTTCCCGCGGCGACACACCAACGGCGGTTGGTGTGTCGCCGCGGGAAAACTTTGGAAAGCCCTGGAGTAGACAGAACATCTGAGAGTCCAACAGTTCACCTAAAATTCCCCTCACACAAAATCACATACTGTAATGCTTCACATTCAGGGATTGTGATACAATAGACTTGGTTATTAAGGATGGGTATTAAGAATAGTGAAACAGAAGAATAATGAAACAAAACGAGAAAACTCAATTCTACAGGAAACCTAATATAAATATGCAATAATTTCTTCCCATACATCATCTTACAGAGATTTGGAGGTCTGATTTCATATTATTAAAATCTAGCTTATCTGAAACTCCAGATGAGAAGTTAGTATACTGTGACCAACCCAGACGTTTTATTCACAGAGAGGTGTACGCATGATTAATTCAAATGAGCCATTTTGGGGGGGTTCATGCAATACACCAAATTATTGACTAGCAACATCATCTAAGTTCAATCAACACACAAGGCTAAAATGGGTTAGCGACTTTACTGTTCAGTGTGTTGTGCAAACAGAGGCAGAGAGAATTGCCGCTTTACGGCTCCTCTTGAGAAGACACTGAAGACAGGGAAAGAAAAAGGACAATTTTTATCCATTAGCCAGGCAGCCTAGCCAGATCAATACTAGATCAAAGATGTCTAGCACAAAATGTCTAGCCTCAGCAATCCATTATGGAGGTCCTAGGCCTCTTTGACGTTATCCGGGGAACCCAGGAAAAATCTGTCCTGACTGAGCTGCATCGACTGGAGGAGAAAAAGGTATTGTGACTTTGAACAAATAACTGTGTTGTAGTCTGTCTAGAGACAACTGTCTGCTTGTGATTGGCTGATTTGGAACAAAGCACTACTCCTCTTCATCACATTTTTAAATAGTACACAAATCCAACAATCTCTAACATTCTCTGTGGCAGTGGGGGTGGGGCTAATGGTTAGGTGCCACTAAATAAAAGATACTAGCGCACATACCATTTCTGCAATGTCTGCAAACCAAAAAGACATTTTCCAATCTTAGAGCAGTTATAGATGAGATTATTGGAGATTGGCCAACTTCTTTTTTCCCCAGAACCAGAAACTCAAATTCCATTTAGAATTTATTACACTGGGCATTCCAAGTTTCCAATTTCCCATTGGCAGGAACTAATGCCAATCTCTGCCTTGGAGCTCTTTGTCTTTTCCCACAAACCATTACGCTGCTTTAATGTCCCAGGGTCCTTAAACAGCCTTTATGTTGAAAGAGTCACCTACATTTCTGCAGTTTTATGTTGCAAAAATAAGCATGGTATGAAGAAGCAAGGGCAGGAATAGGTGATGGGCACCACTCTAGGCTGATTTTGATGCCCCCTTCCTGGTCAGTTGCATCTGGTTACCTCATTCTGAGTTCCTGCTACAGCTATAAGAAGAAAAAGCAGGGGGCACTGCAAGACTGGCCTTGATGGTTTCTGATCTTTCTACTCAATGCAGGACGGGAGAAAATGGAATGGCCAGGAACAGGGAGTTCAGAGTAGATCAAAGCAGGTACTTGGTGCACCCTTTACATCCTCATGAGTTCTACAAATGTCTGCATAGATTTTATTATTTTGCATGGAAAAACAGAAGGTACCAAGTACTGTATCTTAAAAGCACCAGGAAAGAATATTATATGCTGCTATTGATGGATACTTCCAATTTATATTCATGACTACAAAGCAGCACACTTTTTCCATTAGAACTCCTTGGGATCAAATTTAGGGTCTTTTGCTACCATCAGTGTTCCAGAAAGCACTCTAATTCCATTTTTACCTCTGTGGTTGTGCTGTTCTGAAACTATTGCTCTGAGTTCATCTGAGAACTTAAGTTAAACCATTGTGCATAACCAGATGACACCTAACCATTTCCTTCTCATTGTATACGCCTCAGAGCTGTTGGAGCCAGTAAGAGTCCAAGTGAGAGCCGATAATCAGAAGCTCAACAAGATGAATGGTATTTGAGACTTGCAAAATATGTAACTTGTTCAGAATGGGATGCCATTCATCAAGAAGGATTAGTTTCATGATTTAAAGATGCTCTTAAAATTAAAATTTATTTAAATTGAGATCTTTTTTATTATACTGGTTGAAATAGTTTTATAGCTATATTGTGTTTCATTTACTGACTGATCTTGTAAAGTGCTGTGCAAATCCTTTGGTGCCCAAAGAATGGAATATTAAATTTAAATTGTGGAGTGTGCAGTCCTTGGTGTTCTCTGAGCCTTGTTGTTTTCTTGCAGATGTTTCATTGCCAGGCTAGGCAACATCTTCAGTTCAAAAAGGGAGTGGGACTTGCTCTCTGTTTATATACCATGGCTTGTCCTGCTTGTGTTGGTGGGGGTGTTGTTCTCTCCTTAGGAGTTCCTTGATTGGGCTGTTGTTTGCTGCTTGGTTGATTGACTGAGTTAATAGTTCCTTGATTGTATATTGTGCTGTTTGATTGTTCCTCTAGTGCTAATCCTGGTGTTAATCTTTGCATATCTGGGTATTGATTGCTGGCAAGGTGGTGTTCTGGTCTTTTGGCTTTTCTATTGTCTCTTATGAATGGTACCATATTTTCCGGCGTATAAGACGACTGGGCGTATAAGACGACCCCCAACTTTTCCAGTTAAAATATAGAGTTTGGGATATACTCGCCGTATAAGACTACCCCTCTTCCAACGCACTGGGGAAAAAAAGCTTTCCCAATGCAATGGGAAGCGGAGTAGAAAGTAAAAAACTGCAGGGAGAAAACAGGGAAGCGGAGTAGAAAGCGAATGGTAATGCGGAAGCGCGGCAGTGCGGGGTGTGTGTGAAGGAGAATATTGGGGGGAGGGGTGAGAAAGCTTTAATTACCTGGGCAAGGCAGAGAGGTGAAGAATACATTTCCAAGCTTTAGCGGAACAAACCATGAAGGAGGAGGAGGAGGAGGGTAATGGGGGGAAGTTTGAAAAATTGGATCCAAGCGCAAAAGTTACTGAGTCATTTCAGCGGCGGCTGGAACAGTTTTATTGACTCCAGCCTCCCTCCCTCCCTCTCACTCTCTTTCCCTGGCGATGGATCAGTGCCGGGGGGGGGGGTCGGGAGGGGAGGAAACGGCAAGGGAGGGAGGGAGTGGAGGGTGGGACCAGAGGGAGGAGCGTTCAAGAGGAGCAGATTTAAAAGAGCGGGGGGGTGGCTTTAAAAATAAATCAGGGGCGTGAATCGCATCACCGCCGGAAGAATTAACACGCGGGCATCTGTATACAAAGCCCCCCCCCGCTCTTTTAAATCCACTTCTCTTGAACACTCCCTCCCTCCCTTGCCTTCTCCTCCCTTCCCTCCCCCCGTACTGATCCATTGCCAGGGAAAGAGAGTGAGGGAGGGAGGGAGGCCGGAGTCAAAAAAACTGTTCCAGCTGCCACCGAAATGACTCACTAACTTTTGTGCTTGGATCTGCTTTTTCAAACTTCCCCCCATCATCACCACCACCCTCTTCCTCCTCCTCCTTCACGGTTTGTTCTGCTAAAGCTTGGAGATGTATTCTGGGGGGGGGAGGGCCCGGGTGGAAAATCTCCGCGCCGATCAGCTGTGCAGCGGGGATCAGCTGTGCGGCGGGGAAGTGAAGTTGCACCCCTGCGGTGCGCCATCAGCGCTTCTGGTTTCAGCACCCGCCCTATAAGACGACACCCGGCGTATAAGACGACCCCCGACTTTTGAGAAGATTTTCCTGGGTTAAAAAGTCGTCTTATACGCCGGAAAATACGGTATGTAAATGTTGTTTACCTCTATGTGTCTGTTGATGGCTGCTTTGTCCGAGTGCCAAGCTTCCAGGAATTCTCTAGCATTTTTTAATTTGGCTTGGTTTAAGATGCTCTGAGTTTCCCAGTTGAAAGTATGGTTGAGTCTGTCCATGTGTTGTGAGATTAAGGAGTTTTCATCATGTCTTCTGACTGCTAGTTGGTGTTCATGGATGCGTTCTGCTAGTCTTCTGCCTGTCTGTCCTACATAGTGGCTGCTACAGTCCTTACACTGTATGTTGTAGATAACTCCTGTTTTTTCTTCTTGGGCATTTGTATACCAATTTGTATACCATCCAGAGCATACAGATGTATGCAGATGGAATAACAAAGAAAACGTTATAGAAGTTCATAAAAGTGATAAAATACAGAGTAAGGCCATTAGGGTGATATGCTTAGCACCTTTTGGTAACAAATGTCCCATGTCACCCCAAGAATTCCTACCGCCAATTAATTCTGTGGTCCCTCCGCTTGAAAATATGCACTATAAACAGTAAAACTTTTCTGTGCAACTATAGTTGTTGCTTGGTTTCCCAGAATAGTCTTTCAGAGGTTGCATGGAAAAGGGAGTTTCCAGATGAACCTTCTCCAATTTAGCACCCTCCAGAAATCTTGGGCAATACCAAGTTGGGGAAAACTCTTTTAAACATCTCCCCCAAAGATGTCTCCTATTTAGAAAGTTTAATTATTTTTCTGATAAATTTTCTGGCAAATGTGACCCTTTCCAATAAAATATACAACTCTTTCTGCTACATTTAATTCATTGGCTACAATTGGATAAATTTTACAGCTTCTACTATGTCTCAGTTGGGTGTTCATGTTAATGAAAAGATACCCCCCTTTTGTAATTTAGTTGCATTTTATTTATTTTTATACTTTGGAACAGCCTTCTCTGACATGGTGTCCTGCAACTGTATAGAATAAAATGCCCATCATTTCCCAGCCAGTACCTCCAGCTGCAAGGAACTTTAAGAAGGCTGAATTGTTTCCCCACTCCAGAACTGGAATATTTATCTAGGGGTATGTGTGTGCCTGGACATGGATGATGATGATGATGATGATGATATGGTTTCTTTAGGAATTAGCAAAACCATTTTCTTAATGGAACATCTACATTTTTGCCTTAAACACTGAGTACGAAAGGTTATAAGGAGCCAGGGAAATAGAAGATTCAGCCAGGAAGAAGGAAGGAATTTGGGGATTATGTGAATTTATGCATGAATGAAAGAGTTAAACCATAAACTGACTACTGAGAAAACAGCAGATGACAAGAGCTATGAGGGGAAACACAGAACTCACCAGAGACAAGCAGTGGTACTGCCAAACATCCTGATGCATAATTAAAGCCCATCCTGATGTCTTATGGAGTGGAAACCACTCTTCCCATGTCTGTTCTCTCAATTAGTCACGCTTGGGCAGCAGAAGCATCTGTCACAATGAACAAGGCACTCAGGGTGGGGGGACATTACTGTAGTGGGAGGGTTACTCAGACATGCATTGGCAAGGATGCAGCACCAAGCAATCCCATTTTCATGGTAGCACAGAATCTGGGGCGAGGAGCAGGCATCACCTCTGGCTGCTGACTCTGGCAGTTCCCAAGTAGCTGCTCTCCATGCAGTGGGTTGGAACAAATAACACTCAAGTTTATGCGCCATTCATAGCAAACTATGCACCTCTCCTCATCATACCAGCCAGCAACGCAGCCTCTTTAGCTGCACTTCCACTCCATCACAGTGGGGGAGAAGCTATTCCATTCACTTTGTGTTAACCACTGGCCTCTGGAAAAGTGTGATCCTGACAGCAGGTACACAGATACGGAATGGTGCTATTCAGTTGCCAAGCAACCAGCGGTAAATTGAGCAAGAAAGCGTGAGAGGTCAGGGGGAGCCGGCAGACCGACTGGTGATGAGCTTCAGGCCACATCCCTGACATATGGGCAAAAACACCCAATTAATTTGTGATTCAAGCATAAAAATGATCAGAGATAAATCTCACCAGCCTGAGACAGGACTCACTCTCTCCTATGCAAGAGTACACAGGGCTATAACCACTGCAACACATTCACTCTTATTAAGGAGAAAGATGTATTGAGCACCATGGGGCCTTCAAACTGAATAAATATGCACAGAACCACATGTTTAGTTATCCTCCTGAAACTACTGCATAGGACTGAAATACTGAACTACATTCAGCCCAGGAAAGTCTGACTTTCTCAATTAATAACTCTTCAAACTTCGTAAGATGTGATCAGGGGTGCACTGCTAATAATGTTAACAAGGGTTTCTTCAATCATGGGGAGCTGAGTGGGGGAGAGGGGAGGAGAAGTCTTTACATGGTAATCTGAAAAAATAAAGACATCCTGCTTCTCTTGCTCTGTCTTTCCTGCTATCCATCTGAACCCAAGTTAGGAGGGAGGGAGGGAGAAAAGGGAGCAATTTATGTTTCCAGCTAGTAAGTGGGGAGCCTGCAGCCTCTCAGGTCTTCCTCCAGCACCCAGCATCCCTTTTTTGGTGAGATTGAGCTGCAGCCCTTGTTCCTGCCTTCACTCCTTCTCCCCTTTGGAGGTGACCAGTCCTTCCTCAGTGCTGCTTTCTACCCTCTAGTGTTGCAACATTTTATAAAAAAACATTTTTTAGAACAAGGAGCTCCCACTAGCCTCCTCCAGCACAATCCTGGATTTGCTGCTTCTTGTTGAAAGTTACAAGAATCAATGTGCATGTATAGAGCGCAACTGAGTCCTGTGGCCATAATTCCCTCTTAATTTTGAGTTGCATTTTTGCCAAAAAGTAATACATGTGAACTTGAATATAGCTGTTTTTCGCAATGAAGAACAGCTGCATAATCTAAAATGGCATGATTTAGATTGGTATAAGGCAAGATATATAAGGCAAGATAAATCACTATTTATGGTGAGGTTGGAAATCACTGAGTTTTGGAAAATCCTGAAGTTTGCAATTGTATCCAAATATATTTAAAAAAACCCTAATGGGAAAAAGGTGGCCACAAAATGGGAATTTCAGTGGCCACAAAACTGTGGCTAACTAGGAAGAAACTATGTGTAACTTTTTTGTGGAAGAGAAGCCTGAAGACCACCGTGGTCAGATGATAACGCAACTTCAGTAGGGCTGCGTCACAAACTGTATGTGGGTGAGGCCATAATTTCCCCTTTTCCCCTGTAAAGGCTTCCCCAAAGATTCTCTGGACTTCTCCAGAAGAAGTCCTGCACTTGGGTGATCTCAAGCTTCCACCTGCATTTGGCAGCAGAGCTGATTTATTTCCATCTCAGCTGTGGTGAAATCATAGGGAAGATGATCTTTCCCATAGGAAGAGCAGAACCTCTACAGAGCTTGTGAGTGGACCAGTTTCCTATTGTTGGGAACTCTTGTCTCCTAACTTGCAGGCTGAAACCAGTCTGCCCACTTACCCATAGAAATTCTACCACTGGAGCATTGTGCCAAGACCGTATTATTTCACAGTTATTCTACATTCAAGAGAGGATAGTACCTTTGCAGCTTTGCAATTCTCCATCATAGTAGCTACTCACCTATAAGAACGGGGGGGGGGGGGAGGAAAGGGAGGAAATGTCCAATCCTTTCAAAGGATTAAAAGGGTTCTCATAACTCCAGATTGAGTGCTATTGTGAGCTCTCCTATTCCTAATCTTTTGAGGCCAACAGATATGAAGACAATCAGTTGTCATCTTTAAAATGCTTTATAGAGACTGCAATATATGGAAATGGTGTGGTGTGGAATTGCCCTATGATATTATTTAGGGACCTTTGGTTTTGTTTTTTTTCTAAAGATGGCTAAGGCTACAATTTTTACATTTTCAATTTCAAAACTGCAGGTTTTGGTATTTGTAGTCCAAGAGGAGTCTGGGACCCAAAATATAGGTGGGGGGCATATATAAAGCCCTGGAACTGCAAATTCCCCACCTATCATTTATACTGAAGGTCAGAGTTTTTTTTTTAATTAATTGCATTCCTATTCTATCTGTCTCACATTTTCTATAAGGACCTCAGGTCACCCTACATGATTTTGTTCCCACATCTTTGATTTTGTCCCCATCCCCATTTTTCCTTACAATAATCCTGTGAAATAGGTTAGGCTGAGAGAACCAACTGACCCAAGATTATGTAGTGAGCTCATCTCTAAATGGATTTATTTATTTATTTATTTATTTATTTATTTATTTATTTATTTATAAATAATTCAATTTGTATTCACCGCTCCATCTCCCCACAGGGGGACTCTGGGCGGTTTACAAAAATCAGCAATTAAAATCCAACAATTAAAACAACATATAATACCATATATGAGTCTCCTCAGTTGTCTCTCTTAAAAAAAAGATGGCAAAACTCTTCCAAAATTGGGTGTTGGAAAGAAAGCCCTTAGGATAGTTCTGGGAAAGTTAAAGTGTAAAGTTTTTTGGCAGCAGTAAGGTAGTGGCTTGCCATTGTCTTTTTCCGGAACATTCTTTGACCTTTCTAGTGTATCTATGACTGAGATTTCCTGGTGTATTCTCATCCAGGGACAACCAGGTCTGACTCTGCTTAATATTTTTTGAGATCAGCCAAGATCACCATTTCCTGTGGACACCAGTCTACAGTGACATTTGCTGAACTTTCAGTAAGCTATCAGTTCTCTACAACTGTCCAAGACAGCTCTTTGCTCAACTCAATATACAGTAACATTTCCCCATGCAAGTATGTTCTGAAACTGAAGTTACTGGGGGAGGTGGGTATTCCACATGCAGCTGGAAGAAACTAAATACCCCCTACCTACCTTAACCTGTTCAAAGGCTGTTTTACTTCTCAGCCTTCCCCCTTTCTACCTTTATAGTTTGATTTAATACATTGGTTTTAAATTAATTAAAAATTCAATTATGTTCCAAAAATTGATTCATAATGTTACAGATAAGAGCTAATTAGTGCTCTACACCAACAAGTTTTCCTAAAAACCCGAACAGTTTCTCCCCTTCAAATTCATCCTGACAAGAAAAAAAAGTTTAAACAAACTAATTACTGAGCTTCCAAATGCATGATCTAAAGGATATTTTATTTGCATCAACTCATTGAACAAGACACCACTATTGCAGGAAAAAAAGCTCAAAACCTTGAGATGCATGAAAATTCAGTGATGCCATTCAGAAACTGCACTGCTCACATTCTTATAAACTGAAGGACCTAATAATCAGTAAAGCAACATTTCATTATAATAATAGGAGTCAGAATTTGAAGGTTAAAATGAAGCTGATCTTGATATGAATTCCTCTCTAAATGACAAACTGAAAAAAATATTGTATGGAGATAGCTGCTATATAGAATTGTGAATAAAAATAAGAGGGTGGAAACTAAAGTGAAAACAAGGTTGTTCTGCTTTGTTCAACCTCACAAATCAATTGGTTCAGTTCAAACCCAGGGCTATTGATATAGGGAGCTTAAAGCAGTTGTGCGTCTGCCTTGGGAGCTGCTTCAAAAGCAAAATTTCTTATTTTTTCTTTAACAACTTGCGATAACCATTTGCAACTACCTCTTAATCTAGTTTAAACAACTTAGCCACCAGGATCTGAATGTAACTTGAAGACTTTACCATTTTAAGAGAGGACAAAAGCTATCTATTCAGACAAGGTGGACAAGAAAGGATAGTATGAAAATGAAGTCCTGACAGGTTTTAAAGGGAAGAAACAGGACCATGAAGGGAAAAAAAAGAGACCATTTTGGTCAATTGGCAATCCTATGTTAGAAATGAGTGGTACTGACAAAAAGAAGAAGAAAACTTTCAGTTCATTAAAACTTTCCTGTTGGCCACAAATAACCGGGCCACTATTTCTTTACTAGTCCCATTTTTCAGATATTTAATTACATTTTAATTTTTCATTAATTTAGGCACATCCTCAAACCCAATTGGGTAGCTACAATGTGTGGGCTCACACCATGTAGTCCTGCAGGTTCTTCCAAGCCTGCTTTTGGCCCTATGGATGCAGTTTGGGGATTTTTTGCTGGGGCCTGAGTCTATCATCGTTACAGAAAAAGGAGATCAGGAATTATGCTTAAAACCAAGAAGTATTTTCTTTTACTGGATTAAGTACATACCATTCCCCCCCAATTCACACTCAAAGCATGCATTTCTATATCTCTGCCCTCTTCTATCTTCCTTAAGAACTGAAACAAAATAAAGAGGGCATCTCACTCCACTTTTAGCATTGGCTTCAGACAGCAATCACGGCGGTCAACTGATTTTTTTCCCAATGGGTCAAGAATATGCAGTAGACGAAGTCAAAGCATGACACTATCAGGAGAGGTGGTGAAGACGATGGAATGGACTAAAGCTATTAATTTAAGGTTTTTTTGCCTGAGGATAGGGAGGAATGGCAGTGGAGACAGAGGAAAGAAAATAATCAGGAATGGAAAATATTGATAAACCAAACATTTGTTTTTGTTCAACAGAAAGTCACTATAATTCTCTGAAATGCAGCGGCCTATCGGATGCCTGGGTGCAAGCAGCCAAGGTCATCTGGCTTACCCTCTTCTGCTCTAATACAGTTTTTAATGTAACATTTTCAAAATGTAATTAACATTCCTTCTGTCTCTGAGCAGGGCCAGCTCAAAGCATTTTGCTGCTCAAGGCAGAGTAACAAATGCGACCCCCGTGTTCTGCAGATCAAGATGCATAATGCCCAAGGAGAAGAAAAACCCAATGCACCCCTCCCTACCAGGCAGTAAATGCTAATAGTTATGGTGGTAATAATTACCTTTTGTGAAACATATAGTGTGATGGCTTCAGCAGCTGCCACAAAATGCCTACTAGTAGGGCTGGCCCTGCAGAAAGGAGGCACTTGCTGACCCACATTGGCAAAAACTCCTAAGGCTTACCTAGCCAATATAAGAATGAGGTGCAATCTTTTCCTAATTTTGGAATTTTTAAAAAAAACGACTGAGTGCAAAAAATGCTTTATCAGACAATGAAAAAGATGGAAACATTTCCTTTAATGACAAATAAAGGAGCAGAAGAAATTGTGATCCTTCTTGGCCAGCACTGACACAAGGATTCCAGGTTCAAGATGCCCTGTTTTTCAATTTTCTCCAACCAGGAGATCCTCTAAATCTGGGACTTCAGCTCCTGAATTCCCTACCTGTATGGGAGTTGAAATACACTTGGCAAGAAGCCAAGATTTGAGAAGACTGGACTATGGCTAGCATCACACCCTAGAAATACACTTGGCAAGAAGCCAAGATTTGAGAAGACTGGACTATGGCTAGCATCACACCCTAGAAATACACTTGGCAAGAAGCCAAGATTTGAGAAGACTGGACTATGGCTAGCATCACACCCTAGAAATACACTTGGCAAGAAGCCAAGATTTGAGAAGACTGGACTATGGCTAGCATCATACCCTAGCCAGCTTAGCCAATGGCTACATCAGTTGGTAGATACTGTAAACTGTGGAAAGTTGAATTAAAGTCTAGTGTTTACTCTCCATCTGACGTTCTTACTGCAAGCTGTGTTTTAAAGCATTATGGTTTGGCCTGAAGGTATATATGAGTTGGCTGTACAACAGAAAGCAGCCACTTAAACATTATTATTCCCATTTTCAACGCACTGCCTTCAGTGGAACTTAACATGGCTGCTGCCTTTTACTAAGCCCTATAGTATGCTTTCAACAGCAGAAATTTGGCAAGGAAGAGGTCATCTCATAGAAAAGCAGAGGAAGTTCACCTGAGTAATTTTGTCCAGTCAGCTGCTGTTTTAAAAGCAATAAGGAACAGGCACAAAAGACAACATGACAGCCCTGTTAAAATGATTAGTTGAAGAATCATTTCAAAGATAAAATAATGCTGTACGGTACTGTTGCATTTCTTAGGGCTCTGCAAAGCTCTCGACTCAGGCTCCAAATGTTGATTTGGAGCACATGGAGTATCAATGTAGCACCTGTCTGTAATTTCTTACAGCAGTCATACCTTTTGGGGGAATCATGCGGCAGTTTTAAATACTGCAGGACATTTAAAGAAAATGCAACTACTTTGAAAATGCAACAATTAGAGTAGTGATGCTGATGGGAAATCTTAGGAATTGTGGTCCAGACAACATTTGGGGAGTTCCAGGCTGAAGAAACTGCCCCAGGGATATGGATTTGAAAGCACTGGAAACAGCTCCTGAAGATGAAATTTATCAAAGCTTTCTTATGGAGAAAAGGGATCTCTCCTCTAAGGTATAGGAATGGCTTGGTTAACAGACTTGATCCAGCAGATGGGTGTTACTGTGCTAAATTTTGAGGAGGAAGGTGTATCCCAAGAAGATGGGCGCAGGATAGATTGACCTATTATACTGCTCATCAAAGTGATTATCCATCCTCCCTTTAGTGTTTTTTAAAATTGTTATTATGTAGATATCCTCAAATGGATGCTTAATTTCAAGAGAGAAAGAGAGAGAAGAAATTATGGGTCTCAAGTGTGTTTGAATTCACGTGCTCCATATTCCACAAATGGAGAAGCTGGTTTGTGGTTTTTCAGCAGTGGGACCAGGAGGCGACATACTGGAGCCAGAGACAGAAGAAGCAGTGCAGGCATAATACATATTGTGCACATAGAAGGCTCCACGTTCCATCCCAGCGTGTACTGTAGGGGCTGGATAAACATCCATTGAATATTTGCCAGATCAACAGCACCAGACCAGATCCACCAATGGTCTGATTCAGTGGCTAGGACTGCACTGCACTAAGTCAGGGCTTGATTGCCGAATCACAATTGGTTGTCTTCACCCACAACATTAAGCCATAAACCATGACTTGCTAACTTCAATGATTATAGCCAAACAAATCAAAGTACAGGTTAGTTTGCACAACATTTGGCTAAAATGTGTTTAGAATTTGTCACTCAGCATGGTATGTGAACCCAACCAAGATGGTTAGATTATGGCCTAATGCGTTGTTCAAACTCAAACACTAAGGTTTAATGCAGGTATGTATAGGTTATGTTGTTGTGCAAACAAAACAGCCTAAGGCTAAGCTTGATTAGAAACCCAGCCAGCGTAAGGCAGCTTCCCTGTCTCTTCCATGGGCTCTTAATAAGTCTTCTCTGAAGCATCCTGCTGGAAAACAGGATGCAGGTGTCTTTGTGCTCCAGTCCAGTCCAGCTGTGCTGTGCTCTGGCTACCTTTAGCTGGCATATTCTTCAAAACCAGGGTATGGCTTTCCTACATTCTGGGGGCTGCCCTGATTCCAAGAGGGGTGAGGGAGGAGATTAGGAGAATGCTTTGCCAGGATCTGCCGTTTTACAGCTGGCCATACCTTGAGGCAAGTCTTCGAATCGAATCGACCTGGCCCAAATTAATCCCTGCAGGCTGCAACGGCTGTCCTTTCCCCTTTTGCTGCTAAGTGGACTCCACAGACCAGACGGATCGAACGGGAGGAAAGGTTTCTAGCCGCTCTCCCTTCTTCAAAGCCAACGAAGGTCCTCTGATAAATGGGGGGAGGGGGGTTAAGCGCAGGGCAGGCCTGAAACGGAACGCCCGGCAGTCTCCTCTCTCTTGGCCGCGCGGCGTAGACAATCCAGGAAGTTCTCTATCTGGTCGCCGATGGGGGGCGGGGGCCGAGACTTTGCCAGCGGCAGGGTGTGTCCTCTCCTCTCTCGTATCTCGCTTCCTGCTTTATTTGCGCAAACCTTTCCCAAAGGAGCAGCAGACGGTTAGCAGGGCGGGGAGGGTGGTGGGGAGAGCGGAAAATCACCTGGTTACGATGCCACCTGGGACGTGGAAGACCCGAGAACCACCCGAAAGGCGAAAAAGCCTGAACTGTCTACCTGCACCCATCGCCGCCCCCATCTCTTTTGCAGGAGATCGCAGGGCTTCCCCATTAACGACAGGTTTGCCTATTAGCCATCGCCCGCCCCGCCCCCCCCCGATAGTTCTCACAAAGCAGACGGGGAGCCTGTTTGCAAAGACGAAGCGACGGCGGACCGGTCGGAGCCCACACCCAGACTTCGATCTCTCCCCGTTTCTCCTTGGCGCTGCCTTGGCGAGCAACCCGGCCTCCAGCTGCCCGGATGCTCTTTCTCAGGCAGAAGCGGCGTTGGAGCCCACCCAACAGCACAGGATAGCCAGAGAAAGGGCGAAGCAGCGCCCGGCGACGGAGGAGCTGCCGCAATAGAGTCGGCCAGAAGCTGGCTCGTCTTCCCCTGCCTGAAAGGAGACCGGAGTGGTCGGGTGCAGAGCGCCCGCAAGCGCAGGGCTTGAGGAGGAGCCGGCGCATCCAGCCCGTCCCTGTCGGCACGCGCGCAGCGGCCGAGGCTTTCCAGGCACCTGCCGCAGCAAGCCAGGGAGTCCGCGCACAAACACCCCCTTCGCAGCGGCTACTTTGCAGGAGGCGACCCGGACGGGGAGCTGGGGATGAAGAGAAAGCGCGCCCGGCCACTTACCGCTTTGCTCCCCCAGGAACACCAATTTGAATTTCCTAAGTGGGTTCCCGAAATCGCCTCCCGTAGACATGGTGCGCCGGGCTCGGCAGAGGGCTGTGCCGGGAGGAAAGCGAGGGCAGGGCGGGGAGAAGCGGCGTCTGCAGACTGCCTCCTTCGCTCAGGGCGACCCTAGCGCTCGCCTGCCCTCGCCACCAGTGCAGGGAGGCTCCGACCTCGGCGTTCTACAGGGGAGCCGCCAGAGCGGGACGCAGCCTGCAGTTGACGGGCAAGGACGTGCGTCCGCACCGAGGAGTGCTGCGGGAGATGCTGGGGCGAGCGCGCTGCTCTTGGCCGCCTGCTGCTGCTGCTGCTGCTGCTGCTGCTGCTGCTGCTGCTGCTGCTGCTGCTGCTGCTGCTGCTGCTGCTGCTGGATGCCGCCCGCCACTCGCCTCGCCTCGCCTCCCTCCCAGTCCACGGCGCCTGCGCTCTGCCCTATCCCGGCCAGCCTGATGTCATGCTGGAGCGCCAGCAGTCCAATGCGGTGCTGCAGGAGAGGGGTGTGCTTGTGCATATACGAACCCGGGTTGCTGGTGGGGAAGGAGGGGCTGGCGGGGGGGGGTGTGATCCCGCGAAGAGGGTAGTCCCAATCCCAGAAGGAGTTGGCTGCACCTTCCCGCAGGAACGGGCGCCTGACTGCTTCTGTCGCCTCTCATTCACACCCGGCTGGTGTCCGCCCTCCCCCGCACCTAAACGGCACCTGCTGGGACTGAGCAGGTGCGACGGGAGCCACAAGTGTCTCTCTCGAGTAGGAAAAGGCAGGCAAATTGTCTGGCTGATGATGAATTTGCCCCACCCCCGGACTTGGCACTAAACAATCCGGAATTCTCATTCTTTTCTGGTGGTTTTAGCAACGCCAGTTGCTAATGGAGATTCGCACTATTTTTGAGCATCTACCTACCTGTGTATCCTCTCTCTCTCTCTCTCTCTCTCTCTCATCTATCTATCTATCTATCTATCTATCTATCTATCTATCTATCTATCTATCATCTATCTATCTCAGGAACAGGGAGCAAGCCTGGAATTGCCTGGCTGTATTATAGTTGTTGGGTGTAGCAATAGAAATTAGAGGTAATGAACAGACCAAGAGATAGATGGACTAGTAACCTCATGGATTAGGGGGTAATGCTTTTTAAATGCATAAACATACTTCTGTACAGCCTGTTTGAGTACTCATATTTTACACTTGTCCAATGATATAAAATCCATTCACATTTTTGCAATCAAATAACATGAAATAATAGCCCTATATTATTCATAATGAGAGCCAGTTTGGTGTAGTGATTAAGGCACCAGGCTAGGAACCGGGAGATGGTGAGTTCTAGTCCCACCTGAGGCACAAAGCCAGCTGGGTGACCTTGGGCCAGTCACTGTCACTCAGCCCTAGGAAGGAGGCAATGGCAAACCACTTCCGAAAAATCTTGCCAAGAAAACTGCAGGGACTTGTACAGGCAGTTGCCAGGAGTCAACACTGACTCAAAGGCAGCCTCCCCTCCCCCACAAAAAAAAAAAAAAAGCCTAACAGAGGGAAAGAGACTGGGCAGCTTTTTGCATTTTAATAGTCCAAACTGACTGAGAGTACCTGCTTTATTGAACCCGATGCACTAGAGAACGTTCTTCATCAGCTACATAAAATTTTATTTTACAATTGGCAGATATCTGTAAAGATGGTTTGGAATCACCTGAATACAGAGTCCCGTTGAAACCAGTCAGCTATAATATAGTTGCAGCTATAAAGTAAGTTCAGATGTTAGCTCACTTAAGCTTGCTTCAGTGAGTTAATGGTGGCAACCAGAAGTCAGAGTCAGGTCAAGTATGATCTGTAAAATGATGAAAAAATGGAATCAGCAATATCTAGGACTGATTCAGTGGGTCTAAATTTTGCACTCTTATACTCGTGTGGGAATAAGACCTGCTGAACTCCATAAGGCTTCTGAGTAGATATGTATAGGGTTGTACCAACTAAAACTGGATCCAACTGATGGATATGGAGGGGAAGGTGTCTAGTCTTGCTGATTGTACTTAAGGTGGAAAATGAAGTAGTGGCTACAAAGGTGAAGATAAAGACCCAAGGGCCATAATACCCTTTCATATCCTTTTTAGAAGGATATATCTAGCCTGAAGTCTATGTTATTAAGAAACATTTTATATGACATGGTAAACATTGGCTGTCTACATAAACAAGTTTTTGTTGATTAGGCGAATTCCTCAGTAAAGTTTGGTTTCTTCACACACTCCCATGTGCATCAACACCATGCTGCTGTTTATGAGAAAGACATGTCTATACATATTCATTTAGTGGTTAGGAATCAAGCCAGGAGCCTTTTAAAAAATCTGAAAGGAGGGAGAAGAGTGAGAATGATCATTTGAGCCACACGTGCATCTTTCCCCACTTCATTCTATGGCAATCTGTTGTTTGTCAACTGAAGTTAGTCCACCAGGATAATGTAGTGTGGTGAGAGAAAGTATCAATCTGATTATTTCAGATAATCATACTCTGAATGGGATCCATGCAATTGTTTAAAAAGCCCAAGCCCAAATCTGTGAGCGCTGGTATATTTTTTCATTATATCTCAGTGGCATGTGTGCGTTTGTGTGTGCATGTCTATCCATCTATGAAATTAATCCTAAATTAAAAACACAGTCACAGCAATGATAGCATGTACTTGACCTTAGGCGATCTTGAAAAAGCTAAGCTTGGTCAGACCTGGGAGACTGCCAGGCAATCCCAGGGTTATAGACTAGACAGAGATGTTAAAAAAAATCTCTGAAGAAGGTAGAGGAGAAACCACTTCCATATGGTTGCCAAGAAAACAACACAGATGTGTCCATAGAGTCACTAGGGGTTGAGTTTGATTTAAAGGAAATGTTACTTTTAAGTGGAGAGCTCACTGAGTCCGGTTCTGTGCCATTACTATATGGATCTCAGACATACGACGTAGAACAATGTTTCTCAACCTCAGCCATTTTAAGATGTGTGGACTTCAACTCCCAGATTCTTGGCTTGGCTGGGGAATTCTGGGAGTTGAAGTCCACACATCTTGAAACGGCTGAGGTCAACACTAACACAGAAGACAATCTTGTGGGATATTTTATATTTACAAAAAATTATTCATAATTCAGAAGGGACATGGACTTTTTTAGCAGAGTGAAAACAGTACCATGGCCCATGTTCTGTATCTATCCATGAAACCTTGGCAGTCTTACCACACTGGGCAACAACTAATTAAAAAAAAGTATTTTAACAAAAGGTGAATGCTTCTGGATAATGGACAATTTATCCAATTAGTTTTACATACACTAAGAAAATCTAAATGTGAGCAGTCTATGCCATCTGAAGAGAGTTAATGGATCTCACTTTCCAGTAAATGCATAGAGAGGGCTAATATATATTTTCCTTCATTCTTTTTGTGCACCTGCAAGAGAAATAACAAATAAAAACTTCTTAATAGAAAAAAAGCACTAGCCAACATATAAGGAAACAATATTGTAAGGTAATCTTATCTGCAGTGAGCATAAAAGTCCAACATTTCTGAGCAATATTTCAGTCAGTATAATTGGAAATTGACTGAGTGATCATCCCCCCCCCCCACTTCAAGCCTCTTGCAACCTGTGTTCAGCGGCTTAAGTGAATTTTGGAGTCTGACCACAAAATCCAGGATATTCACCTTAACAAGAATTTCTCCCCATTCTCACTAGTGCTGCATCAGTTCTAAAGTGCCTTGGCCTTCACCCCATGTGTGGGCTCAAAGGGGGAGAACCCAAGACGTGGGTGCAGTAGAGCCCACTAAGCAAACAGGAACTGGGGAAACACAAAATCCCAGTTATTAGAGTGTTCATTAATATTTTTGCAACTCGGGCTTCCGGTGGGAAAATGGCGAACTGAACAACCTTGCCCACGAGCTCCGTGGTCAGAGTTGGCATTGTGGCATTTTTTTCGGGCACAGGCAGGCTTTTCCTGTAGCCCAAGTGTTTTTCCGGAGTAAGGAAAATGTTGGGAATTGACCCATTTGTCTTCCAGACGGTGAGTTGTAGCCAGGAGAGCATGGACAGCGTGCATGATCGAACGGTAAGACTTCACCGGGAGGCTGGGATTTCATCTTTTTCTGAGCTGCGTTGGAGCCTCTTAAAGGAACAGCATAAGTTCTGCCTTCCCATTTCTAAAGCACCAATTTAGCTTTTAAGTTTTGTACCCTAAGAGAAGCTTTTTACAGTAAGAAGACGCGAAATCTCTTGGTGATTATCGTTATTTTTGGATTATATTTTTAATTTTTTAAAAAAGTTATGGCTTTTTTCCCATCTAAAATGTAAGGAGGGCTGAAAAAACATAATTGCCTATCCATTACTATTTCTTGTAATAAATTTGAAGGATGGATTGTTTTCCTACACGTTGGATTTGATGTTTTAAATGTTTAATTGTTTTACATTTTTAGTTTTCTGTTCACTTTCTCTGGGACTTGTTTGCTAGTATACTTTGTTTTGTCAATTTCAGATGGAAATTTTTCATTAAGTCATTAACTTTTATTTCTGTGAGCTTTATCTTAGTGAGTTAACTATTTAGGGGGTGCCTTGGTTTGCTGCCTGAAGTACGGAAGATTTTAAAGAAGATTTCTTAGAATTCCGTTCTGAGCGTAAACAGACATTTAAAGAAATCCTTTCAGAGTGTTGTCAAGCTGTTTTGCAGAGTGTTCGGGACATTGGAGAAGAGATTGTTGCTAAAATGTGTCATCTGGCTGGAAATGCTATGATGGAAGATGCAGATTTTGGTAAAGATGGGGACGTTAGAGATGTTACTGAGATTGAAGTAATGCCAGCTAAAGATCGTGGTTTGGTGTTGAAGGGGTTAAAACGACAGTCTGAGTTTAAAACTGCACAAAGACTTGTTACGCTGGGGAAATGTTATGACTATCTGAATCAGTGCTATGGGAAAGAAGACAATATGATGTGTGGGAGTTTTTTTTTTCTGCTGAGAAGTCTGTATCTCTGAAGGCAGTTAGGGTGTGGAATTTTTATATTTAAAAAAATGCCTTTTGTGTAATGGGGAAATATGTAAATGCTCTGGTATATTTTGAGGAGGGGTAAAAAATTAAGAATGTGTAATTGGACTGGTAATGAGGTTATTATGATGTCATTTTTAAAAATGATTTGGACTAAGATTTACAGGATTTTTGATTTGTAAGATTTAAAAGTTATAGATAAGATATAATAATATTTTATATATATTTTTAGGTTTAATAGGTTTAAGATTGTTGTAGTTTTATTAATTATAAAGGCAGACAATTTATTTGTTTTTATAATTTAATGATTATTATAGTAGACAGAAACATACAGAATAGTGGTAGGAAGGAAATAATTAAATGGATGATGTCTTATGGAGGATGGAAGCTGAATTAGAAATATACACACACACACACTTTCTTTTTTATATAAGGGGAAGGAGCAATTGTATTAGTGATTTGTATATGTGTTAAGGGAAGGATTTATAGAAATGATGTGATCTTGGTTTGATATAGAGAAAGGGTTTGATTATGGTAACTGTTGTATATTCTTGCTGTTGAAACTTGGAAGTCACCTTTGTATGTAATCTTTCACAATTCTTTTTTCTTGTGTTTCACACTTTTTAGTTTCTTTTTCTTTTTTCTTTGTAGTTTTTTGTTTTTCTGTAGTTTTTATCTTTGTTTCAAATATAATAAAAAACTTTATAAAAATATTTTTGCAACTCATAGGCCCCATAATTCCACTTTTTTTAAAAAAAGTATGCCATTTGTCTGATGATGATAACAGACAGGCACCGAAAATTCAACTCTGTTGGATATCCTAACCACTGCATGCTTCCTATCCACGTTCTGATTATCCTTTCCTTTTGTTAGGTATCCAGATCATTTCCTGAAATATATGAAGGTGCATCCCCAGTCTGTTGGATTTCATACCCCTTATGAACTTTATTTATTGACTGGCAAGATGTCCATAGAATAGTGAAAATGTATCAAAAGGAGGCAATAAAAGAGGGGAAAAAGTGCTACTCTCGACTTCCTTTTAATATTCCAGCTTAGAGTTAAAAGGAAAACAAGAATGTGAAAGAATTTTAATTTCTAGCAGCGATTTGAAAGCCAATAATGGGATTGATTATTCTGTGCCGACACACATAGCAACTTTGCTCTGTTCTTGCATAATTATATAACAAATTCTGTTTGACATTAGGAATTACAATTGGATCTGTATTCTATTAAACATAAATGGTGTGGACTGCATAAGTAATGGAGCTCTGTGGTTCCCACCTAGGTTTGCTGAACATTTTCTGTCCTTGCTTCTTCCTTTCTTTGGTTACTGTTGTCCTTCTACTGTTGTCCATATGCTTCTTTTCTTCAAAATTGTTGTTGGAAGGGAGCCACCTACTAAGGAACCAAAAGAAAGTATAGGTGAAAGAAATATGGTGGACTTCCGGAAGTGTTTTAATACAGATTCCCTTCCCTCAGTCATGTGTAAGGTTTTTTTGGCTACTGCACTTACTTATTTCCCACTGGGCTTCATCGGGGGTTTCTCCCCACTTAATCTTTCCTTTCAAAGCATTTTGTATTTATAGGGCTTAGACGCAAAAATTCCATCAGTCTGAAGGCTGAAACATACTTTGCACAAGTGTGTTAAGGGATGGGGTAAGACTTGAAGTAGGTAGAACCCCTTTTATTATTTAATTTATTGCCTTTATTTTGAAACATTTTTCCTAATAGCAAAACTCCCCCCTCTCCAAAAGTTGCAACTTTTTTCTGCATTAGTAGAGGGAAATGTAGACTTATTTCAGCTCCTTCTGTGGTTGAAAAAAGGTGCGGGTTTTTTCTATCAGTGGTGGTGGTGGCGGTGGCGGGAGACATGGCAGTGAGACACTTTTTGCAGCATCATGAAAAAAAATATATAGCAATGTGCTTCTCCCATCATTTCCATAAGGAAAATCTAAAGATGTATGTAGCCCTGGGAACTGGCAAAAGAGTAGCATGTCTGGAAAGGATTGGATGAAAGTTGAGAGATGCCATGTAGGAAGGCTGGAGGAGAGTGGGCAGGTGAGAACTTTGGAAGCAGGAAATTATTGGGCAGGAGTTTGGAGAAACAGCACAAGGAAGATAAAGAAGAACAGTGAACAGGTAGGGAAGCAGTAGAGTGGTAGAAAGGTAGGGAGAAGAAAGGGAAAACAGATAAAGTGAAAAAAGGACATAGGAAAACTCAGGGAAGGTCAGGCAGTGAAAAATATGTCAATAAGAGGGAGAAGTGATGGGTTATGGGGGTATTGCAATTTACTCCAAGAGCATGATGGGTTGTGTGTTGTTCGTGGACCAGTTTTTTGCACTCCTACTTTAGGATTACCAATATTGCTCTCATATTCATGTGTATCCTAGTTAAAATAAAGATCACCAGCTCATTTTTAACACAATTCTAATGGTTTGGATAGCATGCTATGCCCAAACAAATAAGCCATATAAGCTTATCATGATGGTCTTGTTTGTATAAGATGCTAAGAGAATGGCTGAGTTTCCACATTGCGCTGAACCACAGATTACTCCTTCTCTTCTTGTGCCAACCCAACCTATTAGTATGTAGGCTAATTATGAGTTAGAAGCTGGTCCTAGGTGGTCAAGATTTCTAAGGAGGCTGGTGGTAGCCTGATGGGAGAATGAGCAAATCAAATTGAAGTCCTGGCCTGCAAAGATTGTCACCTGCATAGTTTTATTAGCTCCCTCTGAAATACTTGCTGGAACAGGAAAAACATGCTGGATGTATATCACAACCCACCCACCGCTCTGGTAATGGAATCATGGATGTTGCAGACTGGTTTGGGGGCCGCTGAAGATGGAGGCAATCCATAATTCTGAATGGAATTATGGAAAGCTCAGTGGCCAAGAGCTTTCCCCTATCCATTTAGTTTCAACCCGACTTTCCCCTTTCACTCTTTCATCACCCCGTTCTTATTCTTTCTCCTCTTCTCTTTTTCAACCGTCCGTCCGTCCATCCATCCATCTATCCTCTGGGCTCAGATTTCCTGTTCCTCACACTACAATCCGTAAAATATGATTTACAGTTGTATAAAGCTGGGGGTGGGGTTGTACTGTATGTTAAAGTGATGGAGAGGGATTACAGTATAATCAAATTACATGCTTTCAGACAGCAAACACTTAGAGGAACAGTAGGAAGACATGAGAAGTATAAAATTATGTTATACAACACAATCTAACCTATATGGGTGCAGGGATGCTGTTATCTTGGACTGAATTAAGATACATCTGGATTCAGTGGGCTTCAATATAGAGAAAGGGAAGGAGCATTGCAGGGCTTTTAGTCACGTCTCATATTTACTTGTGTAGCAACAAGGTTTAGTTGCAACTTTCTTCTCTGACACAGCACTCCCTTAATTTCTACTCACTGAAACCCATCTGGAATCTTCCTATTGACCTGAATTTATAATTACTAGAATTTGAACCTCAGAGTTTTATCATTTCATTTCCCAAATCCTCTAAAATCTGCAGATTGAGCTGTTTGCTGCATTTGTCACAAATCCAGTTGCAAGAAACATATTCTTGTACTCCTATCTTCAGTAAAACTAGTTTGCCTTTTTAAAGTATGATTTAGACATGCTGTAAAAGCACAGAAGACTAAGCTAAGTGTGTAATGCTAGAATTATTATAAGCAGTAGATGAAATAGTGCTTTAGGTGCCAGTTTTAGGACCCCCCAAAATGTGGCAAATTGTTAGTAGTTTCATATTTTTTATTAGATTGGTTATTATTTAACTTTCCCCTCAAATGCCAAAATTTCCTTTACTATTTTTAAACGTGTGGATATTGCAAGCATCTATGACATGCAATAAGTAACTAAATCCTTTGCTTTTAAAACAAATGTATTATGTGTATCAAAAGTGTATGTTGTACATGTGTGCGTTTACAATGGCAGAAGGAATGGTGTACGTGAACATACAAATACAGATCACTCTCCAAACCATCTTCCTATTCAAATTGTACTACTTTATTTTGCCATCATTGGGTTCCCAAATAAATGTTAAACTTGGTAGAAACTAGGAACAGGGGGGAGTTTGGGTACAACTGAAAAGCAATTAATGGAATACCATTACTTCTATGGCCAACCCAACACTTAAATTACACCTTCATATGCCTTGCAAGTTAAAATGGCTCAGGTGGTTTTCTTTCACTGGCTTTGTTTACAATATGTATTTCATCTTCATACTGTTAGTGAAACTGGAAATAAGCAAAAGAAGCTATACTTTAAATTGCTCCATTGCTCAGCCTTGGCATACAGTATACAAAAAAACCCTGAATGTTAAGCATAAAATATGTCTGTCATGAATCAATGTGCCACTAGGTGGTGGTACAACATTTCCTTGAGGTAGGTTTTTATTCTTTTATAGTAAAGGTAAAGGTTCCCCCGCACATATGTGCAGTCGTGTCCGACTCTAGGGGCCGGTGCTCATCTCCGTTTGTTAGCCGAAGAGCCAGCGTTGTCCGAAGACGCTTCCACGGTCATGTGGCCAGCATGACACCCACGGAACACTGTTATCTTCCCACCGAAGTGGTACCTATTCATCTACATGCATTTGCATGCTTTCGAATTGCTAGGTTGGCAAGAGCTGGAGCTAGTGCGGGAGCTCACTCCGCACGCAGGGCTAGGGATTCTAACCTCCGAACTTGCGATCTTCCGATCGACAAGCCTGGCGTTTTACCCACTGAGCCACCACGCCCCTTGTATTATTCTTTTATGCAGATGCTTAAAAAAAGGTTTGAAGGTGCCAGAGTTATCCCGGAATTGGACAAGATGGCCTATAAGTCCCTCTAACATTATAACACATGCACACAGTTGTTTAACACAGTTTCTCTCTCTCCTTAAGGCATGCTTCCTAATCAAATTATCAATCCAGTCATTCATCTGCATCTTTCTCATTAGTGTCCCTGAGCAGAATAGAGACCCATGAGCTAAAAAGTAAAAGTGACACCTTTGATTAAGTGGGTCAAATCTCAACATACCTAATTCGTCATCAGTTAAATAGTATCTTTAGTGGTTTGTTTCAGATTTAAAAAGCTCAACAGATTTTCTCTCTCTGTACCCCCAAGTACTTTTATTTTTAGGGAGTGAGGGAAAGACCCAAATAATGAGACACACTGTCTAGTTAAAAAGAAAGTAACATAAGAAATGGATCATTTCTTGATGAAAAATCATATATTTTCATTACTGTAATTAAAAGCTGTTGCACTACTAAAAAGATTCACAGAATGAAAATTTGGATTAGTACCATATTAAATAATCCCAAAGTCAAACACAGTATGCCTATAGCAAGAGGGAGGCTCAAAAGCAGGGAAAATATTGGCAAAGTGGCTTCTTCAAAATCTGTCAGTAAAAAAAAAGGAAGAACAAACTAGAAAAAAGTTTTTTATTTAAATGTCAGCATGTCACAACAATTAACTTTATATACACTGAGTGGCATTTATATCCGCTCTGGCCTGTATAGTAAAGGACAAGGAAGAAGAAAAGGCAGAGAGGGAGCAGACTGAGTTGAATTATAACTTGCTTCTCCCTTGGTTCTCTCCCTTGGCCAAGTCTGGATAATGCAACAAAGTTGATTGAGTTGAACAGTCCAAGACGCAGAGCCAAACTGGAATGCTTCCCCCTTAGCAACTTCTAAGCGACTCATAGGGTTCTTTTAACTGTAACAGCTTTCACTTGCTATTTCCATTGCTTTGACATAAAATCAAGAGAACTGGTTGCTTCCTTCCAACTGTCTGTCTGTAGGATGGGAGAGGTCCATCTCTTGCCCAGCCCTGAAGATGCCTCCACTGCTGTAGCTTGGGGGCTCCCTTCTGCTGGCTGTGGATGTTTTCATTTCAATTCCTCTCAGTGAGATGAGTTGGCTGTGTAATCTCTTTTAATACTGAGTGGATGTTTGGCCCCTCCGTTCCCCAACACAAACATGTTCATTTAGCTGGACTATATGCAGCAGAAACAGGTCACGTAGGAGTTAAAGTTCAGCGGCTAATATGAAATGGTGCCTGTGTTGTAAAAAAACATATTATAAAAAAGAAAGGCACAAAGGCCAAGTTAAGTAAATACAAACATGATACAAAATGTTGCTTCAAGCAGGTCTTGTTGTAGTGCATTGCTACACTAGGGCAGCAGCTTTATCTTGCACATTGTATTCCTTGTTCTTGGTCAGCTTCCAGCTGATGAAAGATAATAGCAGGATGCCAATAATTTTGTAGCCAACCTGGAGGCCTAAGTACCTGCCGAGAGAGAGAGAGAGAATGAGAATTTCTTTTGGAATGAAACATATCAAATTTGTAGGGATGTAATAACAAGATTTAGTTGAGTGACTACTGAGAAAAAAATGAGTGGTTTGCAAAACATCTTAAACTAAACAATACTGAATGTGATACAACCCATTTTGAACCCAAAACAGTTGCCCATGTGCAAAGCAAATGTTGCACTCTTGAAACTGGCTGTTTCAATCATTTTTAAGTGTTTCAAAATGCTCTGTTTTAAGCTCTGAACAGTTCCAAAATGATCGAAGTCAGTTTTGAATGCAGAAATAGGAACGTCAGGAATCTTTGTTGTTGTTCAGTCGTTCAGTCGTGTCCGACTCTTTGTGACCTCATGGACCATAGCACGCCAGGCCTTCCTGTCCTCCACTGCCTCCCAGAATCTTTAGGTTTCTATAAAAATGTAAATTCCAGATTTGGATGTGAGTTTTGATCTTGGCAAGAAAAGGAGGCATTAGCAGGGGGGAAGCTCCTCTTTCAGGGACAAGAAAATAGTTTCCTTCCAATAGTTTTCCCAAAAGTGTTGTAATATTTCTTCTGGAGAATAAAAAAGAGGTGGAGATAAATAGTAATTTTTCAATCGTTTTATGAACTGGAATGTAACACCTGGCTGGTATTAACAAGTCTTCCAGGCTCAAGCTGTGCTGAGCTTGCAGATAACTCCTAGCCATGCTATTTTTTAAAAAGAAAAAGTATTGAAGTCATAAGATAACAGCAATAGCTTACGAGTGAGGAGTTCAGAGTTACTCAGTGAAGCAGTTCCTATCATGGCAGATAGGGTTAGTATGTGACTCAGTGTGCCCAAATGGTTTCTGCTGTCTGTAAGTCATAAGATTACAAGCCAAGTTAACGATTTTCTAAAAGGCAGGAATATGCTTGCCCCAGACTGGTTTCCTTTTCATTCTCATTTTAAGACAAAACTCCTCCTTTCCTTGAATCCATACAGCAGTCTTCCCAACCACCAAGTGTGTGGGGCTCCATCTTCCATTATGTACAAATTGGCCCCCCTAGATGTGTTGGAACTGCAAGCTTTAAATTTCTGACAGTTTATGTCCCCTCTGGAGGCAGCAGGTTGGAGAAGCCTCCTACAGGTGGCTCTGACTCAAGTTCCTACATCCTGAGTAGCTGTTGAACTGTGCACAGCTGTTTCTTCTCCTATCACTTAGCCCTGGCAACTGCTCTATTCTAGGAAGGGAAGTCACCTCCACCTCCCAGTTGTTCCTTGGGAGGAGGAATGAGGGAACAAGCTGAAAACCAGGGTCTTGCCTGAGGCTGTACTCTATGGATGCTTAATTCACTCCCATGGCTGGAATGCTAGGAAATATCTGAGACTCCTTCTGAGGTGAATCTCCTGAGGCACCAACAGAACAGCCGCTGGAGAATGTGGTAAGAGATGCCAAAGGGACTTTGCCAAGAGTTCTTGTGTTGCTGATTAAAGTCTCAAGGTTTTATCTGTAGCTTGAATCATGTCAACTGGATTTCTATTTTCTCAGTGGAAACGTTTCGCTCCTTATCCAAGGAGCTTCTTCAGTCTGAGCAAAGTTGGTAAGGGAATCCTAAATATGTTTCTAGGTAGCTGTGTGACCTTACACCTGGGGCTAGGTCATGGTTATATTGAGATGTTATTTTTAAGTCCTTTTATCATCTAAAGGAGGATCGTTAAGATCACCATGCTGCTGTTGAGCTTGTGAAATGGTCTTAATCTTCCTAGGCACAGAAGACAAAGCAGGGAGGAAGATGGGGGAGAGATTGTGCCTGAGGCCCCCACCTCTATTCAAGGAAGGATTTTCCAAGTTGGCATAAATGGACTCCTTGACCCCTCTCTCAAACCACCTATCTTCTCTGTCTAAAATGTGAACATTAATGTCCTCAAATGAGTGTCCTTTTTCCTTTAGATGAAGATAAACTGCTGACTCTGGTCCTGTGGTGTTACTTCTCCTGTGTTGGGCCATCCTCCTGTACAAAAGTTGTTTGGTTTCTCCAATGTAGAGTTCAAGTCTCAAGGTTTTACCAATTCTGGAGTTGCTAGAGCCTTGCTTGGTGGGATGGATTCAGTGAAGGAATGCCCAAGACATCTGCATCCCAGTGAGGAAACCGTGCTAATGTGTTAGCAGCCAAACATGTGTTCTTAACTTCACCTAACCAGAAGCAGGTGTGAGTCAAGGGCAAAAAGGGTCCCTGCTCTTGAGCCAGACTTCATGGGAACAGATTACTGGGGATTTCCATGAAAGATACATTCCATCTCTTCTGGTCGATTTGTGCTGCTCTCTGCTGGGGTCCTTCTCTAAAACATGTGCTTGTAAGTGCTGTGCCCCGCAGGAGCTTACCTCCCACAATGATGGCAGGAAGCCTGAGGATCAGGGGGAGGGAGCCCTCATCCTCCAAATTAAACCTTTGGGAGTCTACTTTCCCAGCTTCTGTAAAGGGCCTGTCCTGGAAATAATTTCTTTTCCCCTTCAAGAGGTGAATAGCCACAGCTAATTAACTTTAACAATACACAGAACTTTCTTATATACTTCAATATACAAACATTTCCACAAAAAGCCAATTTATTTCAAAGTCATGCAAGGGGGAAGGGAGGTCTTCTCTCATTTTATTCAGTAACCCTGTCAGACATTTTGAGTCGGGGAGAATGACTGACTAATGTCACCTAGTGAACTCTAACTTCAAGTAGGAACATGAATGTGGGTCTCCCCTCAAATACGTTACCAATTACACGACAAGGGCCGTTCCTATATTTCCCTTGAAGCCTGCGCAAATGTGCTTAAAATAAGTGAGAAAGATAATATCTTTGAGAAGGCACCAGCCTTTTGCATTAGGATGGGGGTCCTCTCTGAGGAGTGATATAAGGAGATTGTGCTTACAGAAGAGGCATGATGGCAAAAGTTCTGAGAAAGTTTTTGTTGTTTATTCGTTCAGTCGCTTCCGACTCTTCGTGACTTCATGGACCAGCCCATGCCAGAGCTTCCTGTTGGCCATCACCATCCCCAGCTCCCCCACGGTTGAGTCCGTCACCTCCAGAATATCATCCATCCATCTTGCCCTTGGTCGGCCCCTCTTCCTTTTGCCTTCCACTTACCCTAGCATCAGCTTCTTCTCCAGGGTATCCTGTCTTCTCAGTTTTGCCTTTAATATCATTCCCTCAAGTGAGCAGTCTGGCTTTATTTCCTGGAGTATGGACTGGTTTGATCTTCTTGCAGTCCAAGGCACTCTCGGAATTTTCCTCCAACACTGAGAAAGTGGGAGGGGGGAATTCCTGGGCGTTCCCACCCTCCTCAAAAGCCAAGTCAAAACAAGTCTTCTCGAAAGATTGTCTCAAAAATAATAATAATAATAATAATCCTAAGCGGTTGTAAAGGAATGCCAAGACATCCACACACTAGGCTCCAGGAGCTCAAATAATCCAGTCTCCCCCAAACAATCAACGAAACAATAAATATACTACTATTTAAGCTAATTAAAAAACAACAACAGCAGCAGCCGCCTTCAGATTCAGACAATTCAGATGTATAAATAGAGCAGCATTCAAAGCAGGGGGCTTAAGTGTGAGAAAGAAGAGCCAAGCAGATCCAGGCATCAACCACCTTTGTTCACCCAGACGCAGAGATAACTGCATCAAAGTCTTTTAAGGGAGACAACCAAAGCAAAGCTACATTATGAGCAGAAGGTTTTCCTGCTACTGCTTTAAGCTTCACAATTATTAATTTTGCTTCTAGTTTGCATGGCTTAAAAGTGATTTTAGTGCAGCAGACTTGCACTCTGATTGCTAAGCACAATACAGAAAATGTTGGGCAAATTACTCAGTCAGATTAATATATGCTGTAAGATTGTTATGAGTTTATGATGGGATTAATAGGAATAATAATAATAATAATAATAATAATAATAATAATAATAATAATAATTTATTAACCGATACCTGCATTTCTTGGAGGGCCCAGTAAATACTGGTTCAATGATAAGATTCATAGAAGGCAAGCAATCCATCAGCTTCTTCTTTCTACCACAGGTAGGAAAAGCCCTCATCTACTTCACACAGAGAACTAGCACTATTCCCATCTCAAGAAAGAAAAGGGTTACCTGCTGCGGAAGAAGCTGTTGTTATAGTAATGGCAGGACCCACTCCTATTGTTGCAGTCTTTCTTCCACCATATGCAGGAGGAGTCAATGAGGATGCCAAAGAAGGTAGGAGCTGGCAACCAGGCTTGGAAAGGAAAAAAAGAAAAAGAAAAGAAAACCTAGTATTTCACACTCCAGGCAAACAACATGTTACACATTTTTCACATCCACAAAAGCCCCAAAGGGGCAAGTCTGATTGAAATCGTTTATCTCTTCCAAGGAAAAAAAAATCAAGTTATCATCTGAACCAAGACTGGATCCAGATTACAATTAATTTAATATAACAATTCATATTGCATTTTCAAGGATATGAAAGATCACACTGTTTGAATACCTTCCTCTATTTTGATTTGAAATTACAGTGAAACAAAACAGGAAGATTTCCCCCAAATCCAGTAGCAAAATGTAAATTACACTGCATATCCAGTTAAATATTTGGAAGCATAATGGGACATAAATCCCTCTACCTTTTCTATCTGACCCCCCCCCCCTTTCCTGATGCTTGAATGAGAATGCAGTGTCCTACATTCTAGAGATCCTGGGAAATGTACTCTTCCCCAAGTATAAGGATTTAGAAAGATAGAAAAATTACATTTTCCAGAGTTCTTAACACTCTCTCCCACTATCGCTCAGAAAGCTGTTATTTCAGGTCCCTTAACAGAGCTGTTGAATTGATTAAAATTAGGATCAGAGCAGAATTTTAAAGTTACGTGGCATTTAATTTGTATTGGAATTGAGTATTGTGGAATAGAAAGTTCATGTTAAAGTAGGATAATTACTGTATTACACAGTTGAAGGACAACATGATAATAGTCAAGACCATTTTCTAAATGTGGTGCTGATTGTCACCTTTAAAGCCCTATATGATATAGGGTCTACTTATTTGAGGGACTGTCTGCCCCCCAGGGTTTCTGCCCACCCTGTAAGTTCTGACAGAGCTGGCTCACTCCTGGTCCTGTTTATCAAGCAATGTCTTCCAGCTGGACCCAGGAGATGGGCCTTCTCTGTTGTAGAATCTGCCCTCTGGAATTGCATCCCCCTAGAGATTTGCATGACCCGCCTTACCAGTCTTTAAAATAGCAATAAAAACACGACACTTCACCAAGGCCTTGGATTAGTATACGGCCTGCGGGGCTCCCGCCTAAGGCCCACGGGGCTTCCGCCTGCAAACCCCGCCCCTGCCACGCGATTGGCTCCCGCCCACAAACCCCGCCCCCCAGTGCTTGTGATTGGCTCCCGCCCGCAAACTCCGGCTCCCGGTCCACGGAAATCCCAGAAACCCCACCCCCCGCCCCCCTGGTCCCCGGTTATAAATATCCAAATGGCCCTTGGCAGAAAAAAGGTTCCCCACCCCTGGATTAGGGTGATTGGGAAACCTTTTTGTCTGTTTTTATCTCTGCTAGTGGGGCAGAGAATTGGTTACTGTTCTTTATGAATGACACTGGGTTTTATTTTTGATTTTATTGTTCACATATGGAACTGGACAGCCTAGAAATTTGGTAAGTAAGTAAGTAAAGAAATAAGGGAAAGATGAAAACATGACCTCCCTCTTCCCCAAAGCAGAGGGCAAGTAGTCCAATACGTAGGTGAGCAAAAGAAAGAGGTGCAAAAGGGTTTGAATACTGAATCCCAGAATCATGGGGTTGGAAAGAACCATGGAGGTCCTCTAGGGCAAATCCCTGCCCAGGGCAGGAATTCTCAGGCCATCCTAGACAAATGGCCGTCCAACCTTTGTCTGAAAACCTCCAGGGATGGAGCACCCATGACTCCAGGAGGCAGGCTGTTCCACTGTTTAATTCTCTCATAAATAGGGTTTATGCTTGAACCATTCTAGTAGCTGAAATTCATTTTTATGGATTAAAACTTTTCTATAACAACATTTTTTCTATAATAAACTTTTCTATAATAAAGATTACCTATCAGGAACTTTTGGATTCTTGTGAGCTTGCCTAACTGAGTCCAGCCCTACCTGCCAGCTGACAATTACAAATCTTAACATCATCATCATTTGCAGAAGTTAAGAACAAACTGATCTCCCTGGAAGATGAAGCACAACAATGGACCTAGAAACAGCACAGCTGTGTCAGATATATTATCAAGTTTAAGGGACTCAGCTGCACACCTGTCTATCCTCCATCAGGGGTTAAGCAACCTGTGGACACTGGGCAGGTTTATGGCAACCTTCATAATCAAGGCACCTCAGCAAACTTTATTCTGCTCATCCCAATTGAACTCTCTAAAGAGCATCAGTGGGTGGGTTAGGGTTATTGTGCTCAACCATGTTTATTGTGTTATTGTGCTCAACCATGTTTATTGTGTTATTGTGCTCAACCATGATTTTATGCCATGGCTTGCTGACTCAGCTATAACGGTCAGGTTCTTACATAAAACATAAGATTCTTTTTGTGTTTACTGGACACCACAGAAAATGTGTAGCAAGAGTTTCAACTTCTGTATTTTTGAAGTGAATGCTTTGGAAGGGAGGCTGACTCACGTTTTGTGCTTATTGGTTTAATTCTGCATAAAGTTGGCAACAGTGCTGGGAAAAGAAATAAGAGCTAAATATGTAAATGTGATGTTAAATTATACTTCATAAGTGTGAAACTTATTGAAATATGAAGAATGATGGATTTAAGATGAATTGCACCTGATTTAAAACCTTGGGAGGAAGACATGTCTATACCTTTGCATATGAATAGGCTTTTTACCAGTATTATGGAAAGTCTGATCAGTATGATTTTGTGTGATCAAAATTTAATTTGTTTAAAACTTGAGTTTATCATAACATCTATGTTTCAATTTCTGTGTTATTCTTTTTCTTTGTTTTTTGTTTCTTAAAACTTATGTGTTTAGCTAATTTCCTCCCTTTTATTAGTAAATTAAAGGCAAATAAAACATTAAAAAAGAAACCTTATCACAGCTAAGTGCAGTGTGTACATCTAGCCAATCAGTTCCTGAGTTGTCCTCTTCTCCATTCAGAACACACTGTCTTCATTAAGTCCTTTGGGTCCTTTATTACCAATCCTAACTCCATACTTGACCTCAGCATTATATTTAGCACAGCAAAGAAAAGGAGAAATTACTTAAGGATTGCCTTGGTAACTGTTGTCCTAGGTCAGGGGTGGGGAACCTTTTTTCTGCCAAGGGCCATTTGGATATTTTTAAACCTTAGTTCAACTAACCTGGAATGATTGTGTGAACTATATATTTCTGATAAACACTTTCAAATAGAGTTACTGAGTATTACCAACACCCTTTGCATGTTTACTCAGAAGTAAATTCCCTCTATGTTCAGTGTAGGTCATTGCTTTATAAATATCTTTAGGATTGCAGACTCAGGCTGACACTCACCTAGTAATCTCATCAATAGGAACTGGACTCCAATAGCAAAAGACTTTTCATCATAGGACACCACTCTGTTTAGAATCAAAATAAAATATATCAGAAAGCAAGATATGGGGATCAATGACTTGTTCCTGCTCTGGGAAAAGCTAAGCTTGATGATGATTGTGAATTATTGTGGATGGCCATAGTGGATTAGTTACATAAAAAGAGGGTTAAAACTGAGAAGGGCCTATTAAGATATAAAGCAGAATCTTTTTGGTGGTAGCACTCCATAAATTCTATACTTTGCATATGAGACCAGGTGAAACCTAATCTGTCTTACTTTTAGAAGGCATTTAAAAAGTCTTCCTCCACCTGGGTGCCCTGCTGATGGTTAGACTTCAATTCCAGGATACTCAGCAATAGTTAACTGGCTGATGAATTCTGGAAGTTGGTCCATACATCAATAGAGCACACAGATTGGGAAAGGCCGTATGAAAGCATATTAACGCAAGCTTTTAGGTTTTATTTTAATTTACTCCATGTTGCTATGCTACAGTTGGCATTTGTGTTTATTACAGAAGAAATGTAATTCCACTAAAATAGAAACGGGCAACGTGTAGCTTTCCAGGTATTGTTGAACTCCAATTTTCTAGCCAGGATGGATAATAGTCAGGAATAATAGCAACTACAGCATAACATCGTCAATTTTACATACAAAAGCCAATGATGCCTGCAAATGACAGATGTATTGCATGGGATCATCCACTATGGCCCTAGCCCCTTCTTACCGTAACACCATCATGTAGAGAGGGTTGTGAGATAGGCAGGCAATAAATGCAGCAAATGAGATGATGAATATAACAGGCAGCAACAGATGGGCACAGCTAACAGGGCAAGATCCAGTCTTTGCTGAGGACTGTCCATTCTCGGTGGAGATACAGGAGCAGTTTGTGTAGATCTAGTTGAAACAGCAGAAGGGAAATCAATCTCAGGAACTTAGTTCACTTCAAGGTGGGACCATAGCTCAATAGTAGAGCATATGTTTTGAAATCAGAAGTTCCCAGGTTCAACCCCTGGCCTTTCTAGTTAAAAGGATAGGTACCAAATGTTGAGAAAACCTCTGTCCTAAATACCCAACTGGTCAGAATTTACAACATTGAGATGAGCAAATAGTTTGATACAATATAAATCAGCTCCCCGTGGTTTGTGGCTTAATTTCTTCATGGCCAAGGTAGATTCGCTGTTTGACTGCTGAGAGAGTTGTGGGAATATGTTTGAAGGAAAAAGGACAGCATGGAATTCTGTTGTAGTACTACTCTAGTATTATGGACATTGTACACATCACATTTAAAATTATATACTGATATTACATTTGTGGTTCAGTATCCTGAAAGTTTAGAGCAGGAATTAATAAATTAGTACAATCACACAAGTAGATTAATAAATTAAAAAGTACAGTGCTGATACTGCATCTTAAACACTTAAACTTGGCCACAAAAAACAATTCTAAATGTAAAGTAGGGCTTCCAAAGCCATCTTATATGCTATTGGATCACCAATTCGTGTATTCTTTATTTCTTCAAATGGTTTTTCCTGAGAAGTATCTTTTTTTAATGAAAATACTCAGAATTAAAACTGGGATTCTCTGCATGGAAAGCACATGTTCTTAGACTTAGCAATGAATCCTGCTCTAAACACTATCATTAACAAAAAAGCACCTGAAGCTCATGTAGAATGTATGGCATATTGGCCTCGTTGCCTACAAGTGGTTTGGCCATACTCCCATCCTGTCTACACAGTGCATGCTAGATAGATTTGAACCCCATGAACCACCCGACGGAGCCCCTCTGCATCCTTAAGCTCTTACAATTCCAGGGGCTGAAGAATTAAAGAAGAAACCAGTACAGCCAGCCTGACAGGGAGAGAGATACTCCACACCATCGTCTCCGCAGACTGGATGGAAGAGATCCTTTGAGCAGGAGCACTGATGGTTGCATGGATCCTGTTCTGGAGAACTTGATGTACTGCCAGAAAAAAGAAGACGAAATAACATGAAATCAAAATGAGTGAAATATGTTTTCTTGAGTGCACTGGTGATTCCCAGACTATTATTGTTGGGTTCTTGCCATCTTGAACCTTGGCCTATTGCCCTCTGAAGGTGTCGCTGATGTTTTTCAGTTAAATAACTTACTATTATTACACATGCAAACATGCAAACACATGCAGATACTTTGGATAGAAATGCATTTGATGCCTGAAATAATCTATCTGATATAAGCCTTTCAATAGAAATCAGGTGGAAACCAAGGAAAAAAATGCCAAAATGAGACTGTACTGTAATTAAAATGGGAAAGCTTCTAAGGCCAAAGTACATTCTCAAGGCAGGATCACATTCATTGTGTTAAATATTGAAAGCTGCTATCTAAACCAATACTATGAATCTGGACTTAAAACATAGGCGCACAGTCTAAGGCTCAGAGTTTTATGATGCAGCCCTCCAAAAACCTTGGGCACAATTTCGAAGCTGCAAAAAATGGACAGTTATAATTTTTAATGAGACAGAAAGAATATATTGTTAAATACACAGAGAAATGTAAGTGAAGTCAAATCAAATTGTTTTGTTCTTACTTTGACCACTTTCTTATCTTGGCTCAATGTACTTTTTGAAATGTGCCCCTCATCCCCACAAAATTATGACCCTTGACCTATAACAATTTTACACTATGAACCAATGAAATTCATTACATAAGCTCTCTCAAATACTAAGAGCCACTTTCATTATAAGCACAGATCATGTGTTATATCAGTGAGTTTTCATCTTTCAAAAAAATCATGGGAAATGCTTATTGAATATTGGGATTTGCTTAAAACTCTTCTGGGAAGGAGCTTATAATCTTTTGAATGAATAAGTCTTCCATCATTTTACAGCTTCTCTATGCTCAAGTTCTTGCATGGAAGAGTTAGTGAAAATTGATATTGCTTTCATGCCTCCAAATAGTTTAAAAGAAATAATTTGGAGCTTTTTGCAGTAAACAATATAAAAACAGCTCTACTAAATCAGGCCAAAAATTCATCTGAAGTGATATCCTGTTTACCACTGGGAATAGTGGGATATTCACAGACCGAACTTGGACAGTAGCCCTCTTGCATGGTTACCCCAAAGCAATTTGCATTAATTGCCATCATGTCCTGGAATTGGGAAGATCAACTTAGCCATCATAACTAAGTTGCAGCTACCTTTTCCCTCTGCTTTCCTTTTAAATCCATGGAAAATAGTGGTAATTGCCACCTAATTCCGTAACTTAATTATGTGTAGTCTGAATTTGCTCTTTATCGAGAAAAGTTCATCCCAAACAACATACAGTGCTAGTGGTACAGCCCCATAACATGCAGCAAGGAGATGCGTAAAGCATCCTTGGAAAACAAAGGAGATGTTTTTGGTGATATCCCTGCACAAAATGATTCAGCACTGTGAACTAGCAAAAACAACAAAACCACCACAACAAAACATGGGCTAAAGAACCCATGTTGGGGTTCATCACCATAATCACCATATTTGTTAGATAAGGAGGACAATGAAATAAAGGTCTGAAGGAGGCCAGGACAAAGAGAGATTGTGAATACAAGATAAAGAGAAATCTCCGTGCCATGATTTTAGAGCTTATGGCTCTAAAGAACTCTTCACTGAGTTCTAGTTTCCACAGAGTACTGCAGGAAGAGTAGAGCATATTACCTGGACAGATGAATTCCAGCCACATTCTGTGAGGAGCAGCCCATAAAAAAGAGAGGAAGATAGCAAAGGGTGGAGAAAAGTAACACCACAACAGTGAAACGTGGGATGGTTTTGAGTGAGAAACCAAAACGCTTCATGAGGAACCCTCCAAAGAGCATCCCTAGTGCAGCTGCAGGCAAATTCACAGATCCTGCAAAGGAAAGGGTGGAGTTGAGGAGAGTTATAAATCCTTAACAATTAGAGACAGCACTACATAACTGAAGACAAAATCTCCTGATGGCAACAGGATGGAATCAGTCTTACAACTGGCACAGAAAGGACTGCATGTTCTTTTTGCATAGCAAGATCATCCTTTCTTGTTATTGTGTAGGACTGAATAATCAATTCAAGTTCCTAGCCACTGCACTTGGAAATTCCTATTGGGGTTTTTTTTTCTGCATACAAATCCTGCATCTTGCACACTAAGAGTCCAGCAAAAGATAGACAATTTCTAGAGGAAAGGCAGCTGCAACACAGGGGTGGGCAACTCTTTTGCAGACAATGCTGCGCTTCTGTTTACCCTTCCAGGGTTGCAGGCAGAGCTGCTCTTGTTTTCATGACATTACTAGAAGGCGATGAAGCAAAAATGTTAGCTCTTCCTTTGGGTTTTGTAGGAGTTTTGATGGGCTAAATTTCTGTTTTGCCTCTTAACTCTCCTCAAAGGAGGGGAAAATACATGTTGTGATTTTTTAAAGAAGTGAAATGGGTGCCTTAAGGTTTTACAAACTAAAGCATCTATGTAGCACCTTGAACCCCACCCCCCCTCATAAAACCCAAAGGAAGAGATAAATATTGAAGCTCTTCACTCCAAAAGTGTCTTGGGAAAGTACAAAATGGTTGCTGGAAGCTGCAGGCAACCTATGCATGTAAGCCAGGGGGAAAAAATGACATTGTCTCCTTCCAACATAATGTTCTCAGTGACAGGGAAAACAGTGAACATGCTCCTGTCATCAAAAGAGTTCTAGTCCATTGTTGCTACATGGCAAAAGAGAAGCTGTACTGGAGCCAATTATTTTTTTCACAATAACAGTGGCAACATAGAGCGCCCTGGGCTCTGACCTTCTATACAGAACCTATTTGCTGTATACAAGGACATTTAATTTATCACAGGGATATTGAGTTATTCCATCCATTTCAAGCAAAGTGCTGCTTAACCATTTAAGCCAGCATTACAGGTCGCAGAGGTGGAGTTGCAAAGCCACTGTATCTTAAACAAATAATGAACATAACATAATGAGAAAAAGGGAATGACTTTGGATGGATTCACAACTAGGATGGGTAGAAGTGCTTGATAGTCACCTGCATGACATCTGTCAACCACTGTACTGCAGATGCACTCACAGCAACTTTCTCAGTGAGAGAACTTTTGACTTAAATATAAAGAAGCATGGTTTCAACCCCATATATTTTAAAAGATTTGTCAAATCAAATTCTGCCTCAACTTCTAACTAATTTTCATTGCCTTCAATTTAATGTTGTTAAGGGTCTTCTGTTTGTTGATGGTACATTGCTGGCAACCCATGGAAGACTATTTGCTGATTCTTCTATGCCTTCCAATTTCTCAGAACAGATCTTCAATCGCAATAGTGTGGTTGCTGTCTCGTGCATTACCAGATGAACTGAATACGGAGAACATAGCCAAACACTCTATCTAGGTAGCCAGTGCTTTGTTCTGAGAAAGCCTCAGCCACTAGCTCAAATTAGATGGGCTGCTCTAGTTTTCTCACCAATGAGGAAATTAGCATAGGAGGAGTCAGCACCAAATTGTTTTTCCAGATACTTGTTGAGGAAGGTAGAGAGCCCAGCAAGAATAGAGGAGAAGCTGCACTGTGTCAAGACCAACAAAATGAAGAGTGGATTGAGCAGCAGTCTTAGGAAGCCTTGCGGGAACTCTGAAAATAAAAACAGAAGAGTGTGAAGACCAGAAAGGAAAGGAAAATGGCTTCAGGACATGAGTACACCCAAAGAATTATTGTAGCATCTTATTAAGGATGTCAGTTGCAACAAGGCCAATTCTTAAGGTAGGTCTATTTGGCATCTATTCTTAAAGATGCTAATGCTTTCCTAGACTAGTCTTCCTCAATCTGATATTCTCCAGATATGTTTAACTAGATGAACATGTAGGGCTGCAGTTCAACATATCTGGAAACCACCAGGCTAGATTGATTTAGGCCTTAATTGCTTTCTGCTAAATGCTCATGGAAAAAACAAAAAACAAAAGCTCTTTAAAATCTCTCCCCCCTTCTGTCTCCCTTCCCCCCCACCTCACAATAGCTCAAAAGAAGTTTATAAGACAAGTAATGCAGATAATATTTACTTATGCTTCCACCATCTTATGCTCAGAGCTATTTCTGAATGTGAGCCTCAGAGACTAAGTCTGAGATTCTCTTTTTTTTAATCAGAATTTTATTAAGTTTCAAGCAAAGATAAAAGCTACAGAAAAACAAAAAACTACCAAAAAAACCTAAAAAATTGTAGAAACACAAGAGAAAAAATTTCAAAATTACAAAAAGAGGTGACTTCCGACTTTTAACAGCAAGGATATACAACAATTTTCCATGATCAATCCCTCACCCTATATTAAACCAAAATCACATTATTTCTATAAATCATTCCATTAGCACATTATAAAAATCACTAAATACAGTTGCTCCCTCCCCTTATATTAAAACACACACACACACACACACACATCCTAATCAACTCCCCCCAACGATAAAATTTATTTAATTGTTTCCTTCCTACTACTATTCTATACATTACTACTATAATAAAGATCAAACTAAAAAACATATAAATTGTCTGCCATTGTACTTGATAATACAACAATTTTAATAATCTTAATCATTTAAAGGGGTTTCCCCTGCACAGTCGTGTCCGACTCTAGGGGCCAGTGCTCATCTCTGTTAGCCGAAGAGCCAGTGCTGTCCGAAGACGCTTCCGCGGTCATGTGGCCGGCATGATGCGCACGGAATGCTGTTACTGTTAATAGGTACCGAAGTGGTACCTATTTATCTACTTGCATTTGCATGCTTTGAATTGCTAGGTTGGCAAGAGCTGGGGTGAGTGCGGGAGCTCACTCTGTCACACAGCGCTCGGGTCTCAAACCACCGACCTTCCGATCGACAAGCCTGACGTCTTAACCGCTGAGCCATTGCGCTCCCGATAGTCTTAATCATATTAAACCCAAAACCAGACATTTATTATTTTTCTTATTATACCTTAATAATCTTAATCCAAATCGTTAAAAGATAAATGAAATCAGCCAAACCCTAAAAGCAATCCAGGTAAATATTCTTAAACCCTTAACCCACTTCAAAATAAACCAGAGCATTTACATATCCCCACAATGCGCATAGAGCTTTTTTCTTAAAAAAATCGAACAGCCCAACTGCCCCTCTCAAAAACTCCGACTTCTCTTCAGGAGACATAATAACCCCTTCTTTTCCATGGCGTTCCATCAGAAGATCAATTTCACTTATGGCTTGCAACTCGATCTCTCCCTTTAATTTCTTCAACTCGACTATCCAATCTTCATCCAGCAATTCAACAGAACTCCTGATCTCACTCTTAGAAGAGACATTTCTGTCGCTGTTAAATTCCTCAGTTTCATCCACAACATCCCCAAACAGATGACACATTTTAGACCTCATATTTTCCACAATGTCCTGAATGCCTTGCATAAAAACTTGGTAGGAATCAGAAATAATCTGTTTAAAATCTTGGTGGAAGTCAGATAAAGTCTGTTTAAAATCCTCCATGTCTCAAGCAGTAGATTATGGCACCCCCTAGGAGCTTAACCAGCGAAAGTCAAAGATATGAAAGAATTCTGGAATGTGTTTACACAAGCGAAAGTGAGATATGCAGACAGTTCCCCAGGGAAAGTAGAAGCAGGAAACTGAAAGTTTAAAACAGCTGATTCAACGTGTAGGAAAATGCTAATATCTTCAAATTTAGTACAAAAATAACAACAGGGAGACAATTATTTACTCTCAATCCTCCTTAATATTTGGATGGAAAACAAAGTCCAAAACTTAAAAAGAAGAATTGTTTAAAAAAAAATTGATCCCAAAAACAACGATAAGCACCAAGAGAACCTGCTTCTCCTTGCTGTAGAAAGCCTCTCTTAGGGTACGCGTACTTAAACGAAATATAAATTGGGTGATTTAGAAATGGGGTGGCTGGTCTTAGTGTCCCTTTAAGGCTACAGCGCGGCTTGGAAATGGTGACATCTCAGCCTCCCGGCTAGCTTTACCAGTCGAGCGCGAATGCTGTTTGCGATCTTCTGGCTGTAAGCAGCCGTTTGGAGGACAGATGAGGTGATTCCAGGTGTTTTCCTTTTTCCGGAAAAACACTCCTGGACTTCAGGAAAAACCTGCCTAAGCCCGAAAAAACCACCGCGTTGTCAGTTCTGTCTGCTGAGCCTGCAGTCACAGCTGTTCAGTCAGCCATGTCGCCACCGGAAGTCCACTAAGTCTGAGATTCTCAAACTGGCAAAGCACATATTTCATTCAGAGCTATATTCCTGTACCATGTGGACCTTTCCCCAGGGATGGAACTAGGGTCTGTGTCACCCGGGGCAAACATGGATTCCGAGCCTCCCCATGGGTTATTTTGTCATTTTGGCGCCCCCCCCCAACACGGCGCCCGGGGCACATGCCCTGCTTGCCCCCCCCCCCCCAGTTGCAGCCCTGCCTTTCCCTGTGCTCACCAAGCAAAAGTCAACAAGCGAAAACAAAATCAACAAGGTACAAAATTACTTTTGGAAGACAAGCTTTGGATGGAAAGAAGGAACCAAGGTTGTAGAGTGATCTATAAGATTAGTTCTCTACATCTCAGTAGAAACTTCAATTTCAGATGCCATATGGAAAGTTTTCAGATTATTATGAACAGTCGTGAGCTACATTCACACAGCTACTTTGCCATGTTCCCATCCCATCCCATCCCATCCCATCCCATCCCATCAAGATATCATGCTGTGCTAAATCTTGCTGACACCCCGACATGCTTGCTGTGCTGGCCCTTAATTGTGCTCCCACAACAGGTACAGGCTGCACTGATATCTATTTATTTCTAATGCAAAAATTCTAAGGGCTATGATTGGTGGTTCCTCTGGCTGAAATTCCAGCCCTGCCCAATATAATTCACCATGTGAAAAGCTTCTTCCAATTGGTTACACAATGCTCTAGTTACTCCATGCACTGATTTTTTTCTTTTCTGTCGACCAATTGAACTATTCTTTTCTTCATCTGTGAAACTAGAGGTGAACTCAACAAGTGTTCAAACTACCGACCACTAAGTGGCAACAACAAATTAGAGTTGTTTATATCTCTTGGTTGTCATCTAGTGGTCATCTGTGTTTGTGCAGTTGCTGTATAAGTGCTGTTGAAAAGCTGGAGTCTGAATAAGGAGTTTAACTTTTGGGACCCTTGTGAAAGCTGTAAACTACCCCATGAACCTAAGGTGAGGAGAGGAAGCGAGAAGCCAGGACTTCCTTGCGAGCAGCAGCCACTGGGAAAGGAATTCTCAAGCCCACAGGCCACAAAAGTATAAGAGATAGTCCTTTTAATTACACTTCCAGTTACGTGGATTAAGCAATTTGTGGCAGAACCAATTGGAACCACAAATTTGTTGATATGGAACCTGTCATTTCAAGCCATCTTCCCCACGAGTATCAATGCATCCTATATTACCTGCCTGCAGGGTCTGGAGGTGGGATAACACACAACTTGCAGAGTAGAGCACCTTAAAGCCATCCTTGGATTGACTCAGCTGCAGATGCACAACATGATAGGGATGTTGAAATGCAGGCTTGTCCTTGAAACAGTAAGTGTGCCAGCCTTGAAGTTGGGCAAGGACACTGTGTGGATTTGCCCATTGTACCACTGTTGGATGAAGAGGGAAACCTAGGATTTCCTAATCAGTTCCTAGTTTGTAAGCAACATCTTGTACATGCAGTATGCATTAGCTTACAAAGAATTGAACATTTAACTTGCCAGGGAAATAAGGTTTCTATTTAAAAAAATCCTATTTGTAGGTATATGCCAAACAGCTGAGTTAAGTAACTAGCCATCAGTTGGAACTAGTAAACAATTTTCTAAGATTACTATATGCCTAAATTATTATTAGAACCATTTTTTCATCATATTTCAAACAGTTTGGAATATCTATTGGCTCCTAGAGTAGAATTTGAGAATTCCTATAGCAGCCAGGCCAGCTACGATAATGTCACCTAAAAACATTGAAGGGTATGTCCATTAGGTGGCTAACTCAAATCGTAACAGAATGAGTAAGAAATAAATAGCCATTTTTAGTTACCCTGCTTTTTACATATTGCTGCAAAAATTGAACCAAATCTGGTGTGGGTTGACTTGAAACATCCAAACAATAAATCTATATTGAACTGGCAAAGATTAACAGGATGGTTGCTATAGTGGATGTTAAGAAATCTTGTTTTTCCCCCTAAATAGGTGTAATTATTTAGCAAAACAACAATTTACTTTTACTGGAAATATACTTTAATTAAGATCACTTTACTTTTGATAAAAATCAACAGGGACTCTTCCTCTGCCTTTGCTTTCTCAATCTTCTTCAGGATATCCACCTCAGATGCCCCCTGATGGAAGAGAAAGAATTAAAAAAAAAAGTCACTGCTGGGAGCCCAATGAATATTTTTCCCCAGGCTCTGTTTTAAAGCATTGCAACATGTTTGGTGCTCTTCCTGAAGACCTGAGATTGGTAGGGAGGACTCTTGAGATGTGAGTAGCAGAAAGCAAAAGAGAAAGAATAGCATGAGTGGAGATGAAAACTAAATTGTGAATAACAGTGCTGGGTATGTGATGGAAAAAGATTAATGAATGAGCTCGCAGATGAAAGAAAGCTTTTTTATGTAAGAAGACAGAAGGTGGCTGAGAAGGTAATAGAACAGAGCTTTCCAAACTTTTCATGTTGGTGACACACTCTTACAGCAGGGCATCATTTCGCGACACACTCTTACAGCAGGGCACAAGGCAGGCACTAGGACCTGCGCGGAATCACAGCAGGTTTGGAGGCAGCCAGGCACAAGGCAGGCACTAGTGGAATCCTGGCAGGGCAGATTTGGAGGCAGCAAGGCACAAGGCAGGCACTAGGACCTGCGCGGAATCCTGGCAGGGCTCGGAGGCAGCAGCAGCCACCACACCCAGACACTGCAGCCGACACACTAACGTGTCCCGACACACAGTTTGGAAAGCTCTGTCATAGAATTTGGAGGGGTACAGCCTCAAAGGAGATGATATGACAATCCCTCCTGAAGAAACCAATTCTAGATCCCTTCCTTTCTGATAATGTCATGCCAATTTCAAACCTTCCATTCATGGCTACAGTGGTTGAGAAGGTGGTGATGGAATAAACTCCAAGGACTGTTTCAATCTGATTTCAGGCTGGGCCATAACACAGAGCTGGCTTTGGTGGTCTTGATGGATGATTTGTTAAGGTGTGCAATAGGTGAATTTTGCCCCTCCTTGTGTTCCTAGGTATCTTGGCAGCTTTTGATACCATTGAACATGGTATCCTTTTAGACTGCCTTTGAGAATTGGGGATTGGGAACATAGTTTTGTCATGGTTCTGCTCCTACCACAAGAGTAAGTTTCAGGCAGTAATCAGGAAGACTGTGGTCATTAGACTGTAGGGTGCTGCAGGATTTAGTTCAGTCTCCCATGCTATTTAATATATTTATGAATCCACTGGGAATGATCATCAGGGACTGTGCAGCTTTATTGCAAATGACATCTAGGTCTACTTCTCTTTTCCTTGCTCATCATGTACCAGGTTCCCTCACAGGTTCCTGCCTGGACCGGGCTGAGGTCTGGATGAAGTATAATGGATTGAAATTGAATCCAGACAACTTTGAGAGTATGATGGTTATGGAGAATCTCAATCAGTTCGGAAAGTCTTTTCTGTCCCAGAGGGGAGCATTCTTCTTCTTAGTGGCCAGGCATATCGGTTGGGGGTGATCTTAGACCCTGCACTGTTCTTGAGTGCTCAGGTCAGTGCAAGGGCTAGGAACACTTGTTACCATGTGAGGATGATTTACTATTGACAGATTGAGGGCTGACCTAACTACCATTATCCATACACTGATTATATCCCACTAAGACTGTTGTTACAGATAGTACATGTAGATGCCCTTGAAAAAGGTATAGAAACTGCAGCATGTCCAGGGTTATGTTGGGAATCTCCGGGTGGTATTGTATAATAATGGATGGCTAAGCTTCATTGGCTTCCATTTGCCTTCCATGCCAAAATAAAAGTGTTTGTTTTACTTATAAAGTCCTATGTGGCTTTGTCCCCTCCTGCCTGAAGGAAGAGCTTCTTCCATAGGTTGTTCCCTGGAGCTGCATTTGGCACACAAGGGACTTTTATGGGTGCAACCCCAGAAAGAAATCAACTTGGAATCAACTAGGCAACTAGGCTTAGGGCCTTTTCAGTGGCAGTACCAACCCTGGAATTTTCAGACATCCAGTTGGCCTCTTCCTTATTACATTTTAAGAAAAATCTTAAAACAATTTTTTATTCTTTAGCTTTATGTCAGAGTAGCCATGCATTTTTGCTGTGTTTTTTTCCAGTTGCTAACACATGGTATCATTTTTATCTTTTCATTATCTCTGGGTCTATTGTTTTGATTATGTATATCAAGATGTTTGTCTATGAATTTAGATAGTTTTGTTAAATTCTATTTTTTTCTTTTTTTCCATGTTATTATTAGTTCCATTGTTAGCCTGTTCAGGCTGGCCTGTAGGTTAGGAACATGATTTATATAAATAAACAATACATATTCTGTTCTACTGGGATGGCAGTGTTTCGTACCAAGCTATAAGGACTGAGAATGCAATTGGGTAAAATGGGAACTATTCTATAATCTATAGCACCAGGACAACCAATACATTAGGGTTCTAGAGACCCAGTTCTATTTATTTTTGTTGATTTACATTTTATTTTTTTTCCAGAAGTCAAGGCAGTCTACCTACATTTCCTCTCCTGATTTTTCCCACACAAACAAATGTATGTGAGAGTTAAATAATGACTAGCATACAATCACCCAACGGTTGAGTGTGGATCTGAACTTGGGCCTCCCAGTCTTCCTAAGTCCAACAACTTAACCACTATACCACACTGGCTCAATACAGATTTAACCCTAGCCTCTCTTCCATTTCAGTCAGTTCTGTCATCAGGGCACAACTGTGCAGCATGTGCTTTATTCTTGTCCAGAGACTTCCTCTCTAATGCTAGGAACTGAAACCCAGCAACATTTGGAGGGCCATGGGTTTCCCATGTTTGGACTAGCCAGGCCCCTGGAGCCATCTTCAGCTTGGGTCCCTGTTGCTTACAGAGAAGGATGCTGAGAAAGTTGGCAACTGCTTTCCTAGTGAAACATTCTGCTGCCCAGAAGAAGAAGAATGGAAAAGATGGAAGCACTATAATAAATTTGGTCTGGCAGGTTGGGTATGCTATGGGTCCCGTTAGCTAAGGAATGTTGGCTGGTAGGGAATAGGAGGCGTGCCTTCTCTGCTGTAGCCCCTGCCCTCTGGAACATTCTCCCTCCAGATATTAGGACGGCCTGACCCTGTTGGCCTTTCGTAAGGCCTTGAAGACCTGGTTATGTGCCCGGGCCTGGGCCCCCGAGTTGTTAAGGGCCCCATTTTCCTGGTTATATTGATATTTATGGTTATATTTTTTCTTGGCATATACTATATATTATGTTATATTATATTAACTATACCAGAGCTTTCCAAATTGTGTGTCGCGACACAAAAGTGTATCGCCACACACAGTCTGGTGTGTCACCACACAACCCGGAAGCGCTGATCGTCATCAGCGCTTCCGGGTTTTCCCGCGGCGACACACCAACGGCGGCGCGCAAAAACCCGAAAGCGGCAGCGCGCTTAATGGCGGCACTTCCGGATTTTCCTGCGGCGACACACCAACGGCGGTTGGTGTGTCGCCGCGGGAAAACTTTGGAAAGCCCTGAACTAAACTATGCTATGCTATGCTATGCTATGCTATGCTATGCTATGCTATGCTATGCTATGCTATGCTATGCTATGCTATGCTATGCAGGGGGCGTGGTGGCTCAGCGGGTAAGACGCCAGGCTTGTCGATTGGAAGATCGCAAGTTCGGAGGTTCGAATCCCTAGCCTTGCGTGCGGAGTGAGCTCCTGCACTAGCTCCAGCTCTTGCCAACCTAGCAATTCGAAAGCATGCAAATGCAAGTAGATTAATAGGTACCACTTTGGTGGGTAGGTAACAGCGTTCCGCGCACGTCATGTGGCCACATGACCGTGGAAGTGTCTTCACACAATGCTGACTCTTTGGCTAACAAACGGAGATGAGCACCAGCCCCTAGAGTCGGACACGACTGCACAAATGTGCGGGGGGAACCTTTACCTTTACACTACACTACACTACACTACACTACACTACACTACACTACACTACACTATACTATACGTGTTTCGTTTTAACTAATTTATGATTATGATTGTTTGCCACCCAGAATCACTTATCTGAGATGGGCGGCTATAGAAACTGAATAAAACAAATAAATAAATCTGTAACATGTGATTATTATTGTTTTACTGTTATTAAAAATACATTTTATTTCCCTCATTTGCCATATTTTTAATGTGGGGAGTATTTTCAGAACTGCACTGGATATCTGAAGCTTATCTGGCAATGATAATGTTATTTCCCATATCTGTTTTCAACATTTTTGTGGGTGGGTGTGGGAAGGTGAGTGGGGCCAAAGGCATTTCTTGTCTTGGCTCTACTCACTGTTTTGACGTATGCCCCTGGCACACCATTAAAAAAAGGTTGTCTATGCCTGTCTAGAATAAGAAGGAAAACTTCTATGTCATAATACAACCAGCTTTATTCATTCAGGATCATTTGCAGCATTGCTACAAATCCTCCCATATCACTGTAACAAGAGAAGCTCTTGGTGCTTCTTTTAACAGTTCAAAACTCTGCCCAGTAAGAACACAGCTGCTCCTGAAAATCAACTATTCCTTCCCTAGAATTTTTCTTCATAAGAACTTTGGTAACATCTAAGAGCCCTGATCAAGGAGAACAACATTAAGAAACCAGAGAAGTGAAATGCCAAATAAAATAACCAGAGGGAGTTTCAGGACAAGTAAAAAAGGAAGAGTTTGTGTTTTTTTAAAAAAATGCTTAATCCAGGACAAGGGCTAATCACTTCTCACCTGGCAAAATTGAAGTAAATGGGTTTTTTCTCTTATGTAACATGATATACTCCATTATGAACAGGGCTCTTTGACAGTGGCTATTTTGAAAGGTCATCCTCCAATCCAATACTTGAGACTTACCTTCCCTTTCAGCATATATCGAGGGAAGAAGAAATAGGGAATGGAATTGAGCAGCAAACACCCAGAGGCAACAAGAAGGCCCAACCACCATGCTCCAATCCAACGTGGGTCACCTGGGGTCAGGTTTACATTCTCTAAGAGACATAAGGAAAAAAGCATCATAAATACCAAGAAGTGAAGTCACCAGGCCAGACTCCCCAACCCGGCATTTTTCAAATGTTCTGGATCTGCAACTCCCAGAATTCCCAGGAAGCATGACCCATGGCCACCTTGGGAATTGCAATCCCAATGCACCTGGAAGGCACCAGATTGGAGAAATCTGCACTAGGTAATTCACATAGCAAAATGTTACAATTCTGCCAATACTGAAAATATGATCCTTCCTCCACAGTGAATTATTTTAAATGCCATGAAATCCGAATTATTTCTATTGTTAGAATCTATTTTCCCAGAGGCCAATCCATCTCAGGATTTCTTAAAAAACAACAATACTGCCACTCTTGGTCTGTGGTCCTGATTCCCCTCCCCCATTCTTTAAAGCTATTGTCAACCACAATTATATATTATTTAGTAACCCTAACCCTATTTCACTGTTGTAGTTGGTTTGATCATAATTGTCATAATTCCAACAAATCGTAGCAGGGCTTCAGCAAGTATGAGACTTAATATAAGTTAGCATACCTTTACATTCTTGTAGTGTTTTACAAATACTAGTATTACTTATGTCCAAGGGTCCCTCCTTGCGGGGGAGATGGGCGGGATATAAATATGTTTATAAATAAATAAAATAGTTATCTATCTTAGTTATCTATAGCATTTAGATTACTGATGGTAAAATTGACTATAATTTTATAGGTCTCTCTTGGGTTTTGATTCCTGTACTTTGTAATTTTAAGTTAATAATTTAATTTTTAGAATGACTGTTATATTATTAGCTTTATGCTGGTCAATGGCCAAAATAAAATAAATACATATTATTTAGTATCCTTTCATTAAATTGGGTCGAAGAAGATGTTTACAATTTTTAAGGAAAAACTGCTCTGAAATCATTGCTAAGATGTATGTTTTTCAGTCCAAGGCAGGAGATATTATTGAATGACAATTTCTTAGAAGAAACAGCCTCCAATGGAATTGTGAATAAAGAGGCCTAAGTAATGGGGAAAGAGAAAGGAAACCTATCTATAGGACTGGGCACCAAACATGAACTTCTGATGAGGCAGAGAACTGTGGAAACTTACTAGTATTATGTGGTGAAAGGCATTTGTTTAAAGTGCAGACTTTTAACAGCCTATGGCTGAAGTGTGGGGCTAAGGGAGGCCACGTGGCATATCTGATTCATTTGTAGAATTGTAATATTAATCATAGAAACCATTCCATTCCAAACTCTTTTCTAGAAACCTGATGGTCTTTGAAACTAATTAGCCAACAATGTGTATAGCCAAAGTAGCTGGAAAAATTAACTGGCCTTTCCTGGAAAGAATCTTATGTTCCATTGTTCCCCCAAAAGATGCTTGGCTAAAGTTCAGGGACACTGGCTACCGATCTCAGTGGAGCAGCTATCTTAATAAGGCCAACATTTGGAATCTGTACTCTCCTGGGAACTCAGAGAAGAGACCCCAAGTCAGTCTACTTTGAGAACGGACATCCGCCCAGCAGGGGGTCTTACTCCAAGGAGTCAGCAGATCACCGAGGCTGGCATAGAAAGGTCGCTCCACATTGTTAATGAGCAGGAAGGAATAAACAGCAACCTTCAGACTTTTCCAGCTCCATCCAGACTTCCTGTCCTTCAGCTTTAAAAGCATGCAGACAAGAAGAGCCCACACCCCATTTAAACAATGGCATAGCTTTCCTGGATGTGACTAGCCCACTCAAGATTGGGTGACATCATCAAGGGGCAACTGCTGAGAAGAAACCCACTGCCACTTCCCACTCTCAGCTCATTTATTTGCTTAATGTTGGACCAGATGTCAGCAACCATTCTGAAATCCCAGTTTGCCTGGATGTCTTTAGCATGGAGATAAAATGAAAAAGAAAGCCTGTGGGCTGCTAGAAAGAACACTGTGTACCCCACACATGTATATGTGTACTGGAGAGAACTAATATAAAGAGAGATCAAATCTAAGCTTGTAAACCCAAATTCTTAATGAGATGCATATTATTCTGCAAAACCTATTATAATAAAATGTGAATTTCTCCCTAGAAACCCCATGTCAGACAACAGAGATGCATCGAGAAATAATATTATGATATAGATTGGACATGAAGGAATGGGACAAGAAAAGATGGAAGCTGAACAGATCCGTCCATGCAAGAGATCAATCCAGGTCATTTGCATTCCACTATAATCTTCTGCCACTAGGCATAAGTAGGTTCCTCTTTGTACAGACACCAGGTCTACAATGGAAGCTATTGGTTTGTTTCAGTAGAATTCCACCTTCATGCATTATAGCATTATTTGGTTAGGAGAATTATCAGCAAGCATAGACACATGGTTTCTCTAAATTTGATCTCAGTCCTGGCTACACATTACATGCCTGTTGTTATCCACAAGTGCACATCATAATCCCTCATTCAAAGCATTACACAAGCCCAAGTAGCTTATATAAAAAGGTAAAGGTTCACCCCACACATTTGTGCAGTCGTGTCCGACTCTAGGGGCCGGTGCTCATCTCCGTTTGTTAGCCGAAGAGCCAGCGTTGTCCAAAGACGCTTCCATGGTCATGTGGCCGCATGACACGCGCGGAACGCTGTTACCTACCCACCGAAGTGGTACCTATTCATCTACTTGCATTTGCATGCTTTCGAATTGCTAGGTTGGCAAGAGCTGGAGCTAGTGCGGGAGCTCACTCCGTCATGCAGGGCTAGGGATTCGAACCTCCGAACTTGCGATCTTCCGATCGACAAGCCTGGCATCTTACCCGCTGAGCCACCACGACCCCTTGAGTAGCTTATATATGCACATCCAATTGACTTCACCATGCGAACAGCTCAATTAAACCCATTTGATGATAGGGATAATATTCTAATAAACATATCTGCATACTTCCTACTGTTTCTGAACATATATCCGTAACAAGGCATAAATGGCTTTTTGCTTCAAGAATAAAGAACTGCAGAATTTCACAGTATCTCTAATTGAGGCAGGCTGTACCTCTGCCCAGCAGTGTCTCAAGAATCTGCCTGCAAGTGGCAGATGGAGACAGGAACACATTGTGTGTGTTATAGCTTAATTTCCAAGTCTCTGGTTATTCAAAGCCTACGTGTAAGAGTCCAAGGCTTCCCTAAATTAGACCAAGCACTTACTCAGGTTAACCCGTCCAAATTCCACAAATATCTTCAGTGCTGCAGAACCAAGTAAGTAGCCAAAAGCTGGGCCAAACACTGCGATGGAAAATAAGATTGCTGAAAAGAAAGAATGAAAAAGTGGATTACCTTGTGTGGGTTAAATTTCTTCAATTACGATTCATTGATCTTAATTCTTCCAAGACTGTAATCAAGTTTGATCTGAGTTGAATTTCTAAAGCCAGGGTTTTTATTGCTACTACAAAGAAAACTGTGTAAATCACTATTCAAAAGAAATTGTATAATTAAGACTTACTGCAGTAGATTGTTACACATCTTCTTTAGCAAAGCCACTCTTATTTGCCACTCAAAGAAATTCTAACAATCTTCCTAAAATAAATAGCAACTCCCACTTTAAATGTACAACATCAGGTAGTGCAGTGCAGTGCAGAAACACAACAACCTGGAAGTATTTGGATCTAAAGAATACCTGGAACTCATTCATTTTCAGCTGCTAAATCTGTAATTTTTTGCTCATTAAGACTTTCAGACTAATTGTTTGTGTGCAGAGGGACAACAGAATCCCTGAATATCCCAGAGCAAAAGACCCCATTGTCCTAAAAATATTACGAAATGGCATTAGAGCAGCAATAATTTGATTGAGCTATTCAAGAACTTTTTTTTGCATTGAGAGAAGAAACAACCTTATGCTATGCCAAATAACCTTTCTTCACTTATATCTAACTGCTGAGCACACATGCCCTGGCAATCTCTTTTTTTCTGCAGTATCCTCATAACATTGCATTCATCTACTGAAGCCTTTCTCAACCTTTTGACCCTGGAGGAACCCTTGAAATATTTTTTCAGGCCTCGGGGAAGCCCTGCACATTCAGGCCAGAAGTTACAAAATTATTATATTTGTTTCATGGGTAGGCCTGTATATACAGTATGCATTAACAGTGTTCTTAAACTAAAAATAAAGAATGAAACTTACCTCTTTAATGTGAAGTTGCCTAAATTTGAAATAATTTTTTAAAATAAACCGTGATCTCCCAGGGAACCCCTAGTGACCTCTCACAGAACCCTGGTTGAGAAACCCTGATCTACTGTAATGCCCAGCCTCCTGGGCCAGCCTTAAATCATTTTTAGCTATACCATTGTTACAATAGTATTTGTATCTGGGTTTGTATTTAGGTTGTGGATACAATCTGATGCACGTCACCAACTATTTGCTGGTGGTGCAGGAGATGTATGCAACTCAGCACCTATTAGCCGCTCTATAAACTGGACTGTCCCAATGTACTTGTAGTTGATCAGCCTGAGCAGCTGCTGAAGAGCAAGTAGGGGGAGGAACTACACAGTGAAGCAGGAAAGAAATGGTCCTCTCTCCCCTTTCACAGCACAACTCTCCCACACCTGTCAAATGTTGTTTTACTGCTTTTGAACATTGGTTTAGTGCCCTTCTGGAAGAGGGTTAAGCCTGTGTCTAAAAGGAGCTTGATTATCAGATGATAGTTGGTCTTCCTTTGAACATGCATAGGCCAAACACTTGTAAAAAAACCCAGAGTGTTTTGACAGATAGCTAAACATGCTGGTCTAGCATCTGTTAAAAACTCGCGTTCTCCATGTAAAAGAAAGTGACTGGTGATGTCTTCCCACTGGGTCTGGGTATTTAATGGGAAGGGAAGGAAATGGCTGGGGGAATCCTCCAGGCGCTGCTCTTAATAACTCCAGAACACGAATAAGGACCGTAGCATATGCTAGTAACGTGCTTGTGGCAGGATAGGAATCACCAGTGGGTATAGCAGTGGTACAGGAGCAGCAAAGGGCTGGTATTGCTTTCTCCTGCGATTAGGACTGGCAACTAACACTGGCATAACAATACTAAACAAAGATGAGATGATAGGTAGATGACCAAAGAATCATAGAAACAAAACCAGGATATAACTGGTTTTATCAGTTTCCATCCACACCTACTGTATTCTATCCCATTTTTAAATCCAATTTTTAAAATGGGGCCGAAAGTGGTTTTTTGGAGGAGGAAAAGCCTTTCGCCTGAGTCTCTTGTAAAAAAAGATTTTGGTTGCTAGTTTCTCCCCTTCCTCTCCATTCTTGCTTAAGCTTACCAGAAGTTGCACCTGGCAAGAGTGCTCAGGAGCTTGAGGCAGGTGGGCAGCCTGCTTCATCATATAGGGTGCTACAATGCAGCACTATAATGCTGCAATTGCTGGATAAGCTGGGGTGAGGTGGTATCTGGCAATTGCCCCAAGACTGCTACCAGTGAGGGCAAGCAAAGCATCAGCTCTGGAGGATCCTGTTGGATGTGCAATGACACTGAAAATACCTTACCATACGAAATGCCAATGCCATCATATATCATATATCATGGCAGAAAACCTACTGCTTAAGTTTCTTTCTATGAGAGAAGTTTATTAGGCAAAAACTGCCATTACCCACAGGAACAGACCTTAAGTCTCTCCAATGTCATCATGTTGTCAAAAGTTCCCACAACTAAATATGGGTCTTAAGTCTTTCCAGGACAGCGATTTTTATTACAAGATTGCCACACAGACTTAAGTTACATCAGAAGCATCTCTTCAATATCAGTGATGCCGTGACATTTTTCTTAGCAGATTCCTTCTCAGCCAGCACCACAGTGATATTAAAGCAATGCAAACCAGACAGTAATGATGTTATAACAATACATATTTCAAGCAAATATTTACCTATGTACAAGGGAGAATTGTTTGGCTCAGCAAAGTCATCCACGTAGGAAATTCCAAAAGGCTGGATAGGGACTGTCCCAATTCCAGCCAAGAGTTGGGCAAATATCATCAATCCCCACATGATGTTGGCCTCTGCCTGGATGTTCACAGTGGCATTGGAACACTTAAATCCCCCTTGGCAGAGCTCTAATCTGGTGTCGCTGCTCTGGTTATCTGGAACAAGATCAACAATAATTTCAGAGGAACACATCGGAAACTAACTCCTTATGATACCAAGTTCTCATATCAAATCCAGTGTTAGCATTTCTGTTTGAAAAAGAAAAAGACTACTGTATATATAAAAATGGGGAAAGAACCAACTTGAGAGTCAGTTGGCAGGTAGGTTATCCATACATAATCACTTGCAATGCAAATGTAACTTCTGCCTTTCATGGGACTCATTATGGAAGCTCCGGGAAGAAGAAATATGACCAAGGAGGTAGTAGCCCAAGCCACATTTCCCACTGGTATTTGTATGCATAGTTAGGATGAACAAAGAATCATTTAGCAACAGAGGGGAACAATAACTGTAACTGGGATCCAAAGGTCCACATAGAAAAGGAAACATTCACACATACCCAAAGACAGACAGATACACACACACACACACACACACACACACACACACACACACGGCAGTAAATTGACTTTTCTTTCTAAATAGTCTCTTATGCTTTGGAGAGGGCCTCCCAACTGGAGAGTGAACACTTTCAAGTGGTGAGAAAGCTAAAAAAAACTCCCATGAGTACCTGAAACACCTTATGCTGGCCAACATGTGTTTAGACATAATCTTTTGTAGATCAACAGCAACATCATTGGTGGCAACAATTGCACTTCTTGTAATCTCAAGGATAAACTAACAAGACCAAGCTAAACACCAAAAGTGAATTATATCCTTAAGCTTCCTTAATGTTTTCTCATTCCTGGATTGCTGGAGAGTTGCCAGACCTGTAAACTTCCTCAATTTAATTAGCAGCTGTCATCACCTTTTCTTTCAAGATATGACAACACTGCTTATAGGGATATGTTCAGAAAGATCTTTGGAACCTAAGTTCTAAGGGTGGAGGGAGGAAAAGGAGAGAGAGACATCAAAAGACAAGTGGATAGTTATTAAAAGAGGCATTGTTTATGCAGGAGTTTTAAGTGCACCCAAATTACCCATTAACTTTAATGGTGAACACATTGTTCATGGGTATACTATGAAACCAATGCCAATCTATTTATCAAAGAACTTGCAGTCCTTATGAAAGGAGAACAAAACAATGTTTAAATTTTCAGAGCAAGTTAAGAATATAGGACCTGAGCAAAATTAAAACAAACACAGTATCCTTGCTCCTCATTCAGCTTTCCCACATCTTTGACCTTGTTATTTCTATTTTTTCACAATTGGTTCAGATATTGCCACAAACTTTCAGCACTTAATGAATTCCCTGCAGGCTTGGGTACTTCTATCAATTTGCTGAGCAGTTAATTTAGGGATTTCAGTTAATACATTGTACTGACATTTCTATATAAATTCATTACAGCAACAATATTACAGTACAGGAAACCAGAATGTAATCCCAAAATGCAGGAGCCTTCCTAACCATCTCGTATTTATTTGCATAATTCAGTTGCCAAAGGACTATATTAGAGATGCATCTCATGCCAAAGTACAATTTTTAAAACTGAAACCGTTTGGAGGTAAATGAGAAAAATAATACAATTCAACAATTTCTTTTTTTTTTTTTTTGTTTACATAAATGCTCCCAATTTTCACTTCCCATCTCTTACTAAAGAGATGCTAAGCAGATCAGAGAGGACTATACTGGAAAAGAAAATGGTTTGGAATTTCCTGCCTTCACACACATACAGTTGGGGTAAAATATGTTTTAGCTATACATGTGGAGTTTGAAATGAATTTACAGATGACATATAAAACGGTAATTAGGGATTGTTAATTAGAAACAAGGGGCAACCCTACTTAGAAAACTATACTGGAGGCAAACTTATAAAAATGAATAAATTCCATGATGAAGAAGTGTATATGTTTAAAAATGCCTCAATACGCTTAAGAATATAATTTATTTATTAAGAAGGTATGATCTGCAAGATCATTTAGCCTGAACATTTCTAATAAACTTAGCTAAAAGATGCCCAGCCTCAATCTGCCACTAATAAATTACCAAACCCCCAGAAATTCCCAGAAAGATGCGAGAAGTCTTCACTGCCTTTACTGTTACCAAGTGAACCCTTTCTTTGTTTTCAAAGAAAGAAACAATTAAATTAAATTAAATTTTATTACGTCTTCCTTAAGATCACCAGAACCTCTTTATTAGCCTTAATTTTTGTTCCTAGGGATTGTTGGTAGTATCACTTGGATGAAGATATTTTCTCTGATTTTATCTAGTGACAGCCCATACTGCACAATACGATAACAGCATTTTGGAACCATTGCCTGTAAATTGAATATACAGAAGTACAGAAGTTCTTCATCCAGTCTGCCAATTTTTTGTTACTATACTCTACTTAAGCTTCATGCAGATGCTACTGAAGCAGCAATACACAGCCACTTTTCTTTCCATTTCTTAGCTTCACATTTTTCTCAGTAACATGAAATGGCCACACATACTGTACACAAACACACAGAGGCAGCTGGGAGCCACTTTCAAAGCAATTGTGCAGGCTTAGAAAAAGACTGAGCTTCTTTAATGATTTGAAAAGAGGGACTTCATGCATGTTCTCACGTGTTCTTTTGAAGGATTTGCAGAGCCAAAGTAAATATCCACAAGCTAGTTAATAATTTTTTGCTGAATCTCGCTCTCAAGATCTTTCTTGCCAAATTCATATACATTTTCAAGATCATGGCGTTTCCTATAAATTTACTTTCAAGTGATTTTATTCCGTCATGGTTTATATAGAAAGATGGCTCTGTAGAGTGACAGTTACAACAAAAATCCCTCAAAGTACAGGAGAAGATGTAAGATGTTATTCTTGTGCTTGTCAATGACTATCCAGATTTCCCCTTTCAGAGGCAAGTGAGAACAATGTTTTCCTGCATACTTTCTGGATACTTTATAGATAAATATCATGACAGCAGAATTAAGAGTTACTATTACATGATTAGATGTATGATTAGAAAGTTTAGAAGGAGCCAAGTGTACCTGCCAATGCTTCCTAAATGAATTCTCTCACCCATCATCCTACATTGCTTTTTGATGAAGAGCAAACTGTTTACAAATTCAGAATTTGAATCCAAATCCTTGGCAACATAGAAATCAAATCCAGCTGATCTCACTAGAAACAATTGCTCCTGCCAACCAGATGTTGGGCTCTTTTGGGGTATAGGTGACCCTGGTGTTCCTGCCTGATATTAAACGAAATGTAGGAAATGCCTGGAAGCCAAGTTGACTATATAACGAATCAGTGTATAAATCAACATTTTCCTTTTAGGTTAAACAGAAATGAGCAATACTACAGAAGTTTAAAGCATAGTTTAACAATATTCAAGTAGCAGTTAGGGGTTAGAAGGAAAAAGAACAAAAAGAACAAAACAGAGGGGTCAGTTTCAATTTTTTTTCTTAGAGACACATTTTTTTCCTCTTTTTAAATTTTTTTAAAAAAATTCTAACCACTATATCAAATCTCATCTTTTGAATTTTCACTTCAACCCTCACGTCAGTGTAAAGCTTATGCAACAGCAATAACAACATTAATTTAAAAAAAGATAAATAAGAACATAGATGAGTCAGGGATTATACTGCTATGTATGTATTTATGTTTCTTCCTTTTCCCTTTTTTTCTGTGTTTTGTTTTTTTTCTGTTGCTTTTTTACTTATCTAATACAAATAAAATACTGTATCATATATACATTGAAAATCCTCTTTTTATGCTATAGGACTTTGACTAAGGGAAAAGCATGTATCGTGCAGCAGTGTTCTGATTACCATTAAAGTACTTCTCTTTCAGCAGACTGAGGTTCTACTCATTTTGGTAGCATCAAAGGATACTGATACTTTCAGAGCAGCAGTTCAATACACAGAACAACACCCACTGACACCAGACGTGAACCAAAACTTGCACTGCCGCAGATTCACCTGGCCCTGATCCAGCTTGGCATGCCCACAGCAGGCAAGTCATTACACAGAGACTGCACACATCCTGCAGGGGATGTTGGAAGTTAAGATGGCCGAAGGCCAAGTTACTTTAACATGCAGCTAACCTTCCAGACTTACCTGCTGGGGGGAACCATATACCTACCACACAGGATCTAACAAGAACAAATCAAGAAATTGGGGATCCTTCCAAACTGAAGGTGGAAAAGAAAGCAAAATAAACAGGGCAGGGGGCTCCACTAAGCTTTCAAATGTCTACAGAGGGCTTGGGGAAGAAGAGAGTTCTGAAAAGATACATACAGATCTGTGTTGAGGAATATTCATATGGAGCAGAAAGGAAATGTGGAAGAGTCAAAAGGAAGGCCCCTAGTGCCAACAGCAAACCTCCCAGGCCAATGATCCGAGGTCGATGAACTCGACTACCAAAGTAGCTCACAAAGATGATGAGGATTACATTGCCAATCTGTGGAGAGACAAAGGTGCACAGATGTGTTAGGAGAGTCCCAAAGGAGGGCATAGGTCAATGACTCCACAAGATGAGGATGGTCATCTGTATCTCTTCTTTTCCTCCTTAATTTGCTTGTTTTCTGTCTAGTTCAGATAGAACTAGAAGAAATAGTACAGTGCCAACATCACTATTCGAATTTCCTTCTCCTGCAAAAGAAGCTTCTCTTCCTCTGTTTCATTCTTTGGATGTGTCAGAATGTTGGGAGCAATGAGTTAATTATTTTGATGTTGAGAAGTGACAGGAGCTACTTTTTCTCTCTCTTCTCTCTGCCTTTAATTTATTTTCCTGATTATTTTACTCTTTTTCTGAACTTGGCATAACACAGTTTATTCTGAAAGGAAATAGCATGATGGATAAGGAAGTATACATGATTCCCAAAGGACAGCAGTGTTAGGCTTTCATGGTAAAAATAACAAAAGAGTTTTATGGCACCGTAATGTGAACAGTGCATATGCAACAGTTGGTTAGACCTTGAGGTGCTGCAAAACTCTTTGTTGTTTTTTCTGTTTATTTATTTCTTAGATTTATATCCCATCTTTCCTCCAGAAGCTCAACTCTGCATACATTGCATTCCTTCATTCAGTTATTCCCCAACAACAACAACAACCCTGCGACGTACGTTTGGTGGACAGTATCTGGCCCAATTTGGCAACTGAACTTTCATGGCTGAAGGTGAACTTGAATCTGTGTCTCCCCAGTCTTAGGCCTGTTCCACACAACCTCTCTGCCCTAGGTCCAAGATGCCCTCTTACCATTTGTTGAGGACATGTGCTCATAACAGAGATTCTGTGTTGTTTCCAGCCTTCTACTCTGCACCTCCATAGACATTTAGATAAATGTACTTTCCAGTGATACTATGCCATCACAGTTTGTTGCATGGTTGTACTGTGTCTGCCAGAGAGACCAGACAACGCTTGTGCAGCCTTTTTCCCCATGGTTTGGTTAAGGAAATATCAACCTACATAAGGTTATTATTTCTCTACCTGAACCAGAAAGAAAAGAAAGGAAATAATGGTGGAGTAGCATAAGGCAACTCTAGTCAAGGATAAATGGGAAACAGCTTGGGAAAAGATTGCAGGAAGTGGCTGTGGTTACCTCATATACTGTAATGCTTGAAGGAAATGTCCTGCACTTGATCAACAAGCCTAACAAGTTCTTGGTCTAGGAGAACAAAATCACAGCAGGACACTGAAACCCAGCACAGATCTGACCTGTGCTGGAGAGGTGTCCTGTGCAACTCTGTTGGCCTATGAGTTGTGGGTAGTGATCAAATGATCAAGCAGGAAAAGTGGAGGACAGGCTGGGGGTGGCTATTGCCTATTCTGGCTACCTCAGTTCCCATTCCACAGATAGCTTTACTCTAGAGTCAAGATTGGCTCCACTTGGGGCCCAGTTCACTTTATTCAACAGAGCCACCTGAATACAAGAGGAAGGCATTTCTACATTCCCCTCCACCCCCTTAACTTCTCACTGGGAAATAATAGAGGTCTTGGGGTCTCCAATGGGCAGGCCTATTGCACTCTTCTTGCCTATCCCTGAAGAAAAGCTCAGTGAGCCTTTGGTAGAGAGAGTTCCTATAATCTGAGCCACATTGTTTGGGTTGGGCAGCCATATAAATGCTTTAAGTAAACAATAAGGTCTCTCCCTCCACTCTTCCCAGTTTACATAGCAACAGAACATTTTGGAAACTCTGGAAAACGGCCATCTTTTCCACTGACTGGACATTTTTTCTAAACTGGATTTCTGGACTGTGGGGTGTGTGGTCAGGGTCAAGAACATCTCCTCTCCTGTCAGAAGCTTATGCTCAAACCACACAGAGTATTTTTTTATTTTTCCCTGCTTCCCTTTTTCTTGTTCCTGTCAACTTCCTTAGCTCCACTCACCAGTCCCTCCAGCCTTCCTGCTTTCTCCCAAAAAGCTGCTGTCCAAAAAGTAACCTGTGGTATTTTTGTGTGGGCAGTAACATTACTGGCCTCATTGCTGAGGTGCACTAAAAGGAATGCTTTGGGTGCAGCCATTTTAATATCAACATCATTGGGACTGCGTGGAAGAGTCCTAGTGCAACACTTTAACCACTATACCACACTGGGTCTATATGATACTACATCATTCTGGTCTTTCATGCTTCCTTATCTTGTCTTCTCTTGGCATTTAATTAAAGCATGGGAGGTGCACATTTCTGGGGAGATAACTGAACAGGACAGGACATTAACCTTCTATCATTTACCAAGATAAACAACAACTGATAATTTCACCAACATTTTCTTTGGAAAAAGAAATCTAAAGGAAGGAAGTACTGTTATATGAAGTAGTCACTGGAGAGTTGGGAAAGTCCCCTAGGACCCAAGTTCTCCATTTTGTTTTCTTGCTCTGCATGATGTAGCTCTTCAGAAGGCATCAAACCATGTAAATGATGAAAACAGGAATAGCTAACAGAGCAGTGTATACAAAGGCATTGTAATTTTGTCTTTTATGCTAAAGTTGTATCTCCTCAGCATCCTACTCCACCCAAGAGCAACTAAAGCACTAGAGTGTCAAAATACAGAATGGTGGAAGGTGAAACTCGTATCAGAATACATAGAAAGAACAGTGGAAATACAGGTAGTCCTTGTTTAGCAACTGCCTCTTACAGTGACCATTTGCAGTTACAATGGTGATGAAAAAGTAATTTTGCAACCAATCCTCTCATTTATGACCTTTGCAGGTCTGTAAAGCAAAGGAAAGCTGAAGTAAGATCATAAGCACAGTCACAGTTCCACTTAGCAACCACTTTGCTTAATGACCGAGTTTGCCAGTCCCAATTGTGGTCACTCAATGAGGAGTACCTGTATAATTCAGATGATAACACTGGACAGATGATTACAAAAGTCAAGGCCAGTTCATATATCACCAGTATTTGACAATTTGACACTAGTATTTGACAATTCACAGCTGAATGATTCCACTGAAAAGCATTGTTTGAAGCAATTTGATTATTTAATCTGTGAGGACACATTTATACATGCACAAAGCTGCTTGATGCTGTCATGATCAACATGCACGTACTCAACTAGTGAATGTAGACACATGATTGATCTACCTCTTCATTCTATGTCCAATCTAATCCATTTGGCTCTTATGATCTTAATTAATCCTTCAGTGAAGTCAAGAGCTGTTAATTAAACAAACAAACAATCAGGCTGATGTGGCTCTTTTAAACAAATGTGCAGATGGGAAGGTTTCCAATTGTTACAGCTAAAATACCTGATTTGCCTATAATGGCTGAAAAGCATGAAATTTTTATGTTGAGACAGAATGAGCTGCTTCGGGGAAAAAAAAGGCAAATCCATGTCTGACATGATACGATAATGATCATTTAAAAACATCTGTATCCTTGATCATGCTTGAAAAATACAATTTTCCAAGTTTTAATTCTCTATGTAAAATGCTTCAGAGAATAAATTAGTAAAGCATTAGGATTTATTAAGGTAGGAATCAAATTAGAGTGTAAGATATCGTCAAGAGACAGAATTGGAGAGATACTGAAATTATTTGATAGGATACAAAATAAACCAACAAAATACTGGTAATATATTTTGTGTTCCTTTTAGCTACAGCCAAATCAAGTTCTCATGTACGGATTTGTATTGAACAAGCTCAGTGATTATGCAAGTGTCACTTTAACTGCAGGTTTCCTCAAACTGTCAGAGATCAAGTCTTATCAAGCTTGGACATTTTAGGTTGTCCCATTCCAAGGAAAATATGTTTTGTTCCATCTTCATAAATACATAATGACTCAAAATAAGTACAGTTGCTAAAGGATCTAGCATTAGGTCATGCTGTATTATTTTTTACTAGTACAGATTAACAAGTTTAATTGAGGAGCTGCTCGTGCCAGGGATGAATGTATATTTCAGCAGAATCAAAATGCACTGAAATTGAACATTCTTCAGTGGTTAGTTTTGTGCAATAATGTGGACACATGATTTAAATAATAATTCTTTTACTGTCTTTTAAAGAACCTGCATTTTAGAATTTATGTATTTAGAACTACGTGGACCTTGGTTCTAGGTATGAGCCCGTTCCCATCTGTTGTCTCAAAATATCTACTGCATGAGATCTAACTCTTAAACATAATGGGCAAGTTACATTAAATTACAATTACACAGATTGAATTTTATCAGGAGGCAAATTTAATATTTTAGGTTACTTTAATTGTGCCCAAATTTCTTTTCACATATATCTATACTGGCACCTCTTCCTGGTTTTGTGGCTGCTGGAATCATTCTAACACATAATTGTGAAAACCTACAATCCCAGGGAGTCAGGCAGGGGAGCTTGTAGAAAAAGCATGAAAATGGTTTCAAGCAAAAACATATGTACTTGGCAGCACAGTAATGATAGTTGTTTGTGGGTTAGAATGAATGGGACCATGAGGAAATGTTCATGGAAGAACATCACAAAGCAGACACTATGGTGTCCCTCAAGAGTAAGACCACATCTTTTTTATATAAAAAGTACTTGAAAAGTTCCCATGTTTACCACTGTAAATGAGGCAATGTGCTTCAGAGTTCTGTTGGAGCAGCTTTCCCCAACCTGGGTGTCCTCTAGGTATGTGGACCAGCTCCCAAAATTCCTTGCCAGCATGGCTATTGCTGGGGAATTCTGGGAGTTGAAGTCCACACATCTTAAAGTTGCCAAGTTTGAAAAACACTGCTCCAGAGTCATCCAGTCATTGCTTTACCAACCTCACTTCACTGATGGCTGGATGATGCTACACATACACTATAACTAGCATAGAAATGACCTAAGGCCCCCATCCTGGATGCATTACCCAGAGTGGAGCGCACATACTCCACCCTATGCTTCCCAGTGCACATGTACACATAGGCATACATATATTGCAATAGTGCTTATTACTCCTTATTTCTAATGCAGATGCCATAAAAAGCACATGGTATATTAGACACTCCACACTGTATATATATTCATGTAGATAACATGTGATACATACTGTACTCACTATTCCTCATTTTATATGCTCACATTAATGTGCATTAAAATTTGTATATCCTATATATAACCTATTAATCCAATGTAATTCAGTAGATACTGGTACAACTGCATTTCCATCACTTTTTGAAAGTTCAGCTAAGTAACCCTACCACAGCCTCACCCTGAAGCAGCTCATCTGATGCAATTACCTCATGTAAACTGGAGATAAAACCAGAGGACAAGCTGGAGAGGCCAAAGCGTTTCTCGATAGTAGTCAGGCTGCTCTTAAAGTAAGCACTGTAGAGGAGTTGAGACAGCTGCATCAAGCCATGGCAGACCACAAACACCTGTTAATAAGAAGATGCACAATTAGATGTATTCCCATGATGGAGGGCTAGAAAGTACCAGTATGTACCTGGAGCCCTCTTGTTGGATGATTCTGAGATATAGACGGAATAGTAACCAAATGTTCATGTAAACTTAAAACCAGAGTCACAAACATCTGAATAGGATTGATCTGCTTATCTGAAAATCAAGCTTTTTTTATTGGGATCTATTGCTATACATGCTGGTTTCAAGGCCAATGAGCTCACATTTTCAATTCCTGAAGGGTTCAATTTTTACTCAAAGTGAAATGTGAGCTTTCTACAAATCCAGGTACTTGGCTGTTAATGTTGGGATTCTTGCTCCATTATATACAAGAATTATGGTATTCAAAGAAAGGTTTAAATATTATAACAGGAATTATGAAGATGGGAGAAGTCCTTTTGCTTTTGTGTAACTTTTTGTAGTGTATTAGACTGACAGTTAAGTTACACAGTACACAAGACACTGATTGCTGAAAGCATTACTTTCTGATGGTCAAGGCTTTCTGCTGCAATCATAATTAATTTAGCTCTTGTTTGACATAGGGATCATGTCTTCATGCTCTGCTAAAACAAACAAGGGAATAAATCTGGCATTAAGCTAAAGAAACAGGATCCATGTTATTCTTTCACTCCAACTCTGTGATCCAGCCAGCCATATTTTTCCTCTCCTCTGCTACAGGATAGGTCTGAGTTTGTTTTTTTATTCCCTTTGGAGTTTTTCTTTAACACTGTTATTTTTTTGCATTTCTGTACACTTTGAGCTAAATTTCCTTTTCTTTCTTAGTGGTCTCATTTTGTCCATACTCCCTTGCATACACTGCACTTAAAAGACTTCTCTAGGATTTGGCAACCACCACCACCAAAAATCCCTTGCTTGTTTGAGATGTGGTATGTTAATAAAATAAAGATAAAAATAAAGGCTTGGCTACCTGCCTTCATTCAAAAAGATGAAAGATAAAGTCTAGTGACTAGACCCCTACCCAATATGAACATGCCATTAAAAAAACAAGAGAAATACTGTAGCCAAATACTAGAGATCCCATGGGATTACAACAGCAAATGTATCACAGAAAAAACAGGAATAAAAGTGAAGTTAAGTTTCTAATGAAGGAATACAGTAACACAGGGATACCCAACCTTTTTGGCACCAGGGACCGGTCGTGGAAGACAATTTTTCCATGGACGGGGCGGCAGGGTTTGCAGGCGGGAGCCGATCATGCGGACCGGGGGGCGGGGTTTGCAGGCGGGAGCCGATCGTGCGGACCGGGGGGCGGGGTATGCAGGCGGGAGCCAATCGCGTGGACCAGGGGGAGGGGGTTGCAGGTGGGAGCCAATCACGTGGACGGGGGCAGGGATTGCAGGCGGGAGCCAATCATGCGGACGGGGGGCAGGGTTTGCAGGTGGGAGCCAATCGCGAGCACCACCACCGCTCACCTGCTGTGTGGCCCACTTCCTAACAGGCCACGGCCCACTAGTGGGCCGCTGCCCACAGGTTGGGGACCCCTGCAGTAACGTGTAGAATAGAACCACAGAATCTGAAGGAGCCACTTGTGGTATCAAGTCCAACCCCTGTTCAATGCGTGAATGCAAAGTAAAGCATCCCTAACATCTGGCTGTCCAGACTCTACTTGAACACCACCAGTGATGGTGAGTCCATCCCTTAACTGCTAATTCCTTCCACTGCTGAATTGCTCTTACTATTACCATTTGATAAAAAACATAATAGCAGGATAGAAATTAACAAATCAATAAATAATCAGAACCTGAAATATGAAATGCAAAAGAGATTAAAGACCATAAGTTAAGAGCCTTTACTGCCCAAATAGGTAGTAGATGAATATTTTAAATAAATATTAAAATGACAAATACAGATTAAGCAAGAGTACACTTTTTCCAACTCTCAGCTTTTCTAATTATCAATTCCCCATTGTTGCTGATTGTCCTTTGTTAGGAGGGTTATCATAAACCTAATTTTTCCAGTATCTGTTTATGCTTGACATGGAACAGGCATCCACAAGATCCTTGGGCCTCTGTTCCAACACCAAGCTGGCAATAATCATTTCATTTCATACACACGCGTGTGTGTGTGTCTGCGCGCGCATACATGCAAACTTAATTTAAGCATGACATTTTTGTTTAGGCAATGACAATAAAGAACAGTTTCCCAATCAAGGCCACCACTGGAACATTCCTTCCCCTTTTGCAGCTCTTAACTCAAATAATATTTAACAAATATGACAGAAACACATAGAGAGAAAAGAAAAGTGAGGGGAGAGAAGGAAGGGGCAGAGTAAAGAGATTTACAGTTTGAAGGGAGAATGAGAAATTCATGCCAAATCCTCCACATATATTTATATTTATATTCTAAATTCTATACTGTTTCTTATTACAAGACATCCCAAAACTCTTTGGGAATGGATGTGGCGGCTGGTCATTTCAGGACATTTCAGGGCATAACTTATTACCGTGCACCATTAAGTGCAAAACAGGGTACTCCCTGGCAATATCTACAGGACTGTAATCTAAGAAACTGTTTTACTCATCAAAGAGAGTAAGCTATTACTCTATTCCAATCTGTATTTACTCAGCTTCTATTATTTGATGAAAATGTTCCATCTGTGCCAGTATTATTTACACATTACTTATGAATGACAAACAGGGAAGTGTGCAGTTGAAGATCACCCTAGAAGAAAGGCTGCATTTGTGAGCTTCCCCCAACCCCCATGTGCCAAGTATACATGAAGAAACAGAGGTAAAAAACATTACCCTTGGCCCAGAAAATAGTGTTTCTTGAGATAATACAGTATGGCCTACAAGGATGACACACACTGGGAAGCTAATTTATGTATATAAAAAGGGAAATCAAAAGCATTTCCAAGATCTGGACCTAGATCAAAAAAGCAGACACTAGAATTTCATAATGGTATCCAGATCCGATTCTTGGTTCTTTTCTTTGGAATTCAGACTGACACCACAGAAACACAGCCTACTGTTCAGCACAGTATGTTTTCTGTATGGCTTTTTAGCAATTGTAAATGAAGCTGCCATCTTTTCACTGGCTTTGGTCAAGTTATAAATACATTAAAACTATCTGACAGAGACTTAACCTACCCTCTGATTTTTTTAAAAAAAACCCTCCCCTTTTCTGTTAGAACAGCAGTGACAACAAATCCTAAAACAAATATTAAATTTCTAAGAGGACAATAGGCTGCATCTGAAAATAATTTTTCTTAGTATCAAGAATGATCAAGCAATATGACAGCTGTAATTGTTCTGGTAACCATTTCATGAGAATGCTCAGTACATGCCCTAAAACCCCAAATGTTCCCCATAAAAACACTACTTAATCATTCCTCTGAGACAGTTCTCCCTGCTGTCTGCATTTCCCAAAATTTCTTAGCCAAGCTCTAATAATGCTAGTGAGCTCAGCTAGAGAGAAGCACTTTAGGAAGCAGAACATTTATGAAGTGAGCTTCAAACAAGCTTAGTTCTCCTTTAAAAAAAAAATTAAAAGCAGACTGCCTTCCACACTGCTTTACACCTTACAAGGGCAACTCGGCCTTAAGCTAATGGATCTATCTCTATTGTTTGAGCTGAAAAGAAGCTCTATAGTGCTAAATGATTCCATCAACATGCTCACTCGTGATGAGGTCTGGTGGTAGGGCAATAAGCTATTACAAATGCTGAGTCCCAAGTAGCTTACAGTAAAAAACAGCATTCCCCAACATGGTACCCTCCATGCATTGAGACTTCAGTTCCCCAGCCAACCTCCATGCAGCTATGCATTCTGGAAATAATATTAATTCTGTTCAGTTCTACACAAATAATGCAGAAAAGCAATGAAGCCATAGTGTCCATAAGAAGAAAATCAAAACCCCTTACCAGGAAAATGCCCCAATATATTTGTTCAAACAGGCATTTCTTGTTGTTTTTATAGCCTTTCAGTTCACCTAATTAGGCTGCCATTTGCAGCACATATATACATACATACATACATACATACATACATACATACATACATACATACTAAATAAAGAAAGAGAAGGAAGAGAAGGAAGAGAAGGAAGGAAGGAAGGAAGGAAGGAAGGAAGGAAGGAAGGAAGGAAGGAAGGAAGGAAGGAAGGAAGGAAGGTTGGTTGGTTTACTTTGGTCCTTGGGCATTTTATGAAGACCCAAGATGCAATATGTGATTGAAGCAGCATATAAGCCTGAGTAATAAGAAATAACTGTGCTGAAGTGAAGGCTGTGACTCTCAGGGGGCTGGGTGCTATCCAGCAATACTTTATGCCCATTCATTCTGGAAAGAAAGGCAAGAAATAATTTAATGAAATAAATCAGGGCATTCAAAAATCCCATTCTGTACATACAGTATTTATGTTGACAGTAAGCTGATTTGTGACCTGGGGGGGGGGGCTGTTTTCTGTTTATGAACTTTTTGATTTGCTAATCTGAATTGGATTTCAATTTTTATTTTCACAGCTATACTTTTAAGATGGTATTTGCTGGTGCCATTTTATACTTGTCTACTCAGTCAAACTGACTGAATTCAAAAGCATTTATTCTCATGTAAGCATGTAGAGGACACCATGTGTCCTTATAATAATCAAGCAACATAAAAATAATAAAGGACTGTTTTAATCTTATATTAGGAATTAAATATATTTCCTCCTACAGGGGAAAAAAGATAATGCAAGCAATAATGGGAAGTACAATCCGTAACAGTTAACCTTTCCCTGAAAGTAAGTCAGATGAAATCAACCAAAAGCAGCTTATTACTGAGGTCAAAAGTGGCCTGATCTTAGGCAGATGCATGTTAGAAGATGAGGGGAAACGGAAGCCTAACTCTATTGCTACCCAGTTGCTCCATTTAGGCCTTAAGTGACAGAAAAGGACTTGCCATTAAGATACATCTGGCTAAAATCAGCTGAGCTAGACAGGATTCTCAACAGGAAGTGAGACACTGGCTCCTGCTGAGATATATTAGCCTTTTTCCAAGAAGCTTGTTTCTTTCCATTCATACAAACAACTGCAGAACGTCATTTGTGGCTCTCTGAATTGAATGGTAAAAATAAGTCAGCCTAGTTCCAACACATTAGGAGGACACTGTACTGGGGAAGAATGATCCTAGAAGGTTGCTCCGCAAGGCCAAGTCAATCTGCCATTCAGCTTTGTGAGTGTGGACAAGTCCTACAAGCCTATGACTTTTCATATGAACTGACCCAGGAAAGCTAGAGTTGTCAAAAAAGTATGGTAGCTCTAGTTCATTCTTAGGTATCCCTTGTACAGCACAGAGCCAGTCCCCAGCTTTGTCCTTGACATATTCAGGAACATTTTAAGAGAGTCTCAAACGCTGTCGCCCAACATTCTGCATCTGCGTTTTCTGAAGTCCCCTATTCATCACCTGGATGTTTATTTGAAAGTTGGACAAATGACCATGACTGCAAACTGTTTATAGAAACAGCTTAACTCCAACCACAGTTTACTTTTAAAATGCCTATTCTCTCATGCACAACTCCTATAGAAGAGAGAGGCTAGAAAAATCCATCAGAGATTTATTTTCAAGTAAATGATATGATTTGCCAGAATGGAATCTGGCATAGTATTAACGGGCATGTAATTCACCATAATACATGTCCATCTTCAATTATAGAAAAAGATGCATGCACAGAAACTTACATGCCAGAATGATTGTATAGGCAAAAATTCTGTGTACAAAATACATAAATAAAAATGTAGATATTAGGGAATAGCTGAATATAGAAATACACGTATTAGGGATAGTTGAATAAGAAAGGAAATGAAAACTTTCAGAATGCAGAATTGATGGAATGGTCTACCTTCTAAGAGTTAGTTGCAGAAGATTTGCAGCATGGCAAAGAGAATTGGAGAATGGAGCTTTTTGTTTTCTACCGTCCTTTCACTAAGCTTTAAGTAAAACATACAGTATATGGAGAGACATCTAGGTCACTGCTAGAGTTTTTATTTTTGAAAAAGGGGAATTAATCATTATGAGCTTTTGTGTTATAGCATATCTTGGTATCTAAAACATGCATAGCGCCTAGGGCATAAAGCAGTGAAGTCTGTTTCCTCGCTGGTGTTGGGAATCGAAACAATTAATGCAAATGTATCCAGTCCACATTAGGCAACCAGAATAGCTTATGTAAAATAACACAATCAACACAATCATCAACTAACAACAATCGACAACATTCAAACATCTGCTATAAAATATAAGCACTGTTGAACATTTCCAGAAATTTGGCAGAAGAGAGTCTGTGCCATTGTTGCAACATTAGCTAACAATTCAAAGTGCATGTGTATAGTAACTCCCCTGGAATTAATTATCAAGAAAATCCTGTGGTTTAGAGTTAAGGGCCTTTACTCTATGTGTTTCCAGGAAAGCAACTTCCCTTTTACACCTTTATATAAAATCAAGGATCAAGAGCAAAACACAGACTCAGCCTATCGTGCAAGATGATGTCATGAGACAGAACAGTCCAGAACTAATCTCCCTCTGGCACCTTTGTCAGAGGAAAAGTGGAGGGAAGGGGGAGTCTGAAAGCCTTCTCATCATCTTGAGAAAAGGAAAACATGAAACCAAAGACAATCATCCTTACCTTCACTGTAGTTTTTCCAGTTTAAAAATGTCTAAGTAGTGCAAAGGGAATTGTTGAGGTGTGACTGGATACCGAGCTGTGGGAAGGAGGAGCTGTAGCAGAATATGGCATAAATTTGTTGTTGTTCAGTCGTTTAGTCGTGTCCGACTCTTCGTGACCTCATGGACCATAGCACGCCACTGTCCTGTCCTCCACTGTCTCTCGGAGTTTACTCAAATTCATGTTCATTACATCGGTGATGCTATCTAACCATCTCATCCTCTGCCGTCCCCTTCTTCTTTTGCCTTCAGTCTTTCCCAGCATCAGGGTCTTTTCCAGTGAGTCCTCTCTTCGCATTAGGTGGCCAAAGTATTTGAGCTTCAGCTTCAGCATCTGTCCTTCCAATGAGCAGTCAGGGTTGATTTCCTTTAGGATTGACTGGTTTGACCTCCTTGCAGTCCAAGGGACTCTCAAGCGTCTTCTCCAGCACCACAGTTCGAAAGCATCAATTCTTCGGCGCTCAGCCTTCCTTATGGTCCAACTCTCACAGCCATACATTGCTACTGGGAAAACCATAGCTTTAACTATACGGACCTTTGTCGGCATGGTGATGTCTCTGCTTTTTAATGTGCTGTCTAGGTTTGCCATAGCTTTCCTCCCAAGGAGCAAGCGTCTTTTAATTTCATGGCTGCAGTCACCGTCTGCAGTGATCTTGGAGCCCAAGAAAATAAAATCTGTCACTGCTTCCATTTCTTCCCCTTCTATTTGCCAGGAAGTGATGGGACCAGATGCCATGATCTGGGTTTTTTTAATGTTGAGTTTCAAGCCAGCTTTTGCACTCTCCTCTTTCACCCTCATCAAGAGGCTCTTTAGTTCCTCTTCACTTTCTGCCATTAGGGTGGTATCGTCTGCATATCTGAGGTTGTTGATATTTTTCCCGGCAATCTTAACTCCGGCTTGTGATTCATCCAGCCCGGCATTTCTCATGATGTACTCTGCATATAAGTTAAATAAGCATGGTGATAATATACAGCCTTGTCGTACTCCTTTCCCAATTTTGAACCAGTCGGTTGTTCCATGTCCGGTTCTAACTGTTGCTTCTTGACCCACATACAGGTTTCTCAGGAGACAGGTAAGGTGGTCTGGTACTCCCATCTCTTTAAGAATTTGCCACAGTTTGTTGTGATCCACACAATCAAAGGCTTTAGCGTAGTCAATGAAGCAGAAGTAGATGTTTTTCTGGAACTCTCTTGCTTTTTCCATGATCCAGCGAATGTTGGCAATCTGATCTCTAGTTCCTCTGCCTCTTCGAAACCCAGCTTGCACTTCTGGTAGTTCTCGGTTCACATGCTGCTGATGCTTAATAGTTAAAAGCTTCAAACAGCTAAAACCTGTGATCCCAAAAAGATTGGAATAGATGATCCTCACTTAAACGGAGTATTCGGGATAAAATTAAAAAAAAAATTAATTGAATGTTTTACCACTGGTAATTTATACCACATGTGGTGCTTCTTTATTGCTAAAAGTTTGTTACATAAAATGTAACACTGTACACTGTTTTGGAAGTTTATTTGGGAAAACTCTCCCTCTTGGGGGCTTTAATTGTCCATTAAACCCCTCAGATTTAAGCTTATATCACAAAGTATATACTTTTCTTGGTTTAAGTTTGCTAGCTGGGAACTTGTACTTATGGACAAACTTGGAATCTGCATATTTGTCCCCTTATAAAACCTTTAGGGATTTAGGGTCCAAATAGCTTGGAAAGTATGTCATTCCTCATGCTATATATGGGTTACTAGGGAGGTATGGTGTGAAATAGTACATCAACTTATTTATTTATTTATTTATTTATTTATTTATTTAAATTTATATAACCGCCCATCTCCCCCAACGGGGAACTTGGGTTTGATCCTTCTTTTCATATAAAATTAACTTTATATGAAAATCAAAAATTAAAAATAGCAAGGCAGCCTTTCCGTTGGAGAACCTAGGTGGCATGTAGGGTATGCATACCTTAAACCAGTTAATAGATCATGTAGTAACTGTTTTATTTTGAAGAGCTGTAATGAGAGTACAGTATTTATCAAAGAGTATACTCTTCAGTTAGAATGAGCTTAAAGTCTTACATGCTACAAAATTCCCTTTGGAACTAGATAGGCTGACCATATTTCCTTGAGACAAAAACGGGACATTGGGATGGCAAAACGGGATGGGGTCTTATGTAATATTCCGTATTTTATTTATTTATTTAATTAAATTTATATAATTTAATATAATCATATATTCATGAAAAAGACAGGGGTCCCCGCCCCCGGTCCGCGCGATTGGCTCTTGCCTGCAAACCCCGCCCCGCCCCGTGATTGGCTCCCACCTGCAAGCCCCGCCCCGATCCACGCGATTGGCTCCCACCTGCAAGCCCCGCCCCCAGTCCACGTGATTGGCTCCCGTCTGCAAGCCCTGCCCCAGGTCTCTCCTTTGCCGCGCGCTGATAGGCGGGAGGGCTTCCTCTTCCGGGCTGCTTCCAATCGGCAGCTCCGGCTCGGATCCCCAGAAAAGGGGGACTCTGGGCGGTTTACAATAACAAACACTTTAAAACAACAAAGATAAAAACATCTAAAATATAAATACACTATTTCCAGTAAGAATAAATATACAATCCAAGTGGCTAAAAGAGATCTAAATCAGTCTAAATCAGTGAGGAGGGCTCTAAGGCACCAGCCATTCCCAGGAATAATTACTCCCCTTCCCACCCCAAGCGAGACGGCAGGTTCTTCCGGAAGGCCAGGAGCGATGGGGCCTGTCTCACCTCTGGGGCAGAATGTTCCAAAGGGCGCGGGCTACTGCAGAGGCGGCCTGCTTCCTGGACCCCGTCAAATGAAATTCTCTTGCAGACAGGGTCCGTAACATGCCCTCTCTGCATGACCGGGTGGGACGGGTCGATGTCATGGGGATGAGATGGTCCCTCAGGTAACCTGGACCCATACCATGTAGGGCTTTAAAGGTAATCACTTTATATTTATATAGAGTCCCCTATTCGGGGAGATGGGCGGGGATAAATTTTATATATATATATATATATATATATATATATATATATATATATACACATACATATATACATACATACACACATACACACATACACACATACACACACATACATACATACATACATACACATACACATACACATACACACACACACACATACACATACACATACACACACATACACACACACACACACATACATATATTTATATATATACACATACATACATACATATACATACATACATACACATACACACACACACACACATATATATACACATATATACACATATATACATATATATACATACATACATACATACATACAATTTATAGATGTAACACAGAGAAAGATATGGAAAATTTAGCTATAAAATTATTTTAGGCCCTATTAGTGGAAAGGTACATGTAGACAGCCAGTTTAACCTGGTTTGCTCCTGTCTTCATAGCCCTTTTCTACTCTGCCTCAGTACAGAAGCCAGTGCATTTATGGTCCTAAACAGTTTACTATGGGGTAATTTAAGGTACAACAATGGGTGGATTTCCTAGCTGGCAAGAAAAATAGCCACAAGAAGCAGGACCACTCTATAGCTTTCAGTAGCAACCTGGGTATTGCTAGAAAGAGTAGTAGATCAGGATCAGAACTTTTCTAAACAGTTGACCCCTCTACATGTTTACAAAGATCCTGGTCTACTCTTTTTTTTTAGTGGCATCACAATCACTAGAAAAATTAGTAGACAAGGACCTCTTGAGCTTAGAGAGGTCTGGTCTCCTTCACTAACAATACCAATACCAATACCAATACCAATACCAAGATAGAGAAAGTGCTGAGAGAGTCCTGGTCTACTGCCTTCTCCAGCAATCTTGGACTTCTTAATTATGTTGCAGTCATGGAGGCTTATATGCAAGCAATATGATTTTGGCTGCTCTTGGGAGAAGCCAGCAGAGGTGTTTTCACTGCTTAAAGATTTTGGGTTAAGTGTGACATGTACAAACAACAGTTGTGTAAAACCTCCTTTAAGGTATATTCTCATATTAAAGGACTCCTAGGGCATCTAGAATGACAAAGACTAGGGCCTGAACCATGTAAGGAAGCTTCTGTTTCATAAAGTGTTAATGCAGGGATGTTTGCAAGAATAAGCAAGTAGTGCCCTTCTGAGGGTTCTGATGACAACCCCCATTGTCCACAGCAACACGATTAACGCTCAGAAATTGTGAGAGTTGAAATCTGTAATATCTGGAAGTACTTAAAAATGATTCAAATATAACATTTTAAAAGTGTCTCACAGAACATAGCAAATTAAGCTTTAAAAAAATCTATATTGTTCTTTAAAATGTTATCGGCTAGCCCTAAATTGTGTTTACCAGCTCTTTCTATGAAGGTCCAAAAATCCATCTAACAGCAGTACTGTTATTAGGTGTGCCAAAAAGTAAAACAAAAACTATAAAAGCTGAAAACTTTGAACAGATTTCATGATTTTCAGATTTCATTTTCGGGTGTGGCACCAGCCGAGATGTCAGGGCAGAGGAGGAGGGGTGGCAGTTGTCATCCGAGAGTCTCTTGTGGCCTTCAGGGGCACTGCTCCACAAGTAGCCGGTTGTGAGACCCTATTTTTCAAGTTGGGTACCCGAGAGCAGTTGGGAGTGTTGCTGCTGTACCAGCCTCCCTGCTGCGTAGCAACCTCCCTGCCTGAGCTGCAGGAGGCTGTCTCGGGGTTGGCAGTGGAATTCCCCAGACTTATGGTTCTGGGGGATTTCAATCTGCCATCCCTGGGACGGTCTTCAGAGGCGGCTCGGGAGTTCATGGCCACCATGGCGGCCATGGGCCTGACTCAGATTATTCGGGACCCGACTAGAGACAATGGTCTCACACCGGATTTAGTTTTCTTGTCAGAGCAGTGGCAAAGTGCTCTGAGGGGAGAGTTACATCTTTCCCCGTTGTCATGGTCAGATCACGCCCTGGTGGCCTTGAGATTCTCTTATGCCACCCCACTCCGCAGGGAGGCAGGACCTATTCGATCGGTCCGCCCCCGGCGACTGATGGACCCAATTCGGTTTCAGAGGGAGCTGGGGGTTGTCCCCGGAGATCTGCTGCACGGTCTAGCGGAGGTCCTAGCTGCCACCTGGAATAGAGTGGCGGCTGGAGCCTTGGACAGGATCGTGCCTGTGCGGCCTCTCTTGTCCTATCGAGCCCGACACTCCCCGTGGTTCACGGAGGAGTTGAGGGTCCTGAAGAGTGCCGCTGGAGGAAGACAAAGTCTGAACCCGACCGAACACTAGCTAGAGCCGCAGTTAAGGCCTACCTTGTGGCGGTAAGAGCGGCAAAACGCCAGTATTTCTCCGCTCCTATTGCATCCGCAGAATGCCGCCCAGCGGCCCTGTTCAGGATCACCTGATCCCTTTTGGGGAAAGGTGATTCAGAAAATCATCTGCAGGGGCGTGCTGAGGAGTTTTCCAGGCATCTGCAGGATAAAATTGCTCAGATTCGCTCTAACTTAGACTCTAAGCATGAAACATGGTCTGGGGAGATGTCTGAGGAGCGTTCTTACTCTGTTATCTGGGAACAGTTTGATCCTGTTGGACCCGAGGAAGTGGATAGGATCCTCCGGACTGTAAATGCCACCACATGTGAATTAAATCCATGTCCCTCCTGGCTGGTTCAATCAGCCCTGGAGGTGACGTGTGGCTGGGTCCAGTCGATGGTAAATGCATCCTTGCAGGAGGGAGTGTTTCCGGTGGCCTTCAAGGAGGCGTTGGTGCGCCCCCTCCTCAAGAAACCATTGCTGGACCCTGTTGTACTGGACAATTTTCGTCCAGTCTCCCACCTTCCCTGGGAAAAATGCACTGGTTTTTAATTTGGAAAATGGTTTTGTTCTTAGCCAGCCAATTTAAAGATCTACTTTTGCCAATAACTCCATGTCTGGTTGGGCACTGATATCTAAGTCTTCCCTGGGGAAGGTGGGAGACTGGATGAAAATTGGTCAGCACAACAGGGTCCAGCGATGGTTTCTTGAGGAGGGGGCGCACCAACGCCTCCTTCCTTTATGGGGAAGGTGGTTGAGAAAGTGGTGGCGTTGCAGCTCCAGAGGATTCTTGATGAAATGGATTATCTAGACCCCTTTCAGTCAGGTTTCAGGCCGGGATATGGAACGGAAACAGCATTGGTCGCACTTATGGATGATCTGTGGCGGGAGCGGGATGGAGGCAGTGCATCCATCCTGGCTCTCCTTGACCTCTCAGCGGCTTTCGATACCATCGACCATGGTATCCTGTTGGGACGACTCAGAGAGTTGGGGGTGGGCAGCGTGGTTTTGCGCTGATTCACCTCCTTCCTCCGAGGTCGGTCCCAATCAGTGTTGATAGGGGAGGAGAGATCGGGTCCACGGCCACTCCTTTGTGGGGTGCCGCAGGGCTCAGGGCTCTCTCCTCTCCTATTTAACATCTACATGAAACCACTGGGCGAGATCATCCGTCTCCACGGGATGAGGTATCATCAATATGCTAATGATACACAGTTATACATCTCCATCCCGGGGGAAGTAAGTGATGCTGTGACTATCCTGTCCAACTGCCTGGGGGCTGTGGGGGTCTGGATGGGATACAACAGGCTTCAGCTGAACCCTGGTAAGACAGAGTGGCTGTGGATTAATGGCCCCTCGGTGTCTAGGAATCTATCATCTTTAGTTCTGGATGGGGTTGCACTACCCCAGACAGACCCAGTGCGTAACTTGGGGGTCCTCTTGGACTCACGACTCCTGCTCGAAGAGCAGGTGGCAGTCGTGGCCAGAAGGGCCTTTGCACAACTTCGTGTTGTGCGCCAGTGACGCCCTTTCCTGGAGCGAGAGGCCCTTCGAACAGTCACTCATGCCCTGGTCATCTCCCAGATAGACTATTGTAATGCGCTCTACATGGGGCTACCCTTGAGGAGCATCCAGAAGCTTCAGCTGGTTCAAAATGCAGCCGCGCGGGCCATTTTAGGTCCCTCAAGATCGGCATATATAACACCTTTGCTCCGAGAGCTGCATTGGGTCCCAGTTTGCTTCCGGGTTCAATTCAAGGTGTTGGTTATCACCTTTAAAGCCCTACATGGCATGGGTCCAGGTTACCTGAAGGACCGCCTCATCCCCATTCAATCAACCCGTCCCACCCGGTCCTGTAGAGAGGGCACGCTACGAATTCTGTAAGAGAGTTCCATCTGACGGGGTCTAGGAGGCGTGCCTTCTCTGCGGTAGCCCCCGCCCTCTGGAACACTCTACCTCCTGAAATAAGATCGGCCCCCTCTCTCCTGGACTTCAGAAAAAATCTAAAAACCTGGTTATGTCATCATGCTTGGGGAAGGGAGGGGAACAGCCAGTCTTGGGGTTGGCTAGCCCCTTAGATCCGCCGTATCCAGCCTTATTGACTGATACGATGAAATCTACCATTCTGGATCAAATTGTGTAATATATATATATATATATATATATATATATATATATATATATGTACATTTTGTTTTTACTGATATTTATAGTTTTTATTGATTTTAAATTTTTGTTGTTAACCGCCCAGGGTCCCTCCTTGTGGGGGAGATGGGCGGGATACAAATGTGATAAATGAATGAATGAATGAATGAATGAATGAATGAATGAATGAAGTTTAAACAGACCCAATTCACACATTGTTCTAAGCCGGGGTGGGCAACTGGCAGTCTGAGCCTCACAGCAACCCATTTGCTCCCCGAGATTGCACTGCCAAAACATGCTCTGGTGGATGAAGAGCGGGAAGAATAGCAGTTTGCTCACAGAGGCAGGAACTGAACGGGTGACAGAGGTAGGGGCAAAAGAGGTTTCTTGAGGCCGTTTCACTCAGTTCCAGACTTTTCAGTACTAAGAAAGAGGCTGGGGCAAAAACAGTCTTAATAATTAATTGTACAATTATAACAATAGAGTCTAGGAAACAGAGCGGAGGTTATATGAGGATCCCAGATCAGTCAGACCCTAATTTATACCTGCTGGCCCAAACAACTTCAATTATACTCTTTAACACAATTTTGGGGAAGCTTTAAAGTCTGTTTTAAAAAATCAGACATGACCAACTGAAGCAGAGGGATCAGAGAAAAAATAAATAAAAATAAAAATAAAAATAAAAAAAATAAAAAAAATAAAATAATAAAATAAAATAAAATAAAATAAAATAAAATAAATAAAAAAATAAAAAAAATAAAAAAATAAAATAAAAATAAAATAAAATAAATAAAATAAAACGAACACGGCAGAGACACACTTCATAATAAAAGTCACATTTCAATAGAAGAGTCCCTCCCCTTATGTTTGTGAGACAATGCACAGTTGAAACCTGATATTCCCAACACATATGTGGTAAATACAAAGAATCAGCGTTCAGATAAACGTATCACCTTTACATGATACCCTGATCTGTTCAATATAATGGGTTCTTAGCTGAACTGCCTTGTCTATAAACGTGGCAGTTCTGCTCACAATGTATATGTTGGAGCCCGGAGGAAATAGGACAATCTGTGATTCAGGTCCCAGTGGGCTGTTCTTTCAAGCAGGGATGTTAAATATCTAAGCCTAAAAGGGGCATAGAGTTGACAGTCAAACAAAAAACGAGTGACATCTTTGATGGCTGGGGTACCGCATATACAGTACATGTCCTCTCATGATATGGCTGGGGCACCGCATATACATGTCCTCTCATGATATGGCAGGTGATGGAAGCGCCCATATTTGGCCATGGAATCCAACAAATCTTGCTCTAAAATAGGCCCTCCTTAGGAATTGCATCAAACTCATTCACAGATATTTTTTGGATTGAAAAATGAGTTTTGTTCTTAGCCAGCCAATTTAAAGATCTACTTTTGCCAATAACTCCATGTCTGTTTGAGCACTGATATCTAAGACACTCTGTTTAAACATTTCCTTTGCCTGGGAGGCAGTTGAGAGTAAATATTGGGTGGAAAACCCATACTGTGAAATAACTTTGGTAAGTCGGCTTACCCAGGAGGCGAGCTGAGCCGTACTTATCTGTTCAGCTAAACATATTTTGGGTAGCCTATCGGTCCATTGAGAAGATGCTGATGCTAGGGAAAGTGGAAAGCAAAAGGAAGAGGGGCCGACCAAGGGCAAGATGGATGGATGATATTCTGGAGGTGACGGACTTGACCTTGGGGGAGCTGGGGGTGGCGACGGCCGACAGGAAGCTCTGGCGTGGGCTGGTCCATGAAGTCACGAAGAGTTGGAAGTGACTGAATGAATAAACAACAAAATTGGTCCATTGAATGGATATTCTGTCAATAGGTAAACACTTTAATTATTGAGTGGCTGTGTATGGAGTGGATACCTGTTTCTGCTGTGACTGCGGGGGATGACATGTTCTTGTCAGTTCTCAGTATGCTTGTTAAAAAATGGGTCTGGACTTGTTCAAGTGAGGTAGCCTTTGTAAGGCCCCACAATTCCGTACCATAGGTCAGCATTGGGGCTAGTTTTGCTCTAAATACTTTCAATATGGGGGTCAATGTACCTGGGTAATTGTAATTAAATAGTTTATAAAATCTTTTGGTACTTGCCTCAGCGCTCACCAAGCTTCTTTTAAAATGATTTACCCATGATCCTGTGTTGGTAAAAGCTATATACTATAAGTGAAAGAATTCACTTGTTCAATAGGTTCCTATTCAACTGCCAGTTATATTTCACACTTTTTTTGTTAAATACCATCACTTTAGATTTGGTTTTATTGTATGGCTGTGAGAGTTGGACCATAAGGAAGGCTGAGCGCCGAAGAATTGATGCTTTCGAGCTGTGGTGCTGCAGAAGACTCTTGAGAGTCCCTTGGACTGCAAGGAGGTCAAATCAGTCAATCCTAAAGGAAATCAACCCTGACTGCTCATTGGAAGGACAGATACTGAAGCTGAAGCTCAAATACTTTGGCCACCTAATGTGAAGAGAGGACTCACTGGAAAAGACCCTGATGCTGGGAAAGACTGAAGGCAAAAGGAGAAGGGGACGGCAGAGGATGAGATGGTTAGATAGCATCACCGATGTAACAAACATGAATTTGAGTAAACTCTGGGAGACAGTGGAGGACAGGAAGGCCTGGCGTGCTATGGTCCATGAGGTCACGAAGAGTCGGACACGACTAAATGACTGAACAACAACAAAAAGAGAATTGAGAACGCAGTAGGTATTTAGCTTTTGCAACAGTCCAGCTTTGGGGTGATTTGAATTTATCTCTAACACTGTCTTTTCTAGGTTTGCCCAAATATTAGGGGGAAAGGGAGGAGACGAGTGTGGGGATATATTCAGTAGCACCATTTCAGGGAATTTGTATGAAAGTTTAACAGCTAAGTAACGGGGAGAATCATCTCTGAGAACCAATTCCTCTCCTTGCCAGCCCAGCTCTACCTTGGCAAGTGTAGGCAATCCTCCTGATGCCCGCCCTTTGGTCTTGTATTTCCTTGCAGGAATAGTCCAGGATGTAAAGCCTGGTAAATGAACCTTTTCCTCATCTGCGGTCAGCCATGTCTCTTGGAGTGCTATGAAGTCAAAGTCAGAGAGGAAATCTACCAGGTCCCCATCTGTTACTCTGTTCTCCCAGCCAGCGATATTCCAAGTCAGTAACTGGATAGAACCCTTGTGCTTATTATCATGGGGGTGATTGGGAAAGTATTGGAATTTTGGGTTGAAGAACATGAGTCTTTCCATCATTCAGTGGGAGTGATGTTATCCAGAATTCCTTCAGTGTTGGAAAAAACGCACTGGTTTGAAATCTGTCTACCTTCACCACGGCCTTGCTATTGTATGAGCTCTGACAGGTTTTGAGGTGAGCAGCAATTTGGGTGGGGTACTTTTGTAGGTTGGCAGCTCAGAATAGTATCAATGTCCTGAGGGGATGGCTGACCCCTAGGCGATGATGATTTTCCTGCCTCAAGTTCTCTCCTTAACCCATTTTGGACTGCTTCGTGAGCTGAAGCCGTAACAGATGATTTGGGGCTTGTGTTTATTTTTAGAAGCATTGAGCTAAGGGTGTCCTCCTTGTAACTGTCCTACTCCATGGCAAACTTCAGTTAGTAACTCACAAGGATTTGGGCTGCATCTTGTTTCCTCTTCTCTATCGGCCTCAATTTTGTTTCCATTTCTTACATTTTCCGTGTGGTGTAGTATTTTATCAGGAAGCAGGAGGAGTATGGTAGAAATTGCTCCAAGGACTCTTTGTTGTTCTTTTCCATGTCTATATTCCATGTTAAAATAGGAGGTGAACCAGCAGATGGTTTCTCAAGATAGATACTGTTTTCTTGGGCATTTGGGGTGACCAGCTCTATTAAACGTTTTGCAGCTTTACGTATTATTGCTAATCGTTCTCTCAGATCGTCTTTATAGCCTTTTTATAATACCCACTTGTTCAGTATCTGGCAAGGTACTGAAAGAGTTAATCAGGTTTGTCTCTGAGGGTTCTTCAGAAAACTGACTTGCTGTGGGAGGTACAGATTGGTTACTCAGGCTGTCTCTTCTCAAGAACAGTGGTGATAGAACGTCCTTGGAGTTACCTACTTTTATCTTGCTACAATTAAACTTTAAAGTAAAAGTACTCTTATTGCCAAGATGAGTAATTAATGAACTAACTCCCTCTGTGTGAAACTGTCAGCCCTCACAGGTAAACCACCAGACAGGAAACATGATGAGCTAATTTCAGTCTGAAAGTACAAATCTCCCACCCTCCCTATTTAACAACAAAAAAAAGTTAGGGCAGGTCCTTCCTAAGTTTTCTTTCTCTGGCTGTTACTCTGTTGTGGGCTCCTTTCTCTTTAATCTGATTGTTCCTTAGGTGGCACCTCCCCCCCCCACCTGTCTTCCAAGGTCACCCTCACATTCCATCACAGAAACACACATGATGGGAAGAACTCAAACTTGCTCAAAAAAGGCTTCATATTGAACAACATGCGGCAATAGTAGGATGTTTAAATGTTAGAAGGATTGGTTTAGAGTCTCTCCTGGATGGAAGCCGTTCAACCGTCTGCAAATCAATCAACTGCCTTTCACAGCATAGAAGCTGACTGAGGGAGAGAATGGCTGCACTTCTGGATCCCCATATTCCTCAATTTCCTCTGTTATTTTGGATTTGTAGAGTGATCTGATTTGGCTGTATGTAACAGTTATGAAGTTATCCCCTTCATTATGAAGTTATGAAGTTATGAAGTTATCCCCTTCATGGATCACTGCCTTGTCGTGGCGAAGGGGCTTGCGTAACTCAATGAAGTCAGGTCAAGACGGACAGGTCATGATGGAGAGTTCTGACAAAACGTGGTCCAAAACTGGAGGAGGGAATGGCAAACCACTCCAGTATCCTTGCCAAGAAAACCCATGGACAGTATCAAAAGGCTAAAAGATATGACGCCGGAAGATGAGCCCCTCAGGTCGGAAGGTGTCCAAAATGCTACTGGGGAAGAGAGGAGGGCAATTCCGAGTAGCTCCAGAAAGAGTGAAGCGGCTGGGCCAAAGCCAAAAGGACGCTCAGCTGTGGATGTGTCTGGAAGTGGAAGGAAAGTCCGATGCTGTAAAGAACAATATTGCATAGGAACCTGGAATGTAAGATCAATGAATCAAGGTAAGCTGGATGTGGTCAAACATGAGATGACAAGATTGAACATCGACATATTGGGAATCAGCGAACTAAAATGGACAGGAATGGGTGAATTAAATTCAAGAGACCATTATATATACTACTGTGGGCAAGAATCCCTTAGAAGAAATGGAGTAGCTCTCATAGTCAATAAAACAGTGGGAAAGGCAGTACTGGGGTACAACCTCAAAAACGACAGAATGCTTTCAGTTCGAATCCAAGGCAAACCATTCAACATCACAGTGATCCAAGTCTATGCCCCAACCACTGATGCCGAAGAAGATGAAGTTGACCGGTTCTATGAAGACCTACAACACCTTCTAGAACTAACACCAAAAAAAGATGTCCTTTTCATCATAGGGGACTGGAATGCTAAAGTAGGAAGTCAAAAAATAATCGGACTAACAGGCAAGTTCGGCCTTGGAGTACAAAATGAAGCAGGGCAAAGGCTAATAGAGTTTTGTCAAGAGAACAGGCTGGTCATAGCAAACACTCTTTTCCAACAACACAAGAGACGACTCTACACATGGACATCACCAGATGGTCAATACCGAAATCAGATTGATTATATACTTTGCAGCCAAAGATGGAGAAGCTCTATACAATCAGCAAAAACAAGACCTGGAGCTGACTGGCTCAGATCATGAGCTTCTTATCACAAAATTTAGGCTTAAATTGAAGAACGTAGGGAAAACCACTAGACCACTCAGGTATGACCTAAATCATATCCCTTATGAATATACAGTGGAGGTGAGGAATAGATTTAAAGGATTAGACCTGGTAGACAGAGTGCCTGAAGAACTATGGATGGAGGTTCGTAACATTGTACAGGAGGCAGCAACTAAAACCATCCCAAAGAAAAAGAAATGCAAGAAAGCAAAGTGGCTGACTGATGAGGCTTTACAAATAGCTAAGAAAAGAAGGGAAGCAAAAGGCAAGGGAGAAAGGGAAAGATATAAACAACTGAATGCAGATTTCCAGAGAATAGCAAGGAGAGATAAGGCAGCCTTCTTAAATGAACAGTGCAAAGAAATCGAGGAAAACAATAGAATGGGGAAGACTAGACATCTCTTCAAGAAAATCGGAGATATCAAGGGAACGTTTTGTGCAAAGATGGGCATGATAAAGGACAAAAAAGGCAGGGACCTAACAGAAGCAGAAGAGATTAAGAAGAGGTGGCAAGAATACACAGAAGAACTATACAAGAAAGATCTTAATATCCCTGATAAATACGATGGTGTGGTCACTGACCTTGAGCTGGACATCCTAGAGAGTGAAGTCAAGTGGGCCTTAGGAAGCATTACTAATAACAAAGCTAGCGGAGAAGACAGTATCCCAGCCGAGCTATTTAAAATCCTAAAAGATGATGTTGTTAAAGTGCTGCACTCAATATGCCAACAAATTTGGAAAACTCAACAGTAGCCACAGGATTGGAAAAGGTCAGTTTACGTTCCAATTCCAAAGAAAGGCAATGCCAAAGAATGTTCAAACTACCGTACAATTGCGCTCATTTCACATGCTAGCAAGGTTATGCTCAAAATCCTACAAGCTAGGCTTCAGCAGTATGTGAACCGAGAACTACCAGAAGTGCAAGCTGGGTTTTGAAGAGGCAGAGGAACTAGAGATCAGATTGCCAACATTCGCTGGATCATGGAAAAAGCAAGAGAGTTCCAGAAAAACATCTACTTCTGCTTCATTGACTACGCTAAAGCCTTTGATTGTGTGGATCACAACAAACTGTGGCAAAGTCTTAAAGAGATGGGAGTACCAGACCACCTTACCTGTCTCCTGAGAAACCTGTATGCGGGTCAAGAAGCAACAGTTAGAACCGGACATGGAACAACCGACTGGTTCAAAATTGGGAAAGGAGTACGACAAGGCTGTATATTATCACCGTGCTTATTTAACTTATATGCAGAATACATCATGAGAAATGCCGGGCTGGATGAATCACAAGCCGGAGTTAAGATTGCCGGGAGAAATATCAACAACCTCAGATATGCAGACGATACCACCCTAATGGCAGAAAGTGAAGAGGAACTAAAGAGCCTCTTGATGAGGGTGAAAGAGGAGAGTGCAAAAGCTGGCTTGAAACTCAACATTAAAAAAACCCAGATCATGGCATCTGGTCCCATCTCTTCCTGGCAAATAGAAGGGGAAGAAATGGAAGCAGTGACAGATTTTATTTTCTTGGGCTCCAAGATCACCGCAGACGGTGACTGCAGCCATGAAATTAAAAGACGCTTGCTCCTTGGGAGGAAAGCTATGGCAAACCTAGACAGCATATTAAAAAGCAGAGACATCACCTTGCCGACAAGGGTCCGTATAGTTAAAGCTATGGTTTTCCCAGTAGTAATGTATGGCTGTGAGAGTTGGACCATAAGGAAGGCTGAGCGCCGAAGAATTGATGCTTTTGAACTGTGGTGCTGGAGAAGACTCTTGAGAGTCCCTTGGACTGCAAGGAGGTCAAATCAGTCAATCCTAAAGGAAATCAACCCTGACTGCTCATTGGAAGGACAGATACTGAAGCTGAAGCTCAAATACTTTGGCCACCTAATGCGAAGAGAGGACTCACTGGAAAAGACCCTGATGCTGGGAAAGACTGAAGGCAAAAGGAGAAGGGGACGGCAGAGGATGAGATGGTTAGATAGCATCACCGATGTAATGAACATGAATTTGAGTAAACTCCGAGAGACAGTGGAGGACAGGAAGGCCTGGCGTGCTATGGTCCATGAGGTCACGAAGAGTCGGACACGACTAAACGACTGAACAACAACAACAACAGTTATGAATTAATTGCCTTTCATCCAGTACTTCTTGGGGGAGCAATACTAGCCTCGCATGCTCCTCTGGATGTAGGTTTACATCAAAACATTTGAAAAGCATCAGGTTGTCTGTGCCTGCACTAATGTTAATTTTACTGTGCCTGCAGTAAAGTTAATTTTCAACTGGACAGCACCTGTTTGCTACTTGACCCGAAGCTGGTGAAGTTATACATCACTTGAGAGAGAAAATCCTATTGTCCCTTTAGTGAAACTACAGCAATAATCCCTTAAATAATCCCTCAATACTCTTCTGCCCCTTCATCATACCCCAAATCAGCTGTGCAAAGCAGCCACCACACGTGGTCAAATGACAGAGCCAGCTCTAGAGTTAAATAACAGACCATTCCTGGGATGCTATATTACAAAGGCGCATCAACTATGGCCCCTGATTTGCATGCATTTCCAAAAAGTGCTCTAAAAGTTACTTTTTAAAATAAGAATTTTATTAAAGTTTCAGAAAACACTTAAAATACAAAGTACAGAAAAGCTTGAATAAAGAACTAAAAGAAAAAACTAAAACTAAAAAGTGCAAGAATAGCAAGAAAAAATAAGGAGAAAGTGACTTCTGACCTCCTCCAACAGAGATATAAATGCTTATTTAATGACTTAATCTCTTACTCTTAATTATACTTTACTTAACATTATTTCTATTAGAAAATAACAATTTAATTGTCAAAACCCAAAATCAAAACATCATTTTTTTTCTGTTACAAGCAAATCGTCCAAAAGCGGTTTCCAAGTAGAAACAAATCCAGTCAGTTTTTTATCAATGCTGTCAGTTTTGCCATCTGCGCCAACTCCATTAATTTCACCATCCATTCCTCCACTGTGGGAATTTGTGCATTAAAAGTTACCACTTCAAAGTAATTATTAACAGAAAGGGAGATTATTAAATACATGGGGAGTAATCGTATTACCTCATTTAGGCTAACTTAATTTAATGTTAATTAGATATACAATATGTGAAATCAAATTAGTCCACTTACTTTTTGGAGTGTATTCCAGAAACATCATCTAGAGACCAACTACAGGTCTTGGCTTGAGAAAAAGTTGCACATCCCTAATATACAAGACCATTGTCTTTGGATGAATGAGAAATGCCTAAGACAATCTGACTGCTCTAATTGAAACTCTTTCCACCTAATTTAAGGCACAATTTATGCCTTGGCTGCGGATTGCTATTATTCAAGAGATCCGCTAGCAAACAAAGAGGAATTTGGATGAAGTTAATGTTTGAAAAAGCACGGCCTTTTTAGGAAATTCTGCTTAAGTAATTCTCAACATTCTCACTTGTCTCAATTTCAGCAGTGTCCTGAAAAGCAGTAACCCCTCTCCCTTGTTTTTATAAAGATCTGGATAATTTTGAATAGACTACAAATAGAATTAATATTTCAAATAAATACCTGTTTGTATTATTATTGTTCCCCCTACACACACACACACACACACACACACAGCGCGCACTGAGGGGCTGCATGATGCCAGCAATCTTGTTCCTTCCTGTGGGAGACATTTACATTGAATGTATGAATGACTGCAGGGTGCTAATATAATTTAAGCAACACTGGCATGGAAACGGGGCTTACTAGGAGCTCATATTTTGTCATGCTGAAATAGGGCTTAAATCTGCTATTGAATCACATGTAGTTCCTCCCATCTGCTTTATCACCTCAAAAGCCCTTAAAAGGTTGGTAAAATTGAGAGAGAGTGGCCACCCATCATCCAAACAGCTATCAAAATAGTCCACCTTCCCTTAAGCACAGACTAGAGAGATAACAGATGTTGCATTATGTCATGCCCCCACATGTGGAGTTTTACACTGTGTGTTTCCAGCTCTTGCCAACCTAGCAATTCGAAGGCATGCAAATGCAAGTAGATTAATAGGTACCACTTTGGTGGGTAGGTAACAGCGTTCCACGTGCGTCATGCCGGCCACATGACCGTGGAAACGTCTTCAGACAACGCTGGCTCTTCGGCTAACAAACGGAGATGAGCACCGGCCCCTAGAGTCGGACACGACTGCACAAAATGTGTGGGGAAATGTTTGTTTCTTTGTTTATTTTTCAAATTTAGTCACCGCCCATCTCACTCAAGAAGCGACTCTGGACAGATATACAGTATATAGGATATACTGTATATCCTATATATACTAGTATTTTCAGTTACATTGACCACCAGGAGGCGCCATGTGACCAGTTTCATCCTACTGGAACTCATCAGATTCATCAGACCTATCTCTTCCTGCAACTACTAAACCCCAGAACCTGGATAGCTCCTAAAGTTAACGTGTTGTATATAGTCATTGAAAGCACAAAGGTCTGAGAGTTCCTGGTAGAAGATTTGAACCTCATAGAATAATACCTGGCTACCCATGTCTGATAAGTCCCAATTGGATGAAACTGGTCACATGGTGTCTCCTGGTAGTCAATGTAACTATCATTCAGGAAATAACATTGCCCTGCTGGAGTATGAATCCAGGCTCCTTGGGTCAAAACCCCAACTTGCTACATTGAATTAACTCTAATATTCCAAATCAGATAGGAGCACTGGAATCTTTTCCTTGCCAACAATCATCTTTTTTTCCCATTCAGGCTCTTGAAGCCCAAGCTTATTTGTTCCCTAAGGCAGTGTTTCTCAACCTCGGCAACGTTATGGTACTGTATGTGGACTGGCTAAGGAATTCTGGGAGTTGAAGTCCACACATCTTAAAGTTGCTGAGATTGAGAAACACTGCCCCAAGCCTTGAGATGTTTCTGATTAGCCCTGGCTTTCTTAGAAGTGACAAGAGGCTTTGACTAGAAGACCTAGGCTGAAGTCTTCTCCCAGCCATGGGATTCACTGGGACAAGTTACTACTCTAGTCTGCATGTTGAGCTACAGCAAAGTGTTATTTGGTTTTGGTTTATAGCAGAGCTTTCCAAACTTTTCATGTTGGTGACACACTTTTTAGACATGCATCATTTCGTGACACACTCCTACAGCAGGGCACAAGGCAGGCACTAGGACCTCCGCGAAATCCTGGCAGGGCAGGTTTGGAGGCAGCAGGGCACAAGGCAGGCACTCGGACCTGCGCAGAATCACAGCAGGTTGGGAGGCAGCAAGGCACGAGGCAGGCACTAGGACCTGCGTGAAATCCTGGCAGGGCTCGGAGGCGGCAGCAGCAGCCGCGACACACCCAGACACTGCAGCCGACACACTAACGTGTCCCGACACACAGTTTGGAAAGCTCTGGTTTATAGTGTGCTCTGAAAATCCAGCCTTCATGATTTGTAAACAGAAGTTCATCCCAAAAAATCAACCATGCGTTAACCCAGCCATTATTAATCTCCTCCCAAAAAAGGAGGGGGGGGGGAGGCAGAAGAAACCCATGCAAACCATCCTGAACTCGTTGAGTATAGGATAGGATTGAAAACTATTTAGAAATATTCTACTATGTGCTGATTAGCAGAGTCCAAAGTTTCTTCCTGAAACCTGCAGTGCAAACTTCTCAGACTTGTGAGCAATTGATAAAGCAGTTACTATAGCTGTTGTTAAAAACTGCCCTGCAGTTTCAATTTGGTTTATTTACAAACTCAGAATTCCTCCCTGTGTATGTTTTTATTTCATGCTGGCTGGATATTTGTACTTTCCCAGGTTCTATTTTTATTTATTTATTTTTCAATTTCTATTACCGCCCCATCTCCCCCGAAGCGGACCCTTCCCCCCCCCCCCCGGCCAATTTGGCAAATAAGCAGCACTGACTGATTATAGCCCCTCTTAGTCTATAATCTTCCCGTTCACTTTCGCTTCTCTTGACCTAAATCTTATGAACCCTTCTTCTCCTCCTAATAGCCTAGACCTTGCCCCAGCTGCTCCAGCATTAAACAACCTATCCTCCTATTCTTCTTAGGCTAACCTTATCTTTGAGGGGCATTCCTCACTGAGATTCAAAGCATCAGGACCTGGAATCTGCCTTTAGGCAAGGAGGTCCAACCCTGCTCAACACAGGAATCCAAACTGAAGCATTCCCAGGGACTATTTTGCCTCCATTTGAACACATCCACCTCCCCCAGGAATTAGTTCCACTGGCAAATTGCTCTGTTAGAGAGTCAACTTCCTAATATACAATACAATCTACCTTCCTGTAACTTAAATTTATTATACTATATCTGGCATTCTGGAATGGTAGAGAACAAGCCTTGATTTTTTTTTCTGTTTGACATCCTTTCAGCTATTTGAAGTGCGTATCCTCTCCCCAATCTTTTCCATTCCCATGTCTTCACTCTCTCATCATAGCTCTTATGATATAGTCACTATTACTTCTCATGACTGGATACAATATTTCTGCTGATGCAGCCCTAGAACTGCATTTGCCATTTTTGCAGCCATATTACACTTCCCATTGAGTTTGAGATCTATTACTATTCCAAGATTGTTTTCACAAGGCATCTCCCATTCTGTACTTGCACATTTCATTTTTGTTTCCCAAATGAAGAACTTTGTGCTTGTTTCATTCTGTTATTTTCAGCTAATTTCTCTAACCTATTAAGACTATTTTAATTTTTATGTCTGTCTTTGAGGAGGTTCGCTATCCCACTCAAATTTACATCTTATATAAATATGGCAAGCATTCCACATCTTCATCCAAGCTATTAAGAAAAGGACTGAAGATTACAGAATTCAGGAGTGATCTTGTGGCATCCTACTTGATACCTTAAGAAGTTACAATTAGACGAGTCCTCTGAATATAAGTTTCAAGCCAGCTATATATTCACTTAATTGTCATGCCATCCTGCCCACACTCAACTAGTTTGTTAATAAGAGAATTGTGGGGTACGCTGTCAGATGCTTTGCCTAAATCAAGGTTATTAGGTCTACATTAGAGCTAGTTTGGTGTAGTGGTTAAGGCACCAGGCTACAAACCGGGAGGCCGTGAGTTCTAGTCCTGCCTTAGGCACAAAGCCAGCTGGGTGACCTTGGGCCAGTCACTCTCTTTCGGCCCTAGGAAGGAGGCAATGGCAAACCACTTCTGAAATCTTGCCAAGAAAACTGCAGGGACTAGTCTAGGCAGTCGCCAGGACTGACTTGAAGGCACCAAAAAAAACCACACCCTACAACGCGCCACAATTTATTAAGATAGCTACTTAGTCAAGCATTTGATAAGGTTAGTCTGGCAAAACTTGTCCCTGACAATCCATGCTGACTAATGACTAGGTTGTTTTCAATGTGCTTACAGCTCAATCTCTTTATATCTGCTCTAAAACCTTCTCAGGTATTGCTGTCAGACTGACTGGTCTATAGCTTCTTAGATCCTTCTCCCTCATTTTGAAGGAAAACAAAATGCCCTCCTCACCAGTTCTATGGGATTTCTCAGAGACAGCATAGAAAGAATTAGCCTTTGCGATCTTGTTTTCCCTAAATGAAGAATAAGCACCATTTTATTGCTCAAGGGCTGCCCTCTCTCCCTCTTTCTTTCCCTGGACAAGTGCTGCCTTTGTGCACTGGGTAGGACTTGGTGACAGAGAGGGCAGAAACATGATGCTTAGGTGGGCAGGGCAAGAAAACATTCTTTACAGCGGTGTTGTTTCTCAACCTTGGCAACTTTAAGATGTGTGGACTTCAACTCCCAGAATTCCCCATGGCTGGCTGGGGAATTCTGGGAATTGAAGTCTAAAGTTGCCATGGTTGAGAAACACTGCTTTAAAGAAACAAATAAAAACGGTTTTACAGTTCACAACAGGAAAAAACCTTACCAGGGTCAAAGTGGTGATAAAAACAAGTTTTACGGGAGGGGTCTACTCATAAGCACAGGAGTGCATACATCCTTCAGGCTGCTCACATCTACTCTAAATGATCTGACTAAAACTACAGCAGCACTTATGGGCTTAGCCTGCCTCTTAATTACTAATGGTCCATTAAAATAATATCAACTCATTAAACAGCCAGACAACAAGCTAACAGAGCAAGACAGCTTCTCCGGCCAAAGGGAAACAGGAAATTCTCTGTATCAAGTCTTTCTCATTTGTACAAATCTTTTTCGCTATGAACCATCCCTTCTGTTAGTGCTGCCAAGTCAAACACATGCCACATCCTGACTCAATTTCCAGCGATCAACACCCTGTTTTCCTACCAGCATCTCAAAAGCTAGGTAGAAAGGCGGTGGCAGACATGCCTTGCAACATATTTTAAGTGCTGAGGCTTCCTCTAAGCTAAAGCTGGCATTTTCAAAACCTCCAAGGAATTTGATTTCAAAGCCTCATGAATTTGCACACAATTCAAGGAATGTTATCAGCATCAGCTACAAAAGTTAGGTATATAGCTGGTTGCAAAGACTTCATTGAATGCCAAATTCTTCTCTGTTTGGTTTGGATTTTCTTATTTTTTTAAATGTTAATTCCCTCCTTAAAGTGAGCATTTTCACAGAAATCAGTGAACTGCTTTTGCAAGTACTTTATATCTTGAGCAAAAAGTTCAAGTTTGCTATCCTTGCAAATACATTCCGGAAACTTTCTAGGTTTTCAGCAGGCTATCTGTTGAGAAAGCCATCTAAGGTACAAATCTCTCAGTCAGAACATTAAGGTACATTGTTAGTTGCCCTCGAGCCGTTTACGACTCATAGCGACCCTGTGTATAATAGAATGAAATGGTCTTGTGCCAATTGCCTGACTGTTCCAATGTTTGCATCCATTGTTGCAGTAATTGTGTCAATCCATCGTGTTGAAGGTCTTCCTCTTTTCTGCTGGCCCTCGACTTTACCAAACATGATATCCTTCTTCCTTTAGCTTTAGCTACTCGGCGTTTAAAAGCAAGTTCCAGAGTCTCATCTGACATCCATTTGGTTCTTTTCTTCCTTTCCTGCCTTTTTAATGATCCTTCGCTTTCTTCGCATATTATGTTCTTACTATCTTCCCACAACTCTTCTGGTCTTCGATCATCAGTATTTAGTGCCTCGAATCTATTTTTGAGGTGATCTCTAAATTCAGGTAGAATGTTTTCAAGGTCATACTTTGGCACTCTTGATCTTACTTTATTTTTCTTCAGCTTCAGCTTGAACTTGCACATAAGCAGTTGATGATCTGTCCCGCAGTCCACTCCTGGCTTTGTCTTAACTGACAGTATTGAGCTTCTCCATCATCTCCTTCCACAAATGTAATCAATTTGGTTTCTGTGTAATCCATCTGGTGAGGTCCATGTGTATAGTCGTTGACTGTGTTGTTGGAAAAAAGTGTTGCAAATAAATACATCATTGGTCTTACAGAATTCTATCATACTGTCTCCAGCCTTGTTTCTGTCACCAAGGCCATATTTTCCAACTATTGATCTTTCTTCTTTATTTCCAACTTTTGCATTCCAGTCGCCAATAATTAACAAAGCATCTTGGTTGTATGTTCGATCAATTTCAGATTGCAGCATTTCATAGAAGTTTTCAATTTCTTCATCTTCAGCATTCGTGGTTGGTGCATAAATTTGAATTAACTGGTCTTCCTTGTAGGCGTATGGATATTAGTCTATCACTGGCAGCGTTATACGTTAGAATTGTTCTTGAAATATTCTTCTTAATGATGAATGCCACACCGTTCCTCTTCAATTTTTCATTCCCAGCATAGTATACCATGTGACTGTCAGATTCAAAGTGTCCAATGCCAGTCCACCTCAGCTCACTAATGCCTAAGATGTCAGTCTTTAGGCGTTCCATTTCACACTTAACAACCTCCAGTTTTCCTTGGTTCATACTCTGTCCCAATTTTTAATGGATGTTTGTAGCTGTTACTTCTCATTTTGAGTCGTGCCACATCAACATCATCCTCAAGTTTTTAGAGCCAATATTATTACTGTACTATACAATTCTTTATTTAATAATCTTTATTATTGCAAATCTCTCAATCAGAGCACAAGATATGAATGCCTATTTTATTTGTTTCATTTTTATTTAATTCTTCTTCCAAAGAGTACCAAATGCTCTAGAATTCCTCCTCATTTGATCTTTATAACAACCCTTTAAGATAGGGGCTGCAAAGAATGTATGTGACATTTCCAAGGAGGATTTAAAATCCTAGGTCTCCTTAACTCCACACTCCAGGGTTCATCAAGTTTTTAGAACCAATATGATTACTGTACTATACAAAGCACCAGGTTTTACACCAGTCTCGTTTTTATTTCCAAAGGATGCTTATAAGTATATGCCCTCCTTAGAAATACTCTTGGAAATAAATATTGTGCTTGAGGCTGGTACTTTGATTCAAAGTATGCTTACTTCTCATCTAATTACATTTAAATTAAAGAACTGTAAGAAAACAAACCCATCTTTGTCTAGTGCATGCCAGTTTCAAGACCAGGCTCTAGTCCAGAGCTTTCCAAACTGTGTGTCGCGACACAAAAGTGTGTCGCCACACACAGCGTGGTGTGTCGCCATACCACCCGGAAGCGGCGTCCGCCATGCACGCGCACGACGCCGCACTCCCCCCCGCGCTGTCGCCGTGCGTGCGCGTGCCGCCGCTGCCGCTGGTGTGTCGCCAGCGGCAGCACTTTGGAAAGCCCTGCTCTAGTCCAACACAGTATTCTTTCATAGCATTTTCCCAGCATTACTGTGCCCAGCAACCTTGGCCACCAGTTCTCTCATACTTCTGTTCCAGCACATTGTTTGATCCCTTTAACAACCAAGAACTTCCTGCATACCTCACTGTAAGCTTATTTATTTATTATTAAATTTCTATGACCGCCCATCTCCCCCTCAAGGAGGGACTCCCTTAAAATTTAAGTTCCTTTAAAGTTTAAGTTCTCTAAATGTTCCTCACCAGTGGTCTAAACTTTGGTGATTAAGGAGTCACCATCATCAGGTAGGAGAGCCAGTCTGGTGTAGTGGTTAAGGCACCGGGAGACTGTGAGTTCTAGTTCCACCTTAGGCACAAAGCCATCTGGGTGACCCTGGGCCAGTCCTTCTCTCTCAGCCTGAGGAAGGAGGCAATGGCAAACCACTTCTGAAATCCTGCCAAGAAAACTGCAGGGACTTGTCCAGGAAGTTACCAAGAATCAACACTGCATTGAAGGCACTGGTCATATAGACCCTGAGTGATGTCGGTAACGGGTATCGATTCACTCAGAGTTGCTACTCTCAGTGGCTCTCCCAATGTTGCTGAACTCTAGCTTTCAGAAGCTGCAGCCAGTCTGGTCAGCAGGAAGTTGTACTTCAGCAATATTTGGAGATAACCAGCTGCTTCTGCAAACCACTTTTTGGCTTTGATCTAATGGTTCATACAACCCATAAAGCATAATGTGGTTTGCTAAGGTGTTATGTAAACCCAAACATAATGCAAAGCATTGTGAAGTATAATTTATGGTTTAGTACAAACTGAAGTTTAATCTTTCAGTACCATCAAACACCACAGCCTAAACAGCTGTCTTTTCCTTACCCACTTTTTTATTATCACAAATACCTTTCCCTGTGTTTGCAAAACTCTGAAAGAGAACTGGATTGCATTTTCTATTCTCTGCTAAATTCCTGCAAAATTGTTAGTGATCACATCTCTTAGACAGGATAAAGTAAATAATTACTTTCTACATTTCTTTATTTTCCTGTTTTAAATGCTTTCAATCTTTTTGCTGCCTCTGTAACTAACACTCCAGCACAGTCTAAGAGTTCTTCAGATGAGTAAAGAAACATTTTAAGAGTTTTCTTACAATGATCCTTTACTTATTCTTGCCATGGAGTTCAGTTGTGAAATCTTTCACCATCCAACTTTCACAATCACACCATGGAACATATTGGCCTACGAGAGTATGACCAACACAAAATAATTTAAGAACTCCCATGGAGTGGACAGATTCTTAAACCCAGGTCTCCAATTCTAGGATTCCAGCAGTATTTATATGGCCTTGGGGTTTCCCAAGATACATTTTAAAATTAATGAACAACAACCCAGCCAGCATGATGCTGCATGTAAGACTGATTCTGCTATGAGTCCAGCTAGATGCAATTCTAACCATCTCTTTTAGATGTCTTACAATTTAGATTCTTTCAAATCCTTCAATTTGTAAACTCAACAGTTGCAAAGACCCCAATCCAGATGATGCCAATGTCTCCAAGGAGGGATTCTTTCAAAGCTTATAACTCCAGGTCCCTTTTTTACTTGAACATTCCATGCTCTCAACCCCCAAGGGTATCTTTTAAAGCACATTTTTAGTCCCTGTGACTATAAAGATACATTTGAAACCAGAGGAAAACATCTGGTAAAATTCAGGAAGCTGAGAAGAGCTCCTTGATTATTTCTAAGCCTAGTAGAAGCAGAATATATCAATATAAAACAGATTTCAATTCATGTAAATTACCAAAGTCACCTTTCTTTGGCTCAGAATTGTTACATTTTTAGTATAAGTCTCTGATCCTATTAAACAAGGAAGGTAGTGTCTCCATCTTCACTACTGCTGTGACTGATTACAACTGAATGGTCATAAGTAAATGGCCCCAGATAGCACTGTTTTTGTTTCATTACTATATTATTTAACGTTTTCTCCCTCTAACACCATGCATACCAAGCATGGACGACACACCATTTCTCTAATCAGCTCAATACTCCCCAAAAATGGGATGACAAGTCCCAGATTCCAGAATAGTAAAGGTTTCATTCATGCTGTGGAGAATTTTGGGAGTTAATATTGTAACACACCTGAAAGGCTGTTATATGAAAGCCAACAAGGTAATTTATTTAATCTTTTAAAGTGTGCTTAACCTACTGTTCACCCATCTCCTGTAATCAGATGGTAATGGGTGCTCCATATTTCATTTAGCCTGCCTCTCCTCTTCTTAGTGCTGAAAGGCAAAACTGGTATGAGTTTTTCATCATCAGAACTTGTTGCTTAATAATTGAACATTCTCAATTGTCAGTTCCCCACCCTACATCTCTCTGTGACACCCATAATTCCACAATTCAGATAGCAAAGCAGAAAGATATAAGAAAGCTTAGCTTCTTCCTTCTTCACGAACAACCCAACCCAACAACAACCTTAAGAGTCATGGGGAAGTGATTCAACCATATGGTGAGGCTCATCCGTAAATTTAAAGAGGGAGGGGCGGGGAAAAAAAGCTCCGAATGCAGGGCACTATGCTGAAATCCATGTTTGTTATTGCTGGAGTAGCTTAAGAAAGGCACTCTATAAACACTGCTGCAAAACAAACAGGAACTCCATTATCTTGAGCTAACAGTCCTCAGATTGTGGGTACCTTTAGAAGTAGTACTGCTCTGTATTGTAATGACAGAAATGGGTTTATGAGAGCAATACTGTTTGCTTAGCTTTTGATAGAGCCAACATGTTCAGTACGGGTAGGTTCTGATGCGGCTCCATATTTTGCACTGAGCTAACAATGTCGAGCTGTAGGTACTGTATCTGTATGGCATGCTCATATGCAAGTCCAGATATCACTCCCTTGGAAAATACACTTCCTATAGGATTAAGATTATTGTACCAGGTATACAAGCAAATGAACTAAGTGGGAAGGAACCCCTGGAATCAAGCCAAGCTAATGATAAGCAATTATGCCATTCTAATAGATAAATATGAGAAACAATATGAAAACATTTGCATAGTTTCTCTTGATAGTGCTACATCCAAATACACTAGACTACAAACTGCATATAGGTACAGTAAACTTTTGCAGAGAATCTCATTTGCTGAGAAACACCACATGCTGCTCAGATATTTGTTATGAAGAAATGACAGGATTAAAATTCCACTGATCTAGTAATTGCAGCATAAATGGAACAGACAAATCACTGGATTACCTTTTTTTTTATAAGAATATTATTAAGTTTCAAGCAAAGATAAAAGCTACAGAAAAACAAAAAACTACAAAGAAAAAAAAGAAAAAACTAAAGTGTAGAAACACAAAAGAAAATTTTTCAAAATTACAAAAAGAGGTGACTTCTGACTTTTAACAGCAAGGATATACAACAATTTTCCATAATCAATCCCTTACTCTATATTAAACCAAAATCACATTATTTCTATAAATAATTCCATTAGCACATTATAAAAATCACTAAATACAGTTGCTCCAAGAATACACACACACACACACACACACACACACACCTCCTAATCAACTCCCTCCCAAAGATAACATTTATTTGTTTCCTTCCTACTATTCTATACATTCCTGTCTACTATAATAAAGATCAAACTAAAAAACATATGAATTGTCTGCCATTATACTTAGTATTTTTATATTGTATGTATATTTTACGTCTTTTGTTTTATTATTTTGTTGTAAACCGCCCAGAGTCCCTCCGGTGGAGGGAGATGGGCGGTGATATAAATTTGATTAATAAATAAATAAACAAATAAATAAATACTTGTTAATATAACAATTTTAATAATCTTAATCATATTAAACCCAAAACCAGACATTTATTATTTTTTAAATTATACCTTAATAATCTTAATCCAAATTGTTAAAGATAAATGAAATCAGCCAAACCCTAAAAGCAATCCAGGTAAATATTCTTCAACCCTTATCCCACTTCAAAATAAACCAGAGCATTTACATATCCCCACAATGCGCACAGAGCTTTTTTCTTAAAAAAATCAAACAGCCCAACTGCCCCCCTCAAAAACTCCGACTTCTCTTCAGGAGACCTCCCATACATAATAACCCCTTCTTTTCCATGGCGTTCCATCAGAAGATCAATTTCACTCATGGCTTGTAACTCAATCTCTCCCTTTAATTTCTTCAACTCGACTATCCAATCTTCATCCAGCATTTCAACAGAAGTCCCGATCTCATTCTTAGAAGAGACATTTCTGTCGCTGTTAAATTCCTCAGTTTCATCCACGACATCCCCAACCAGATGACACATTTTAGACCTCATATTTTCCACAATGTCCTGAATGCCTTGCATAAAAACTTGGCAGGAATCAGAAAGAATCTGTTTAAAATCTTGGTGAAAGTCAGAGAAAGTCTGTTTAAAATCCTCCATGTCTCAAGCAGTAGATTATGGCACCCCCTAGGAGCTTAACCAGTGAAAGTCGAAGATATGAAAGAATTCCGGAATGTGTTTACACAAGAGAAAGTGAGATATGCAGACAGTTTCCCAGGGAACGTAGAAGCAGAAAACTGAAAGTTCAAAACAGCCAATTCAATGTGTAGGAAAATGCTAATATCTTCAAATTTAGTACAGAAATAATAACAGGGAGACAATTATTTACTCTCAATCCTCCTTAATATTTGGATGGAAAACAAAATCCAAAACTTAAAAAGAATTTTTTAAAACATTGATCCCAAAAATAACGATAAGCACCAAGAGAACCCACTTCTCCTTGCTGTAGAAAGCCTCTCTTAGGGTATGTGTACTTAAAAGAAATATAAATTGGGTGATTTAGAAATGGGGTGGCCGGTCTTAGTGTCCCTTTAAGGCTACAGTGCGGCTTAGAAATTATGACGTCCCAGCCTCCCGGCTAGCTCTTACCAGTCGAGCGCAAATGCTATTTGCAATCTTCTGGCTGCAAGCAGCGGTCTGGAGGACCGATGGGGTGATTCCAGGTGTTTTTCTTTTTCCGGAAAAACACTCCTGGGCTTCAGGAAAAACCTGCCTAAGCCCGAAAAAACCACCGCGTTGTCAGTTCTGTCTGCTGAGCCTGCGGTCACAGCTGTTCAGTCTGCCATGTCCCCACCGGAAGTCCACAAAGCACTGGATTACCTTTGAGACCCAGATTGAAGTGCCCATCAGCTACAAAGCCATAGGTGACCATAGCAGCCTACTTTCTTGAGTTCCTTAGAAGAAATATTGCATGACTACAATAGATTTTTCTCAAACTTCAAAATATTGTCCAAAGACTGTAAATCTCATCATGTACATCATTAAAACATGCAAGCCCACTAGAACACTGCACTAGTGTGCTTGTTAAAAGAAGAATGCAAAGTAACACAGAGCAGTGTTTCTCAACCTCAGCAACTTTAAGATGTGTGGACTTCAGTTCCCAGAATTCCTCAGCCAGCAGTCCACGCATCTGAAAGTTGCTGAAGCAGAGAAACACTGAGTTAGAGCAATGGTATTTTTTCCTGACAAAGAAAGGTGTATCAGGCTTTACTGGTGCTGCCTCTTATAGCAAGCCAACTTTTGCATTCACAAAGGTACATCTCAGTTATTGGGTCAATTCCAACCCTGAAGAATGCTGGGGAGGGAAGAGATGTTTGCTTTTGACCTAAAATAATTCAAGACAAGAAACTTTTTGTTCTGTTGCTTATTTGCTAGTTTGGGGAAACCAGCTGAGAAAAGTCCATGCAAAGTCTCAAAGTTAGATCTGCCCCATTCCTGCTTGCATGCCTTGATTGGTGAGTATTTTCTTCACTGGCCGGTGACATGTTAATGGAAGAACAGCAGCAGAGCCAGAGGATAAAACCACTCACCCTGCCAATGACAACTGTCACACAAGACAACACCAATCCACAATGACTTGAAACTATGCAACAGAGACAGATCAGCAAATGGTTTGTTGGAATTGTTTTATGCCAACTGAAGGATAGAGCTTGGGTGGTTTCTGACTATACCAATTTGGTAGTAGGGAAAGGTCCTAAGTGAACTGTTTCCCTCCAGCCTGGTTGTGGATTATGTTACTTATTCCAGCATCTATAGATAGCTGTGCTTGCCTTTTGCTTTGCCTTCTCCAGGACTTCCCCTCTCCCAGTTTTGATTCATTCAAACAAGCAAGAACCAAAAACTTAGCTTCATTTCCTTCTTGATCAACTACACAGACTTTGGTCTAGAATCTGTCCTCTCAGATTAGACCCCTAGGCTCCCAAAAATCATGCACATGATTTTGTTTCTGGTATTCCAGTGCTCGCTTGTAGTGAGTCTGGTTGATGTCTATGCAGTGACCCATGCTATAAAGATCTGGAAGCAATTTATGTAGAAAATTGCAACTTTGCCTTTGTTTTCTTTTCTCTTGCAGAGAATTAAAAAAATTACTGAGTATGAAACCTGACACAAAATGGTTTCAACTGCAAATACTCATAGTTATATATGCTCTACCTGAAGTTGCACCACCTTCCAGAATTCAGAAAAGGCACAGTTTGCTCAGGTGCCTTTAAAGAAGGAAGAATTGCAAAAGGGGGTGGGGGTGGGGAGGTAGAATCTAGGTAAAAACTCATACACAGCCACATTCATATAAACTGCTAATTTAATCAGCATGTAATCTGGCACACATTTTTTCTCTCTGATGGAAATCCTCTTTTCTTTCTTTCTTTTCCACCACTTCTGTCTCTACTTTCAATTATTCGTTACCAGGTGAATGATCCAGTCTCTTTTGCTTCTCCCTGCTGCCTTGATTCCCCCAGCTAGAACAATCTATCAAAAAGTAGGGCTACACACGGCAGAGACTACATCCTTCATCCCTTTGAGATGCTTCTGTCAGTAAGAGCACCAACATGTACTGCTTTCTTTGAATGCCACTGTTAATTGCACATAAGGGACAGGACGCATTAGGGACTCTGAAGTGCTCCAGGAAACGTTCAACTATTTACAGAGGAGAGCCATCACTGTCTGAGGAGCATATGTGACTAATTCAAATGTTCTGAGTTGATTAATACCAACACAAAGAAAACAGAGGACAAGATATCCAGATGGCAAACATCCTGAAATCTTCAGTTCCACAGACAAAACCATAATTCAACCTGGCAATTTGCCATTCAATAAAAACCCAGTCATTGGGCAAAAATAAAAAAGAACTACTTAATGGATAAGTATTTGCTATATCTAAATATGTTTTCTTGTTGTTATTAATCATCTCAGAACATTAATCCCAGGGGATTACTACTACAGCAAGGGAGATGCTGCTAGGATATCCAGCCTTTTTCTCTCACTAAAGCTACTGAACCTGATGGTTGGACTTGATTATAGCAGTGATAGGTGCACCCATGGAAGACCTGAAAGGCCAAGTTGGGGATAGATTCTTCTCAAGAAGTATTGGTCTTTGAGGTTGCTAAGATTTGACACTGACTTGATGGCACATAATCAACAATCAACCACATCAGTGACAGAAACAGGCAGGACCTCCTGGTAGGTCATCCTTGCTGTTAAAGTTAAACTGGGAGGGGTGAAGCTAAGAGCAATCCACAATAGAGATGAGGACAGGTGGGACTCTGCATTGATTACTGAAATCAACCTACTTACGAGAAGGAATTCCAAAATCAAACTGGAAAGAAGACAGTGGAAAACTGCTTCTGTGTTCCTGCTAATAAAACAACACCAGTGCTATTCATGTGTTTTCTTGGTAGAATACAATAGTGGTTTACCATTGCCTTTTTCTATGCAATATGAAATGATGCCTTTACCATTGTCACTACAGTTATCATCCACCTCCAGAATCTTCCTATATTGCTACTATCCAATATACCGGTAGTCCTCGCTTAACTACAATTGGGACCGGAATTTTGGTCGCTAAGTGATGCAGTTGTTAAGCAAGGCATCACGTGGCTGGACCTGATTTTACGACCATTTTTACCATGGTCGTTAAGCGAATCAATGGTTCCCTATTGATTTGGCTTGTCAGAAGCTGGCTGGGAAGGTCACAAATCAGGATCATGTGACCGCAGGACGCCGCAAGCAGTCATAAATGTGAGCTGGTTGCCAAGCGCCCAAATCGCAATCATGTAACTGCAGGGGTGGTGCAACGGTCGTAACTTTGAGGAAGAGTCATAAGTAACTTTTTTATCCCCATCGTATCTCTGAACCATCGTTAAATGAATGGTCATTAAGCAAAGACCACCTGTAAGTGCCTGCTTGCTTTAGCTGGGCAACCGGGATTATCTTCATGCCTTGGGTGACCCTACTGGGAATATATACTCCTGGTATACACACCTAGCATTCTTTGCTTATACTCCCAGGCATACTCTCCCACCATGATGAGGCAGCATAGGGGACTTGGGGGGGGGTTAACTGGAGGAAGAAAGATTAATAACCTGCACTATGCTAATGATACTACTCTGACAGCCAAAAATGCAAATGATGTGCAAACTCTAGTCATGAAGGTCAAAGAGCACAGTTAAAAAGTGGGACTATGATTAAATATAAAGACCAAACTAATGAAAAGCGGTACAACAGCCAACCTTAGAATTGACAATGAAGATATTGAAGTGGTGGATAGCTTCTGCCTTTTAGGATTGACTATCGACAGTAAATGAACCAGCAGTCAAGAAATACGCTGCAGACTAGCACTTGGTAGAGTAGCTATAAAGGTCTTGAAAGATATTCAGATGCTGGGATGTGTCTATCCCTACAAAGGTCAGGATTGTGTAGGCAATAGTTTTCCCTGGGATACTCTATGGAAGTGAAACTTGGTCATTGAGGAAGCAGGATAGAAAGGGTATTTATATTTTTGAATGTTAGTGTTAGAGAAGACTTCTGAGAATCTCATGGATAGCCAAGAAAACAAATTGATCATAGAACAAATCAATTTAGAGTTCTCACCTTGAGGCACAAATGACCAGTTTCAAATTATCATATTCTGGACATACTATGGAAAGATTGTGAAAAAACTGTAATGCTGGGAAAGGTGGAAGGAAAGAGAAGAAGAGGATGACTAATAGCAAGATGGTTGGACTTGATTATAGCAGTGATAGGTGCACCCATGGAAGACCTGAAAGGCCAAGTTGGGGATAGATTCTTCTCAAGAAGTATTGGTCTTTGAGGTTGCTAAGATTTGACACTGACTTGATGGCACATAATCAACAATCAACCACATCAGTGACAGAAACAGGCAGGACCTCCTGGTAGGTCATCCTTGCTGTTAAAGTTAAACTGGGGGGGGTGAAGCTAAGAGCAATCCACAATAGAGATGAGGACAGGTGGGACTCTGCATTGATTACTGAAATCAACCTACTTACAAGAAGGAATTCCAAAATCAAACTGGAAAGAAGACAGTGGAAAACCGCTTCTGTGTTCCTGCCAATAAAACTTTCTGGATATGGCTGGGTTGGGGTGTCAGATGATGAGACCCTAGGAAAGAAGAACTCCTCTATTTACTAGGAAAAAACTCTGAACTTCCAAAAACAGATCTAGAAATGATGACATGCCCAGCTACAAGAATGTCTGGTCACTGATAGTGCTAGTAATGGAAGAGTTTCTCACTTTACAAGGAAACATAAAATCAAATCAAGGAATTTAAGAAGCATGAACAAAAAACTTACATTGTCAAAGGGGAAATAAAGCACAGATAAGTAAACATAAGTGTACCAGAATGGGCCACTCTAACTCACATGATTAAATGATTCAGGTCATGAAACCATATGAAATAATGGAGTGGCAATGATAGTCAAAAAGGATGCTTGGTCATAACCCAATGAACAACAGGCTTTATGACACACCTGATAGAAGAAAACATTGAGGAATTATGTGGCTAATTGCAAGAGATGCTAGATGCACTATCAAGAAAAGGCATGATATTACTAACTGGTGATTGCAAGGCAAGTGGGTAAAATGGAAGAACCTGAAATAACTGAAATATTTGGACTGGGTAAAACCAACAATGCACAAATACATTAATAGAAGACAATTCTTTACTTATTGTCCACACCTGCTCCAAGCAGTGTCAATAACTCTATTCATGGGTGTCACTGGATATACAACATCAGAATCAAATAGATTATATAATAGAAAACAAAAGATAGAGAAATACAATCCAGTCATCCAGGATACTACTAGGGGCAGATTGTGAAACAGACCATGAAGTACAGATATCAAATATATGGGCTAAAGTAGAAAGCTAAAAAGAGTTGGTATGCCAATAAAACGAAATCTAGAGGACATACAATCAAAATATAATATTCAGCACACTTAATTTATATGAAACTGGAGCTGAGGAGCAATGAGAAGAGTTAAGGACACTGTGAAAACTAAAGTGGAAAAACAATATTCTCAAAATGAAAAGATTCATGTTGCTTTCAGAACAAGTTATCCTGATTGTCTTGGGCAAGAAAAAGTGTGTGTATGTGTATGTGTATATGTATGTATGTATGTGTATGTGTATGCATATATACACAGTATGTATGTATGTATACAGTATGTATGTATGTATGTATGTATGTATGTGTGTGTGTGTATATATATATATATATATATATATATATATATATATATATCAACTGAATGTGTATTTCTGGTATCAAGCTATAAAAGACAAAGCAACTTATCTCAGTAAAAATGTCAGCTAATAGACTGTAGCTTGAATCATGTCAACTGGATTTCTATTTTCTTAATGGAAACGTTTCGCTCCTTATCCAAGGGGCTTCTTCAAATGACATTTCAAATTCAAATGACAGATACTTTTAAGATAAGAAGATAAGGGAAATCACAACAATACTTGAGGATAAACGTGGAAGAATCCAATATGGACAAATGTGATTGAAGGAAAATGAAAAAAAAAACCCGTACTCAAGCTGTTTATGGACAGGATTATGGAATGACAGAAAGAGAATATGTTCAGAAACCTATTCCACAAAAGAGTGAAGTACCATGGGCGGCCAAGTAAGAAAGCATGATTGCAGATCAAGTAACCACTAAATTGTTTAAAGCTACAGGATAAGATGCTGCTAAATGGCTCCTCCGTGTATTTCAACAGAGACACTATATGGCCTAGAGATAGGAAAAGGTTAGAGTTTATACGTATGGCAGAGAATGTGCAAATTACTGAACTACTGCACTAATTTCTCATGCAAAGAAGTGTCTTACAAAGAATAGAGGGGCAGAGAAATGCCAAATGACTAGGCAGGTTTCAGAAAAAGCAGAGTGACCCAAGAACAGATAGCTAGTGTAAGAAGGTGTATTCTACTTTATAGAATAAAGTAATATAAAAAGATGGTTTATCTTTGCTTTATTAACTACAGCAAAGCTTGTAGTTCTTGTCAGAATAGCCTAATAGGTGTCAGAACATACAATTATTTTTGTGGAGGTACCTTCACAATGTACAGAAAGTACTATAAGAACTGAATTTGAAAGGGTTCAGAATAGGAAAGTGAGACAAGAATCTCTTCCATATCTGGTACAACAAATTTATTAGCAAAACAGGAGGCTGAAACATTAACAATTTAAGATATCTTGATAACCCTACTTTGTTTGCCAAAAGAAAAGGACATCGTAAAAGAGCTCATGATGAAAGTAAAAGTGGGAAAAGCAATACCTGTGTTTGTGTTAAATATTAAGAAGAAAACAGTAATGCTTAGTGGATTTATAGTGGACGACAAGAAGCGTAGTAGATAAAGATGGACAACCTGCCAGGGGAGGGATATTCTGGAAAGGAAGGCAATGATAGATTTAGGCAAGATCATGAAGGATATCCCCAAAGATCAAAAAAGCTAAAGTGATTATTTTCTAGCGGAAACATAAGCTATGAAAGCCGGGCATTAAGTAAAAGTCAGAGAAAGAAGTTAATGCCTAGAGATGGTTCACAGAAGAACAACAGACAGCAAGAAGAACCAAGCAATCAATCCTGGGTCAAGCAAAGGCTGACCGCTCAGGCAGTGACTAGTGGGCAGAAATTCATACCATTTGGACATGAGACGCAAACAGACGATGAACACAAAACAACAACTATGCTTAGAAAAAGGAAAGGGGGGGGGGGGAGGATAGCAGATACGATGGATGGACGCTGAAAAAAGCCTACAGGACGGCATTTGGAAGAGCTATGACTAGTACTGGAGACAAGCTGAGGAGGTGAGCATTTGTCTGTATGCTCACCAAGAGGCAACCCCAACTTGATGTGTCACCTACCTCCTGCAGCTTAATTAAACTGTGAATCAGAGTAAAAGCACATAGGTGTGGGCAAGCAAAGCTGTCCTTTGTTGAAATAATTTTGTTTTTTTGCAATCCACAGCATAGGCTTTAGCTAGCAGTACCCTGAAAAACTGATGATAATTATACCACATCCTAACCCAGTGTTTTTCAACCTTGGCAAGTTTAAGATGTGTGGACTTCAATTCCCAGAATTCCCCAGCCAGCCATGGCTGGCTTGGGAATTCTGGGAGTTGAAGTCCACACGTCTTAAACTTGCCAAGGTTGAAAAACACTGTCCTAACCAGATGAGCTATGTACAGAGTAACACATCCATGGTTGTTTATTCAGAAATGAGTGCCACTTGTTGATTTCATCCCCAGTATATTAATAGGCTTCCTACCAAGTAAGTTGCAAAGGATGGTCTAAAACTTACTTGCCATGCAAGGATTATCATCTTACATATTTCCTTCCCGGTAAATTAGGAACCTTGCTCCTTACTTCTCTTTCACAGCACCTGTCCTCTGGAATAGCCTCCCCCCAGATATCTGTATGCCCCCCACCCCACCCCCCGTGTTTAAAGACCTTGTTCTCCAGGGCTTGAGCTGGAATGGGTGGCACGCCTCTTACAGTATAAGATTGTGTAGGTTGGCTTGCATTTTTTTCCTTTGGGACATGCATTGTCCTTATCTCTGCTTATATTGTTCTTTGCTGTTTTTAATGCTGTATGTCACCCAGTGGTTTTAGAGAGTCAGGTGACCTTATAAATGTGGCAAATAAATGAAATAAGTTCACAGAGAGGACCACAGTCTTGATATACCCAGTTCAAGGGCTGCATACAGCCTCCAAGAAACCCATTAGGTTTGGGAATCTGAGCTGAATACAGGTAGATTTAGTCTAATAGTATTTTCACAGTTGAAGCCCCGCTAGTTTTAAATGAACTTGAAGGTGGCTTGGACGAGGCGCCAAGCGAGCCAGGCAAGAGGCAGGGGCTTCACTGACAGCAGGCGAACAGCAGCCGGCGCATCTCGACCCCGCTCCGTCCTTAGAAAGAAGGAGCGCGCGGCCGTCCGCTGCGAAGCAAGCCTGGAGTGAGGCGGACTCCTTCCCCACCACCTCCCACAATTCCTCTCGGAGCGAAGGTCCTTCTTACCTTAATGTTACCGAAGACCTTGCCCGGGCAGGTGTTTAACCTCGGAGGCTTATCGTCGGTTGCCGCGGCTTTGCTGTTTTCGGACTGAAGCCCCATTGTCTGCTCACACCGCCGAGGCGCCCGCACGACTTAGTTCCGAGTCCGCGCTTAGTTGCCGGCCGAAGAAATCACAGCAGCAATCGATACCGCGTTTGCTTTTATTCACCCTGTCCACGAACCTCTATGGAAAGAGCGGGAGCTGCACTTTTTATAAGCCTGCCCTACGCTCCGATGTGATGAGGAAACGTGGCTTTCCCCTCCCTCTTTCCTCGGCTACGTAAAAGCGGTCGGGTGCCCGGCAGTTACTCTGGAGAAGCAGGCGTGGGTTCCAGTCCCGCTCTCTCTGGGAACTGGACTTTTCCTAGCCCCTCCCGAAGCCCCGCTTTGCTTTGCTTGCAGAGCGGGGGCAGAAGTCGAGCCAGGAGGAAGTCGGACGGATCCTATTCGGAACGTCAGCAAATTCTTCCCCTCCAAGTCCCAACTTCAGATCTGCCAAGGGGAGATGCTGCGGGGATCCCGCGGGAGTGGGGTTCCCTCTAGTCTGCGGGAAGCGCGCTCACTCTGCACACACACCTTTCCCTACGACTTCCAGCCGTTTCGCCAACAGACGCATCTCAACATGCGCCCCGTTTCGCTCAGCGGGGTTTCCTTGTGAACAGACCTATATATGAGGCAGCGCGCGGCCTGGGGGCTGGAAGCGCGCGCTACGCGTTACTGTCCAAGTAGCCCGCGCACATTCCGCGCTTCCTTGCCTCCGCCGGTACGCTTTCGGTCTGCGACCTATGACCCGTTGGGCTCTCGAGGTCTTGTTTATGCAAACGGCCCGGCAGGGGCAGTCTCGCTTCTTGGGGATTTACGCAAGGCTTCGTCTTTCACCAAAACGCCTCCAACGATAAAGATCCACGAAAAGAGAAGTGTCTAAATCAGGCGACCCGCGTGGCTTTCGGAGGTTCCCAGTCCCTACAGAGGAAGGCAACCTGCGTTCTTACAAATCGTCGGAACGGCTTGCAGTGTTTTCCTTTGGCACAGATTTCATGGCTTTTGCAACGAAAGAGTATTATCATTTAGACTTAGAAACTTTTAAAAGCTGTTTAATGTTTGATGGATACATGATGTGTGTAAATAGTTTGAAATCCCTTTTTTGCCATTGCTTTCCTTTGTTTAGTTTGTAATTGCTTTTTCTTGTCTTCTTTAATATGTTTGTTTTTTTATTTGTTTTTTTACCCGTTTTTGTGGGATTTTTTTGTAAAACTTGTATATATTTTTTAATCTGACATATTTTAAGAATAGAACAACTAACAAAGATAGAAATCCTTTTGTGCCTTACTGAAATGATGGGAGGCCATTGTGTAACTGAGATACTTCGGACCTAGCTTGCTGAACTTGTGAACTGCTGGGCAGATTAATTTATTTGACTCTAGCTCAGTGTTTCTCATGCTGGCTGGGGAATTCTGGGAGTTGAAGTCCACACCGTAAAGTTGCTGAGGTTGAGAAACACTGCAGCTGCGTAGTAGCCTATAGGAATAAAGCAGATCAATTAAATATTATCTACCCCTCCCTCCGCATGGCTGGGATCTAGGCCTTATCATCTCAGCTGAATGAGATAATAGGAGGGACTGGTTCATTTCAGGCACAAAGAAAAAAAGAAACAAAAGCAAAAGCCTGCAAATCAGCAACCAAAACCAACTTCTTTTTATACATTTTCTACTTCCAGGAAGTTGGAGTATGTTAAACAAAACTAATTCTAAGCTCAGTACACCCACATGTACCGCCTAGCATTTTGTCATAACTTCCGTTGTCGTGCTGCTTCCTATCCACTGTAGTCACAGCCACTTTCCATAGTCTCAGTAAGCACATTCTGTTCTCCAGGTCATCCTTTACCAAGAAGAAGCCTAGATGAGACTGAAAATATTTTACAATTGTTGGCAACCTTAAATACTTCAGTGAATAGAATTACAGGCTATCAAATGTGCACTGCCAAATTGGCTGGGGCAGGTAATGCCAGGTGTACTTTGTTGTTTGTTTGGTCTAAGGCAGCCTTTCTCAACTTTATAGGCCAGAAGGCTCAAATATAGGCCAGAAGTTACAAAATTATTATATTCGTTTCATGGGTAGGCCTGTATATATGCATTAACAGTGTTCTTAAACTGAAAATAGAATGAAACTTACCTCTTTAATGTGAAGTTGCCCGAATTTGAAATATTTTTTAAAATAAATTGTGACCTCTCAGGGAACCCCTAGTGACCTCCCGCGGAACCCTAGGCTTCCACGGAACCCTGGCTGAGAAACCCTATTCTAAGGGGCTCTGTAGGGAATGTCGCAATGACGCAACGAACCCAGATGCGGCAGACGAACCCCAGCGTGATAGATAAGCAAAGCAATGAGCCCCAGGTACAGTGGAGCCCCAGGCGTGGCAAGTCTGGAGAAGGGGCGAGCTGGGGGGGCGTAACAGTGTGGCGACGAGCCCCAACATGGACTGGCGGGGCGACGAGCCCCAGTTGCAGTGAGCCTAGATGTAGCAAGCCGTTGCAACGGGCCGGCAGGACGATGGGCCTTGGCTATAGCGACTCAGGGCAGTGGCCCAGCGGAATAATAAACCCCAATACGAGAGATCATTACGGGAGACCAGAGGGCGACGAGGTCCAGGTGCAGCATACCAGCACGGAGGACCAGTGGGGTGACGAGCCCACATCAAAGCAGATTGATATAGGGGGACCAGCGGGACAAGCCCCCGTCGCGGCGAGTAGGCGAGAAAGACCAGCTGGTCGTGAGCCCGGACGCAACAGACCAACGAGCACAGACGTGGGACCCGCAATTAAGACTTGGCTGTCCACTCTCAACCCCTCTAAATTGCTGTTTACAGCAGAGTTTTTAGGGTCCCTCCAAAGTGAATGAGTGGCTCCTCCCAAGTGTGAGAGAGGAGGGAGAGAGCCTGGGTTTGTATGGTATCTGATAGTGCACTCGCCCTCTGAGTGAGTGACAGGGGCGAGAGGTAGTGAATGGCATGCCCCCCTACTGGCCAGTGAGAGAGGCTGAGGGGGGGCATGGTAAGCATGTAGGTGATGGTGGAACCTACCAGCGCCGAGAGCGAGAGCTGGTGCACTGGTGGTCCACCATCTCTGTGTGGTTGTGTGGTTGTACAGTATGTAGAGTGTGGTAAGAGGAGGGAGGGATCCCTATTGCAAACCAGGGATTCTAAAGCTCCAGGATTGGGGGCGAATGGGCTGGGAAACCCTGGGGGATATAGGGCGGGGCATTTTATCGAGGTGGTGACAGGCAGGGGATGCTATGCCGGAAGCCGGAGGGTGAGTCATCGCCGAGGAAGACGCCCCAGATGTTTATTATCTGTGGCGTGTTCCGGCCCTCCAGACTTAAACCTAGGCCCTGGACAGCGGACTCATGGGGGTCTTGGCCTCCGGCTGCTGCTGATTAACGCCAGGTCAGTTAACAACAAGGCTCCCCTCATAAGTGACTTGATCACAGAAGAGGGGGCCAATCTGGCATGTATTACCAAAACCTGGCTGGGCCCAGAGGGAGGAGTGGCTTTGTCAGAGATGTGCCCGGCTGGGTTTCGGGTGTGGCACCAGCCGAGATGTCAGGGCAGGGGAGGAGGGGTGGCAGTTGTCATCCGAGAGTCTCTTGTGGCATTCAGGGGCACTGCTCCACAAGTAGCCGGTTGTGAGACTCTGTTGTTCAAATTGGGTGCCCGAGAGCAGTTGGGAGTGTTGCTGCTGTACCAGCCTCCCTGCTGCGTAGCAACCTCCCTGCCTGAGCTGCAGGAGGCTGTCTCGGGGCTGGCGGTGGAATTCCCCAGACTTAGGGTCCTGGGGGATTTCAACCTGCCATCCCTGGGACGGTCTTCAGAGGTGGCTCGGGAGTTCATGGCCACCATGGCGGCCATGGGCCTGACTCAGATTATTTGGGACCTGACTAGAGACAGTGGTCTCACACCGGATTTAGTTTTCTTGTCGGAGCAGTGGCAATGTGCTCTGAGGGGAGAGTTACATCTTTCCCCGTTGTCATGGTCAGATCATGCTCTGGTGGCCTTGAGATTGTCTTATGCCGCCCCACTCCGCAGGGAGGCAGGACCTATTCGATCGGTCCGCCCCCGGCGACTGATGGACCCAATTCGGTTTCAGAGGGAGCTGGGGGTTGTCCCCAGAGATCTGCTGCACGGTCCAGCGGAGGTCCTAGCTGCCACCTGGAATAGGGAGGCGGCTGGGGCCTTGGACAGGATTGCGCCTGTGCGGCCTCTCTTGTCCTATCGAACCCGACATTCCCCGTGGTTCACGGAGGAGTTAAGGGTTCTGAAGAGGATTAAGAGACGCCTAGAGCGCCGCTGGAGGAAGACAAAGACTGAACCCGACCGAACACAAGCTAGAGCCACGGTTAAGGCCTACCTTGTGGCGGTAAGAGCGGCGAAATGTCAATATTTCTCCGCTCTTATTGCATCCGCGGAATGCCACCCAGCGGCCCTGTTCAGGATCACCCGATCCCTTTTGGGGAAAGGTGATTCAGAAAATCATCTGCAGGGATGTGCTGAGGAATTTTCTAGGCATCTGCAGGATAAAATCACTCGGATTTGCTCTAAGTTAGACTCTAAGCATGGAACATGGTCTGGGGAGATGCCTGAGGAGTGTACTTACCCTGTTATCTGGGAACAGTTTGATCCTGTTGAACCCGAGGAAGTGGATAGGATCCTCCGGACTGTAAATGCCACCACGTGCGAATTAGATCCATGTCCCTCCTGGCTGGTGCAATCGGCTCGGGAGGGGACGTGTGGCTGGGTCCAGTCGATGGTAAATGCATCCTTGCAGGAGGGGGTGTTCCCGACGGCCTTCAAGGAGGCGTTGGTGCGCCCCCTCCTCAAGAAACCATCGCTGGACCCTGTTGTACTGGACAATTTTCGTCCAGTCTCCCACCTTCCCTTTATGGGGAAGGTGGTTGAGAAAGTGGTGGCGTTGCAGCTCTAGAGGATTCTTGATGAAACGGATTATCTGGACCCCTTTCAGTCAGGTTTCAGGCCGGGATATGGAACGGAAACAGCATTGGTCGCGCTTATGGATGATCTTTGGCGGGAGCGGGATGGAGGTAGTGCATCCATCCTGGCTCTCCTTGACCTCTCAGCGGCTTTCGATACCATCGACCATGGTATCCTTTTGGAGTGGCTCAGGGAGTTGGGGGTGGGCGGCGTAGTCTTGCGCTGGTTCGCCTCCTTCCTCCAGGGCCGGTCCCAATTGGTGTTGATAGGGGAGGAGAGATCGGGCCCACAGCCCCTCCTTTGTGGAGTGCCACAGGGCTCAGTGCTCTCTCCTCTCCTATTTAACATCTACATGAAACCACTGGGCGAGAACATCCGTCTCCATGGGATGAGATATCAATATGCTGATGATACACAGTTATACATCTCCATCCCGGGGGAAGTAAGTGACACTGTGACTACCCTGTCCAAGTGCCTGGGGGCTGTGGGGGTCTGGATGGGGGACAACAGGCTTCAGCTGAACCCTGGTAAGACGGAGTGGCTGTGGATTAATGGCCCCTCGGTTTCTGGGAATTTATCATCTTTAGTCCTGGATGGGGTTGCACTACCCCAGACAGACCCGGTGCGTAATCTGGGGTTCCTCCTGGACTCACGACTCCTGCTCGAGGAGCAGGTGGCAGTCGTGGCCAGAAGGGCCTTTGCACAACTTCGTGTTGTGCGCCAATTACGCCCTTTCCTAGAGCGAGAGGCCCTTTGAACAGTCACTCATACCCTGGTCATTGTAATGCACTCTACATGGGGCTACCCTTGAGCGTCCGGAAGCTTCAGCTGGTTCAAAATGCGGCCGCGCGGGCCATTTTAGGTGCCTCAAGATCGGCACACATAACACCTTTGCTCCGTGAGCTGCATTGGGTCCCAGTTTGCTTCCGGATTCAATTCAAGGTGTTGGTTATTACCTTTAAAGCCCTACATGGCATGGGTCTAGGTTACCTGAAGGACCGGCTCATCCCCGTTCAATCAACCCATCCCACCCGGTCCTGCAGGGAGGGCATGCTACGAACCCCGTCTGCAAGAGAGTTCCACCTGACAGGGTCTAGGAGGCGTGCCTTCTCTGCAGTAGCCCCCGCTCTTTGGAATATTCTTCCCCCTGAAATAAGATCGGCCCCCTCTCTCCTGGACATCAGGAAAAACTTGAAGACCTGGCTATGTCATCAGGCTTGGGGAGGGGAGGGGAATAGCCAGTCTTGGGGTTGGCTGGCCCCTTAGATTGGTCCTGACCAGCCTTATCGACCAGTGGAATAAGTTCTACCACTGTTGGATCAGATTGTTTAGTATCTATGTGTATATGTGTGTGTGTGTATATATATATATATATATATATATGTGTTTGTGTGTGTATGTGTATGTGTATATATATGTGTGTGTGTGTGTATGTGTGGATATATGTATATATATATGTATTTTTATATTGTTTATTATTCATATTTATTGTTTTAGTTGATTTTAAATTTGTTGTGAACCGCCCAGGGTCCCTCCTTGTGGGGGAGATGGGCGGGATATAAATGTAATAATAAATAAAATAAATAAATAAAATGTCAAGATGGCATCTGCAAATGTTAAAAAGGGATGGGGCTTTGATGGAGTGGCAGCAGCTGCCATCTTCATTTTTTTTGACACTCTGGGGATGCCCCTGCTTGGTGTCTAGCATTTAACTTTTTAACTTCTGTCAGTTTACAGAAAACATCACAATCATTTTAAAACTTAAGTTTCACTGGTGAACATCATCTCTAAAATGTACACTGTAGACATGATGTCCATCAGTGAAACTTAAGTTTCTAATCTGCCTTCTAAACAAAGGCTAGAAGTATTTTACCCATTTTAGAAATGATGTTCTAAATGTTCTAAATTCTAAATGTTGTTTAGAAATGAGGCACATGGCACTAAGCTGTGGTATGCTTCACCATGGTTTATTAAATAAACTATAATTTACTGTGTTCATATAACATATTCAGCCAGTATCCATGGTTTATTTATTTTATTTTATTTATTAAATGTTACACTGCCCACCTCCCAGCGGCTCTGGGTGGTTCACTGATAAAAACACGTAGAACAATAAATTGATATAATAATAAAAACAAGCAGAATGTGGAAAAAGATGACACAAAGCATACAACAACCAAAGCAACCCACATTACCCAGAAAGAGGCTTCAATCATCCTTGCCAAAGGCCTGGGCTAAGAGCCACAATCGCTCAGCTCACATTGTAAGCCTATGAGGGCTTACTGTCCAGTATGAACAAGTCATAAGTCTTGCAAATTGTCAAGGATAAAAAGAAAGAACTGCTGTTTGAATCTGATTGTTTTCTTGTTTCTTTTTCCTCTGCCATCAGGTATCTTAAATGGGAAGCTATTCTTGCAAACCATACCAAATATTTTTCAAAAACTAGGTCTAAGTATCTGGGCTGTAATAATCTGGATGACCACTAGATGGCAGTAAAGAGGTGTGGAAAGCTCTAATCCCCTGCTCCATGCTGGAATCGAAATTAAAGCATCCTTAACAAAAGGCTGCCCAGCCTCTTAATGCTCAGTCATTAATAAAGAGCCAGTTTGGTCTAGTGGTTAAGGCAACGGGCTAGAAACCAGGAGTCTGTGAGTTCTAGTCCCGCCTTAGGCATGAAAGCCAGCTGGGTGACCTTGGGCCAGTCACTCTCTCAGCCCAACTCACCTCACAGGGTGGTTGTTGTGGGGAAAATAGGAGGAGGAAGGAGTATTAGGTATGTTCGCCACCTTGAGTTATTTATAAAAATAATGAAGTTGGGATAAAAAGGTAAAGGTTCCCCCCACACATTTGTGCAGTCGTGTCCGACTCTAGGGGACGGTGCTCATCTCTGTTTGTTAGCCGAAGAGCCAGCGTTGTCCGAAGACGCTTCCACGGTCATGTGGCCGGCATGACGTGCGCGGAACGCTGTTACCTACCCACCGAAGTGGTACCTATCCATCTACTTGCATTTGCATGCTTTCAAATTGCTAGGTTGGCAAGAGCTGGGGCGAGTGTGGGAGCTCACTCTGTCACGCGGGGCTAAGGATTCGAACCTCCGAACTTGCGATCTTCCAATCGACAAGCCTGGCATCTTACCCGCTGAGCCACCACGCCCCTTACAAAGGTGGGATAGAAAATAAATAAATAAATAAAATCCCTTATTTCATGTCCTGCACTCTTGGCCATCTGCATGTCATCTTTTCAGAAATTTGAAGGATAGCATATCCTGCCTCAGTTGTTTTTCTCTTGATGAATTCTAAAATTTCATTGGCTTTTTTTGCAGCCCTAGCACATTGCTGAGTCATATTCATAATTAACTGCTAGTGTAAGAGCTTTCTCACAAGTGTCATTGTTCAGCCAGGGATCCACGATCCTATGCCTGTGCATTTGATTCTTGTTTCCTAACTGAAGATTTTTGTACTTTTGTGTCTATACATTTAATTCAATTAATTTCATGCCATTTCTCTATGCTTTCAAGGTTGTTTGAATGTTATTTCTGACTTTGAATATATTAGCTGTTCCATCCAGTTTTCTGTCAGGTTATGTAAATGCAGTCAGTCTTAAGCTGCTAGGACTGAATATCAATACCACCACCAAAGAACAGGGTGCAGTCACCATATCTCAACAATTCTCTGTCCCAATTTCTTTGATCTCATTTGCAAATCCACCTAACCCAGCCTTTCCCAACATTTTGACCCTTGAGGAACCCATGAAATATTTTTCAGGCCTCGGGGAACCCCTGCACATTCAGGCTCAAACATAGGCCAGAACTTACAAAATTATTATATTCGTTTCATGTGTATGCCTGTATACTGTATATGCATTAACAGTGTTCTTAGACTAAAAATAAAGAATGAAACTTACCTCTTTAATGTGAAGTTGCCTGAATTTGAAATAATTTTTTAAATAAATTGTGATCTCCCAGGGAACCCCTAGTGACCTCTTGTGGAACCCTAGGGTTCCATGGAACCCTGGTTGAAAAACCCTGATCTAACCTGCAATGAATCGAGTTAACCTTTCAGTTTTGCTAGCCAGAGCATGCAAGGCAATAATTTTAGTTGTTGGGAAGTCCCGTAGTGTCCCATAGAAACCATTATGATTTCATGTGCTTCATCCTATCATTATATAATTTGCATCAGTTAAAGTAAAAGGTAAAGGTTCCCCTGCACAGTTGTGCAGTCGTGTCCAACTCTAGGGGCCGGTGCTCATCTCCGTTTGTTAGCCGAAGAGCCAGCGTTGTCCGAAGACGCTTCCACGGTCATGTGGCCGCATGACGCGCGCAGAACACTGTTACCTACCCACCGAAGTGGTACCTATTCATCTACTTGCATTTGCATGCTTTCGAATTGCTAGGTTGGCAAGAGCTGGGACGAGTGCGGGAGCTCACTCCGCACACAGGGCTAGGGATTCGAACCTCCGAACTTGCGATCTTCCGATCGACAAGCCTGGCGTCTTACCCGCTGAGCCACCACGCCCCTATTTGCATCAGTTACATGATGCAAATGGCATACAGTTCATCATTCGTATCATTTGTGCAACAATGTAATGGCACATGTAAAATCACTTGTCCCCCTTCTTTTCCTTCTAATGCTCATGGGGAAACGCAACAGATTCAAATTATCTCAGTGCCATAATAGTACTTATTTTCTGCTGGAGTTCTTGAAATGCATATTTTTTTCAAGAAGATATAACATGAATGTACACATGTTGACCTACAAATCCCATTAGATTCAGCAGTATACATGTGCTTTGAATTTCAGCTTTGAAAGTAGAGGTAGGATAAACATTGACTGCCCCCATGCAGCATAAAGATGGCCTATCTGGAATGAGGTCTTTTAACAAATAATTTAATATAAATAATTTATTTGACAATAAGACTTTTCAATAACAACTAAATATGCAATTCAATAAAATCTCAGGATGGGGTGCTGTTGATAAGAAACTTCTGTTTCTAAGAATCTCAACATACAACTTTCATTAGCAAGCTCCTAGCCCTCATGGTTGGGAATATGGGTATGGTGGTTTATGTGGAATGCTGTATGAAATGTCAGTAAACAGCATTATTGCCTAATAGATTTAAGGCCCTTTCAGTAGAGAATTGTCAAACCTGTTCTATGTAAACTACCACTTTTGAATTGGCTCAATAGAAATTAATGATGGCAATAAGAAATGGTCAATATTTCCGTATACTTCTTGCCCATGCTATGACTGGAAAAAAGAACACTGTGGAACAAGAGTGGAAAAATATGTTGAATAACAGTAACTTTTAGGGCCGCCTTTCTTCTATTCTTTCTGCGCGCCCCCACCAGAGTGTACCCACTAGAGAGGGTATACTCCAGCTTTCTTCTATCAAACAAAGTCATCTTGCTGGACCCTGGAGTCACGCCTGCTCAGCGACAGCACCTGCCCTGTGGAACACCCAAGTCCTACCCTGTCAGCCTTTTGCAAGGCATTGAAGACCTGGCTGTTTCCCCAGGCATTTGGGTCAAGGGGTGGATGGGCTTTCCTACTATTGATGATGAGTGGGGTCAACATTTTATCCTTGGGTACTGGGGGTTATGTTTGGTGGGTTTGTCTGTTTAATCTTGTAAACCACCCAGAGTCACTTGTGTGAGATGGGCGGCTATATAAATCATATAAATAAATAAAAATTCCTCCCCTCTCCCATGCCACTGCTCAATTTCAGACATGCATGCACAAAATGGTGGATGTGTTTTCTCATGAGAAAAATGGTCTGACTGCAGCCTCCTCCGCACTTGGGCAAAATAGCAGCCATGGCACTTCTAAGCCTTTTGAGTGTCAGCTGACAAGCTTCATTTCTGGTTTTATAGTGGGGTGGGCCTTCTGGATGCCAGTACACAAGCCCCATCTTTCCACTTCTGCCCTTCTACCCTGTATAGGATTCATAGTTAGGGATGATTGGTTGACTCACTTTTGTGCATCTATAGCACACAGTCTGGGATAGACAAGTCTGTTAGTTGCCAGCCATCTTGATTCCAGCTCATGCAATAAAGTTTAAGAAACTGAAATTTCCTCTTCATCGTTTTCTACTGCTTAATTGTTTTATTTATTTATTTATTTATTTATTTATTTATTTATTTATTTATTTATTTATTTATTTATTTATTTATTTATTTATTTATTTATTTATTTATTTATTTATTTATTTATTTATTTATTTATTTATTTATTTATTTATTTATTTATTTATTTATTTATTTATTTATTTATTTAGAGCCAGTTTGCTGTAGTGGTTAAGGCATCAAGCTAGAAACTGGAGACTGTGAGTTCTAGTCCCACCTTAGGCACAAAGCCAGCTGGGTGACCGTGGGCCAGTCACTCTTTCTCAGCCCTAGGAAGGAGGCAATGGCAAACCAAGTCTGAAATCTTGCCAAGAAAACTGCAGGAACTAGCTCAGGCAGTTGCCAGGAGTTAACACTGACTCAAAGGCGCACACGCACACACACACACACAATTTATCTTTGAGGGGCATGACATTAATCAATATCAGTGTCACCATGAACAATCTCAAGGGGCTTACCTATACAGCTCCTTTCTGCTCTTTTTCATTCCCCGATCAACCAAGAGGGTAGAACTCTAATGGTAGCAAAGATGGAGTGCTGTAGAGCAGTGATCTTCACACTGTGGTCTGTGGCTATCCACCAGGAGTTCCACTGCAGGCTTTCCACATTCACTGCCTGTCAGTTGACCAGGCCAGAGCCTCAATCCTGCCTCTACATTCTCTGCCGGTCAGCTGATCCAGAGAAGTTTATCAAGGGCTGAAAATCGATCTGTTGAAGCATACAAGTGATAATGACAGTAGCAACCTGAGAAATGAAATTCAGAAAACTGACAACAGTGCACAGATCTTGAGTGCAATTATTGACTGTGAATCCAGATGCTGTGTTAAGTGGAGCCATGGTCTTACACAGATAACCCCCAAAGGAAAGTGTGAATAGGAAATATGACAACGAATTCCCAAAATTGGGTGTTCATTGGCTGGAAATGTACTTTTCCATACCCCGTTAATACTTAGCAATGTCTACTAAAGAACGTTCTTGACTAACAAGTTTGAGCCAAGTGTTATGATATGGGCTACATAAATTAATTCATGTAGTAAATACTTAATTTTGGATTAAATATTTTGGGTACAAATTTAGTTTTAAAAGTCCTTTTAAAATGGAGAGGATGGGAAGGTATAAAAAAATGAAGTATAATTGTTATTTTATTTGCCCAAAGATGTGAACTCTCACACTTTTAAAGTAAAAAAAAAATAGGGATAGGAGTTCACTTAACTGAGTGATTGCTGCATTTTCTGAATGTTTACTGAGTAGTCCATGATTACAAAAAAATTGAAAAGCACTGGTCTAAAGACTTCATGGGGCCTCTCTAGGACCTGCTTTAATGTGGAATTGCAAAGTGTGAGCTATCCTTCCTAGTCAGCTGTTTGGATAATATTGCTGAAAGAATGGGAGTGCTTTAACTCCAAATAAGAGTAGGTCTGTTTGGGGCTACATCTAAACAACCCCAAGCTCTGACAAGGTCACTTAGCCCAGTTTCCCTATTTTCACAACATAATAACCTCCCTCTAACCCAGGTAAGTATCACTTGCTAACAGGTCCACAGAGATCCATTGCAAACCACAAAAAGGAAGAGCTTTATTACTTTCACTGCAGCTTCTCAGTTAGCAATATCCTCCATGGACATTTATTATTCTGTCCTTTTCCCCTTTTGCCTATGCTGGTGTAAAGCAAGTATGATGCTGGAGTATTCAAAGGGCACCCTTTCCATTACTCATATATCCAGACTCAAGGACTTGGTGCTCCAGTCTGCATTTTGCTCTCCAAAAGCCCCTCTTCCACAAGTACAAGATTCATCCCAGGCACCCTGAAACTGTCGGGAGTGGGAGTAGCAGTGTGGTGTAGTGGTTAGAATATTGGACTGGAACAGGGTAACTCAAGTCCCCTTACAACTATGGAGGCTATGGGGCTTTTATGAGTGTTGTCCTGAGGATAAAATGAGAAATGATCCCACACGTGCCAGCTAAATCTCCTTAGAAAAAACAGTGGGATATAAAAGTAGGAAATAAATAATAAGCAGTCTGGTGTTACTTTATGTGTTATATCGTGGTGCTGCCTGTTGCCATCTTCATGCTTTTACTGGCTAAATAAGTAGCTTCTAGGTGTCATTGTTGGCATTGTCTGAGTCCTCATTGGACAGGAAGAGGAGGGCGTATGCTATTTTTATACCATGTTTTCTATTATCAAAAGTTGCCCCACCTAGGCTGAGTAAGTACTGAGTACACAGGCTGTTCTGTGGAAATGATAGCAGCCTATAGACCTAGTCAACTCTGAGTGGAGAATTGTTCTCTTATTCTCCTTTCTTTTATTTCATTTTGTTTAAGTCAGGGAAGGGATATGTGGTTTCTTAAGTGAAGCAGACACCTTGTTAAAATATTAACACAGGGTGCAGTACAAACAGTTCAGATTATAATAGATCTCAAAATTTAAGCTGGAGTAGATGATCTTCATGAGCTTAAAAACCATCGTTTGATGATAGGTGTTCAAACCATAATCATACATATCACTGTTCCACCTTTTACATTGCTGCAGTAAAGTTTCTGTAGACCAAATGTAATCTGAAACTTTGGTCAGTCAGGGGCCGTCTCAGCAAAACGGCAAGAAAATATCCCTGGAGGTCCAATCAATCCCCAAATGTTGCTGAATAGCAACTACAGTATTCAGCACTTACAAAACTGAGCTCACACTGTTCTTGCGTTGTTAGAGAGAGAGGTCTTCATTCCATTCTTCAAAAATTTCTTCCCTTTCAAGATCCATGTGTCACTCTATTCATTTTTTTAAAAAAAATCTCTCCTAGGAACCTCAGTAGGTTAAGCTCCATAGTCTGTGTTTTTTGTTTTTGTTTTTGATTGATTGATTATATGCGCCATCAAGTCGTTTTCAACTCCTAGCGACCACATAGATAGATTTGTCTGTGGTATTAGGCCACAGAAAACATCAAACTGATTTATTGCAGCTATAGGATGAGTGGAATGAAATTTCAGATTCTTTTTATTACTGTTTGTTAAGTTGTACTGACAGGGTACCTAGCAGCAAAAATAGACAAGCCCAGTCATATCACTCTTCCATCTTTTACATTGCTGTAGGGACCGCTGTTTTTTGTGAAGTTAAAGATTCCATCTAAATAGAGGCTCTCTGTCTTGCCACAAGGGCAAAAGCAACTTTATGTCTATATATGCTGGTAGCACTCTGACTAGAAGGGCAACATCTTGCAGCAGTAAGATAAAGATGTGATAAGAAAGGAAAATAAAAGATAAGATGATAAGCGATGATAAGCGATGATAAGAGATAAGAGATAAGAGATAAGAGATAAGAGATAAGAGATAAGAGATAAGAGATAAGAGATAAGAGATAAGAGATAAGAGATAAGAGATAAGAGATAAGAGATAAGAGATAAGAGATAAGAGATAAGAGATAAGAGATAGGATAGGAAAGGAAAGGAAAGGAAAGGAAAGGAAAGGAAAGGAAAGGAAAGGAAAGGAAAGGAAAGGAAAGCTCCCTGGAACACGTACCGTACCTTATTTATTGGACATCAGTAAAAAGCCCTCTGGAAAAGATGCAAAGAACAGAAACAGTATCTGGAAATTTATCATGTATTAAACTCTTTGCATTTTATAAGCTTCCCTATTCTGAGTGGCACAGAGAATAAAAATAGCAAAAATACAACAATAAAAAGTACAATAGCATTAGAACTCAATGAAGCAAAAAACTAGAAGACTGGGAAAATAATGTTATGACCAGCATTGAAAATAGTATGGTAATCACTTGGTGGACTTCTTTAAGGCAATCACCTCACTGCCACAGGAAAAGTTTCTTGTAGCCATTACTTGGCATGAATACAAAAAAGGTTCTCAGATTGGAGAAAAAGAAGATTCTCAGGGACCCACTTGCCCAGCGGCTCACAGAGACTGACCTCTAGCTCTGGGATGCATTATCACTTCAAACCTACTTAATCTGAAGGACATGAAGAGAGCTAAACTTTGAGAAGTTCATCTGGGAACAATTTGCTCAGGTATGTCTGGGTTCAGACAATATACTTAACCAGATCAATTATACACCTAGCTAGTAGTTTTAGCCTCAGTTAGGAGTTGTTGGTTGGGGGGGGGGGAGTTTAGCATGTTTTAAGAACCCAAGCCACTTGCTTAGTTTATGATTTACTAAATTGTGTGTGAACCCCCAAAATGACTTAATCTAGTAAGCAAGCTAAGGTGCTAATATAGGCCCTGTGCCCATAATTTATTTAACCTATTGAGCCATTATCCGTATCAAATCTCCTTACTGGTGCACACAACCACACTAAGTCAAAGTCCCCATTTGAGAATACAGTGGCCCTGCCAACTTTCTCCAGGAAATGCCTGATGTCCCATGAATCTCTGTGCCAGGAGAGTCCTGGCAGAGTATTTTTTTTTTTAATCTTATTTATACCCCGCCTATCCCCTCCCTAATGGAGGGCTCTAGGTGGCTTACAATCATGTACATTCATATATATTATACATCATATATATTATTACAATTTAACCGCGCAATAGGGAGGAGGTGAAGGAACCGGCTCTTCAGCTGCAGACATCGGACTACATGCCCCAGAATGCCTTGCTCCGAGCCGGCTGCTGACATCCAGGAAGTTGTTGTTCCAGATCCGTCGTCCTCTGCCGCCATTGTCGGGATTCTCCAGATCTTCTTGGATTCGAGGACGACCCTCCGACGGACGCCAGCAAATTGACCCACGTGAGTGGTACCCAATTTATCTACTCGCATTCAGCTTTCGACCTGTTGGGTGGACAGAAGCCGGGGTGAATGGCGAGAGCTCACCTCGCCACGCGGTTTCGAACTGCCAACCTTGTGGTCGGCAGTGTAACGGCCCAGCGGTTTAACCCTCTGAGCCACCGCGCCCCTTATTATGGCATCTCTAGTCCTCCCTGCCACCCCAACCCCCACCTTGGACAGGTAGGAAGCCATAGGCATGGCTTGGCTTATGGGGAGTGGGCCATTCTTTGCTGCTAGGCCTTTCAGCTACTTTTTTCTCACCCGTTTTTATATTCTTGGAGGAATAGGCATGCAAAAACAGGACAATTCATTGGATTTTGTGTTCTCACACATGACTGAGGACAATTCCTCCCGTTTTGCTCCTGGCTTTCAACATTCTACTCTGGGTTGCAGTGGATTGGCAACAGGGCCAGGCAGATGCTTAGTCTGGACAATGGCAGGCCCTGATTGGTCGATCCCTTGCTTCCCGCTCTTTCCATCTAAAACCAGACTCGCAGTCCTCTTGAAGCATAGACTCTAGGAGTGTGTGAGTAGGCAATAGGTTGCCAGCAAGGCTGCACCTTGTAATACCAGATGGGCTTGACAGGGAAGGTACAGTATGGGGGGGGGAGGATTAATGGATTACAAATTCTTAGAATATTCTCTTCGTTTAGTTAAATTGTAGCCAACTTTGACAATATTGGAAGTGGGAGCTTGCAAATGAATATTTGTTTATTAAGAGGACAGGAAGGCCTGGCGTGCTATGGTCCATGGGGCCACGAAGAGTCGGACACGACTTAACGACTGAACAACAACAAAACATTTGCTTGAAAAATGACCACTGTTACTAACATTCTGTTGAACTTGAGCTTCTTGTGCATATTTTATGTAAGAATGACTAAGGTTAGCTAACATTCTGTTCTACTTGCTTTTCCTTCAGGTGCCTCTTTCTTTGAGATGTTGGTTCAGTGACTCAGTGCTGCACACATGTTGGTTTATACAGAAGATGCTCTCACCTGTTGTGAGTCAACTTAGCAAAAAAACAACAGCTTCAAGCACTCACAGCGAAACCTTGAACAAAAGTCTTCCAAAATGGATGCCTTCCAGGTGTTCTGGATTTCTGTTCTTATAATCTATAGTCAGCATGGAAAAAACTAATCTAGAATAAGTTATTTGGCTGCCCAGGTAGATGATCTGTCTTTTACCTAATAAATCATTAATATAGGACTTTTACATTGTTCATAATGATTCCATTATCCTTAGTGTGGAAGGAATAAAAACCAGTTCAACGATCTGGGCATAAAACTACAAACAATGATTGAACTCTGTGTTTATTTGTGCTTCTATACTTGCAAATGTTTTGAATTCTTATTTTATTATGTAAATAGCATTATCAATATACATAGTACTTTTGCAAATTGGATTTGCACTAAACTATATTGTGTTTGATTTTCATCTTTGTGTCTTTTTAAATCTATCAGTTCTGGTTTGTGACTTAGTCTGGTGTGTGTATACCCAATTAAGGTGGCTTAGTCAACAAAAGACCATTTTTTAAAAGAAAAATTAATAGTGGAATACAGACAGCTACAATACCTCCCCACCAAGAAAAGAAAGAAAAGAAAAGAAGAAAACCCCACAAGAAAAAAAGATAAATAGTGGCTATACAGTGAAGAAAAAAATCCTTAGATATATTATAGTGATTAAAATTACAGTAAATATGACAAAAAGATAGAAAAAGGCTAAAATTATCCCCTTTACTGTATCCCAAGCTCAATTAGAGCTAAACCTTTTAAGTACCCTGGCCGCTCCGACATCGATTATCTTCAGATTCTGCTTAAAGATGAGAAGACTTTAGTAGCCAGATTCTGCACAGCAGCTTTAAAGATTTGCCGAATCTTGGTGAATAACTAATCGTAAACATTTTAATATAATCTAATGCATTCAAACCTTACATATTATACTTATTGTAATTTAAGTAGTTAATAATTAATAATTATAGGATGTTTTAATTTAAGTTAATTTAAGAAGTATTAATACACTGTAACATAGGCTGTTCCTTGATCTTATGTATAATTGATAGTGAGCTTGCTAAACCACAAATATGACATGGATTGTATTCTTTTATCATGCTTGAGAATTTTATCGAACACTTTTTGAGTACTTTTAATTGCACTGGTCTATGACTGTAATAAAAGTATTGATTGATTGAGCTAAAGTTCTTAATGAAATGACAAATGTGATTGTTTTAGGAATATAGGTCATCATTACATTTCTATTTCTTTCCAAAATTGTATTGACATATGTAATAATTTGAGTTTTTAAATTTTTATATATCCATTTGTTATTATTATAATTTCAAGAAAAAAGAAAAAGAAATAAAAATGATACAAATATACATTTAAAGGAATATAGAAACTATATTAAGGAAAGGAAAAAAGGGAGGAAATATAAGCAATATAGTAAGGGTGGATAGCCAACAAATCACAATCAATGAGCAGATCAAAGATATCATATGGTTACTGTAATATATTCTGGTACACCATTAACAATGTAGAATACTATAAAATATTTCATACCCAATTTCTGGTCAAGAGATGTATCTATTGAACTATAAAAGTACCTGGTTAACACAATTAAAATCAATAAGAGAAAAAAGTAAATAGTAAACAATACGCTGTTGGAAAAGATATTCCAGTACCATGATGTGTCTATCCCTATAAAGATCAGGATCCTGCAAGCCATGGTATTCCCTGTGATACTCTATGGAAGCAAAAGTTCTACTTTGAAGAAGCAGGATAGGAAGAGTATTAATGCCTTTGAATTTTGGTGTTGGAGAAGACTCCTGAGAACACCGTGGACAGCCAAGAAGACAAACTGATGGATCATTGAACAAATCAACCCAGAGATCTCACTCGAGGCACAAATGACCAGGCTCAAATGATCCTACTTCAGACACATTATGCAAAGACCCATGTAGCTCCCTGGAAAAGGCTCTAATGCTGACAAAGGTGGAAGGAAAGAGAAGAAGAGGGTGACTAGCAGCAAGGTGGATGGACTCAGTTACAGTGCGATGGGTGTGCCATTGGGAGACTTGAAAGAACAGGTTAGGGATAGATCATCATGGACAAAATCTATCTATGTGGTCACTCGAAGCTGAAAACAACTTCATGGCACATAATCAGTCAAAACAAGAATACTGTAAATAAAGTATGGACTATATGTCTGATTAAAATATAATCTCTGCAATCTGAATTTCGGGTGCGGCACAATTCCATATATAGAACTGTAATCCAAAAATGGCTTCCAAATAAAATTAAATTGTACATCAGATTTTTTTTTTAGATACAAAATTACTCTAGCCATTGAAGCAGAAACAGGTTAATTAACCATTCTTCCATAGAGAGGATCAGAGTTCCAATAAAGGAGGAAGAGGGGTGTGCCTTCAAGTCAGTATTAATTCCTGGTGACTGCCTGGACAAGTCCCTGCAGCTTTCTTGGCAAGATTTCAGAAGTGGTTTGCCATTGCCTGCTTCCTAGGGCTACGAGAGAATGACTGGCCCAAGATCACCCAGCTGGCTTTGTGCCTTAGGCAGGACTAGAACTCATGGTCTCCCGGTTTCTAGCCTGGTGCCTTCACTACACCACCAAACTGGCTCTTTTCCGATAAAAATCCTTGCAGCTGTTACTATATACAATGCCAGTTCAGTGTATTTTGGAGGAATATGAGGTTTGGTGAAATTTAATAAAAATATCTCGGGTTAAACTGAAATTATAACTTTCAAGATTTGTTCTATTTTATGATGAATTAGTTTTTAACATTGTTGAGCTTTGCAACATTGTTACCACAAATGGAAGAAAGAGCCAATCTGTCCATTGCATTTCCAGCATTTTGAAGAAAAGGAGCCACCCACTTTAGCAATCACGACTGGAGTCATGAATGCGATAAAATATCTTATACTAGTTCTCTCTAAGTATAATGCTCAAGGTGAATGTAATATTCTTTTTTCCACTGAAATTCCCACTGTTCGATGTCTATAACTGTATTGAAATTTTACATCCATTTAATCGTACAATCTTTAACTTGTTCAGATTTTGAGTTGTATTTCACTAATAGGTTATAAGTTGTGCCCAGAAAATGTTCAGTGTTATGGGTTATATGACTTCCAAATTCAGCCAAATTCTTCAGTATTCCCCCTTGTTTCCTATAATTATTTTCTTGCTGTGCTGCTGAACCAATTGAGTGTGGGAGAGCATTGTGCAAAAAAGCCTTGAGGGATCTTAATTTTGTCCTGTTAATAATAAAATCTTGTAATCTAAACAATTTTTAAAGTATTTTCTTCATCATAAAAGTAAATATTCAATAAAGAAGCAAGAGGGGAGAAGTCTGGACTTAGTCATTTTCTGTACTTATCCCAGATGTTCAGTAGGTTGCTTAATATTAGATAGTCTCTAGAAAATTGTTTATTTCTATGTATATCAACCCAAATACACCGTCCCTGTGTAAGTAAGTAAATGAGTTTATTGTTGTAACCATAGGTCAAAACAATGTGACATAGCATAAAATACAATAAAACAAAATCACAATAAAATAAAATAGAATAGAATAACAAAAAGAGTGCTAGAGACAAAGAAGTCAAAACAAGATAAGGTCAGAGCTACGATTAAGAACTGAAAAAGTCTTTCTGAGTTTAAATAATGACAAAGCAAAAGTAGCAACCTGGCTACGAATATGGCTGTTGTGGGTCTTCCGGGCTGTGTGGCCGTGTTCTGGAAATTGTGGTTCCTAACGTTTCGCCAGCATCTGTGGCCAGCATCTTCAGAGGGCAGGAGCACAGACAGAAGCGAAATCTCTGTGCCCAGGTAGAGTGGCAATTTTCAAAATCCTGCCTGTCCAGATGGAGAAGTTTTGTTTCTTCCTCCCAGTCTTCTAATATATTCAGAAGATATTGGATGTAAAGCTTAGATGAAATGTCTAGCAAGCGAATTGGGCAGTAATTGGCAGGCTCCTGCTTATTGCCCTTTTTGAGGTTTGGATATATAATGCTTCATTTCAAATGGCGAGGTGCAACACATGTTTTATCTATTTTTGAGAAAAGTCTAGTCAGGATAGGAACCCACCAGGAATCTTTCATCTTATATACATCTGGAGGTATCATATCATCTCCAGGGGCTTTTCTGAGGGCCAGGGCTGAAATCAGATGCTTACACTCAGATTTTGTAACAACTGGCAACTCTGGTAATATACTTGATTCCATGTAGGCTGTTACTGGCTCAGTGAATGAACAGCTGTAGATAGAGGAACACTATTCAGTCCAGTTTTGAGCTTAAATGCATGCATGGGGAGGGTTGTTGTATGTAGAGATACCATTAGCCACCAATTCCAGTTCTGTGGAAGGCCTGCCTCTGAAATATAACCCATTCCGAGATCCATGTTAGGCAACTGGCATGACAGTATAGTATGAAATTCGGAGCTCACATGTAATGATTTGATATCAAAATGAAGCTACACCTCTGTTATTTTCAAATTTAGGTTATTTCACAATGTCAATTTCTCATGTGATTTGGGATAAAAATGTAATCACTTACCTGTTAATGACAAAATGTGCCTGGTAGCTTTCAAGGCTGAAAACCATGGTTAACAAAATTGTGACTTAGTATGAATCTTGCCATGGTCCTAGCCCTTAGCAGTTTATAACCTAATAATTGACACAGGGAAAAACAACAGATGAAGTAAAGTATGGAGTGTACATAGGGAAATATGTGACAGTTGCAAATGTGGTTCAGTTTTGTGTGAACACAATTTTATGTTTAACCACCCAGAGTCCCCTATTCGGGGAGATGGGCGGGGATAAATTTAAATAATAAACAAATAATAAATTATGGTTCAATCTGTAGTGCAGATCCAGGCAAATGGATTAATTCAGTAAATTAAACATTTCTGCCCACCCCATACATTCTGGTAGAGTGGGTGCAGAGTGGGTGCGCTCCAGGTCCCCTTTATTAAATGTCATCTTGTGGGACCAAGGAAACGTGCCTTCTGTTGCAGCCCCCACCCTCTGGAACAGCATCCCCCCAGAATAAGGACGGCACCCTCTCTCCAAGGGTTCCAGAAAGCTCTTAAAACCTGGCTTTGATTTTAATGCATTTCTGGCACCCCTGTTTTTTTGATTTTGTGTTGTTTATCAGATAGTTTTAGTCTGGGCTGTCTGTTTGGTTTGATGTTTATCTGTTTTTATGGATTTTTTGGTTTTGTATGCCTCCCAGAGTCCATTGGATGGCTAATACATTCTAATTTAATTAATTAATTAAATGTACCATTACAGAATATCATGGTATATTTAGCACAAGTAATTAGCAAAACCCTTGTTATAGGCTAAATGGTAACAAGGACTGGAGACTAGTGGATTGTTTCAAGAATTCCATAGAAAGACAGGATTTGGGGAGAGATTTGAATGAAATGAGAGGAAGCATCAAGCAGATGTTCCATCAGAGAATTCCAAGCACAGACTAAGCAAGAATAAAGGACTCTTTTGTGGGAGCATCAGACTTTGGGATGGTTAAGAACAGTGGAGCGCGAGGAGTGAGGACTTCATGCTGGAATGTACTGAGGTAAAAGTTAAGAGAGAGTTTTGGGGTGAAAGGGCAAATGAAGGATCTAGAAACTTGGAGCACTTGCATTTTCTACAGTAGATTAAAGAGAGGTGTCTGTTTGTATTACTATTTTTATTATGTTGTATATCTCGCAGGTTTAACAGTTTTCTCTGAGAAGCTTTAACAACAACCAGATCTTGTTCTCCCCCCTCCAAAGCTGGGGCCTTTTTTCATTCAATCCCCACCAGCATGAAAGACTGACTTTAAGGCTGTCCATCTGCTTTCAATCATCCAGTAGATAATCACTTGATGTGCCCATTCTACTCCCTTCTTTGACCTGATCTCTCTTTCTGAATGACTCATGGCCTTTAAGGGTCATTTCTGGGTATGCACATGTGTTATGCAAGCAAAGCTTACCAGCTGTTAACTGCACAAGCTGACACTGTTCCTGGAAAGAATATCTCCTGCTCCTGAAGCAGAAAAGTTACTGAATTTTTTCTCTGGATGAGAATTCAAGCTGTATTTGCACACTGGCAGAAGCAGTTTCAAGGTCATGTTGTTTTATGAGCCCATAAATACATTTTTGGAAACAAAAATTGCAAATGCTCCTTCTTGCTATTCTTTGTTTTTTAAGCATATTGCTGTTTTATTCAATGAAGCCTTCCAAATTACTCAGTACTAACAAGGGCTCTTCCAACTCTGAATAAAGCCAGTTTGATTTCCACCCATCTTAAAGTTGAAGTCCAGTTTGAAGTCCACCCATCTTAAAGTTGCCAAGGTTGAGAAACACTGATGTAGACTGTTCAGAGAGTTGGGAAAATTTAACAGGTAACAGCCTTGCTGAATTTTGTTTTGCACTGTTCTATTTAATTTAAAATGCTTATAAACTGCCTTCCTTTTCACAAAAGAATTCAAAACTGACAACAGGCAAAACAAAAATCATACAATCAATAAGAACACATTCATCCTAAAAGCAGATAAACCAAGGGATAAGGAAAAAATGAGCAAAGCTGAGTTAATGTTAAAAATGTAAACAAAACAAAACAAGGTAATCTTGGACATATCAGAACTGCTGAGCATATCTGGAATTTTTTAAGAAAAGAAAACGGATAAAATTACAAACATCTGTTCTTTCTTCCTATACCTTCTCAAAGGGTCACTCCCCCCCAACTCAACTCTTCTCTTCTCTTCTCTTCTCTTCTCTTCTCTTCTCTTCTCTTCTCTCCTCTCCTCTTCTCTCCTCTCCTCTCCTCTCCTCTCCTCTCCTCTCCTCTCCTCTCCTCTCCTCTCCTCTCCTCCCCTCCCCTCCCCTCCCCTCCCCTCCCCTCCCCTCTCCTCTCCTCTCCTCTCCTCTCCTCTCCTCTCCTCTCCTCTCCTCTCCTCTCCTCTCCTCTCCTCTCCTCTTTCTGGCATCTCTCAAAAAAGTTTCTGTCACACACATCCCAACCATTCAATAAGTTATTTATCAACATATCTACAGTTCCATGGAAAAGTATTTTCTTTTTCCTTTTCCTGCCATTGAATGTTATCAGAGCTTCATGTGGATCACACTGATATATAAAGGTTGTCCAAGTAAAGAAATAACTCCAAGGTTTGGTGTTTGTTTAATGTATTTTATAAACAAAGCCATCCAGGGTGTGATGTCCCTTAGATTCAGTAACAGGTTGTACCACTTTAGCTTCAATAACTGCAACCAATTGCTTCCTGTAATTGGTGATCAGTGTCTCACATTGCTGTAAAATAATTTTGGCCTGTTGCTCTATGGCAGACTGCTTCAACTTAATCACATTTGTTTGTTTGTCTATTTATTTATTTGACCATATTTATAACCCACCCCAATCCTAAAAGATTCTATGCAATAAATAAGAGGAGACCATAGCAAATTTAGAAAACTACAATAGAGAAACAATTAAAACAATAAAAAAAACCCTTGAGGTTTCTTTTTTAGCATGAACTACTTGTTTGCAGCACTGCCACAACATTTATGTGGGGTTTGGATTAGTAATATGACTTGATTACTCCAAAACATTGAATTTGTTCTTTTTGATCCATTCTCTCATGTTTGGGATCATTAATTTGCTGTATGACCATCCCTCTTACAGCTTGAACTGATAGAGAAAAAAGCATTGAGGCAAATGCTGGACCAATTGACAGGCCAATTAAAATGCAGTATTAACTGTTTTCTCTATGGAAGCAGAGGCAAATTCATGAAACAGGTCGGAAGAGGGTGAGCATTTACATAACATAGAAGAAGGACACTTCACAAATGAGATTTGTTTGTTTTTGCTTGGTGTGTTATGCACATGGAGGTCAGTGAATATATTGCAGCTTGTTGGCTTTCTTTGCATGTAATATGAAATGTGAATGGGGATTCATGGTTGGCTTCTGGGTTTCTGTATTAGTCCTGATTTGTTTTTGCAACTTGTCCAAGATCATAACCAAACCACAGAACTAAAAGGCAGAAACTGCTTAAAAAGAATGAGGCTTGGCATAAACACCATGATCATTCATTCATTCATTCATTCATTCAATCAATCAATCAATTTATATAGCCGCCCATCTCAGACCAGTGACTCTGGGCGGCTTACAATAATAAAAACAATCAAACAATAAAAACAATACAAAAAATTAAATATAAATACAACCGAGAGATCTTAAAAACCATTGGTGTTAGCACAACCATGAAATGGGGCCCTTTGCACACTCGGGGTCCCAGGCCTGGGCACAAAGCCAGGTCTTCAAGGCCTTCCAAAAAGCCAAAAGGGTCGGGGCCATCCTAATCTCAGGAGGGAGGATGTTCCAGAGGGCAGGTGCCACAGCAGAAAAGGCACATCTCCTGGTCCCCACCAGCTGACATTCCTTGGCTGACGGGACCCGGAGCATGCCCATCCTGCCAGACTGGATTGGACGGGTAGAAACAACTGGGAAAAGACGGTCCCTAAGGTAACCTGGTCCCAAGCCATGAAGGGCTTTAAAGGTGACAACCAGCACCTTGAATTGCACCTGGAAACACACCGGCAACCAATGCAGCTCCCAAAGCAGTGGTGTTACATGTGCCGAGTAGCCGACACTATTTACAACCCGGGCAGCTGCATTCTGCACCAGCTGAAGCTTCCGAATGCTCTTCAAGGGCAGCCCCATGTAGAGCGCATTGCAATAGTCCAAATGGGAGGTCACGAGGACATGAGTGACAGTGAGTAGTGCCTCCCGGTCCAGGAATGGGTGCAACTGGCGCACAACCTGAAGGTGTGCAAAGGCCCTCTTCCAGCAGGAGCCGTGAGTCCAAGAGGACCCCCAAATTGCACACCAGGTCCGTCTGGGGCAGTGCCACCCCATCCAGGACCAAAGATGGAAAAACCCTGGTACTGGGAGGCCCAAACACCCAAAACCACTCAGTCTTGCTTGGGTTGAGCCGGAGCCCATTGCGCCCCATCCAGACCCCTACAGCTTCCAGGCACTGAGATAGGACATCCACGGCATCACTCAGACAGCCTGGGGAGGAGATATAAAGCTGGGTATCCTCACCCCAAACTGTTGGATCCCCTCACCCAGCAGCCTCATGTAGATGTTAAATAAGAGGGGTGAGAGAACTGAGCCCTGTGGCACCCCACACAGTAGGGGCCGTGGACTGGACCTCTCCCCTCCTACCAACACTGACTGGAACTGACCCCAGAGGAAGGAGGAGAACCAGCGCAACACAGTGCTGCTCACCCCCAACTCCCGAAGCCAGTCCAGAAGGATACCATGATCAATGGTATCGAAGGCCACCGAGAGGTCAAGAAGAGCAAGGATAGTCACACTGCCCCCATCCTGCTCCCGCCAGAGGGCATCCAAGAGCACGATCAATGCCATCTCAGTCCCATATCCCGGCCTGAATCCTGACTGAAAGGGGTCTACATAATCCACTTCATCCAGAGCCCTTTGAAGCTGCTGTGCAACCACTCTCTCAACAACCTTCCCTAAAAAGGGGAGGTTGGAGACTGGACAGAAACTATCCAGATTAGTTGGGTCGAGCAATGGCCCCTTCAGGAGGGGTTGCACCACCGCCTCCTTAAGATCCAGTGGGACCACCCGCTCCCTCAAAGAGGAATTAACCACCGCCCAGACCCAATCATGTGTCCTCTCCCGAGCAGCCTTGAGCAGCCAGGAGGGGCACGGATCTAACACAGAAGTGGCCGAACTAACAGCTACAAGAACACCTCAGCTCTTCCATATACTGTACCATGGGGAACCACGGGAGCCATGGGCATGGAGAGGCCACTCAGGTGCGATCCGATCCAAAGCCGTGGCCGCTCTCTCGTTCCATGCGGCCACCAAGGCTCCAGTCAGACCGTGCAGCAGACTTCCCAGAACAACCTCAAGCTCCCTCTGAAACCCAACTGGGTCCATCAGTCACCTGGGGTGGGCCGATCTAATAGGGCCAGCCTCCCTGCGGAGGGGGGTGGTGCCAGAGATTTGGAGGCTCACCAGGAAGTGATCTGACCATGACAGGGGAGAAACCAATACCTCCCCCAATTTCAGATCACTCTGCCTCTGCTCCGACAGAAAAAACAGGTCAGGCGAATGACCACTATTATGCGTCGGGCTCTGGATGACTTGGGACAGGCCCATGGCTGTCATAGTGGCCATGAACTCCTGAGCTACCTCCGCCCCTGTCCCCAAGGAAGGCAGGTTGAAATCCTCCAAGACCATAAGCCTGGGAAACTCCACCGCCAACCTGGCTATGGAGTCTAGGAGCTCAGGCAGGGAGGTTGGTTACTTTGTTCATTGGCAAATCCGGCTTGTTTCTGGGTGTGTTCAATTAATTCTTAATATGAGCTAGATCACTCTGGATTCTTTGGGAGGAACAGCATTATCAAAATAATAAAAATAAAATGTAAAATAGTACATTATGTGGGAAGACAACCAGAGAATCCTCAGCATCATTCCTCAGGTAAGGAATGGATGATACAACATAGATTTGAGAAAAGAAAAAGGCTACCAAACTGAAATGGAAAGAATATCTTGGCATTGAATAAGCAGAAATAAAACATGCCTACTGGCTTTATTTAAAGAAATAAAAGAGAACTAAATGAGTAGTTTATATTATTCCACATATGAAGTTACTGGGCACCCTTTGCTGAGGGCTACACCTAGCATTTGAATGGCATGCCAAGAGGTCCATTCCAGAAAATGGTGGACCCAGGACTAAGAAGAAAATTTCAATTCAATTCAGATTGTTTGTTCGTTTATTTAATGCATTTACTGTGATTGTTCCTTATGTCTTTAATAATTTTCCCTTTCAGTCATATTAAAAGTTTAACTGAGGCATTTCTGGGGACCCTCAAAATTACCCTCAGAAGCAGTATAAGTTCAAATATCAGTGATTGGGGATCATGGGAAGTGGAATAGTTCTGGACTTCTGGTGGGGGAATGGCAGATTGAGCAGCTGTGCCCGTGGGTTTAGCAGGTGGAGCTGACAATATGGTAATTTTATCAGGTTCAGGCAGGTTTTCCTGAAGCCCAGAAATGTTATCTGGATAAAGGAGAACACCTGGAATCATCCCATCTGTCTTCCAGATGGCTGCTTGCAGCCAGAAGATCGCAAACAGTGTTTCGCATTCGACTGGTAAGAGTTAACTGGGAAGCGGGGCTGTCATCATTTTCCAAGCCGCTCTGTAGCCTTAAAGGGACACTAAGACCAGCCACCCCATTTCTAAATCACTACATTTATGGTTTTTTTTAAAGTATGCGTACCCCAAGAGAGACTTTCTACAGTGAGGAGAAGCTGGCTCTCTTGGTGCTTATTGTTATTTTTGGGATTACTTTTTTTTAAAAAAATCTTTTTTAAGTTTTGGGCTTCGTTTTCCTTCCAAATATAGTATAAAGGAGGATTGAGAGTAAACAGTTGTCTTCCTGTTATTATTTTTGTACTAAATTTGAAGATATTAGCATTTTCCTACATGTTGAATCGGCTGATTTGAACCTTCAGCTTTCTGTTTCTATTTTCCCATGAGAACTGTCTGCCTATCTCACTCTTGCTTCTGTAAATACATTCCGGAACTTTTCCATATCTTCGACTTTCGCTGGTTAAGCTCCTAGGGGGCGTTATAATCTACTGTGTGAGACATGGAAGATTTTAAACAGATTTTTTCTGACTTCCACCAAGATTTTAAACAGATTTCTTCTGACTTCTACCAAGCTTTTATGTAAGATATTCAGGACATTGTGGAAAATATGAGGTCTAAAATGTGCCATCAGGTTGGGGATGTCGTGGATGAAACTGTGATAGTGACTCTTTCTGTGACTCTCCCGTTGGGGGAGTTGGGCGGTCATATAAATTTAAATAATAAAATAAATAATAAACAGTGATAGAAATGTTTCTTCTAAGAGTGAGATTGGGATTTCTATTGAGATTCTGGATGAAGATTGGATAGTGGAGTTGGAGAAATTTAAGGGAGAGAGAGATCTGCAAGCAATAAGTGAATTTGACTTTCTGGTGGAATGCCATGAAAAAGAAGGGGTCATTATGTATGGGAGGTTTTTTGAAGAGAAGCTGGAATTTTTGAGGGGGGCAGTTGGGCTGTTTGATTTTTTCAAGAGAAAAGCTCTGTGCACATTGTGGGGATATGTAAATGCTCTGGTTTATTTTGAAGTGGGATAAGTGTTATAGAATGTTTATCTGGATTGCTTTAAGGGTTTGACTGATGTTATTTGCTTTTAAGGATTTGGATTTAGATTATTAGGGTATAAAAATTTATATTTGGATGGTTTTAAGGATTTGATTTAAGACTACTGTTTTGAATTGTTTTTGTTTTTTGGGTTTATTAAGATTAAGATTATTAAAACTATTGTACTATTAAGTATAATGGCAGACAATTTATGTGTGTTTTAGTTTGATTTTTATTATAGTAGACAGAAATGTATAGAATAGTAGTAGGAAGGGAATAATTAAATTAGTGTTATCTTTTAGGGGGGAAGTTGTTTAGGAGGTCTATATGAATTTTCCCCCTTTATTTTAATATAAGAGGGAGTAACTGTACTTAGTGACCTTTATAATGTACTAAAGTGGAATGATTTATAGAAATAATGTGGTTTTGGTTTAATATAGAGTAAGATATTGATTATGGAAATTTTTGGATATCCTTGCTATTAAAAGTTGGAAGTCACATCTTTCTGTAATTTGGAAAAAAAATTATCTTGTGTTTTCACACCTTTTTACTTCTTTTTTCTTTTTTTGTAGTTTTTTTTTTGTAGCTTTTATCCTTGTCTTGAAATTTAATAAAATTCTTTTTTTAAAAAAAAAAAAAAAAAAGGAAGTGGAATGGTTCTGCTCTGATGTCCAACTTGTGCTCCTGGTGGTTTCTGCTGTCAGAAATGGGAGGCTGAATGACATAGGCTTTTGGTCTGATCCCTCTGGGATTCTCTTACCTTCTTAGAATTACTGTGAATTTTCTGAGCTCTTGTTACACAATACGTTTTTCTGAGGAACAAGAAAAAGCAGAAGTGAATTCCAACATGCTTCCTTCTGCGGCACTTTGCATTTTCACACAATTCAAAAGTTCAAAGAATCGTGGAAAGCTTGCAAGGGATTGGCTAAGTATCCAATAGCTGACAAGTTGGGAACCTAGACAATTATCTACTGTGTCCTCTTGTCCCATGCCCATTTCGTGCAGGTGGGGGGTGGTGGAAGGCAGGTTTTGCATAGCAAGCCTTCTCAATAGATCCTGTTCTGAGTCCCCAGGTCTTATTTACCTCTTGCCACAGGAAGCAAACTAAAACAATCACGTGACAGATAATGTTCTGGAGAATTTTCATGTGTTCTGTGGCAGGATATTTTCTAAAGCAAATAACTGCAATATTTGAGTTTCCAAAATACATACTTTTATCTGATTCCTCTGCATATACAGATGGCAAGGGCAATAGCATGTCATGTAACACACTATTTTAATGTAAGTCTTTAGTAATTGTTATATGTTATTGTTTTAGTTGCTGATTTTTTTATTGCAAACTGCTTGTTAATTTTTAAAACAGGAGCACATGAATATTTTAAATAAAATGGGTTGCGAAGAAATGGTTGTATGCCTATGGATGTCAAAAGAGCATTTGATTTAGTATCAGAGAAATCAGAGTCTGATTTTTTTTTGCTGGGGTAAAACTCAAAGAACATTTGATTGCTTTCTCACTTCATTCTTTCCTTGAATAAATATGCTCAGTTGCTTCAGCATTTTTCATAGATCTTGCATTCCAAACACTTCTTATCTTTGGCCTTTGAACTTTTATCCATTTGTCAATGCCTTTTGTGAAGTGCACAGCATCAAAGAGTAGGGGAACTATTTTGGAGAAAGCCTGCTCAGAGCAGAGTGCAATGACCTTTTTTAAATGCCTTTCTCACAATATTTCTTATTGTTATGAAGTCTTGAATGCACAACTTCAGGATCTGAGCCTGCGATCTAAAGCAATCTGAGAGAGCTACTAGATACTGTTTGTAGTCTCAGAGCATTCTTCAGTTGCAGAAAGGAATCAGAAATATTCAGTATAAAGGCTTGGTTAGATCTTGTAATTAGCAGGAGACTGACCTACCTTTTGTGTACCTTCAGGCCTGAGCGTCTATGAAATCATATTTATGATGTCAGGGACCAAGAACTGAATAACACCTCCCTGCATTCTAGATTAAGCTACTTTTCCCCCTTGGCACTACCCTGGCTTTAATATTTATTAACAGAAATGAAACTGTTATCTGTCACATTTACCACAGCTTCACACTGCTGACTCATTAAAATGTGATTCTCTCAATTATTTCTGATAGTTTTATTATTTGCCAGGTTATTTTTATAATATTTTCCTTGCTCTCTGACACTTTTTTCTATCCTACCCATGCTTTCATATTTCATTCCACAAGTTCTCAAATATTTGTGTTAATACTTAAAACACCAAGTGTAGGATGGTGAAATGACATCAGTGGAAATTAGTCAACATTGCAACATCCTTCTTAACTCCCATTGCTAATATAGAGTCTATATTTTCCTGAAGCCTTTACAAAATGAAACTAGTTACAGGATGTTACTGTTTCTTGCTGACCAATCTTTTTCTATATAATGTTGCATTTTAAATTTAACCGGAAGGGTTGGACTCATAGAATGTTTTAAAGAACTAAAAACAGTAAGGGATTTTAAAAATAAATAAATGTATAAAAAGAGCACAGTCTTTCTATGATTTTTTATGAGAATGGTGTTTGAGTTTGATAATGCTTGAATTGATTTTTTTAGCCTGCTAATGGTTTTTTGTATCAATGTAAAGCTGTTGTTTTAATTGGATGTGTAGTTCTTTAGGGTAGAAAGACATTTTCTGATTCCCACTCTAAATTATTTTGGCTGCTATTGAAGTCCAAATCAACACAAAAGATGGTCTTGCTTTTTGGGTAGGGTATTGGCCTTGCTGAAATATACATATGACAAAAATGTACTCTGCTTATTTACATTTTTTAAAGATGTAAAAGAAAATTATAAGTAAATCAGGAGACAATGTGTTGAGCATGTGATCACCTAGGACAAGCCCGTCATTGTAATGGACCCCATCAATTCCTATTCCTGTCCCTGCCTCCAGGGCGTAGAGGTTGATGTCACCCAACACCATGAGGCAAGGGGATTCCAACTTGGAGACAAGATCAAGGAGCCCAGCGAGGGATCCAACTGGGCATTAAGGCAACCAGCACACCAAAGGGATAACCAGCTTGTCTCAACAGAAAGATCTATGTTATATCCTGCTCTGTTGGCATTTCTTTATAAGCCCTACATGGCATGGGTCCAGGTTACCTGAGGGACTGTTTCATGCCCATTACATCGACCCGTCCCACCCGGTCAGGCAGCGAGGGCATGTTGCAGGTCCCGTTGCCGAAAGAATGTCATCTGGCGGGTCCCAGGAAGAGGGCCTTCTCTGCCATTGCCCCCACCCTATGGAATACTCTTCCCCCAGAGGTGAGATGACCCCCACTCACCCGGCCTTCCGGAAAGGAGTAAAGACCTGGCTCTGCCATCTTGCGTGGGGTATGAAGGGGGATGGCCAACCCTGGGGGTGGTTAGCACCCTAAAGATGCTCCCCGGAAATTAAATTAAGAACTTTTTACCATCCACCTCTTGGAACATATTATTTATTAAGAAGACTGTTTTTATTGTACTGTTTCATTGTTTTACTGTATTTTAATGTTTTAATGTTTTTATTCCTATTTTATGTAAACCACCCAGAGTTGCTCTCTGAGTGAGATGGGTGGGAAATAAATTTGATATATAAATAATAACTTCTATTCTTTTTTTTTTTTTTGCATTTTATTCTCCTATTTTTCAGATATACTCTTTTAGATGTTTAGTAGAAGTAGAGTTGCAGTTAACAATATTTGGGAGAGGGCCACGGTGGGTGAGACAGTGGGATAAAGTTAATGGATCAACGCATGTAGAGAGGCTAGTCTGGACTGGTCTAGAATGTTCTAGTTTTATCCCAGGTCTGGGGAATAGGATGGTTTTTTTTAAAATTCCTTTTAAACTCCTTTAGGGTTTACATTACAGTTTTCCTGTAGCATAAACTCTAATATACGAGCTTATGGCACTGCTGATTTTTTGATGTTGCACTGCTGAAATTGAATTACATGGTTGGGGAGCTGCAAGAGAGGATCAAGGGCTATTTTTTACCATTATTGTTTTTAGGATAGATATTGTGACCCACAATAGATGGAGATACATCTGTAAGATACAAAGGGGTCCATATGTTTGATATCAGTTCCAGTTATACCAATTTAGTGTCACCTAGACTATCTGTCTGAGTGAAGGCAGCTACACTAGATTTACATCTGTTTGAAACTTGCTCAGTTTATAATAACTTGTTAAAAATCTTTCCAAGACAGAGATTTAAATAACAAGTCAACTCAGTATTTACAACTTCCACAACTCCTAAATGTGTGAACTTCAACATCTAACATTTTCAGTACTCTAATGGCCATGCTAACTGGGGAAGTTGCCAATGCTGAATTATCTTAGTTAAGCCAATGATTGAAAAACTCTCATGATTCTCCTCTCTATTTGCTAGCTAAAAGAGTTTCACTATCCCTAAAATTATGCATTAAAACATTAAAGATTTCTTTTTTCTTTTGATCCCCTATCTTTCACCAAAGTCCCACTTTTTAAAATTATGATAGCTAATGACCATACCTGCAAGTTTGATTTATTTCAAAAATATTCCTAAACAATTTGATTAACAGGGTACTTGAGAACATCAAAAATAATAAAATTAAAATAGGGCTGGATGAGATTAAAATAACAATAATCCTTGTAGATTTTTTAAGCACATTCTTTTACTGTGGAGCAAAGATTTATGATCCATTTTTATTCCCTTTGTAAAGAATAATATATCTTTCTTGGTACACCCATTACATAAGAAATCTTTGGTGGAAAAAATGCTGTTCCCAGTTTGCTCAGAAAAAATAATCAGTGTCATTATCAAAGTTATTGTAAGATATGAATGATTTCAGGAAATATTGTCACATATTTCCCTATGACGGAAAGCCCATTTCTATGGAAAAAGAGGAAGTTGAAAGCAAGATTTCTTTGTGTTTTTGTTTCAGTAGATTTCTTTCAGATGTACTGGGTCATATTCAGTTGTTGGAACATGGAGTATGTATTTCATTGATGACCCTTCACCTAAATGCTATTGCTTCTCTTTTGGTTCATAGAAGTAAGTTTCTGTGGATTCCAATCTATGGATGGACATGTTCTCCTGTTATGCCTTTTCTAGATATCTTTTCCAATTCATATTTCTTCATCCTTTCTCTCACTCTTACAGATGCACACAAACAGTCCTGCCTGACTCTCTTCGAGAGACAGCTTGCATTGAGACAATAGTTTGTTTGTTTTTTCTCCCCACAGGTCTATTTTTCTTACGATATCGTGAGACTAGGAAATTAAAAATAGCTAAAAATGCATTATCATCATCATAATGGCACTGTGGGAACAAAACAATCAAGTTTTGTTTACCGGGAAGCCTAGGGCTGAGGACTTGGTCTCTAACAGCAGCATTGCACAGGAAATTTATTGAACATTTCATAAGGTAAAGGTTCCCCCCGCACAGTTGTGCAGTCGTGTCCGACTCTAGGGGCCGGTGCTCATCTCCGTTTGTTAGCCAAAGAGCCAGCGTTGTCCGAAGACGCTTCCACGGTCATGTGGCCGCATGACACGCGCGGAACGCTGTTACCTACCCACCGAAGTGGTACCTATTCATCTACTTGCATTTGCATGCTTTTGAATTGCTAGGTTGGCAAGAGCTGGAGCTAGTGCGGGAGCTCACTCCGCACGCAGGGCTAGGGATTCGAACCTCCGAACTTGCAATCTTCCGATTGACAAGCCTGGTGTCTTACCCACTGAGCCACCACGCCATGAACATTTCATAGCTCCCCACAAATGACAAAAGGAATTAGAAAATATTTATCGTGTCAATTCTGTTGTTACTATCTCTGCTGCTAGGAAAGTGATAAAGACTTCAAGTCATGTGCTTTCTTTGGTCAAAACCCACAAACGACAGATGAATCTGCCCAGGGCGGTGCAAATGTTGGGAAAGACTATGGGATGACTTGTCAGTTACTGTAAGTTCATTTCTATCTAATGGGGTGAGATGTTTCTCCTCAACTGCAAGCATAAATAATAAATAAATATGAATTTGGCTAGGATTATAAGCTATACCTTTTTGGGTGAAGAAATGTAAGACTTAATGCAACTGTAAGGAAAGTGTAATCTATTAAATTCTATGCCCATAAAGGTAAAGGTTCCCCCCGCACACTTGTGCAGTCGTGTCTGACTCTAGGGGCCGGTGCTCATCTCCATTTGTTAGCCGAAGAGCCAGCGTTGTCCGAAGACGCTTCCATGGTCATGTGGCCAGCATGACACAAGTGGAATGCTGTTACCTACCCACCGAAGTGGTACCTATTAATCTACTTGCATTTGCATGCTTTCAAATTGCTAGGTTGGCAAGAGCTGGGGCTAGTGCGGGAGCTCACTCCATCATGCGGGGCTAGGGATTCGAACCTCCGAACTTGCGATCTTCCGATCAACAAGCCTGGCGTCTTACCCGCTGAGCCACCATGCCCCTTATATAATGCCCATGGTATTATTTAAAATAATTAAAACCCAGTAACTGCAAATAGTTTATTACAAAAATCATCTGTTCAAAACAGAGATAAAACCCACTTGATTAAACTAGGGCACATGGTTAAGAAAACCAGCCTCCTAACATTTTGGAATATATATTTCATCATTCCAGCCATCATTTGGTCACTTGCTTGGGAATGGTAGTGCAAAATGATAGTGCAACCTATCTGTGGGGTGCAATCTTGGAAAGGTTGTGATATTATATCCTTTGCGTGGGTTTTGCAAAATTCAGTGCATGGTGTAGTAGTGTGGGTATGTGAGACATAGTAAGGAGTAGATAAATTCATATTAAAGAGCATGTCATGTTTTCAGAACACTAAAAAATATTGGAGTAGAGTAGCAAAGAAATACCAGCAATAAATAAAAATACATTTTGAGATCATTCAATAAGTAGCAGTATATAAAAGTATGGAATAAACTAGAAAAGAATTAGCCTGGATTTATAATCTCTTGCTCCATTATTAAACATTCAGTTTCATGAATATGAAAATGCAAATAAATTTGGACAGTGGAGAAATAATAATTTGCAAGGTTTAATTGCCAATAAGGCAAAGATGAAGAGCTTTGAGACTCTTTCTTTGGAATTATGAGAACCACCTGACCAGTTCCAATATCTTCAAATAAGCATTTTTTAAAAAGGAGTTACAAAAATACGACAATACCTAGAGACCTGATTGAATTTGAAAACCTTATAACAGAAAACTCAAAGCGCTTGGCTAGGCCTTATTTACAAGTTGCTGATGAAATATGACCCAGAAACTGAAAATGTTAAAAACGGTATCATTAAATGGGTGCAGAATTTAGGCAGAACAATTGATATGCAACAATGGGAATTTCAATGGAAGAAAAATATTAAGTTTACAGTTAACATAACTGATACAGAAAACTAGTATAAGATGTTTTACCAATGGTCTATCATTCCAGTACTGAATGCCAAAATTGGCAATTGATTTTCTAAAAAAACTGTTTGAAAATATACAGATCAGGACAGATCATTCTTCCTATTTGGTGGCAATGTTGTAAAGGCCAACAATTTTGGAAAATAATTTACAATTGAATGAACTAAATTATAAAAGTTGAATTCCTTTCCTACCTGCCATTTTTCTATTAACTACCATATTTCTACAAAGTATACCAAACAGCTGCTAGTTTACTTAGTGCTTCTCATTGGAAAGGATGTAAAATTCCTTCAGTTGAAGAACGGCCAATTAAGTTGTGGGAGTTTGCCTTGATGTCTAAATTAATTTCGTATTTGAAAAACAAATCTGAATCAGACTTTTGTGCTGGGGCAGTGGGGAGGGCCATCTCGCCTTCTCTCACCTTGACTTTCTGGATTTCTCTGTTCTTTTCTGCCTTGCAGGCTCTTAATCTTGGGAGGCATCTTATCGGGTTGATCAGGTTATAATAGGAATCCCCACAGGATACCTGCCTTGAATTTCCTTACACCAAGCAAATAAGTTCTCACCCTAATCAACACCAGGCAGACCCCATCCACTTATAAGTGGCGCCAAAAAGACAATAAAACAGTCTATTTTGTGTTTCCCTATTAAATGACTTAGGGAAAAAACCACATGACTCAAGTACAAACTACTTTTGAAAAGGCCTTGAGCAATCTAAGATGCCATTTTCCACAGCTACTCTTCCTGTTATTTGACCCCTTCATTCTATACCCTTTTAATTTTTTTCCAGGGACAGCACTGATGGGAATCCCTTTCCTAAAGGTTTTTCCCTGACTGCCCCCCACCTTCCCTTCAGGATCATTTCTTAACTGGAAATGTTAATGGCCGCTCAGCTGCTCTACTCAATGGAAACAGACAGCGGCCCTCACCTTCCTGTAGTCAGGCACTGCCCCCTCCATATTCCTCTCAAGAATCATTCTTAAACAGGAGAATCGTGAAAGCAATCATTTCCTGCTGCAGAGCTTCCTTGCTTGATTTAGGTATTTATTTTAGAAACCCTAATAATAGCTAATTACAGCAAGGCGTCATTCTGGAAGCAGTTTCTCAATTATTTTAGAAAATGGCAAATTGAGAAAGCAAATATTTATCAAAGGAAAAGAAAAGAGGGAAATCCCTACATGCCCTTACATTTGTTCCCTAATGGAACTTCAGTATTACAGAATAAAACAAACTTTCTTTCATTGTCAGTGTATTAGAAAAACAAACAAATAAACAAACCCTTCACTAGAATGTCATTTTAGTTCAGCATTCATTACAGTAATATAGACATGAATCTGCCTGCAGAAAGAACTTTCTCCCCTTCTTTCTTACCCACTGATTTTTGTAACATCAGGCCTGAGGAAGGGTTCTGGAGCACTTGAAAACTTGCTCACTCTTTTGAGTCTTTCTGATTAGTTTCAATCATGGTATTGTGGAGTCCATGGTGCTCTCTGAGCCTTGTTGTTTTCTTGCAGAGGTTTCATTGCCAGGCTAGGCAACATCTTCAGTGCGAAAAGGGAGTGGGACTTGCTCTCTGTTTATATACCCTGGCTTGTCCTGCCTGTGTTGGTGGGGGTGTTGTACTCTCCTTGGTAGTATCTTGATTGGATTGTTGTTTGCTGCTTGGTTGATTGACTGAGTTAATAGTTCCTTGATTAGGGTCTATTGTGTTGTTTGATTGCTCCTCTGCTGCTAATCTTGCAGTTAATATTTGCCTATCTTGTTGATTGCTGTCAAAGAGGTGTTCTGGTCTTCTGGCTTTTCTATTGTCTCTTATGAATGGTATGTAAATGTTGTTTACCTCTATGTGTCTGTTGATGGCTGCTTTGTCTGAGTGCCAAGCTTCCAGGAATTCTCTAGCATTTTTGGATTTGGCTTGGTTTAAGATGCTCATAGTTTCCCAGTTGAAAGTATGGTTAAGTCTGTCCATGTGTTGTGAGATTAAGGAGTTTTCATCATGTCTTCTGACTGCTAGTTGGTGTTCATGGATGCGTTCTGCTAGTCTTCTGCCAGTCTGTCCTACATAGTGGCTGTTACAGTCCTTACACTGTATGTTGTAGATAACTCCTGTTTTTTCTTCTTGGGCTACTGAGTCTTTTGGTTTACTTACAATGTTCTGAAGGGTTTTGGTTGGTTTGTGTGCTACAGTGATGCCGTGTGGTTGTAACAGTCTATTAGTAGTTTCTGAGATGTTTCTGATGTATGGCAGTGTAATTCTTTTCATAGCTTCAGTTGGTTTTGCTGTGGTGGGTTGAGTGGTCAGGCACTTTTTGATAAAGTTGCGTGGATATCCATTTTGCTGGAAGATGCTACAGTATATAAGTGGTCTGTTTCCTTTTTCTGGTGTTCTGGGTTGCTGCAGTGCGTTTGTGCTCGTCTGAATAGTGTTCTTACACAGCTCCTCTTGTGGGAGGTTGGGTTATTGCTTTGGTAGTGGAGCACTTGGTTAGTGTGGGTAGATTTCCGGTAGACTTGTGTTTCTAGAATGCCATCATTTCCTCTACTGATCAGGATGTCCAAGAAGGGTAGTGTGTTGTTGTTTTCTTCTTCCCTTGTGAATTTTATTCCTTTGAAGATGTTGTTGATGGTTTCATGTGTTTCCTCCAGTTGATCCTTTTTTATTATGATGAAGGTGTCATCTACATACCAGATCCATACTTTGGGTTGTATGTGTGGGAGTGCTATCTTTTCTAGACGTTGCATTACTATCTCTGCTATGAGTCCTGAGAGTGGTGACCCCATAGGTGTTCCTTTGATTTGTTGGTATATTTGTCCATCAAACTGAAAGTAGGTGGTGAGGCAGAGGTTGATGAGGTCCATGATTCTGGGTATTTTGATCTTGGTGTATCTAGTTAGGTATGTTACGTAGGTATGTCAGGTGTGTTACGTAGAACTGCTGCCATGGATTCAATCGCTAGTGCTTGGTCTATGGATGTAAAGAGTGCAGTGACATCAAATGACACCATAATTTCATCTTCATCTATTTTTAGGTCTTTGATTTTCTGGAGGCACTGTAGTGGTGAGTTGATAGAGTATTCGCTCTCCTCTGTGAGATGCCCCCTGGTAATGATACAATTCTCTTCGATTGGAATCATGGTATTATTCAACTATGGGTTTGGTGGTGGTTTGGGTGGGGGATCTACAAAGCTATGAATTCTTTTTACTGTGCATTTAATTCATTTAGTAGCTTGAAATAGTTTTATCCTTCAGAGATTATGAACAGCTGGAATCTTCTCCACTTCATTTGGGACCTTCCAAATTTCCTGATCCAACTGAACTTATTTTAGGGGGGGAAAAACAAAATCATTGGCATGCTGAAAAGCATTACATGCATCAGCACACTTCTTTCCAAGGATATTTCTAAGTCTCAGAGGCATTATTAGAAAATCAAAATGGCTGATGGCTGCAGCCCAGTGCTTTGTTTCGATGCAAGGTATGCTGAGGAAGATTACCATCATCCTTGGGGGTCTAAAGGGTGTGGTAGGGAACATCCTCATCAGTTTATATTCTGATAAATAAGATTCTACAAATATTCACACCCTCCATGGAAGAAGTCTAGGAGACCAATAATCAATGACAGAGGGTAAGTGAATCAATTTCTGCTCATGACTGAAGAGCAGAATCCCATTGAACAGCAGCTGCAGAAGATCGGTAGCAGGAGAAGCTTGTTGGATTTTTGGAAGTATTATGATGACTCATATGGAAAACCAATCAATGTACCAAATAGACCTTTGGCTTGATTCGGCAGGGCTGTTCTTCTGCTCTTACCCACCTGAGGAACGAAAGGAGCTCCACCAGTTGCACATGACATGCTGGCAGTGTGGAGGAGCTTCTATGAGATAGAATTGTTCTTTTGTTATGGCAAACTGAATTTCCTCGTATGAGATAAAATAGCAGCTCATGGATCTATGGATTCAACTCGTGATTTGAAAGTGTTCTAAGCCACAATCTTGATATGAATTATTTTATTTATTTATTTTATTTATCATACTTATATCACCGCCCATCTCCCCCTACAGAGGGGACTCTGGGCGGTTTACACAAAGTTGACAATTAAAACATATAAAAGCATATAAAATACCGTACATAAATGTATATCTATATAAATTAATTAAATATATAAAACCCAAGAGGCTCTGATGTTAAGTTTAAAAGAACTCTACGGAGCAAGCCATCCCCAAGAGGAGCTATTACCCCTCCCATCCCAAGCGAGGTGGCAGAGCCAGGTCTTCAATTGTTTTCGGAAGGTCATCAGTGTGGGGGGTTGCCTCACCTCCAGGGGCAGAATATTCCAGAGGGTGGGTGCCACTGCAGAGAATGCCCGCTTCCTGGACCCCGTCAGATGGAATTCTCTTGTAGACGGGGTCCGTAGCAAGCCCTCTCTGCATAACCGAGTGGGGCGGGTCGATGTTCTGGGGACGAGGCGGTCCCTTAGGTAACCTGGTCCCATGCCATGTAGGGCTTTAAAGGTGACAACCAACACCTTGAATTGGACCCGGAAGCAAACTGGTAACCAATGCAGCTTGCGGAGTAGAGGTGTCACATGTGCCGATCTTGGGGCACTCATAACTACACGCGCAGCCGCATTCTGGACCAGTTGAAGCTTCCGGATACTCTTCAAGGGTAGCCCCATGTAGAGTGCATTACAATAGTCTATATGGGAGATGACCAGGGCATGAGTGACTGTCCGGAGGGCGTCTCGGTCCAGGAAAGGGCGTAGCTGGCGTACAACTCGAAGTTGTACAAATGCCCTTCTGGCCACGACTGCCACCTGCTCTTCAAGCAGGAGTCGTGAGTCCAGAAGGACACCCAGGTTCCGCACTGTGTCTGAACGGGGTAGTGCCACCCCGCCCAGATCTAAAGATGACAACTCTCTGGATCTCGAGGCACCATCAATCCACAGCCACTCCATCTTACCAGGGTTCAGCTGAAGCCTGTTGTTCCCCATCCAGGCCCCCACAGCCTTCAGACACTGAGAAAGGGCAGTCACTGCATCACTTAACTCGCCCGGGATGGAGATATATAGTTGAGTATCATCAGCATATTGATGATACCTCATCCCGTGTTGGCGGATGATCTCACCCAGCGGTTTCATGTAGATATTAAATAGGAGAGGGGAGAGAACCGAACCCTGTGGCACCCCACAAAGTAGGGGCCGAGGGTCGGATCTCTCATCTCCTATTACCACCGATTGGGATCGGCCCTGGAGGAAGGAGGTGAACCAGCACAAAACCACACCGCCCACCCCCAACCCCCTAAGCCGTCCCAAAAGGATACCATGGTCGATGGTATCGAAAGCCGCTGAGAGGTCAAGAAGAGCCAGGATGGATGCACTGCCTCCATCCCGCGGTCGCCAGAGATCATCAGTAAGTGCGACCAATGCAGTTTCTACCCCATATCCCGGCCTGAACCCTGACTGAAAGGGGTCTAGATAATCCGTATCATCCAGAATCCTCTGGAGCTGTAATGCCACCACTTTCTCAACCACCTTCCCCAGAAAGGGGAGGTGGGAGACGGGACGAAAATTGTCCAACACTGTAGGGTCCAGCGATGGCTTCTTGAGGAGGGGGTGCACCAGCGCTTCCTTGAAAGCAGCCGGGAACACTCCCTCTCCCAAGGATGCAATAACCATCGCATGGACCCAACCACATGTCACCTCCCTGGCTGCTTTCACCAGCCAGGAGGGGCATGGGTCAAGATGACAAGTAGTGGCCCTTACAGTCCGGAGGATCCTGTCCACTTCCTCAGGCCCAACAGGATCAAACCGTTCCCAGATAATCGGGCAAAGACGTTCCCTTGGCATCTCCCCAGACCATGTATCACGCTTGGAGTCCAACTTAGAACGGATCCGAGCGATTTTATCCGTCAGATGCTCTGAAAATTCCTCCGCACGGCCCTGAAGGTGGGTCACCGGCCCCACCTTACCTAGGAGAGATCGAGTAATCCTAAACAGGGCCGTCGGGCGGCATTCTGCGGATGCAATAAGAGCGGAGAAATATTGACGTTTCGCCACTCTTACTGCCACAAGGTAGGCCTTAACTGCGGCTCTAGCTTGTGTTCGGTCGGGTTTGGTCTTTGTCTTCCTCCAGCGGCGCTCTAGACATCTCTTAACCCTTTTCAGCACCCTCAACTCCTCCGTAAACCACGGGGAGTATCGGGTCGGATGGGACAAGAGAGGCCGCATAGGCGCGATCCTGTCCAAGGCCCCGGCCACTTTCTTATTCCAAGCTCTGGCCAGGACCTCCGCTGGACCGTGCAGAAGATCCTCGGGTATAACCCCCAACTCCCTCTGAAACCCTATCGGGTCCATTAGTCGCCGGGGGCGGACTGATCGAATAGGTCCAGCCTCCCTGCGGAGTGGGGCAGCATATGAGAATCTAAGGGTCACCAGGGCATGATCCGACCATGACAACGGGGAAAGATGCAACTCTCCCCCCAGATCACCTTGCCACTGCTCCGACAGGAAAACCAAGTCCGGAGTGAGACCACTGTCTCGAGTTGGGTCCCGGATAATCTGGACCAGGCCCATGGCTGCCATGGTAGCCATGAACTCCCGAGCCATCTCCGAGGCACGTCCCAGGGACGGCAGGTTGAAATCCCCCAGAACCATAAGTCTGGGGAATTCCACCGCCAACCCCGAAACAGCCTCCAGCAGCTCGGGCAGGGAGGTTGCTACGCAGCAGGGAGGCTGGTAAAGCAGCAACACTCCCAACTGCTCTCGGGAACCCAACTTGAAGAACAGAGTCTCACATCCGGCCACCTGTGGAGCCATGCCCCTGAAGGCCACTCTCGGATGACAACTGCCACCCCGCCTCCCCTACCCCGATGTCTCAGCTGGTGCCATACCTGAAACCCGGCCGGGCACATCTCCGAGAGGGCAACCCCTCCTCCAGGGCCCAGCCAGGTCTCAGTAATACATGCCAGGTCGGCCCCCTCCTCCATGATCAAATCACATATGAGGGGGCCCTTGTTATTAACCGACGTGGCATTAAGCATCAACAGCCGGAAATCAGGGCACTCGAGGATCCGCTGACCAGGGCCTAGGTTTGAACCCGGAGGGCCGGAACACACCACCGGTAATAAACACCGGGGGCGTCTTCCCCAACGATGGCCTGCCCTCCGGTTCCCGCCATAACATCCCCGACCCATCACCACTTCAATAGGACCACTTCAATTAGTATGCATGAGACTCACCTGCACATTTTTCCACTACAAAACTGGTAATATGGTTGCTTTATAACATGATCTTAATGCCACGCTCCTTATTGTTTGTTTTATTAGTATTAATACTATTAGCAATGGCAATATATAATACTTTAACATTTCTATTTCTTTCGGACTGAAACCTCAAAAGCTTACATATGGAAATGAAATCATATTACAACAAAATAGAGAAAACATAGAAATCAATTATAATAAAGGAACAGCATTATATAGTAAACAACCTGACATTAAAGGCAGTGCAGCAGCAGATGTCAGGGGTGCTTGACCCAGAAGCAGAAGAGGAGAATTAAAACAAAATAAAATACAAATTGTGCCAAACTCAGCCCATACCAAACATTTCTCAAAAAACCTAGATCTTAAATTGGGAGTTGGGCAGCCAATAAATTTAAGTAAGTAAATAAATAAATGATTGTAATCTAAACTGTTCACTGTTACAGCATAGCTTACCCGTAGGGCAGCGGTCCCCAACCTTTCTGGCACCAGGGACCGGTCATGGAAGAAAATTTTTCCATGGACCGGGGGGGGGGGGTTTGCAGGCGGGAGCCAATTGCGCACACCTGGGGCGGGGTAACTGCGCGCACTGGGGGGTGGGGTTTGCAGGAGGGAGCCCTGCGGCCCACTTCCTAACAAGCCGCTGCCCACTATTGGGCCATGGCCCACAGGTTGGGGACCCCTGCCCTAGGGGATACATTCTTCAAGGTTAGGATGCTATAACTCTTACAAGTCCTGCTGTACTTAGTAGGTTGGAAATCCAAAGCAGAGTCTTGTTATGCTGAAGAAGACAGTCCGTAATATGTATATTATAACTTATTAATGTTTTATATTTGATTTAGGGGGCGTGGTGGCTCAGCGGGTAAGATGCCAGGCTTGTCGATTGGAAGATTGCAAGTTCGGAGGTTCGAATCCCTAGCCCCGCATGATGGAGTGAGCTCCTGCACTGACCCCAGCTCTTGCCAACCTAGCAATTTGAAAGCATGGAAATGCAAGTAGATTAATAGGTACCACTTCAGTGGGAAGGTAACAGCGTTCCGCTGTTATTTGATTTATATCCAGCTTTTCCTCCAGGAACTCAAGGCAATGTACACAGCACTTCCTCCTCTGATATCTCTCCAAAACAACCATCCAGTGAGGTTGGACTGTGAGACAGTTTAAAGTTTATTTATTTATTTATTTATTTATTTATTTATTTATACCCCGCCTATCCCCTCCCTAATGTAGGACTCTAGGCAGCTTACAACATCATTGCATATATATTTAATTATACATCATATATATTACAGTACCCGCGCAATTAGGGAGGGGGTGAGGGAACCGGCTCTTCTTTCCAGGCATCGGAACTACAAGCCCCAGAATGCCTTGCTTTCGGAGCCGGCTGCTGACATCCCGGAAGTTGTTAATTGGGATCCGTCGTCCTCTGCCGCCGTCCTCAGCCACCATCCACGGGCTCCTCCAGATCTTCGTCTTCGGCTCCGAGGCGACTCCCCGACAGGATGCCAGCATATTGCCCCACGTGAGTGGTACCCATTTATCTACTTGCTATTTAGCTTTCGAATCGCTGGGTTGGCAGACAGCTAGGGCTAGTGACGAGAGCTCACCTCGCCACGCGGATTCGAACTGCCGACCTTATGGTCAGCAGACTAACAGCTCAGCGGTTTAACCCGCTGAGCTACCGTGCCCCTAAAGTTCCCCTGTGAGCTTCCTTAGCTTAGAGTAAACCTAAAGCAGGGATCCTCTGTCCTGGTCCAACACTTTCATCACCAACTCTCTATCTTTGCATTCAACAACTTGATCAATCCCCTATAGGGATCAATCAATAAACTTTAGCACAGCTACTGACCAGATTTTTGTATAATTACAGATCAAAAATCCAACTCAGAAAATTGGAAAAAAGAAGAAATAAGAGTAAAATGAGCTAAAACACACTATAAGCGCAAATATTAAAATGATAATAAAAATATGTCTAAAAGATAATTACTGAACTACTGCATAGTTAAAACAGTAAAATACAAAAATACTAGTGTACGAAAATATTAAATTACTAAACTACCAAACAAATAACATGCTAAAATACTACCCAGTGTCAAACTAGTGTTAAAGATTCATTATATTGCTTCAGATAATAATGCAACTACATAACATTTCAAAAATCAATTCAAAATGAAGTAAAAGACCACAGATTTCTATCTTTCTACACTTTGTGCTCTTCATTGCAACAGTGCTGTACCCAGCAAGCTGCCAAACAAAATTTTGCTATTTGCCAAACAGTTTTATCTGCAAGTAGAGGGCTTATGTAAAACTTGCCCAGGTCCCTGGGATTTATTTATAATAGGAAGGTTATGATGGAAGTGTGGATGTTCTTTTAGAAGGGGCAGGACAAAAAAACATGGGCCAATGTTTCTGGTGCACTTTCCCCACATCGGCTGAGTCATTCACTGAGTAGCAGTAGCAGCACGTTCGTATATCTGCCTTTGAGATTTGCTGTAAGGAGGATGCTAAAATGTACAAAGGTGGATACTCTAAGATACTTTGAAAAATAAGTTGCTAAAGATACTGCACCACCTGAAAGTTATGTAACCAGATCCAGCTTTGGACTTTCAGAGGTTCTGTTCTGACCTGTGTGTTGTAATGCAGATGGCAATATAGTTGGGGAAATTATTGAAAATGGTTTAAAGTGGTAGGGATTTACCATAGGAAGTGTGGAATTAACTTGGATGTTAGGAATCTGGATGCCCAGAGTTTATAATTAACAGGAGTCAGAAGAGGAAAGAAAATGTAAAGGTAAACTGAAGTAATACTTTACTGATTAGCCATTAGGCCATATCAGAATACAAAATATAAAACACAGAATAATAATAAACTGGTGGAATTCAGAGAGAAGATAATGGGATCTGTTAAAAGGAGATCCAAGAGACTGAGTAGAGCCTGCAAGGAAAACAGAATAGGGGACTTTTTGAACAGTGGGAGAGGCTGTCCAATGGAGTTGAGTGGGAGAAACAAATTTTGGAAAAGGTATAAAAGGTGTGGAGATGTGGGTGCAAGGATATAGACCAAAGGGCAGGAACACATATTGAGGGACAATGAGCAGACCTGGGGACTTTGCTTGATGCAGACAAGCTTGACCCAGACAGACCCAACTGGGAAGAAATGACTAGGAAAAAGAAAAAGAAGTGATCAGCCTAATAAACAGCCCGAGGAGATAAAAAGGAGTCAGAGACTGAAAGTGAGATGGAAAGATTATGTGAGAGGAAGGGGGGAAAGAGGCAAAACTTTAAAGTGAGGGTCAGGTAACTGAAGAATATAACAGGGGGATAAGAGGCAAAGGCTGTATATAGAAGAGTCAGAAGAACTATTCTGAAAGAATCTACCACAGGCCTTGTGATGAGAAGTTTGCTTAACCAAAAGCAAAATACCTCATCCAGGCTCTAATTTCAACTTTTATTAGGCCTACCTCCAACTGGATTTCTGCATTTGGAATGCCGGATGCCCCTTGGAATCTTTTCGTTAGAAATTTGGACCAAAGAGTCTCAGAGGTATCATGCTTCCTAAACCTAATTCCATGTCGGAGGGAGCGCGGATGGAGCGGCCTGCTTCTCTCCTAGGCACCAGTGATCCAAGTACTATGCAGTAAATAGACTCCAAATCAGAAGTTAAACAAATATCCTATTTACTTTATATACATACGTATTTACAGATCACTTCCACAGGTAACAAATTATACACCATCAACGATACAGCTTTCACGAGGTAAATGGGAATAAAATGGAATACAGAATATCTCTGCATTTATAGTCAAACTGACCAATCACATTATAGGTCAATCTCGTTAACTACCACACCCAACTTAACTCTAAGCACCTGTTGAATGAGTCACACATGACACATCATTCCTACAACAATGGCTGCTAATTGGGTGACTGTGCAGAATATTTCACCTTTTACCTAGAAATCAAGCCTCTCTGTATAATTTATATCTAGAAGTAAATTCCTGGGTTTATCAAACCCTAACATTCCATTCTATAAAGGAATTGCATTAGGGGTTTGGTCACAAGAAGTTTAATGACATTTGAACTATATCAAGCTCCCCTTGGGTAAAAGGAAAACAAAATAGCCAAAATACTTCTTTGAGCCTTCTGGATTGCCTATAAAAAATGTGCTTTCCAATTATCAAATAAGGGGAAGAACATCCAAAGGTAGTTAAAACAAAGCACCTCCTCAAATTTCTGCCTATTAATGGTCAAGGTCAAGGTTCGAGGTTTTTTGAAAATACCATGAACTTGTTTGTATTGCATTTTCACGGTATCTGCTGCTCCCTGAAGAAGAGTGATAGATTGAAGCATCTTCTTTACCCTACTAGTGGTAGTGATAGTATCACTGCATCATCTGTGTATAGTAACAAGGCAGTCTACCTGCAGTATTCAGTGGAATAACAAGGCAGTGTACCTGTTTACCTGCAGTATTCTGTGGATGAAATTCCTTTTTCATTAAATCATGTTTTAATTAGATCATGGAATTGATACAGAAATTAAATAACAATGAGACAATAAAGCAGCCTTGTTTAACTCTCTTCTAATAGGGCTACACTGCAACTGCTGCCAGTCCTAAGTTTGGATAAAGAAGGTTTGATTCCCTGCTGAGGGTTCATAAATCACGCATGAACTTATGGGAATGAAAAACATGCATCACATTTGAGGTTTAGCAGATAACTGAGGTCAAGGTGCTGATGAAAAGTATGCAACAATCCAGAATTGTGAAGCCAAGAAAACATTTTAAAGTGGCTACTTGGAATGCTCAAGCTGACTTCCAGGTCAGACATAAAGAAATAATTGTTCATGATCTATTTCAATATGAAATTTTAGTTGCAGTATTATTAGAATTATGACTCACTGGATCTGGAAATGTCCATGTCCACCTACGAGAGAGTGACAATTGGACACTCTTGTATTGGTCTGGAGGTGAGAAATACCCAAAAGGTACCAATTGAAGAGAAAGCCAACACCAAAAGGTGTTGGCTTTGCTATAGACCACCCAGCCTCCCAAAGCATTATGAATTTCCAATGAGTCTCAAGTCAATTAGCAGTTCTATCACTTGCAGGAACAATAAAAATGCATATACAGTAACTGCAGCTTGTGCTCCTACAAAAATAGGTACAGATAAGGCAAAAGATGAATTCTATGCACATATACAAATAATCCTGGATTCATTGCCTTGGAGGGAACTAATCCTGATAAATGGTAACCTAAATTCCCATGTTGTTAACAATCTGCAAGGCTGGGAAAATGTCCGAGGCAAAGTTGGTGTTGGAGAGATGAACAACAATGGCCTGTACCTGCTATCATTTGAAGCAGCAAATGAGATAACAATTGGAAACAGCTTATTTCATCATCCACTAAAACATCACATAAAACAAACTTCACCCAGTGGAAAAGATATATAAATCCTTTTTTTTTAAATCGGTTCAATCTTGTCCGATTCTCAGAGTCTGCCTGGACAAGCCCCTGCAGTTTTCTTGGCAAGGTTTTTCAGAAGTAGTTTGCCATTGCCTTCTTCCTAGGGCTGAGAAAGAGTGGCTGGCCCAAAGTCACCCAGCTGGCTTCATGCCTAAGGCGGGACTAGAACTCACAGTCTCCCGGCGCCTTAACCACTACACCAGACTGGCTCTCATGTAAGTCCTTAATTATTTCCTAATCAACAGCAGTTTTTAAAGATCACTCACGGATGTCTGGTCAGTGAGAGGCACCAACTGTGGCTCTGACCATCACCTTGTACAGGTATTCCTACAATTCCAGCTGAAGCAAATTGCTTGTAATGTAGCCACACCCAAATGTTATGACTGGGTGAAGCTACAAGATCCTACTTGCCGGCAACAGTTCCAACTGATGCTTACCAAGTGATTTGCCACCCATGAACTTCTGCAAGATGTAAGTGATCAAGCACGATAGCTCTCAGCAATAAAGAATGTGCCAAAGAAACTTGTCCTGTAGCAAGACAGTGAACATAACTATGGATTTCAGATGAATGCCTAGCATTGACAGACAAACAAAAACAGTGCAAACTCAAAGATGTGACACAGTATCAGCGGCTTAATAAGCAAGTCTGTGCCTGCCTCAAAACAGAACAGAATGCCTATTGGAATAATATTGCAGAAGAATTTGAAGAAGCCACACATTGCCAAGAATATTAAAGCCTTTACCCATATTATGCTGCCTCAGAAGTAAATTTCAATGTTCAAATGACAATATCAGAAACCCAGAAAGCAATTTTGTGTGCTGTGGAACTGCACAACTGAGTCATTAGCTCAAGGACTTCCCACTCTTTTAAAGTCACCCTATTCTGGGAGATACTCCAGTAGAACCACCAACTCTTGAAGGCCCAGATGAACGTCTGAAGAATATAAGGCCAGAATCTCTGAAATAAAAGCTACTATCAATTACAAAGAGGGAAAGCTGTTGGAGCGGATGAAGTCACTACAGAGTGTTAAAGGCTGATGGTGATATGTTAATTTGTTAGTTCCACTCCTTCAGATGATTTGGAAGCCTCAAAAACACCAAAGTCATTGAAACAGGCAATAATAGTTCCAACTTTCAAAAAAGGAGACAATCAAGAATGCAAGAATTACTGTGGGATTAGCTTGTTCTCAATTGTGGGCAAGGTATTTATGAAAGTAATCAATAAAGGATTCAGAAACAACTACTGTACCCCAAGAAGAACAGGCTGGTTTCCTGGGAGAGGATGCTGTGACCAAATATTTGTATTACAATAATTGCTCAAGAACACATCAAGTATGGAAAGAGCCTCATTGTTGCATTCATTGACTTTGCAGTGGCATTTAATAGTATCCATCAGCCAACGCTGCAGAATGAGTGCCTGCTAAAATATAAAATACCTCCTGCAGCAGGTATATAAGGAATCACAAAGTCCTATCCATGTTAATGCCAAAATGTCCAAAGACTTCCCTCTATGTACTAGTGTGAGGTAAGGCTGCAATGTATCTCCCTTGCTGTTCAACATTGTGATCAATGCAATCATGCAGAAAGTCTTGGTTGGTGTGGTGTCAAATTTGGGCAAGATGAATTCATCACAGATCTAATGTTTGCTGATGAGAGCATGATTTTTCCAGAAAGTGAAACAGAAGCTTTTGAAATCCTACTCACTATAAAAGCTGCTGCTTATCCATATACAGTAGCTTAACTATTCATATTACAGTAACTATCAATATTGACAAGACCAAGGTATCCACAAATGATGGCTCCCAGGAAACCATCTAACTTGATGGAGCTCAGCTTGAGAAAGTTGAATAATTTAGAGAACAGAAAATAACTGCAACAGCTGATATCAACAATTGAACGGACCAGGCTGCCTCAGCCTTCAGAGCCTTCAACCTGGCATGGTGCCTCTGGAGAAAAAGCAGCATAAGCATTGCTACCAAAATGTGCATCTATCAGTCATTAATACTACCTACCAATGCTGCTATATATGATGCAGAATCTTGGACCTTGCTTCAAAATTATTTGAGAAAGCTCAAAATATTCCAAATGTACTGTCTGCACCAAATGTTAGGGATGTTAATCTATATATCTATAAAAAAATCGAAAATCGAAAAATTAAAAAATGGTGCTGCAACCAGCTTATTGTAGCTTATGAAATTCAGATACATTGGATGTAAAGGTTTGGACATATCTGCCCCATGGTGACTTCCTTATCAACTGCTCTGGAAATCACACCCTGTGGGTTGGAAAGTACAGTGATCAGCTCCAAAGAAAACTTGGCTGAAGTATGTGGAAGGAGTTCTAATGAAACTTAGACTCAAACTGATAGAAGTTAAAAACCACAACAAACAAAAATGGAGGAATATGCTACATGAGTGGACCTGTAGCACTTAAAGCCACATGCTGGCCATAACAATATTGTGGATAGTTACGAGATCTGAATTAAGGACTTTGAGATTGAGATCAATAGGGACCAAATTAGATAGCTGACCTACCTCATTATATCCTAGTTTAAGATTGTATTTTCATACATCTTAGAGAAAAGAGTTAGCAGTCAGAAATTAATTACTGTATAAAGGTAAAAGGTAAAGATTCCCCCACACAGTCGTGTCCAACTCTAGGGGCCACTTCTCATCTCCGTTTGTTAGCCAAAGAGCCAGCGTTGTCCGAAGATGCTTCTGCAGTCATGTGGCCGGTGTGACACGCGCGGAACGCTTCCTTCCCACCTTCCCACCAAAGTGGTGCCTATTTATCTACTTGCATTTGCATGCTTTTGAATTGCTAGGTTGGCAAGAGCTGGGGCGAGTGCGGGAGCTCACTCCATCACACGAGGCTAGGGTCTCAAACCTCTGAACTTGCGACCTTCCGATCGACAAGCCTGGCGTCTTAACCGCTGAGCCATCACGCCCCCAATTACTGTATATCTTAAGCTTTTTCCATCATTTAGTTCTGGAGATATTATCAAATGTCTACTTAAAATCCACAGAAGAAATGGAGTAGCCTTCATAATTAATAATAAAGTGGCTAAAGCAGTGCTTGGATACCATCCAAAAAATGATAGAATGATCTCAATTCGAATTCAGGGTAAGCCATTTAACATTACAGTGATCCAAATATACGCCCCAACCACAGATGCTAAAGAAGTAGTAGATCAGTTCTATGAGGATCTGCAGCACCTACTGGATAATATGCCAAAAAGAGACGTTATTTTCATTACAGGAGACTGGAATGCTAAGGTGGGTAGTCAAATGACACCTGGAATTACAGGTAAGCATGGTCTGGGAGAACAAAATGAAGCAAGACATAGGCTGATAGAATTTTGCCAAACAATTCACTGTGCATAACAAACACTCTCTTCCAGCAACCTAAAAGACGACTTGATACATGGACTTCACCAGATGGTCGACACCAAAATCAGATTGACTACATCCTTTGTAGCCAAAGGTGGCGGACATCTATACAGTCGGTAAAAACAAGACCTGGAGCTGATTGTAATTCAGATCACAAACTTCTTATTGCACAATTTAGAATCAGACTAAAAAGAATAGGGAAGACCCACAGATCAGTTAGATATGAGCTCACTAATATTCCTAATGAATATGCAGTGGAGGTGAAGAATAGATTTAAGAGACTAGATTTAATAGATAGGGTCCCAGAAGAAATATGGACAGAAGTTTGCAACATTGTTCAGGAGGCGGCAACAAAAAACGTCCCAAAGAAAAAGAAAATCAAGAAGGCAAGATGGCTGTCTGCTGAGACACTGGAAGTAGCCCAAGAAAGAAGGAAAGCAAAAGGCAACAGTGATAGGGGGAGATATGCCCAATTAAATGCAAAATTCCAGAGGTTAGCCAGAAGAGATAAGGAATTATTTTAAAACAAGCAATGCACGGAAGTGGAAGAAGATAATAGAATAGGAAGGACAAGAGACCTCTTCCAGAAAATTAGAAACATTGGAGGTAACCTCCAGGCAAAAATGGGTATGATCAAAAACAAAGATGGCAAGGACCTAACAGAAGCAGAAGAGATCAAGAAAAGTTGGCAAGAATATACGGAAGATCTGTATAGGAAGGATAATAATATTGGGGATAGATTTGACGGTGTGGTCAGTGAGTTAGAGCCAAACATCCTGAAGAGTGAGGTGGAATGGGCCTTAAGAAGCATTGCTAATAACAAGGCAGCAGGAGACGACGGTATCCCAGCTGAACTGTTTAAAATCCTGCAAGGTGATGCTGTCAAGGTGATGCATGCCATATGCCAGGAAATTTGGAAAACACAAGAATGGCCATCAGATTGGAAAAAATCAACTTATATCCCCATACCAAAAAAGGGAAACACTAAAGAATGTTCAAACTATCGAACAGTGGCACTTATTTCACATGCCAGTAAGGTAATGCTCAAGATCTTGCAAGGTAGACTCCAGCAATTCATGGAGCGAGAATTGCCAGATGTACAAGCTGGGTTTAGAAAAGGCAGAGGAACTAGAGACCAAATTGCCAATATCCGCTGGATAATGGAGAAAGCCAGGGAGTTTCAGAAAAACATCTATTTTTGTTTTATTGACTATTCTAAAGCCTTTGACTGTGTGGATCATAACAAATTGTGGCAAGTTCTTGGTGGTATGGGGATACCAAGTCATCTTATCTGCTTCCTGAGGAATCTGTATAACGACCAAGTAGCAATGGTAAGAACAGACCATGGAACAACGGACTGGTTTAAGATTGGGAAAGGAGTACGGCAGGGTTATATACTCTCACCCTACCTATTCAACCTGTATGCAGAACACATTATGCGACATGCTGGGCTTTATGAATACAAGGCTGGAGTTAAAATCGCTGGAAGAATCATTAACAATCTCAGATATGCAGATGATACCACTTTGATGGCTGAAAGCGAGAAGGAGCTGAGGAGCCTTATGATGAAGGTGAAAGAAGAAAGTGCAAAAGCTGGTTTGCAGTTAAACCTCAAAAAAACCAAGATTATGGCAACCAGCTTGATTGATAACTGGCAAAAAGAGGGAGAAAAAGTGAAGGCAGTGACAAACTTTGTATTTCTAGGCGCAAAGATTACTGCAGACCCTGACTGCAGCCAGGAAATCAGAAGACGTCTACTACTTGGGAGGAGAGCAATGACAAATCTTGATAAAATAGTTAAGAGCAGAAACATCACACTGACAACAAAGGTCCACATAGTTAAAGCAATGGTATTCCCCGTAGTAACCTATGGCTGCGAGAGCTGGACCATAAGGAAGGCTGAGCAAAGGAAGATAGATGCTTTTGAACTGTGGTGTTGGAGGAAAATTCTGAGTGCCTTGTACTGCAAGAAGATCAAACCAGTCCGTACTCCAGGAAATAAAGCCAGACTGCTCACTTGAGGGAATGTTATTAAAGGCAAAACTGAAGTACTTTGGCCACATAATGAGAAGATAGGATACCCTGGAGAAGATGCTGATGCTAGGGAAAGTGGAAGGCAAAAGGAAGAGGGGCCGACCAAGGGCAAGATGGATGGATGATATTTTGGAGGTGATGGGGAGCTGGGGGTGGCGACGGCCGACAGGAAGCTCTGGCGTGGGCTGGTCCATGAAGTCACAAAGAGTTGGAAGCGACTGAATGAATAAACGACAAAAACTTAAAATCAATACATGCAGTAGATAAGACAGACCTTGATTTTGCAATCTATTTCTCCACCAAACAGTGCAACAAAAATTCCTGCTCTTTTGTACTTTTGCCAGCTCTGAAACCCAACTGTTCATCTGTAATAATATTTTCTAACTCCATTTGAAAAGTTTCCAATTTAAGTGACTTGCATATACCTCAATAATAATATTTTATAAACTAATTGGCTCATAGTTATCAGAAAGATATTTTCTCCCCTTTTTAAAGACTGGAATAATGATATCCAAACCCCAATCCTTAATGAATCTGGCCATTTTGTCTAGATACAGTATGTGAATACTGAGGCCAAATCACTTTCACTCAACTTTTGGGGGGATCAAATCTGCTTCTTGTGCCTTTCCATATTTCAGCTGATTAATCAGTCTAGAGATTTCTGACATCAAGTTTGTGGCCAATGTAGGAATAGTCTAAAATCCTTCTGCAAGTCTATTGAACTAACCAACTCTGCATATAGCTCAGAAAAAACTTTTCCCCCGTTACAGGAATATGGGGCTTTGTATACAGATAAGCAGATACCAAACTCCAGAAAGTAGCAGTATCATTTAATGTAGCAGCTGCTAGCAGTTGATTCCACTCCACTATTATAGCTTTCCTCTTTGAAATCAGCTGTTTGTAAGTAGCACCAACTGTACAGGAACATGAGTTTGTCGTATATGCATGATAAATTATTCCCAGATCTTTCTTGGCCTTAAATGTTTATGATCCAACCATGATTTTGGGTTAGGTGCATACCACTTGTTTCTTACTTTTCCAGTAGCTTACTTTTCCATTTGGAGACACTGTACCAAGTCCTCATAATATATCCGGAGTAGAGATGTGCAGCTATATGGATCCAAAGTGAAAATGGTGCTTCAAAGTGAGTGTTGACATTCTCACTGTACCTCTCAGCACCTTCTTAAAGAAGCTATCACTTTTCCTGAGCTCACACGATAACTGTGCATTGTGAGAAAAATATGTGTTTGACTTAAGTCAGTGACTGGATGAGACAACCTTGTCATGCTCTGTCAGCCCCCTCCTTAAATCAAATGTATATTTTCCTGGAATTGTGCCGCTACCATGGGAGCCCAAGAAAAGACATGGCTTCTTGAAAGAGGTGCCAGTGAGTTTGCCCAGGTTCCCTCTGAAGCACTTTTTAAACTTCAGATCTGAATAGCTGCATATACTTGTCAATGTATTTACACTAAATAGGTTATCTATAATGTGATCTAAACCACATAAATTTATTGGCGCTCAGTGTCACCTGTGTACTTGAAGCTAAGTGGAGACAAACAATGGTTAACAATCTCTGAAATAAACAAATAATAATTAAAACAATTAAAATCAACATTTCACACATAGAGCACAATACAACAAAACAACCAGTTACTATACCAGAATGGGCTCACCCAACAGCTAGGTCCAATGTTCAAGGGAATATATGAACATTCTACATACTATCTATAAAATGAGTCTTTCAGGTTCTCTGATGGGGAATCTTTCTTAGCCATCTTGAGGTAGAAATACTTGGTCCCCAACTTGGAAAACTGGCTTGTGTGGAAAAGAGTTGGCTACTTTGCAAATCAATTCTTGAGGAGTATGTTGAACTGTTCTTTGCATTTGAATCAAATCTGATTCCAGGACAAAGTGTTGGTGGTTGGAAATTTCTCTTAATAATTTTGGGGAACTCTAAGGCTACAGGGCAATGTAGTTTGGATACGTTTCCTGCCTCAACACTAGAGGAATGCATACGATCCATTTTTAGCAGAGGCCTTCAAGAGCAACATAAAAGGGGCCCAAGGGCTACATATATTCTAGAAGCTTCGGCTTGTCCATTCCTGATAGAAGTGAATTCAACACATGTGTGCTTAATGAGGGCAGCTTTTAAGTCCAGATGCCTAGCTGGAAGCCATGATTACTTTTGGGTTGCTTCATTTTGCTGGATCCAGTCTACCACAAAGCATGTTATAAAAGAGGAAACACCAAATTTCAGGAAGAAATTTTGGATTTATGTACGCTTTCCCTGCTCCAAGACTTATAACACAATCTGCTTAATTTACCTAGGGCTTAGAGGAATTTCTCCCTGTCCTTATCTTTGCCACTTCCTTTCTCCAGGCAAAGCTGCTGTACTAATTACGGTAATTGCTTGTAATCAAGCTGATTTGTTCTACTTGTGCTGCTACCATGGGAGCCCAAGATTCAGACCCTATTTCAGACTTGAAAATGCTTTCAAGCATTCTGCTTTTCAAGCAAAGCATTTTCAGCTTGAACCATTCTGCACACATACACATTTTAATATATTTATATACCATTTATTTATTTATCAATCAATCAATCAATCAATCAACCGGCTACTCACTCAAACTTTAGTCCTAATTTTCATAGCTTGATTTTTACTTACTTTTCATGTTTCGGGATTATAGAATCTGTTATTTTTATATTGCTATGATTTTATTATTTTATTGTAGTTCCTTGTTTGTATTGTTTGTATTGTTCGTATCCTGTCCCAAGGCCCACTGGTATGGCAGATTATAACCATTTTAATAAATGTGCAAAGTAAACAACTTTGCACTGAAATTATACACTTCAGAACAAAGGGTACAAAAGTCTCAGTGTCTGTGAAGCTGGAGTCAGGATATAAGTATATTATTATTATTATTATTATTATTATTATTATTATTATTATTATTATTTTGTGCTAAGAGATTTCCTACTCATTTCCAGCTGAGAATTAGCATAAATATAAATATATATTTCCAGTCTTATTATACAGACATACCTGAATAAAGCAAAAATCATTGGGAAAAGATTGTTGCTCTGAAACTGCAGGATCTTTACCTTCCTCCTTTTTAGCAGATGACCAATTGTAAGCCATTTGTTGTGTTTTCTCAAGATGCCTGTTTGGCTCCTTTTCATTTACTCAGTATTTAGACAGGATAAGGCCTGCTGAGATGCAACAGTCTCATTCACAAGGTACATCCTGTTATCACACAAAGTTAAATACACATTCCAGGCACGCAACAATGGCAAGCAAGGCAAATGAAGGACAGATCTCTGCAAGCGTCGCATTGGCCAGGGACAGGACTAAACACAAGAGCCAGGGTAGGCATAATGAAATGACGTCTTTCAGATGTCCCAAGTGACCCTCTTGAGCCAGTAAACCCCACTGACACTAAGCAGCAAAGCATTCCATTTTGGTCATTATCATCTCAGTTTGGCTGCTAACTGAAGTAAGAATTTTTCTGGCACAAAGGTAAGTGCCGAATTGGCTTTGAATAAAGGCCCAAAGAACACCGTTTCTTTGGATGAGCAGAAGCATGGAAATCTTGACTGGGGTAGACCGAACCAATTATGCAGCAGAACAGATTAATTAGTCACCGAAGGGTTCAAATTGGGTATTTGTGGCTTTATGGTGAACAATTAACTTTAATCTTTATGGGGCACGGTTAATACTGAGTGGCAGAATCTCTTCACTGCCATCAGATTCCCTATCAGCGGTAGGCCCTACCCTAAAACCCTTATTTTTAGGTAGGAGAAACAGAAAATGTGACTCTAATTATTAGTGGCACATTGAAATGGAAAGTTCAGTCTCTCCTCATGCTAATAAGTGAAAATACACATTGTAGCTCAGCAAATCCAAGGCTTTTGGCTGGAGGGTGGAGCAACTGCCCTGAGCCTTAGATATAGATGGAGCCCCCCCAAAGGATGCCCCAGGATCTGACACAATAGATTGAATATTTTTATTCAGGACGGTCAAACTCAAGCATTTAAAAGACAGTTCTGGGAGCTCTTTTGGTATTTTACGTTTTCCCTCATGGTCATATTTAGTGGGGGGAAAGCAACGGAAAGAAAAAAATACATTGATAGGAGGTGCAGTAGAAAGGGCTGAAAGGCACCTTCCACTTTTGGGATTCCAATCGAAGAGCAAGGACTCCACTTTTGGGATTGTCAGACTGTGGTCTCATAGAACACACTTAACAGGGTAGCAACGACTAAATTGAAACGTTTTCTACGTTCACTCAATATGCTGAATTGTAAACTAACAAACTAGTGGGATCACACACAGCATGCTAAGCCACAAGGTAAAGTTAAAAATAACCAAGGTTATCATGTGTTGTCAACTGGGTGTTCAGTTAACCTGGTTAGCTATAATGTGTGAACCTATTCAGAGTGTTTCAAAAGCCCTGAGCAAGCTTAATCTTTAGGCTTATTCCAAATCCACTGATTGGTTGGTTGGTTGGTTGGTTGATTATGTGCCATCAAGTCATTTCTAACTCCTAGCAACCACATAGATAGATTTTCTCCATGATTCAAATCCACACTGTTAGACAAATTACAGGCTAATAATATCCCACAATGATTAGTTGATGGGAGCTTATGGGAAGGCAAGAGAATGAAGCATCAGTGGGATAAATGAGAGACAGGAGAAGAGGGAAAGTCTAAGAAATAAATATTTGTGCTAGTTTTAGTATGGCACAACAGTGCCTCCTAAAGCATCTGATAAACTGACCCCACACTAAAAAGTCTGAAGTGATGGAATTTAGTTTTTATAACCCCCTCCTCTGTATACAAAATTACAACTGATAAAAATCACATTGTGCATTTCTAATTCCAAAGGTCACTAGGAAGGTTTAGCCTCTAGATAAGTTCTGATTTGTTGGCTAGACCCAAGACATCATAGATTGGGCACTGCCCTTCTCTGGGCAAAACAACAGTCAAGGCTGATCCGAACCACCAACTTGCTGCAGTATCAGGACAGGCCACTAACTATTTCTTGAGACAGGAACACAAACAATTTATCCTCAACCCAGATCCAGCCAGTGGGAAGGCAACCTCCATCTGTCTTTTTTCTTTTTTCTTTGCTTCACATGGAGTGTTTTCCAACTTGTGCTAGTACAAACAGTGTTGTCTGGTTCACCTGGTGCATTTCATTTCATTGTAGGCAAATGCCTGCAACTGACTACTGTGCACAGTGACAGGAACATCCTCCTGCAGTCATTGATCACTGCCCTCCATTGCCATTTTGTCTTGGGCTTCCTGTCCCTCCTGAACGGAACTTGATAGGTGAATCTGTTTCCCCCCCCTTTGTTCAATTGATGAACTAGTGAAGCATTATTATTATTATTATTATTATTATTATTATTATTATTCCACTGGTTGAATGGTGAAATCCTGGATTTCTTCCTCTCCTGTCTTTTCCTGTCCTATCCTGTCCTGTCTTACAGGTTCGTTGATGGAACAGTGATGGTACAGATTTCTTTCTTTTCTTTCTTTAAACCAGGTGAAATTGACAAAACTTCTGCCAGTTTCCCCTTCTAGCCGATTGTATTGCCAATTGTCCAAGCCTTGATCAGATGTATTGTCGAAGGCTTTCACGGCCGGAGTTCAATGGCTGTTGTGGGTCTTCCGGGCTGTGTGGCCGTGTTCTGGAAGTTGTGGTTCCTAACGTTTCGCCAGCATCTGTGGCCAGCATCTTCAGAGATGCTGTGCTCCTGCCCTCTGAAGATGCTGGCCACAGATGCTGGCGAAACGTTAGGAACCACAACTTCCAGAACACGGCCACACAGCCCGGAAGACCCACAACAGCCTTGATCAGATGCTTGGGCAATTGGTTCTTTTAGATCCAGAGATAATAAGCACGCCCGTGGATAAAGCAGGGGTGGGCAACATCAGGCCCGCAGGCCGTATAAGGCCCACGGGGCTCCTGCCTAAGGCCTGCGGGGCTCCTGCCTAAGGCCCACGGGGCTCCTGCCTGCAAACCCCACCCCTTCCACGTGATTGGCTCCTGCCTGCAAACCCCGCCCCCCAGTGCTTGTGATTGGCTCCCGCCCGCAAACTCTGGCCCCCGGTCCACAGAAATCCCAGAAACCCCACCCCCCCGGTCCCCGGTTATAAATATCCAAATGGCCCTTGGCAGAAAAAAGGTTCCCCACCCCCGGAATAAAGAAACTTTAGCTTTATTATAAACTTAAGCAAACAAAGTTAAACAGAAACACAGTTTAAACAGATTACACAAAGCATAACAAGCATAGCATACAGAAAGAAATCATACATACCAAGCAAAGTAATACCTAATTTCCTATAGGCTGCCAGGAGCCCCCTAATAAGGACAGCAGAGATACCCCAAGGTGGCAATTTTCACAGCAGCCAGAGCTCAGGCCTGTGTGGACTCCCAAACTCCAAGACAATCCCAAGGTTTTTATCAAACCCTGGCTCCCAAACCCCGTGACCAAGCCCAGCCTGACCTTGACTGGGATTCCTCCTGGGGCCTGGCACCTCTCCATGACATCATTCCCAGAGCCTGGGAAGCCATCAGATAAGCCAGTGCCTAAGCATAAACAATTTCTTATCATCCCCCCCATTCCAAGCCGCTAGAGGGGCAGCTGGAGGAGTGAACTTATGCTTAAACTTAACAAGCTGGGGGTTTTCTCTCCCCCCACTTTAAACAAAGTTATGTTCTGGAGGGCTGTTGGAGGAGTGGGCGTATGCTTCTTCTCTCCCCCCTCCCATGCCAAACAGAAATAAAAACAAGCCAGTTACACATCAGTATAACTCAAAATAAACTCTAATCTCCTAGGTGTGAGGGAGAAAACCAAAACATGGCACCTAACTCCTCGAGATACAAAGGTCTTCCGCAGGTTGCCACTACACCGAAATCATAAGAAAAATAGTAAAATTGGCTTTTCTGTTTTCTTTTTCTTGGTCTCCCAGTGGGGACAACAGATGGGAAGGTGTCAGGTATGAAGGGGATTCAATGGAGGGAGCTCATACATAAGGTCTATTGATGGCAACTACTTGTCCTCAAAGACCCGCCCACAGAAAGGAAATCAGTTGGTGCTTGCTTTTCCAGAGTGGGTGGAAGAAGTAAGAAATCAGGGGACTCCACAAATTATGAGCTGTGGAAAGTATAGTCCAGACAAAATCTCAGGCCATCACTTTGGCCAAAATAGAGAAAGGGGTTGAAATCCAAAAATGAATCTCTTAAATCACGGTTACTTCCAGCCATTTTATGCACAGAGTCAAGCAGCTTAAAAGTGAAGAGGCTGCCTTTCATTTATCTTTCACATCCTATAAAAATGAGGATAGGCACCAAGAATAGCAAAGAAAAAGGTTGGGTGGTGGTGGAGAGAGACAAGATGATACTCAAGAATCATAGCGGTAGAAATTGGTGCTGCCAAAATAGTTAAGCATGAAAGCCTGCGTGTCTCTTTCTGATCTTCCATTTCTATACAGGATGATGGAAATACAATGTTATACTTTGTTTTGGGACTTTTAAGAGAAATCTACAAGCTTTACAATAAGGAGATGTTGTTGTTGTTTATTCGTTCAGTCGTTTCCGACTCTTCGTGACTTCATGGACCAGTCCACGCCAGAGCTTTCTGTCGGCTGTCACCATCCCCAGCTCCCCAATGGTTGAGTCCGTCACCTCCAGAATACCATCCATCCATCTTGCCCTTGGTCGGCCCCTCTTCCTTTTGCCTTCCACTTTTCCTAGCATCAGCTTCTTCTCCAGGGTATCCTGTCTTCTCATTATGTGGCCAAAGTACTTCAGTTTTGCCTTTAATATCATTCCCTCAAGTGAGCAGTCTGGCTTGATTTCCTGGAGTATGGACTGGTTTGATCTTCTTGCAGTCCAAGGCACTCTCAGAATTTTCCTCCAACACCACAGTTCAAAAGCATCTATCTTCCTTCGCTCAGCCTTCCTTATGGTCCAGCTCTCGCAGCCATAGGTTACTACAGGAAATACCATTGCTTTAACTATGCGGACCTTTGTTGTCAGTGTGATGTCTCTGCTCTTAACTATTTTATCAAGATTTGCCATTGCTCTCCTCCCAAGAAGTAGACGTCTTCTGATTTCCTGGCTGCAGTCAGTGTCTGCAGTAATCTTTGCGCCTAGAAATACAAAGTCTGTCACTGCCTCCACTTTTTTCCCTCTATTTGCCAGTCATCAATCAAGCTCGTTGCCATAATCTTGGTTTTTTTGAGGTTTAACTGCAACCCAGCTTTTGCACTTTCTTCTTTCACCTTCGTCATAAGGCTCCTCAACTCCTCCTCGCTTTCAGCCATCAAAGTGGTATCATCTGCATATCTGAGATTGTTAATGTTTCTTCCAGCGATTTTAACTCCAGCCTTGGATTCCTCAAGCCCAGCATGTCGCATGATGTGTTCTGCGTACAGATTGAATAGGTAGGGTGAGAGTATACAACCCTGCCGTACTCCTTTCCCAATCTTAAACCAGTCCGTTGTTCCGTGCTCTGTTCTTACCGTTGCTACTTGGTCGTTATACAGATTCCTCAGGAGGCAGACAAGATGACTTGGTATCCCCATACCACCAAGAATTTGCCACAATTTGTTATGATCCACACAGTCAAAGGCTTTAGAATAGTCAATAAAACAGAAATAGATGTTTTTCTGAAATTCCCTGGCTTTCTCCATTATCCAGCGGATATTGGCAATTTGGTCTCTAGTTCCTCTGCCTTTTCTAAACCCAGCTTGTACATCTGGCAATTCTCGCTCCATGAATTGCTGGAGTCTACCTTGCAAGATCTTGAGCATTACCTTACTGGCATGTGAAATAAGTGCCACTGTTCGATAGTTTGAACATTCTTTAGTGCTTCCCTTTTTTGGTATGGGGATATAAGTTGATTTTTTCCAATCTGATGGCCATTCTTGTGTTTTCCAAATTTGCTGGCATATGGCATGCATCACCTTGACAGCATCATCTTGCAAGATTTTAAACAGTTCAGCTGGGATACCGTCATCTCCTGCTGCCTTGTTATTAGCAATGCTTCTTAAGGCCCATTCAACCTCACTCTTCAGGATGTCTGGCTCTAACTCACTGACCACACCGTCAAAGCTATCTCCAATATTATTATCCTTCCTATACAGACCTTCCGTATATTCTTGCCACCTTTTCTTGATCTCTTCTGCTTCTGTTAGGTCCTTACCATCTTTGTTTTTGATCATACCCATTTTTGCCTGGAATTTACCTCCGATGTTTCTAATTTTCTGGAAGAGGTCTCTTGTCCTTCCTATTCTATTGTCTTCTTCCACTTCCGCACATTGTTTGTTTAAAAATAATTCCTTATCTCTTCTGGCTAACCTCTGGAATTTTGCATTTAATTGGGCATATCTCCCCCTATCACTGTTGCCTTTTGCTTTCCTTCTTTCTTGGGCTACTTCCAGTGTTTCAGCAGACAGCCATCTTGCCTTCTTGGTTTTCTTTTTCTTTGGGACGTTTTTTGTTGCCGCCTCCTGAACAATGTTGCGAACTTCTGTCCATAGTTCTTCTGGGACCCTATCTACTAAATCTAGTCCCTTAAATCTATTCTTCACCTCCACTGCATATTCCTTAGGAATATTAGTGAGCTCATATCTAACTGATCTGTGGGTCTTCCCTATTCTCTTTAGTCTGATTCTAAATTTTGCAATAAGAAGTTCGTGATCTGAACTACAGTCAGCTCCAGGTCTTGTTTTTACCGACTGTATAGATGTCCGCCACCTTTGGCTGCAAAGGATGTAGTCAATCTGATTTCGGTGTCGACCATCTGGTGAAGTCCATGTATAAAGTCGTCTTTTAGGTTGTTGGAAGAGAGTGTTTGTTATGCACAGTGAGTTGTCTTGGCAAAATTCTATCAGCCTATGTCCTGCTTCATTTTGTTCTCCCAGACCATGCTTGCCTGTAATTCCAGGTGTCGTCTGACTACCCACCTTAGCATTCCAGTCTCCTGTAATGAAAATAACATCTCTTTTTGGTGTATTATCTAGTAGGTGCTGCAGATCCTCATAGAACTGATCTACGTCTGCTTCTTCAGCATCTGTGGTTGGGGTGTATATTTGGATCACTGTGATGTTAAATGGCTTACCCTGAATTCGAATTGAGATCATTCTATCGTTTTTTGGATTGTATCCAAGCACTGCTTTAGCCACTTTATTATTAATTATGAAGGCTACTCCATTTCTTCTGTGGTCCTCTTGTCCACAGTAGTAGATCTGGTGGTCATCTGATGTGAAGTGGCCCATCCCAGTCCATTTCAGTTCACTGACACCTAAAATGTCTATATTTAATCTTGACATCTCACCAATAACCACATCCAATTTGCCCTGGCTCATAGATCTTACATTCCAGGTTCCTATGGTGTGTTGATCTTTAGAACATCGGATTCGTTGTTCACCACCAGCACCGTCGGCCGCTAGCCGTCCTTTCGGCTTTGAGCTAGCTGCGTCATCACATCTGGGGCTAGTTGAACGTATCCTCTGTTCCTCCCCAGTAGCATTTTGACCATCTTCCGACCTGGGAGTCCCATCTTCCGATGGTATACCGACATATCTCTGGTTGTACTGATCCATTTAGTTTTCACGGCAAGAATACTGGGGTGGGTTGCCATTACCTTCCCCAGGGATCGTATTTAGTCTGACCTCTCTGCCACGACCTTCCCGTCTTGGGTGTCCCTTCACGGTTTAGCTCATGGTTTCATTGAGGTGCTCAAGCTCCAGCACCATGACAAGGTAACGATCTCCTTTGCTGGAGGGAGATGTTGTAGGATCCTTTTATTGAAGCTGCCAATGTATTCAAGCCCACTGAATATAATTACACTATAACTTAGTCTTTGGTGCTGTTTTTCAACCTCCAAAGATCATGGTAATGAAGAAGTCATAATTCAACAGAATGGAAGGCCTTTGGCTTGGGAAGGATTGTTACTATTGTCAAAGTATCAGAAGGCTTTCTATCTTTTCTATCTTTTTTCCCATCATAATAACTCTCTCCTTTGCTAAATTCTCCCTTCCATGTTTCCCTTCCATGTGATATGTTTCTTTGTTTGTTTATTATACTTCTAATAAATAACATCTTTAGGCAGATTACAATGCTAATTAGAACATTTGAAGCTTCAAATACTCTTTTAAAAGAAGAAACAAATTATAAAACAATATCAATAAAATACAAATAATAAAAATACAGGAGCCTTGCCTGCACTAATTTTGGCAAACCCCTATCAGGCCTAAGCCAGAGACACCTATTGGAGAGGAACCAAAAATTGAAAGTGGGAATCAGAACTGAAGAGCAAACTGATATACTACTAGATCCAGGAAGGCTGCTCTGGATCCTGACATCAATAGAAAGCTTTTGCTAGTCCTTCCAGTCTCCTTCCTTATTACTGATCCCATTAAATCAAATTTCAAATCCAGCCCAGACTTCTCCATCCTGGTACCTGCAGCTGTATTGAGTGTATAACTCTTAAACTTCTCCAGTACCTTAGAAGTTCCATCTGGAAGGCAAGAGGTTGGGGAAGGCTATTTCTATCTAATAGCAGGGCTCACCACTTTTTGCAAATTCTAAAGTTTTAATCTCTAAACCTTTGGTAACAGAAAAGATTATAGCACTAGGACAAAACTGCCCAGCATTTTCCCTTAGAAACAGAGCCTTGCAAAGGTCAGGCCAGAATGTGTGTGACTTGGAACAAGACATTTGGGAGTTCTCAGCCATTGTGAGTTTTGCCTTGGGGGAGCTTCAGGTAAGACATACTGTATCTCAAGCTTTTATGATCTAATTCTAAGAGGTTCCGTGAAGCTGGGAGTGTGAGCAACCCAAGACAGGTTATACTGTAATCACAATTGCAATTCTAATAATTCAAAGAAAACACAGGTTTTAAGCTTAGTGGTTTTTGCCGTGCTACATCTTCAGAAGGGGCCAGAAGTCTGCATAAATTAGTGGTCTGACTGTAAAGCACCAGCTGCCTAGATTCAAATGTTTTTAAAAACACAGTTTCTCTTCAAATCAATACAACATATGTTAGATTGTTGTTTTCTGTTAGAAACTTGGGATAATCCTCTAACAAAGGCACATTTGTGACTAGGCAGATGGTGAGGTGTGTCTGCTAGATCAAATAAGTGAGCACCCATCAGAAAATTTGGCCAGGACTGTCTTCTATACAGAAGGGGGCTGATGTACTGATAGAACCAGATGGATCTTGGAGCTGGATTAGCTGTTTCCTATGCTAATTAATCTACAGATACCCTCAAGTAATCATTCACGGTATTACATACAAAAGTTTACATTTCTAAACATTAATGAACTGTGCATTAAAATATATAAGACATTCTACAGCCTGAAGCAAGCTCACAGTGATACAGAGCCAGAACTGAAAGAATCCAGATCTTCAAAAGATAGCAACACAGGGTTAGAACTTTTGTTAATTATTATTGTGGGTTGTTTTAACACGAGGATGGTCTGGTTTTGCCAAGTTATGGATTCATAATGCAGGTCCCCAAGGCTTTGCACGCCACTGATAATGGTATCACAGCTGCTTCTGCTGTCTATGCAATAAACTCACCCACCAAATTCTGGTCTTTATGGTGTTCAGGCATTTCTACAAGTAGGCTTGAGTAGAGGCTTGCCTTTACTTCTCTGGAAACCCCCCTGAGCTATTAAACTGACGTCAGCAGGTAACTAGTTGTCAAACAAAGGTGATTAAAACTTGGCAGGGAGAATAAATTGATGAAAAGTGGTTCTCTTGCTTCTCACACAATGGGAGCATAAGCAATGCTGCTGTGGGAAAGTAAATATGCAGATATGGTGGGGGAAAGACAAAATGTACTGTAGATATACTTTTATGGGTTCACAGAGCGGGGAGGGTTCCTACCAAGAATTGCAAACCCAAAGAAATTTCGTTTCAAGGATTCAAGATAGGGGGTTGTTAAGGAAGGCAGCACAGTTTCTTCATGAGAGATACTGTTTCAAATTTCCCCTTTCCTGACTGTAGAAAGAGATGACTGTATTCTTGATAATTGGCAAGAGCCTGGCAGAAGAGCAATTTTCTTCTCAGGGCTGTTCTGAAGAGAGCTAACCTAGAACACTATAAACTCTTCAAGGACATTTGCACCTTTTCCCAAAAACCACCTACAGTTTTATGGAAGGTAGTAATCAATGAGAGCCAGCTGAGCTGAACTTTCAGGTTTTAATTAAAGCCCATTTCAGTGGCATCATGATGGAGTGATGGTGGTGATAATTCCTCTAAATTTCTCCAGGAGAAGGAGCTATTCAACAGTGACTGTACAGTGAAAGACAGGACATTCATGCACACTCCTTGATCACCTCCTCACTGAGTAAGTACAAGAACACTACTCATAGGAATTTGATTGAAATTTATTCTCCTTTGAAAATATTTTTAAAGGAAATCCCTTTTAACACTACCAAATTAGAACAGCTAGGGAAAAATGGAGAAAATGTCTATCTGGCACTACTGTGAATTATTACCAGTTACTTCTAGACACAGGCTGAATGCATACTGACAGTGTATAAAGGCTGTTCTGCCTATATTGGTGTGGCACTTTCTTTTTAAAGCTTAAATTGGGTAACCTGCAGAGAAACAGACATATTGGTTCCAAATGTTTTCTTAATGACAGCTATGGATGCACACAGAGACAATGATTAGGACAGTTTTCCACTAAACTTTCTGTTTCTGGCAAGAGCTCTTTTTTAACCCTTTTAAATCTTTGACTGGGATAATACATAATTTTAACTTGTATAATAATAGTTTATGACATCACAACTGATTTGGGTTCATGGAATATGCTAATCCATAAATTCTGGTTTACAGATCACAGTGGCTGTTCACACAAAACACATTAAGCCAAAATCAAACAAAATTACATGAAGACTTAGTGTGATGCATAAATCAGATCTGTAATTAGGTTTATAATTTAGGTTTGTAATGAGATTAAATGAGCATGTTATCAAGTGGTTACAAGGTTCCAATAAAGGGTAGCCAATTTGAATTTTCACCACATAGTGAAGTCATAGAGGAGAGCTTTCCAAACTTTTCACGTTGGTGACACACTTTTTAGACATGCATCATTTTGCCACACACTCTTACAGCAGGGCACAAGGCAGGCACTAGGACCTGCGCAGAATCCTGGCAGGGCTCGGTGGAAGCAGCAGCTGTGACACACCCAGACATTGCAGCCGACACACTAACGTGTCCCGACACACAGTTTGGAAAGCTCTGCCATAGAGCTTGGTTAAAAAGCCATGTACAGACTTGAATCAAATGGTGTTGTGTGTACTTATTAATTTTTTTTATCATAACACGTTGTATGACTATAGTCTATAATCCAGCAGCTCTACACAAACTGGTGCATCTGCAAAAGGGTCCAAAAAGTCAAGACAGTGGGGTGCAACTGTGTGATCAAAACCCTGCCTTTTTTTGCATGCATTGCACATGTGATGCATGTAAAAAAGGGACAGGACTTTGATCACATGGTCATGGCTCCATCTTGACTTTTTGGAACTCCCCCCCCCCAATGTTTTTGTGACAACAGAAAATAGTGTTTGCACAAAACTGTCTTTGTGAGGACACTTTTTAAATGCAGCTTGCTAAATATTCAGGGACTGCCTTTTAGGAATGCTCTCATGAATTCTTCCTGGGCAGCTCTAGGCTCACAGAATGTTCATACACTCAATCCTGAGCTTATTCCTTGGGAAGTGAGAAATCTTATATTATTATATCATTATATCATATTATAGAAGAGAAATGATAAGTAAACACAAATTACTAACTTATGGTGTCATATTAGAATTTTTGTCAAGGGAAATGTAAAATAAAGTCAAGAGAAGATTTGGTGGCAGAAGAATACACATGTCAATGGTTTGTGTTTGTATAATTATCAGAAAGATTTAAGGTAGATAAAAGATTTTTTGGTTTTGAGCAATGTAAGACTGAGTTTGAAACAGAATTGTGTACAAATGATGAGCATGTTATTGCTAAAATGTATAAACCTCTATTTAAATTTGAGACAGAAGATGAACAAGTGAAAAAATGTTTGATAAAGTGATCTAAAACTTTGCTTATAATATTCAGATGGAACAATGGGAAAATATGTGGTTGAAAGGACTGAAATTTACACTATGTTATAATCTTAAAGGGAATTTTTATAAAATGATGTATTGTTGGTATATGTCACCAGAGAAACTGTCTAGAATGTATAAAGGTACTTCAAATTTATGTTGGAAATGTGAACAACAAGAACGGACTTTTATCATGCTTGGTGGATGTGTAAAAAAGCCAGAAAGTTTTGGATTCAAATACATACACTAATTCAGGAAATTTTAAAGATTAATATACAGTTGAAACAAGAGGCTTTTCTTTTGGGGCTGATTGATAGATAAACAATTGGAAAAAAAGTCATGGGACTTTGTTTTTATACATGGTAACTGCAGCGAGATTATTATATGCAGAGAGGTGGAAAGATCTGACATTACCCAAAATGGAGGAATGGATGTGAAGATGATGGAACTTGCAGAGATAGCCACATTGACATATTTAACTAGAGAAAAAGACATTATCTAAGTTTATGGCTGATTGGAAACCCTTTATAGACTTTTTGCGTGAAACAGAAAAAGATGAACTTATAACGGTTTTGATGATTTTAAAAAAATAGATTATAGAAATAAATGAAAATCATGATTACTCTGTTAATCATAGACTAGGAGGTAATTTTATATTTATATTTATAACTGCTGTAAATAAAATTGGAAGCTACTTCTTTATACTTCTTTTTTTCTTTTCTGTACTTTTGGCTTTGTTCTCTCTTTTTCCTTTCCTTTCCTTTCCTTTCCTTTCCTTTCCTTTCCTTTCCTTTCCTTTCCTTTCCTTTCTTCTTTCTTTCTTCTCTATATTAGTTTATGTTAGTTTTTATGTTTCTTTATAAATTTTTTAATAAAGTTATATAAAAAATGGAAGTAAGAAATCTTGTATGGCTAGGTTAGATTCCAATTGACCCCAAATTTGGATTGCAAATTGTAATGGAAGGAGGCAACCAAAGCTTTAACTTTTTGGGGTCTCCCTCTAGATCAGCAACTGCATCCTTTGGCATTGCCCTTCCTTCAGACAAAGGAGTCAAACATGGTTTGGAAACATACAGAATGGATCACCTGACACTATGAAATTTCCAGAGGTACCTTCACCCAGACTATTCTGAAGCTCAAGTACTTAGAATCCCACTTGGCAATTATTATTTACACAGAATGCCCTCTTTATGTCCAGTTTCCCTTCTAAAAGCCTGTTTTCTGATCCAAGACCCTGTTGATTTATTGTTTGGCCTCTGACTAGTATATTTCCTCAACTCATTACAATTGACCAGTTCAAGACCCCTCATAAATCTTTCAGCTCTGTGTTATACTTTTGTGACTGCTCATATGTGTACGCACATGTAAATGAATTACACAATGGAGGCCAGTCTAATATAAAGGGTGGAGGGCAGGGTGGGATGTCTGCTAATTGAATGACCTCACTCACTGTTCAGGGAACAAGTGGTACCAAAACGTTTCCAAGATACCCTTCAATAGACTTGTATATAGCCAAGAAATGTTATTTCAAGCAATTTCAATGGAATACTGAGAGGCAGGCAATGAATTACATTGTTTGCGATGAAAAATTATATGCAGCCTTCTCCAATCTTATGCCTTGTGGTTATGTGGAGCTACAGTTTCTATTATCCATGACCAACTGGACCATCATTTATGAGAATTCTGGAAGTTGTAGTCCCACACATTAGAAGAAAACTAAGTTGACTACAATGTACAAATAGCATGAAAGATTTTTCTTCTGTTCTGGATTTCCTCCCAAAGAAAATCTGTATTAATAGTCAAGAAAGAGAAACAGAGTTAACAGGGAAAATGGCACATGTATTGCCTAAAAACATAAATGCTTTATGCCCGTTTGCCAGATGTATTGTGTTCTACCAGTGTGCTCACAGAAATATGATTTTGCATTTGTTCCTATTCTATTCTACATTGGTGGGGTCCCATTCCCAGTTCTGGAATTCCAGTTTTAGAAAAATTCAGACAAATTGGGAAAGACGCAAAGCAGGGCAACAGGAATGATCAAGAAACTAGAAACTAAATGGTATGAAGAGAGATTGAGGAAACTGTGTGTGTTTAGCCTTGAGAAAATGGGGAAGGAAATATAAATATTCTTCAAATATCTGAAGAGATACAAGGTCTGTTTCCTATCACCTGGTGTGCAGGACACTGAATAATGAGTTTAAATTACAGGGGGGTTTAAATGTTAGGAAAAATTTCCAAACTGTAAGCACAGTTTGACAGCGGACTAATAACTCAGAGATGTGAACAACTATTTTTTGAGACTAATATAATTTGAATTCTTACACTAAGCAGAGAGATGGCCTAAATGGCCCCTTCCAACTCTATGATAGCTTTCAGAACATCAACTTCCTAGATTGGACTCTAACTGGAAAAGCAAATATTTCCCCCCCTTTTCATTCTTTAATAGAAAAGCCAGTAGTTACATCTTTATAGGAGAATTTTACTGAAAGGTTAAAGCAAGAAAAGTTCACCAGCGTCCCCACAGAACAAATGTATTGTGTGGGCTAACTGCCAAAATCAGCGGGGCGCGATGGCTCAGTGGTTAAGACGCCAGGCTTGTTGATCGGAAGGTCGGCGGTTTGAGACCCAAGCGCCGCGTGACAGAGCTCCCGCACTCGCCCCAGCTCTTGCCAACCTAGCAATTCGAAAGCATGCAAATGCAAGTAAATAGGTACCACTTCGGTGGGATGGTAACAGTGTTTCGCGTGCGTCATGCCGGCCACATGACTGCAGAAACATCTTCGGACAACGCTGGCTCTTCGGCTAACAAACGGAGATGAGCACCGGCCCCTAGAGTCGGACACGACTTTGCAGGGGAAACCTTTACCTTAAATGCCAAAATAAATTCTGTTTCCCAAATATCTTTAAATACCTCGGTATCAGAGGAAGGTCTCTCCTGCTTCATTCTTTGGAGATGCTGCAGTCAACAATGTGCAGCTAATTTTTTTTCCAACAAGGCAAGTGACCTTTGTATTGTCTCAATGAGCAAAGGACTATCCAAAAAACAATTAAATTTGCTGATGAACACACAATAGTGAAACTTGCTCTGTTGACATTTGCAAGTTCTAATCTCTAAAAAAAATGATCTAAAGAAACCAAAAGTGACTAACTAAAGGAGACATTCCCAGGCCTTGATTTGGTTTTTCTTTCAATTGATTGGATATGTTTTCATTTTTGTTCACCACTCAGAGTTCTAGTGGTTGGATAAATTTCAGAAATAAATAAGTCTGATAAAGATGGTGAGGAGAAAATTACAGACAAAGAAAGCACTTCTGGATATAGTACAGAAGTCAAAATGCAGTCACTGGTTTAGTTAGCTTTGAAATGGGATGACCAAACTCAAGAAAATTTTAAAAGCACACAGAAAAGGTGCTATGCCCCAAATTATTTTAATATAAATCCCAGCATGTTATAGTAAAGGTCCTTTTTCTGGGTTTTATGAATATGAACATATATAGCAAAATAGGGTAAAATAAAATGCAAATAACAAATATCTATCATGAATACTTAAACCTGAAATTCACTTGTCTGTATCTTTACCTAAAAATCTAGTGTCCAGAGAAGCAATGCCTTTATTAGGCCAGCTGTCAAGTGTCAAGACTGTTGGAAACAGGTTAGGGACAGATCATCATGGAGAAAATCTATCAATGTGGTCACTAAGAGTTGACACTGACTTAATGGCACATAATCAATCAAATGAAGTGTCAAGAAGTCCTCATTGGGGAAGTTAATGGGGGAGGGAGAAAAAAAGAAGGGATGAAGATAAAAATGTTACTATCTTAAAATCATCTTTGTACCAGCATACTACGTTAGATGATGTGAAGGTGGCCTTCAAGCATGCAAACTAGGTCTTATCACGTTGAATAGTGTTGGGGTGCAGTGAGTGTTCTGGGAATAAATAAGTAAATATTTGTAACTTGTCTTTTTCTGATAATACAATTCCACCCATTAGTCAAAATTATTTCCATTCTATTGAGATTCACTGATACAGAAGTCTAAAAATGTTTTTCTTTGTAAGTTTATACTATAAAGTGCAGTTTATTTATTTATTATTTGGATTTATCCCCGCCCATCTCTACCGTGGCAGACTCTGGGCGGTTTGAATTATAGTGCATGCATGATTTGTTTATTATTATTAGTTATATTTTCTTGGTTAGATTTTTGTTCCTTTTCTCTGCATATGATGGTTTCTTTTACTTCCTAAATGTTTCCCATTGGCTTTTCCCTTTTATATCTTGATTTTATTTGAAGTCTCTTAATTATAGTAGCAAAGAATGTTTACATACATGAGTATGCATTGTATTATTTTAGAAGCAGTGTCTAGATGTATGGCATATTCAGCTATTGGATTTGTTGGCATTTGAATTTTATGTATTTAAAAGTATATGCCAATGAATAGCCAGTTTCAATTTTCATGGGAAAACATGGAAACTGGATGAATCAATGACCTGGCCACCACATTTCATTAGACTTTAATAATATATTGACATATAATATAGACTCTGACTAAGATGCTGAACTCTTTGTGATTCTCTCAACCTCATGCCATTCAGTCTCCTGGTCACTCAAGGCTGACTATTCTGGAGGCTTTCACTCTCAGATAAACAGCATTACACCATCATGCTCTCAACTCTCCTTGGTGAGTTAGAACAGTGCTTTCCAAACTGCCGCCGTTGGCGACACACCGGCGGCGGCGCGGGGGCGCGGGGGTGCATGGCGGTGGCGTGGGGGGGCGCCCGGTGGAGTGCACGGCGGCAGCGGCGGCGGCCTTGCTAAAACGCAGAAGTGCTGATGGTGCACCGCCGCCGCCACTTCACGACACACTAAACTGTGTGTTGCGACACACTAAAGTGTTGCGACAGACAATTTGGAAAGCTATGAGTTAGAATGTGAACTACACTTTACACTAACCTTCCTCCTGAGTGCTGACAGTGAAGCAGCAGCTATTGATGCTGCCTCTAACTGTGAAATCCTGACCACTATCACTACTGGACTTGCAGCTACCTCTCAAAGAGCAGATGGCAGCTGTGGCCAGGAGGACCTTTGCACAGATTCACCTGGTGCACCAGTTGTGCCCTTTCCTTGATTGGGAGGCTTTTCAGACAGTTACTCATGCCCTGGTCACCTCACAACTGGATTATTTGATGATAAATTTGACTAATAAATAAATAAATTATTGCAATGCACTCTACATGGGGCTGCCCTTGAAGACCACCCAGAAGCTACAGCTGGTTCAAAATGCAGTGGGGCGAGCGGCAATGGCGGCCCATGTGTCACCACTGCTACACGAGCTGCATTGTTTGCTAGTCAGCTTCCAAGTACAATTCAAGGTGCTGGTTATTACTGTACCTATAAAGCACTGTATGGCACAGGGCCTGGATATCTAAGGGGCCACTTGTCTCCAATAGTTTCTGTCTGCCTGGTATGTTCTGGCAGAATGGGTGCGCTCCAGGTCCCCTCTATTAAATGTCATCTTGTGGGACCGAGGAAGCGTGCCTTCTCTGTCGCAGCCCCCTCCCTCTGGAACAGCATCCCCCAAGAGATGCAGTAAATCTCCTGGATTCTAGTCTGGTGCCTTGACCACTAGAGCAAACTGGCTCTTATCACTTTTATGTTTCTTAATGAAAACATATCACCTTTATATGTTTGCTTTTACAAAATAAAACATCTCCCCAACCCTTATAAGGGGATAGAAAGAAACCACCTGCCCAGGGTCCAGTGCTTTTGTCTCTCTCTTGAGTCTGGGCCAATCTAATTGGGTACAGTTTAAGAAAGAACACATGACTATATGAATCCCACAAAGGAAAAATATTATTCAAAGGAAGCCTGTCCTTTATCAATAGATGGAACATTAAAAATAAGTGACTTATAAAGAAAACAGAATAACTTGTAACTTAGGCTTTGATTCTAAGACGAGCCGGAGTAGTATCTAATCTCTTAAGCCCCCATGTATGTCCTGCTTATAAATACAGCTATGTGAATATAAAATCAGAGCCTGGGTACTCATCCAATGTGCATAGACAAACACCACTCCACTTAGGGTCACTGCATCTCTGATTAGCACAGCCCATATATGTCAACAATGGCCAAAGTAAGTGTGATCATGATGTCAATTCCTCTCTAGCATGAAAAGTGTGTTTGATGGCAATTTATCCCATATCACATAATCCCTTTTAAAGCAAGTGTGTTTTGTTGCATGCCGATCTACATATATATCTAATGAACCAACACATCAATGGGTGCAGTAGATCTGGGAACCGTAGTGCAGGGTTAAAGCAGAAGCCTGGAATTAATTTTGCCTGAGAGCAACTGCTACTTGAAAAGTAAATCTTGGGCCAAGCCAAAAATGACTCATTGTTTTGTGGCATAGTTTCTGAGGTATTGAAACCATCTTTCTTTTTCTTTTCTTTTCTTTTGATGCCAGTAAAACTCAGCTTATTTGATCCTAACTACATTTCTTTTTTTTTTTTTATTAAATTTTATTAAGTTTTACAATACATAATAAAATTTAAAGTAGAAAAAAGAAATAAAAACAGAAATACAAAATAAGAAAAAGATAAAGAAAAAGTGAAGTCAAGAAATAATAAGCAAAGAAAATATAGAAAATAGATGTCCTCCAATCTATCTTTGAACTTAAAGTACAACAATTGATTTTAAATGTTAGTCCTTCATACAGTATACAGGAACTTTTCTTTGTCATATGCCTTTTGATTTCTTTAATCCAATCTTCTAACCTTCATCTTACTGTCTCCCAATAATCCATCTTTGGCTTCCACTCCTTGAAGTAGTAGTTAAATGTTGAATGTTCATTACTACATATTAATATCTTCAATAAAGACCAATTAGTATAACAAATAAAAGCCTTATTTACTTCTAATAAACTACAATATATTCTATTCATATTATGACTCATAACCTAACATGTTATGTAACTTAATACATAATTTAGCAATTCTTATAGTGTTCATACATATATATTTCTATAATTTAATTCTAATATATATATATATCTCCATAAAAAAGGAATTCTTGAATCTCAATTATCCATCTGTAATTTCCATTCCTTGTAGTAGTGTCCATTTAAACTAAATGCATAATCTATCATATCACTTAACCTAATAGCTAATATATCAATTCTTATAATATTCATACAATACATATTGATATATATCATCCTGTAGTAACCATCATTCTAATTCCATCATATCATTATCTTCTCATAAATATATCTCTAAGGAAAACAATATTCTATAATATCAACTTGTGTTTGTATTTAGCATCTTACATTTAGAATATCACTTTTTATATATCCATACAATTTCTCATAACAATTCAAGTCCATATTTTCATTAGCCTTTATATCCATACAGTTTCTCATATCTTCTGTTTAGGTTATGCCAAAATCACAATACACTGTGGGAGATTCGCAATATACAGCCTGCTCTTTTCTATATCTCATATAGAATATCAGAGCAACCTTCTCTCCCTTTCCACATATTTCACAACATCCATCCAACTGTGCACCCATATTTTCACTCTGTCTCCACTGCCACAACATATCTATACCAAGATTGTAGTGTAAAGCCTTCAGAATGTTCTTCTGAACTAACATACTCAAAATTTCCTCCTTCTGTTTCTCCTCCACTTGAAAAACATTTTTCCTTTCTGTCTCCGTTTCTGTTCTCTGTTCTTTCTCTCTGTTTTGCAGAGTTACGAACAGTAATTCCAACGACCTTTGAATATTTGAAAAAGCCTCAGTAATCTCTCTTCTGAGCTCCTCAGGTACAAGTTGGAAAGCCATCTTTCCTGTGTCCTTCAAATTAAAACAACAACCCTTCTAGTCAAAACAATAATCATGTAATCTGTTCATGGAATACTACCAGCAGACTCTATTAAGCAGAACGTCGTTGTTGTTGTTGTTTTGTTTTTTTTAAAGTAAAAAGAAAAAAGAAAGTTCCAATAATCCAAAATACAGGAGAGAATAATATTTTAAACAGTTTATAGAAGGAGAAATAAAAAATATATTCCAAATGAAGCAAAATCCAACCAGGGAGGATGTAGAAAAAGAAGACAAGGAAAAAAACACGTTACCCTGTGTTTTTATTCTTCAAACTGCGAGCTTTCGTTCTTCAAGCTGCAAGCTGCTTAATCCAAACAAAGAGTTTCTCAAAAAATGAATAGTCATTTAGTTTATCAAGCGAAGAATTACAAACAGAGTCTCTTAAATCCCTCTAATACAAAAGAGAAGTAAAAAAAAAATGCAGACGTTTCATTATGTTGCAAATATAGAGTCCATCAAACTTCCACCAGAATCAGTTATAGCAAAGAAAGCACAAAGTTAGCCAACATTTTCAACAAAGTCCAAAAAATAGATCTTAGATTTCAAAAATATTTTAATCTAAAAAAAACATTCCTAAAGTGATCTAAAAGCGGCTGGGCGCTCTTGTGTCTCTTCAAAGAGACTTGTTTCCCCTGCGAGAGCCTGATATATCTCGGCCATTGCCTTGCACTTACCCTGTTCCTTCCGCGGTGGAAAACTACAGAAAAAACAAGGGTAGGCAATCCCAATGGCCCCACGAGTAATCTTCTGGTCTCCCCCTCTCCAGGGGAAAAAAAACTTCAGTGGACCACAACTTCTGCAATCCACGCAAGCAAGGGAAATTCAGTCAGTTCTCAGCTTCTCTGAGAAATCTGACTGGTCGAGCTGGCAGCCAAGCCTGGAGTGCCGATCCTAACTACATTTCTATTGATTTAATTTGCCTTCATGACATGATCATTCTGCAAAATCTAAATTGCTGCAGAACATCACATCCATTTATTTAATGTGCAATTCAAAATAGATTGTAATAATCTATGAATTTAATCCATAAAATAAAGTTCAGTTCCAAGGAGATAGGATCAGGGCACAAAAGTAGCAACATGTAGGTGAAATAACAGCATCACTCTGGTTTGAAAGATAATGAATATTCACATTAATTGTTGTTCTGATGAGTGCTGGGATTACAGAAGTAAATAATGAACTCTGCTGGATCAGATCAACAGATCTTGTTTTCTCTAGAGATCAATCCTCTTTATTAATTTATTTGATACACAAAGACCAGAGAAATAGCTTGTCAACATTTGAACTTCAGGACCAACCTAGAAAACAAGAAAACGGTCATAACAACAATCCATATCTATATATGGATAAGGCCTAACATTTTCTAAAGGGGATTGCCATGGCAAGACTGACTTCATATACAGAGCTTGATCGAAAAAGCGAAGGCAAAATGGAGAAGCTTCATAACGTAGGTACAAAATGTGATCAAGTCTTAACTCATTGTGGGGTGTGCCCTGTGGCTTTTAATGGTAACAGCAACAGGTAGGAGTTTTGTGACCATCCTGGTGATTTCTATAGATTGATGTTACAATAGCAGATCTATGATTGTTGACTAGAATCGGTCTTGAGAATTTGCTGCCAAGTGGTACAATGACCTTGAGATGCCAACTGTAATATAAATGGCAGGTTAGTAACAGGTGAGTCACAGCTTCAGGTTCAGTGTCTGAACAAATGCAAAGGTGGTCCTGGCAAGGGAAATTATTATATCTTCCAGGAAGTCCAAAAATAACCGTTCTTCCATTGTTGCCTTCCATAACTTGTCTAAAGTGGCATGCTGCTCTGAACATAAGGTTTCACTTAGCCATCATAGCAAATAGGAATGGCTAGGTTTATTCTCCATCAATTTGTCTAAACTCCTGTTGTACACATCTTAACTAATAGCTATCCTGATGATGTGCACTGCCAAATTCTATAAATTGTGAATTGTGTGCAAAAACTACTACCCATTGAGTTTCTATTGTGTGAAACAGGATTCCGAACTAGATAACTGGTGTAACCAGTGAGGTTCTGCTCCCTCTTGTTTTTCCATTTCCTTCACTGTAAAAATATTATAAAATGTCATTCTCATTGTCCCAAATACAGTATAAGGAAGGTGCTCCATAGAGATCGTTTTAGTTACTCGTCTCTATCTTTTCCAGCTCTATAATGTGGTTTCATGGATGTGTTATTTAGAAATTGTAAGCTGCATAGAACTGATTGAGTAGGCAGTAGACAAATAATTACAAACAGAATCCTGTTTGAAAAAGAGTGAATGAAACTGGATATAGTATTCTAAATTTGTTAATATAGGTTATTATAAACATTATAAAACTGACACTTATCAATGTATTAATTCCATAGCAAGGATTTTTATTGTTGACTGTTGCCATATAGCAGAATTTTCACTGAACTATTCATCAGAATTCCCTATGTTGGTTAGGCAAAATCATTCTAGTAAATAAAAACATGGGATCCCAAAATGTATTATACTACTAAACTGTTCAAGTCAATTTGCTTTTCTGTTTCATGTGCATGTACTGGAGATACTCGATTTCTTCACAGGTCACTTGTTCTTTCCAAATCCTGAATAACCTGTTACCGTTTGCAAGCCTGATCATATTATTTACTCCTCCCCAAATGTCAAATAATTTGTGAATAAGTTGAATAGTGCTGAACTGTGTACAGATTTTGGAGTGCTCTTAATTATTTTATTCCTTCCATTGTGAAAATTGTCTGCTTATCAGTACCTTAAATTTCCTTTAGCTTCAGATTAAAAAAGGATGAAATGTGCCGTATTTCATATATTCTTCCTTTGTGCAACTAAGGGTCAGACAATTTCTAAATGGGAAACAAAGACACAGAGCACGGACTCCTGAGACTGGACTATTCTTCAACTGTTAACTTGCTTCCTCTAGTTGAATAGGTGAACATAATAGCCCTTTCTTTCCATCAGGCTCTTTACAGTAACAATTTCCTGTGTTAATGGTGTCTCAAAGTGGATTTATAGGGTACAGAAGTCTAATTTATCATTATGAGGGATGGTTTTCAGTTTATTGATCTCCATATCAATCTTATGATAAAAAGTAGCTACTTTTGTTTAAAAAAAGACAAAAGAACTAACTTATCTCCTGCTGAGTCTGAAACAGGGTTCTGAACTAGAGAATCACAAAAAAAGAAGAAAGAAATCGTTGCAATGGCCAAGAAGCAGCCACAATGATTCCCATTCTATCTCCATCACTAGTCCTCCATTTTCATTGTGGAAGGCTAATCACCACCACTGTGCTTAGGCTAGGATTTTATGAGTACCAAGAATCAAAGATGATTCCCAGGTTAGACCTCACTGATGCAGCAAGTCAATGGCAATTCCTGCTAAATTCAGGAGAGTTAGGAAAACGTAGACACTCAGGAAGGTTGCAATGTAACCTTTTTGATCTATTTTTCTGTGTAAGGGTTTTTGTTTAGTTTTGTTACAGAAATTAAAAAAGCATTGCACAAAGAATCGGCAATTATAACCTAATATACGGATATCATATACGGATAGAGGCGTGGTGGCTCAGCGGGTAAGATGCCAGGCTTGTCGATCAGAAGATCGCAAGTTTGGAGGTTTGAATCCCTAGCCCTGCGTGCGGAGTGAGCTCCCGCACTCGCCCCAGCTCTTGCCAACCTAGCAATTCGAAAGCATGCAAATGCAAGTAAATAGGTACCACTTCAGTGGGATGGTAACAGTGTTTCGCGCGTGTTATGCCAGCCACATGACTGCAGAAACATCTTCAGACAACGCTGGCTCTTCGGCTAACAAACGGAGATGAGCACCGGCCCCTAGAGTCGGACACGACTGTGCAGGGGAAACCTTAACTTTAAATGCCAAAATAAGTTCTGTTTCCCAAATATCTTTAAATACCTCGGTATCAGAGGAAGGTCTCTCCTGATTCATTCTTTGGAGATGCTGCAGTCAACAATGTGCAGCTAATTTTTTTCCCAACAAGGCAAGTGACCTTTGTATTGTCTCAGTGAGCAAAGGACTATCCAAAGGACTCAGTGAGCAAAGGACTGCACAAATGTGCGGGGGGAACCTTTACCTTTTACCTTTATACGGATTATCTCAAGACTATATAATGCTCATTTGAGTTCACTGAATGAATTGGCATAAAGATGCACATGTGACGCCTTGCCCATAAAACATGGTATTCCAAAGCTTTAAGGGATTTTTCAGGATGCCCTGTTCTCTCCATGCCTGGTTGTCATTACTGGCAACACGGACCCTCCAGACTCAACGGCAAACTGAAAAGTGACAACAGGAGACTTACTGATATCCAGTCTTGGCTGGTTGTAGGTTTCCTAGATGAATCAGGCAAGTAGCAAAAACATTGATTTTTTTTTGTTTGATCCATCATCTTTTTAGAAAAAGCAGGTTATTATCTACTAGTTCAAAACCCTGAAGTGGCTGCCCAGGAGGAGTTGGATTGTTTTTATATTCCCTATTCTGATGTAAGCTATTCTGATGTACCCAGGGGCATGGTGGCTCAGCGGGTAAGACGCCAGGCTTGTCTATCGGAAGATTGCAAGTTCAGAGGTTCAAATCCCTAGCCCCGCGTGACGGAGTGAGCTCCTGCACACGCCCCCGTTATTGCCAACCTAGCAATTCGAAGCATGCAAATGCAAGTAGATGAATAGGTACCACTTTGGTGGGATGGTAACAGCGTTCCGTGCGTGTCATGCGGCCACATGACCGTGGAAGCATCTTCGGTCAACGCTGGCTCTTCGGCTAACAAACGGAGATGAGCATTGGCTCCTAGAGTCGGACACGACTGCACAAATGTGCGGGGGGAACATTTACCTATTCTGATGTAAGCTGTTTTGTAAACTTGCTCTGCAGTTCTGACACTTTGAAGCCATTATTGCCAATGCTCCATACCATCTTTGATGATTCTAAGAATGCAATTTCCTTTTGTTACTCCCAAAATGGTAAGAGTTAAGAGTTTATTCATGAAAAACTGAGAGCTGAGAAAATGTAGCTGAGAACTTAATTGTTCATATTACTATGAAAATCAAACAATCCAAATTGTCCTATGTATGCACAACCAAACCTTCAAGACAGAGTAATGGGGGCTTCATTTCAAAATATACTAGAAACCTTGTGTGTTCTGAAATCAAGGTTAACAAAATGGCAAATACAATCAAAAGTTGGAAGAGGCCATTTAGACCATTGAGTTCAACCAGCTGCTCAGTGCAGGCAGGCAGATTAAAGCATCCCAGAAGATGAGTTCAACTTCTGATTGAACATGTCCAATGATGGAGGCCCATCACCTCTCTAAGCAACTGATTCTACTGTTAAACTGCTGTATTTCCCCTCCCCCAATATGCGCTCAGTCATTATTTTGCAAAACTAAACATACCCAGCTCCTTTGATCTCTCTTCATAGGATGCCCCTTTACTTTTTAACTATTTTTATCACGCTGTCGCAGACAATGGCAGGTCTTAGAAGAGCCATAAGTGTGCTGGCCCATTTCAGTAAGGAAAACTCATTACACATTAACTGAGAAAGTTATTTTTTCTGTTATTCCTATCCTGTTGATTTTTTATGTTCCAAGGTTTAGTCTTTCATTTTAACTTCCTTGCCTTCAGTGTTTCTTCAAATTGTAAGTCATTCAGAGTTTATCTCATGAATTGGGTGGCCATATAAATATATTAAACAAAGAAAATCTATTAAGACAGGACTAGTCTGGGAAAAATTGTTCTTGATAAATTCATGCTGGCTTCTCATAATTACTACATGGTTTTCAATGTGCCTATGAGGAGTCTCTTTAGATACAGAAAAAGCAGGGATAATATAATGAAATTTGATTAAGCCAGCTAGCAGATATTGGAAAAGCAGCAGCAAAGATGGCAAAATGGAAACAAAAACAGAAGGGCCTTAGGAAAAGAACCAAAGGAAATTAAATATATTGAAGCACAGAGAGAACAGAGACTGCCATTTATCTACCCACTCTACAGTAGCCTGCCATTATAATTCTTCCACATCCATCCCCACCATGCTCTGACCACCTTATCAATAATAACCAACTCAAGACCTCCCTTTACAATTAGGTACATCACCTTTTGTCATTGGTAGTATTTTAAAAATGAAACATATAATTTACACATGTGCACACACACATTCATGAAAGAACTATAGCATTGCGGAGAATTGCCCTGCATGCCATTTATCTCATACCTGCTATCTTTTAGGATTAATAGGCAAAAATTATACAAATACTATAATTAATGATCCCTGGACTGCATTTTCAACCAGGGACTACTCATGCCCATGATTCCCATTTCTGAATGCTAAAATGCAATGCCATAACGCATGTTGGATTCAGGTTTGCAAGAAATTGGCAGTTCTTTGTGAAAACATTGTACAAAAGCACTATTATATTAATATGAAAGTCTTCTAAAGTATGTCTTTTTGGACTGAAAACTGCTTTTTACAAAGATGTGGAAAATGTTGACATCATTATGTTAACACAGGAAATTTTAAACTTATTGAATTCTATGTAAACCTAGATTAAGAAACTTTTAAAAACATTATCAATGCAAATGGAGTGCTTGATTGAAGTACTCTGAATGTGGGCCTGTTGAAGAGTAAGAAAATGTCCCTTCAAGGCATCCCTACTTCCACAGATATTAACCTACCAGTTTCATTTGCTTTTCTTGTAATGAGTGACCATGGACTCTTATACTGCCAAGTCCACAGAAGGGGAACACACTACCCTCCAGATAGTTAGTGCTACTCCCCGTATCCCTATTGGTCAGGGTGTTTGGGAGAGTATCTGGAGAGGCACATGTTTTCCTATCAAATCTCTCCACATAATTTAGAACATCTACAAATGAACACAAAATTAATCTAGAAGGGTTCCTAGAGGGAACACCATGGAAGGTATCCCAGAAGGCTAATGTCATCTTAGACATTTAATAAATTAGCTGTATGTTAGAAAGAATTAGTTTCAAACAGCACATTAAAAAAAATCTAGGCATTGTTATAGGCATTTTTTTCATTAAACAGGTAGGCACATAAAGCAATAAAGTAGCTACAGTATAGCTGACATTAAAACTAGCTTAGACAAGTAATTTGATTAACAAAATTTCATTATAAAGACAAGTATCTCTAATAGCAAAGTGGCTTACATTTGGGAGCATGCCCAAAGTAATTCTATGGAAGCCTCCCATGTACTCTAAAAAGATGGGTAGATCCAGCTTTGGAACCTCTTTTCAACAACTTACATTATTATATATAACATGGTCTTGCATAGCACCAGTTAAATATTTTGTTCATTTGACTATTTACTACTGACTGAAGACTAGTCTCCATCAACTTGTTTTATTTCCTTTTCCGCTCATTATTCAGGGTAGTTTTCTTTCACTGTCTCTGTGGATGTTTTATTAAAATATAAGTACTTCTGTCATGTTGATCGTACCAGCCAATTTGCTCCAGGTATTAAAGCAAAGGCATAAATCAACTGAGAATTTACTTACTACAGATTGGATTTCTCTTTAAAGCTTTCTAGATACCATTGTGTGTAACACTAATAATAGATTGTGCAATTTTTGTGTAGATAATGAACTCGAAAGAAGCACTCTTCCCTGAAGCTAGAGCTAAGCATATAGGATGGAATTTTTCAGAAGTGCTTAAATTTTGGCCTAGTTCCACTGCTGTTAAAATCATTAGAAAAATATGCAGTTTCAAATAAATACTCACTTTCAGATTGGTATCGGGTTCTAAAAGACAAAACACTCACTACTGCTCCCAAATCTGGATCCTTGTTCATAACACATTAGGTACAACAGTGCCAAGTAATTTTTTTTGTGACAAGGGACCTCATGTAACTTGTATGTTGTACACCATGTTGACTTGCTTCATATCCCCTTTTGTGTTCATGTAGTTTTGTTTTAATGTTACTCTACAATAATTGTTGTGTAACATTCTAGGAAGAATTCAAATGTTCCATCCGTTACTGAAGTCCCAATGGCAAACTACATGAAATAACCAAATAAACTTTCATGCTGAACTTTCCTTCCTATACCATCAGTTTTGGATTTGGTATCTTGTCTTCTATATCATATTAATATATATATTTATGTTCCCTAGCTCTTCGGACAACTCATTCTGTCTAGGACCAATGGAAGTTCCAATATATCTAGAGCACATTTTGGTAAAAGCTGATATTTTATGTGGATTTGAACAATACATCTTTTCCATCAAAGACAGAAATCCTAACATACCTTACTTATACCTGCAGAAACTAGAACTAAGAAAGATTTCTCCTGGATCAAAAGATAAAGTGTCAAAATTAACACTTTTATTTTCACTTGTTCCACCATTTTGCTGCGGTATTCCCCAGACCTACCCAACTATAGTTTTCTGATTGATCCCATGTGAGACTGACAAGAAATGCGGAAAAAGGTGACATACTGTAAGTAAAACACCATGCACATATTGTATATAGTACAATGGCAGGAGAACAGCAACCCACGCTGGGCAGAAACAATGTGCATCCTCAATGGGTGTGAGAAAATCTTTTGGACACACGTTTTAAAAAGCTACATTCAATTTGTATGGTAGCAGGGATTTTTCTATAAACTCTGAAAACTATCTGCCAATTACATTTGAATCTTCTGAGAATAGCATTTCAAAAAAAATGGCAGAACCTACCTAAGTAATTTTTCAACATTTTAAAGCCAATTTTTATCATCCTCTAAAATGTGTATGAGATCTGAGAAGTGATCTGACTTGTTGGTAGTGGACTTCACTATGTGAGAAATTTTGAATTAAATGTTGATTAATGCATTTAATGCAACACTATAGTATCAGATTTAAAGTTTCTCATTAAATCATAACAAAAATTTCTTCTACTCATCAACTGTGTCTTTAAAATATATATATATTTTATTCCTTTTCAGGTCATAAAAAAATCCTACACACATAAACCAGTACCATTTTAAGAAGGAAAATTGCTTTCTATAATCCAGGATGAAAGGCTTCTAATAAAAAGACAGCTTCAACACTTTTAGCACTTGGAATAGTATGTTAGATTTTTACCATTTAACATGAGGCTTACTTTTATTCTTACTGAATAAACAAGAATCTTTAAATAATTTCTTGCTGTCTTAGAAGGGGCACAATGCACCTTAAAGGTATTTTACCCAATAAGAACTGCTACTGAAGAATGGGATTAAAAATAAGAAAAGGCCACTTGTGGTTCCAATCATACTGTGCTATCGTCTTAAAAGAAAAGCAAATGATACAAAGAATTCCAACTACAAACCTGAACACCAAAACCAGTCAAGTAATTTTAAATATTTTGATGCTGCAACACACGCAACAGACTTTTGGGGATAAGGGAGGGAGAAAAAAAGGGTGGGTGACTTTTGCCACTTGAATTTTTTTTTTTTAAACAGACAGCTCGTCTTTCTCAGTTATTTCCTTGAGGTTTGCAACTTCTTTAACAGTGCCAAAATTAACCTCACATTCTTGTCAACTATGTTACATGAATTCTTTTTGGAAATCAGAAGAGTTTTTTTTTTCAAATAAGTGTCATTTTGAATAATCCCCCATCTTCCCCCAGAGTGGGTTATTCCCACCTTCAGTTACTTTTAAGGCACAGTGATTTTGGAAAAAAAGATCCTCTACTGAAGCTACTGCTTAGGATGTTGACTCCCTGATGTTAATATTATGCGAAGACTCCATAAAAATTAATAGATTTTTCTTCCAGGTATCTTAAGATAGAAGTTACAGCTTGCATAAATAGATGGAAACGTTTTCTCTGTGAATGCAGGACTGCTTTTTAAGCAGAATAGTGATTGTCAGACATAAGCTCCCAATGCTGCATGAAATTCAGTGAGACACTGCACCAGCTGCTGGAACTTAGGTCTCTCCTCAGGATCTAGTGCCCAGCAACAAGCCATTACAGCAAATCTAAAAAAGCAAAAGCAAGCAGAAGTCAAGTAAACTTGTCATACTTACTGTAGCACAATTTGTACAAAGCACCATTTAAGATCTGAAAGTTACTTTTGTATACATTTTAATATAAAGCACTTTGGGATTTTTGCTGGGATTGGAATTGTTCTCTCAACTCACTAACTGGTATTATGGTCCTATTTACTATGGCCTTGACTATGAAAAATTGTGAAATAAGCTCTCAATCTCCCGTGTTTGCCCACTCCTGCTACAGAAAAAGAAATGCAGAATATATAGTTCTTTCAAACAGTTTAAAATTAGTTCTCACTTATTAATTATGTATATTATTTTCCAACTTTATTATTCTGAGAATCACCATGCAACCCCAACAGTCTCTACTTACAATTCATCGGGGCAGTTGATTGGTTGAGCTATTCTGTATCCATCCTTTAGATAGGCAGCCATCTCAAAGGGATCAATATCTACGTATGGAGTTTGTCCTAAAGTCATTAATTCCCATAAGGTCACTCCAAAAGACCACTAGAAAAAGCATTGGATAGAATAGCTTATTAGAATTTAAAAATACTGTCTCAATATTTTTATACTTAAATAAGAGATTCAGAGCTCATTTTTCTATAAAATATTTAATATAAATTTTAAAATTTAAATATGGGTGAGTTGCATTGTAACCTGTCCTATCAGCCCTAATAACATGGTTACTTAGCTACTCTTTTAAGCATTTCATGTTACTTCAAAAATTTAGCACTTTGTATTCAAGCATGATAGAAAACACACCTGCAGGAATACGTCACCTGAATGCACAAACATATATTTAAAATATAGTCAATTTAAAAACAGTGTATTTTATATTCTAGGATCATATTACTAAACTATCATTTTTATCATCATTATGCTGTAGAAGGATCTACAGTTTCAAAATAATCTGGTTAAAACTTTTGCTGTAAACTTAAAATAAAAATGTGAGAAATGGGTATTGTTTAATATTGAGTTAAGTTTGCTAATTAGAGCAATCCTAAAACTGTCCCAAAGACCAGTAAAAACAATTGTCACTACAGAGTACCATCAATGAAATTCTTTCTATATCAGAGGTCTTCTAATATGGCAGTAACCAAAGCCTCCTCATTCCACTCACATGCTAATGGCTTGGATTGATAAATTATGATAATTTCTAGGTGGCTTATTTTCCCATTGTATCAGTGGAAGAGAAAATGGGAGGAAAATTTTTAAAGAAAATGATAAACTCGCCCTGAATGCCCTGAGCTGGACCAGTTTTAAGCAGCAGGGATTCCACTGTCATGGCCATTTCTGTTCAACTTTGGAACTGGTCTGACAGATGTATTTAACACACAGTTCTTGCAAATAAAACAAACTTATCTCAAAACTAACAAAATCCAGTGAACTGTTTTAATAAACAATGGAAGTGAAAAATACTCTCCATATATTACAAATCCTATTCAACATAAATATAATTAGATAGATTTGGTTTTCTATGGAAACTATTCAACAATTCAGCTATCAAGAATATGCAGGCTAGCAAATAAACTAAAGAGCTCTATGACAGGATAGCACTGATGAACCACTATGTACCTACAGTGTATTTTTCTGGATTGGGAAGAGGGAACAAAAGTTTAATTCTGAAAATGCTTTCACAGAATGCATGTTGCAAAACTCAATATGAAATAGTCCCAAGAAAGTGGCTTGCAGCCTTAGTTGCTTTTCTAACAGCCTTTATGGTATCAGCAAATAATTCAGCTAAAATGACTTAAGCTCAACAATTACCCGAATTTCCAAATGTAATATGGCAGAATTTTCCTGTTAGAAGAATGGAAATAAGGTTTAAATCTGACTTAAGTTAGATAAAATTTTAAAACTATAGTCTTTATTCCTTTATTATTCTGGGGAATGCATTGTTATTATAGAGTCTGGTGGTTCAATGCTTTTTGCTGCAAAATATTACCCATGAGGGCACACAGCAAGTCACCAAAATGTTTTGCTACAAGGATTTCTAAATAGAAGACCTAGGACCTAAAATAAAATAAAATAAAATAAAATAAAATAAAATAAAATAAAATAAAATAAAATAAAATAATAAAATAAAATAAAATAAAATAATAAAATAAAATAAAATAAAATAATAAAATAAATAAAATAAAATAAAATAAAATAAAATAAAATAATATATATATATATATATATATATATACATTTATTTATTTATTATTTTAGGTCCTAGGTCTTCTATTTAGAAATCCTTGTAGCAAAACATTTTGGTGACTTGCTGTGTGCCCTCATGGGTAATATTTTGCAGCAAAAAGCATTGAACCACCAGACTCTATAATAACAATATATATATATATATATCTCATGTAATAATAATTTTAAAAAATGATTAAAGCAACCCAAATAATGCACTCCAGTGCATTTGGAATGTATCTCCTGCTTGCTTGACTTATACATGTAATTTTAAGGGCTGGTTAGAAAGACTGGTAAAGGAGTAAGAAACATTAAAAGTAAGCAAACAAAAATGATAAGCCCAAACAAAAAGGAATTGTTCTGGATCTTATTAGATAAAATCTAGGGCTAATTTATAATATATCATCTCCCTTTAAAGTTCAAGAAAGGGTATTGTCATATGCTTTTAATTTTTTGAATAATGAAATCTAAGCTGACACATTCCGTCTTCATTTTCTTATTGAAGTGAATTAGTACAGCTTCTGCACATATTCTAATAGAAAAGATGGAGGCAAAGTAGTACTGTGGCTATGGTGCTGATAATGAATATGGGTAACTCATTCAACCCCTTCCAGGTATTAATGATGTATACGAAGGTATTTCTCAAACTAATTTCGCTTTCCTAAGATCATCAGCAAAACCAACCATATTGATCACCTTAACAAATTATTCACATGGTTTAAAAGATTCTAATTTGATGTCGAATGATTTATGTTAACTCACCACATCACTAGCACCAGAAAATTCATTGTTAACCAAGCTTTCAAGAGCCATCCAACGCACTGGTCTGTTTTCGTTGTCTCCGAGGCAATGATAATCCATTGGAAATAAGTCTCTGGATAGAGCATTATCTGTAATCTTTACCTGAAGTGCATCATCAATGCTGCATATTGAAATACATATGGACAACCATTTAGGCAGGCCAGTAAAGCTTTTATAGGCAAGTCTTAAGTCATCTTTAAACACCTTCCCATACAAAGCTCAGAAAATGACAATGTATAATATAGTCTAATATTAGTAGTGCAAAAATAATTCATTTTTGAATTTAGGATTTGACACTTCTTAAAACTTAAGTGCATCCCATCCCATTTTGCTGCTACTATGGTTTATCCAAATATATAAAAATTCGATGTGAAGGAATATAGCCTAAAGTGGGCATTTAACTGTTATCAATTACATAAAGCTGGCTAAATAAGGAATTACAGAAAGGCAACCATGATTCTTAAAACTTTTCATTACATTCAATGCCAACCCATATTTAAAATTAACAGATCTTCCATTGTGATGGATGGAATGTGGGCAAGGAATAGCCTGTATAATGCAGGAGCAAGGGAATACAACCTTTCTGGATTTTAATCTACTATTACAATTATGATGGAAGACAGGTTTTTCCATCAAAGCAATGTGTCATCAAACTCCACACTCAACTGTTATTTTAATTTAGAACACAGGTATTACAATGTGCTTTCTATCCCTTGAGACCTAAACAAAGTAGTACCCATTAGCATAATCTCAGCCTAGGTTTTATTTCTTCAACATATAGTGTCTGAAGAATGTTGAGAGGTATTTTTTATACATCAGTAGTGGAAAACAAGGGTGATACTGGAAGTTTATTACAGAGCCTGATGGAAACAGCTATATTCCATAAAAATACATGTTTTTAAAAATTATAAAATTTATATGGCCCATCTTATGCACAATAATGCTAGGCAGCTCACCACCAAACCAATAAAATCAATTTTATCACCCATAGAAAGAAGCATCACACTTCCCACCACAATAGTTATTCTTATCTGATAGCTGACTACGGGCTATTGAGGGCCATTCTCCAAGACTCAAGTGTAGCATCATTCAGTATGTTAACTTCTGACATTGTAATGGGCCTGTCTGATGATCAGACTCTGAAATGGAGGAACAAGCTTGGCAGGTTCTGAACTTACAAATCAGGAGCCAGTGGACTCTCAAAATATATCGCTGGACCCTGTTGTACTGGACAATTTTCGTCCAGTCTCCCACCTTCCCTTTATGGGGAAGGTGGTTGAGAAAGTGGTGGCGTTGCAGCTCCAGAGGATTCTTGATGAAACGGATTATCTAGACCCCTTTCAGTCAGGTTTCAGGCCAGGATATGGGACGGAAACAGCATTGGTCGCGCTTATGGATGATCTTTGGCGGGAGCGGGATGGAGGCAGTGCATCCATCCTGGCTCTCCTTGACCTCTCAGCGGCTTTCGATACCATCGACCATGGTATCCTTTTGGAGCGGCTCAGGGAGTTGGGGGTGGGCAGCGTGGCTTTGCGCTGGTTCGCCTCCTTCCTCCAGGGCCGGTCCCAATCGGTGTTGATAGGGGAGGAGAGATCGGGTCCACGGCCCCGCCTTTGTGGGGTGCCGCAGGGCTCAGTGCTCTCTCCTCTCCTATTTAACATCTACATGAAACCACTGGGCGAGATCATCCATCTCCATGGGATGAGATATCATCAATATGCTGATGATACACAGTTATACATCTCCATCCCGGGGGAAGTAAGTGATGCTGTGACTACCCTGTCCAATTGCCTGGGGGCTGTGGGGGTCTGGATGGGGAACAACAGGCTTCAGCTGAACCCTGGTAAAACGGAGTGGCTGTGGATTAATGGCCCCTCGGTACCTAGGAATTTACCATCTTTAGTTCTGGATGGGGTTGCACTACCCCAGACAGACCCGGTGCGTAATTTGGGGGTCCTCTTGGACTCACGACTCCTACTCAAAGAGCAGGTGGCAGTCGTGGCCAGAAGGGCCTTTGCACAACTTCGTGTTGTGCGCCAATTACGCCCTTTCCTGGAGCGAGAGGCCCTTCGAACAGTCACTCATGCCCTGGTCATCTCCCAGATAGACTATTGTAATGCGCTCTACATGGGGCTACCCTTGAGGAGCATCCGGAAGCTTCAGCTGGTTCAAAATGCGGCCGCGCGGGCCATTTTAGGTGCTTCAAGATCGGCACACATAACACCTTTGCTCTGTGAGCTGCACTGGGTCCCAGTTTGCTTCCGGATCCAATTCAAGGTGTTGGTTATCACCTTTAAAGCCCTACATGGCATGGGTCCAGGTTACCTGAAGGACCAGCTCATCCCCGTTCAATCAACCCGTCCCACCCGGTCCTGCAGAGAGGGCACGCTATGAACCCCGTCGGCAAGAGTTCCACCTGACGGGGTCTAGGAGGCGTGCCTTCTCTGCAGTAGCCCCTGCCCTTTGGAATATTCTTCCCCGGGAAATAAGATCGGCCCCCACTCTCCTGGACTTTAGGAAAAACTTGAAGACCTGGCTATGTCACCAGGCGTGGGGAGGGGAATAGCCAGTCTTGGGGTTGGCTGGCCCCTTAGATCTGTCCCGACCAGCCTTGTTGATCAGTAGAATAAGATCTACCACTTTTGGATCAAATTGTATGATGTTGTATATGTGTGTGTGTGTGTGTGTGTGTGTGTGTATGTATATATATGTGTATGTGTGTGTGTGTAATTTTATATTGTTTATTATTGATATTTATTGTTTTAATTGTTTTGAATTTGTTGTGAACCGTCCAGGGTCCCTCCTTGTGGAGGAGATGGGCGGGATATTACCTACCTACCTACCTACCTACCTACCTACCTACCTGCAAATGAGGCTCAGAAAGATCAAGTCCTGTTGGAAGATGAGCCTGCAAGTCTGGAGCAATCAGGTAATCAACCATCTGTTACAAAGCACAACAGCAGGCTGACTCACCTAATCTAGTGCCTGAGGAGGAAAAGATCCTCAGCCCTCATACCCACATCATGTGAGCAAAACAGATGACTCAGGAGAATAGGCATGCCCGAGTCAGTGCTATAAAAGGAGGTCTTGGGAGTCAGATTTCTGCTGGCAAACAACTTTCCAACCTTGGACCTGACTTCCTGAACATGTGCTGCTTCTGATTCCCTGACTGATCTTTGGACTCGTACAAGAGTATAGTTAACTCTGATTCCTGGATCTTAAATTTGGTCTGCATGGAACTTTGGCATCTGAAGCATTCATTCATTCGTTCGTTCGTTCGTTTTATATAGCCACCCATCTCAAATCAGTGACTGGGTGGCTAACAATCATAAACAGTCAAACAATTAAAACAATACAAAAGAAATTAAATATAAATAGCAGCCAAGAGAGATTAAAATCCGTCAGTGTCAGCACAACCATGAAACGGGGCCCTTCGCACACTCGGGACCCCAGCCCGGGCACATAGCCAGGTCTTCAAGGCCTTCCAAAAAGGCCAAAAGTGTTGGGGCCTTTTGTTTGTTTTTCCTGAGCCCTCACATTCCTGTACTATCTCTAATGAGAAAGGATGACCTGAATACTGAGTGAACAATAGAGGATTTAAAATAATGTTCTGCCAACATCACTGCTTTATGTATTTATCCCTTTACACTTCAAAACTTACACACAGTTTCTAGCAGCCAGGTCTTTGTGAATAACTTCTCTTCGGGCCAAATAGCTCATTCCACAGGCAATTTGAATCGCCATATGTACAAGGTCTTGTTGAGAAATGGCCTGAAATAAAAAGTGGAATTTAATTAACCTGTTAAAAAAAAATTAGTTATTATTTATGGTCCATGACCAAACTGCAGTTCATCCTAAAAAGTAAGTGGTTACTGAGAAAGGTCATCCAAAAAATATTAACTACACAGTTCTGATCTATAGGTTAGATATTTCTGTGTAAGTCTAGATCAAAAACCAGCTGTTTCAGTGCCAACAAAGCTCTCTCCAACCCAACTAAACTCAAATATTAGACAGATATGCCACAGGATTTTAGATTCAAATTTACCTATGATGATGTTATTATCCTGAAGGGTTAAGGGAGACCAGAGGGCTATCAAAATAAATTAATTTGAGCCAGTATTTTAAGCAGCAAAAGCTAATATAAATCTCTATTGAGATCAGACCAGATGCGGGCTTCTGGTGGGAATATGACGGTCTGAACAGCTGTGCTTGTGGGCTCCGCAAGCAGAACTGACAATGCGGCAATTTTCGGGCTCAGGCAGACTTTTCCTAAAGCCCAGGAGCGTTTTTCCAGAGAGGGGAAAACACTCAGAATTATCCCATCTGTCCTTGGAAAGGCTGCTTGCAGCCAGAAAATTGCAAAGAGCATCTGCGATCGACTGGTAAGAGCAGCCGGGAGGCTGGGACATCACCATTTCCGAGCCGTGCTGTAGCCTTAAAGGGACATTAAGACCGGCCACCCCATTTCTAAATCACTCAATTTATTTTTAAGTTTATGTACCCTAAGAGAGGCTTTCTGTGGCAAGGAGAAATGCATTCTTTTGGTGCTTATCGTTATTTCTATGATTAATTTCTTTTTAAAAAAATATTTTTAAGTTTTGGATTTTGCTTTCCATCCAAATATTATGGAAGGTTGAGAGTAACGTAATTGTCTCCCTGCTATTATTTTTGTACTAAATTTGAAGATTTTAGCATTTTCCTACACGTTGAAATCTGCTGTTTTGAACTTTCAGCTTTCTCTTGCTACTTTCTCTGGGGAACTGCCTGTTATCATACTTTCACTTCTATAAAAACGTTTCGGAATTTTTATTAATTTAATTTATTAATTCCTATTATCTCCCACTTTCGCTGGTTAAGTACCTAGGGGGCGCCATAATTACTGCGTGAGACATGGAGGATTTCAAGCAGACTTTCTCAGATTTTCATTGTGACTTTAAAGAGATCCTTTTTTATTCCTGTCAAGTTCTTATGCAGGACATTCAGGACATTGTCGAAAATACAACCTCTAAAATGTGTCACCTGGTTGGGGATGTCATGGAAGAAATTGAAGAGCTTAACAATGATAGAAATGTTTCTTCTAATAGTGAGATTGGGGCTTCTGTTGAAATGCTGGATTAAGATTGGATAGTTGAGTTGAAGAAATTAAAGGGACAGATTGAACTGCAAGCCATAAGTGAAATCGAATTACTGATGGAATGTTTTGGGAAAAAAAGGGGTTATTATGTATGGCAGGCTTTTTGTTGAGAAGTTGGGAGTTTTTAAGGCGGGCAGTTGGGCTGTCTGATTTCTTTTAAAAAAAAAGCTCTGTGTGTATTGTGGGGATATGTAAAAGCTCTGGTTTATTTTGAAGTGGGGGAAGGGCTTAAGAATATTTATCTGAATTGCTTCTAGGGCTGGTTTGACTTCATTCATCTTTAACGATTTGGATTAAGATTAATAAGGTACAATAATAAAAGCTTGGTTTTAGGCTTAATATGATTAAGTTTATTGTAACTGTTGTATTATTAATTATAATGGCAGGCAATTTATATGCTTTTTTAGTTTGATTTTTATTATAGTCGACAGAAATGTATAGAGTAGTAGTAGGAAGGAAATAATTAAATAAAAGTTATCTTTGCGGGGAAGTTGATTAGGATGGATGGATGGATGGATATATATATATATATATATATATATATATGCATGCATGCATGCATGCATGTGTGGTGGATCAGCGGGTAAGACGCCAGGCTTGTCGATCGGAAGATTGCAAGTTCGGAGGTTCGAATCCCTAGCCCTGCGTGCGGAGTGAGCTCCCGCACTCGCCCCAGCTCTTGCCAACCTAGCAATTCGAAAGCATGCAAATGCAAGTAGATGAATAGGTACCACTTCAGTGGGTAGGTAACAGCATTCCGCGTGCGTCATGCAGCCACATGACCGTGGAAGCATCTTTGGACAATGGTGGCTCTTTGGCTAACAAACAGAGATGAGCACCGGCCCCTAGAGTCAGACACGACTGCACAAATGTGCGGGGGGAACATTTACCTTTATACACACACATACACACACACACAGTATGTGTGTGTGTGTGTGTATATGTATGTATGTGTGTGTGTGTATATCTATCAATCTATCAATCTATCAATCTATCTATCATCTTCTTTTTCTTTTAATATAAGGGGATGGAGCAACTGTAGTTAATGATTTTTATAATGTGCCAATGGAATGATTTATAGAAATAATGTGATTTAGAGTAAGGGATTGATTATGGAAAATGTATTGTATATCCTTGCTGTTAAAAGTCGGAAGTCACCTCTTCTTGTAACTTTTTTTTAAAAAATTCTCTTTTGTGTTTTTCACTTTTTTATTTTTTTTGTAGTTTTTTGCTTTTTTGTAGTTTTTATCTTTGTCTTAAATCTAATAAAATTCTTATTAAAAAAAAGAGATAAGACCAGATGCTAGTCTTAATCGGGAGATGGATACACAGTGGAGCACATGTAGCAGAGCTCTTTCAGTTTTAACAGCAAAGATGTGGGTAGGGGATCACCGTGGAACAGATCATAAACTGCTCATGTGCAAGTTTTAAGTTAAACTAAAGTGAAAGAAGAGAGCCAACCAGTTTCCACGATATGATCTTGACCATATACCCACCATTTTCAAGAACATCAGGAATCACTTTGAAGTCCTGAACCTCAATGATAGGGAATCAGAGGAACTGTGAAATGAAATCAAAGAAGCTGTTAATGATGAATGTGAAAAGAGACTGCCAAAGATTAAGAAACAGAAGAAAGCAAACTGGATATCAGAATAAACAGTGGTAATTGCTAAGAAGAGAAGAGAAGAGAAGAGAAGAGAAGAGAAGAGAAGAGAAGAGAAGAGGAAGCCAAAGCCAAGAAAAACAAAGGTCTGATGAAGGAACTCAACAAAGAATTTCAGAGAGCTGTTAGAAGAGACAAGAAGCAGTATTACAATGACATCTGTAAAGACATCAAAGTGGAACAGAGAAGAAAAAACAAGGAAAGTCTTCCAAAAGATTTCTGAACTGAGAAGACGGTTCCAACCTTGAATTGGTACACTAAAGGACACCAATGGACAGATAATAACTGATTCTGAGAAGATCAAACAAAGATGGAAGGAGTATACTGAAATTCTGTACAGTAGAGGTGTCAACATCCATGAAACTTCAGAAGATATTCCCTACTTAGAGGAACCTCTACTAATAGAACATGAAGTTAGATCAACACTCTGGCCATTACCAAGTGGGAAGGCCACAGGAATTGATGGAATATCTACAGAAATATGGCAAACATCAGAAGAAGAAGCAGTAAAGGTTCTAACAAAACTATGCCATCAAATCTGGAGAATGATACAGTTCCCAGCAGATTGGAAGAGATCAATCTACATATCAATGCCAAAGAAAGGAGACTTAACATATATTATACAAAATTCTTAATTTCATGTTAGCAAAATAATACTTAGGATCATTCAATGTATATTAAAACCCTACATGAAAAGGGAGATGCCATATATTCAAGATGGCTTTAGAAAAGTTCAAGGAACACGATATAGTACTGCTGATGCATGCTGGATAATTGAAACAGCCAAAGAATACCAAAAATAAGTCAGCATTTGCTTCATTGATTATAGAAAGGCCTTCAATTTTGTTGTTCATGTCAAGCTGTGGAATGTGCTTAGAAAAATGAGAACCTCAGGACATCTCACTGTCCTCATGTGAAACATATACACAGGTCAAGAAGCTACAGTATGAATGGAACATGGTAAAACAGACTTGCTCCAAGTTGGCAAAGGGGTTATTTATTCAACCTGTATGTCGAATATATATTGAGAGAAGCTGGATTGGAAGAACATGAGCATGTTTTTAAAACTGAAGGAAGAAACATCAATAACCAACACTATGCTGGTGACATTACTCTGATAACTGAAAAAGCAAATGATCTGCAAGCTCTAGTCATGAGAGTCAAGGGGCATAGTGAAAAAATGAGACTAAGATTAAACATAAAGAATACAAACTAATGATAATAGGTATAGTAAGCAGCCTTAGCAATGACTATGAAGATACTGAAGTGGTGGATAGCTTCTGCTTTTTAGCATGAGCTATCAATAGTAAAGGAACCAGCAGTCAAGAAATACGCTATAGACTAGCACTTGGTAGAGTTGCAATGAAGGCCTTGAAAAAGTTATTCAGATGCTGTGATGTAACTGTATCTGCAAAGATCAGAATAATGCACACAAATATTTTCCCTGTGACATTCTACGGAAGTGGAAGTTGGACTGAAGCAGCTTTAGACACATTATATGAAAACGGAGCATTCTGAAGAAATCTATAATGCTTGGAAATGGGGAAGGGAAGAGAAGAAGAAAGTGACCAGCAGCAAGGTGGATGGACTCAATTACAATGGTGATGGGTGCACCTTTGGAAGACATGAAAGACCAGGTTGGGGACATATCGTCCTGGAAAAATCTATCTAAGTAGTCACTAAGAGTTGACACTGACTTGATGGCGCATAATCAATCAGCAGAGCTCTTATGCATTTTTACTGAACAGCTTCAAAAGAAGTCATAATTCAGTATTTACAAACCTGTGGGCCATAGATCAAACAGCTCATATCCTTTATTCTATAGATCAGAGCTTTCCAAACTGTGTGTTGCGACACAAAAGTGTGTCGCCACACACAGTCTGGTGTGTCGCCACACAACCCAGAAGCGCTGATAATCATCAGCGCTTCCGGGTTTTCCCGCGGTGACACACCAACGGTGGCGCGCAAAAACCCGAAAGCAGCAGCAGTGCTTCCGGGTTTTTGCGCGCTGCTGCAACGGCACTTCCGGGTTTTCCCACGGCGACACACCAACGGCGGTTGGTGTGTCGCCGCGGGAAAACTTTGGAAAGCCCTGCTATAGATCTTAATTTCTGCCAGAGAATTCTTATTACCATTGAGAGTAATGAAGTAAAAATAGTTTTTTCAAGACGTTGGGTCTACAAAGAGAGTCCCTGTCTCTTAACTCCAGGATACTGAGGCATAGAGAGAGACTCTAAATGACTCTGTTTGATTAATTCTAATGTTGTCAATTTCCCATGAGTGGTGGCATATCAAAGGGCTTCTGGAGAATAGAACTAGTTTAGTTGTGTCATGAGTGATGATAAAGCCATTCTCTTTGCAATAAAGAGCAAGTGCCTAAGCCATCACCTCAGGCCTACTTGAGATGCAGAGAGGATAGCCATATCATCTGCATAGAACTGAAGTGAAATAGGCTTGCTGGCTAGCACAGGTGTGATTAGAGATCATTCTCTTGACAGGATTTACACCAAAAAACAAACAAACAAACAAACAAACATACATACATACATACATACATACATACATACATTAAAAACAATAGAAGTTTCTGGAAGGGGGCCAGGGAAAGTTGATGCCCTGCACAGCCAGTTTAGATCTGTTTAATATGTTATCATAATTGCCTCATCATTTAAAGTGAGGAGGTGCCGGCTGATAAAGAGCCTGTTTAGCCTGTTTCTGGGAATCAAATCAAAATTTGGCTTTTAATGTTAAAGTTATTTGGTTAAAGTATTCTAGAAAATTCAAGAAAAATTTATACAATTAGAGTATTGTCCATCTGAGCTAAACATCGCAGACGTTTTCACGAAAGCACTTTCTCCTACAAAGCATGCAACCATGGTAACCAGATTAGGGCTAGAGCAAATGTGTCTGAAATAAAATCATTTGTGTCTCTGTGTGCTTTTGAAATAACAGTTTTCCCCCACAGCGTTTCAAAAATCCATGCGGAAGGGGTGTTAAAGTTATTTGGTTAAAGTATTCTATGCAGAATTAAACGCATGGCATTTCTTCCACTGAGTCTGGCCAGAGAGTGGAAAAGTACAAGTTACAAGTGAAAACAATTTACATTGTTTTCTGCAGTGAAAGTTTGGTTCTCAAAACATTTGAGACGTAATCGGCAGATGTCCCTCTAGCTAGCCATAATAAACCCTCTAATCACGATTGTTCTCAAGAGAACTGTAGCCCGAGGAAAGGCCAATACACAACACTGCCATCGTGTGACGCCTTATAGTAAGTACAATTACTACCCATGTAGTAAGATGTAGTGAGATGCCCATGTTTGAACCAATCAGATGTGAGCTATGAACCATGGGTATTCCTTCATACTTATGTTCTCACTTATGTTCTTTATATATGCCTTCTGTTCTTTATGTAGACTGCTATCTACATGTACTTGTATCTGAACTGTAACCATGCCTGGTCTTTGCACAGACCATGATGTTTTTCTTTCCTCACTTCTGGTGATGGAACTCTGCTTATGCTTTGATTTTACCTTTTTGCAATAATGCACTATACATCCATTATTGCCTTATGCTATCAATAAAGATATTGTTAGCCTTACAACACATTGTGTTTGGATTACTTCAAGCCTGAAACCCCAAATGGTTAACCATCATCTAACATTTAAATCTAGTGTTTTCCCCAAGAATGGCTGGTATATATTTTAGTAAATACTGAATAAGTAAGCAATAGTCTTAACCTTCTTTAAGGCTAGCTTGTTCCCTAGCTAGAACATTGTCCTGCGACATCCAGTCCACCAATCTCTTGTAAAGGTGTCTAGCATAAAACTTACGATATTCAATAAATTGATTGGATAATAATTTGGTAGTCTTCAGGATTTACTCTGCTGGCATCTAGAATGCTTGTTCCATATGTGTAATTAGATTAAATATTGTAAATAAATATTTGTGTCTGCCAGTCAATGTATTTCCTCAATCGTTCTGCCAGTTTTAAATTGCATTATTTGTAGAACACTTTATTGTCACCAAATTTCACTTAAAATTGAAATAGAAAGTATATTTCTCCAGGTCACTGAAAACTTTGGCTGGTGCTTATATTACTTTGAAAGTTACTCTGAAAATCAGGACTTCAACTCTTAATGAGTGCATTTGCTATTGCAGTGAAATAAGTGAAATTAGGCCACAACGTTGTTACTTCTGTTCCTGATATTATTTCAGAAAAAAGAAAGACATCAACTATTTGTCTGGTAGATTATAAAAAAGGTTGTCTCAATCCTTGCTTTGGCATGGGGTACAAGAATTCTGTAGGCTGCAGCCTACAGAATAAGCGCAAAATGGCTAGGCAGTGATATGCACGTGCACAGGATTTGAATTTGTTGGGGAGGGGGGAAGGAGACTTTTAGTTGGTACAAACTTCAAACTTCTGCTGTGCTTAAGTGAAAGATTATTCAGTTTACTGCACAAAAAGAGTTTAAAATATACTGCCTATTCTCCAAGATTTACCACAAAACGTGGGCAACATCGTCAGAGAGTATTCTACATTGTGTGACCTGCAAAGTCCCCAACCTTGCTACAGTATTTTGATAAAAACAAGGCACTGTGAAACTCTTCCAGATCACGTCAGGAGATCATATGGTCTGGTCTGAGTATTTATAATATCCAGAGTGGTGACAATTTTGAATCCTAGGATTAAACACCTCTTACCTGAGGGTTATTAGCTTCTACAAGTTTGCATTGTCGCAAGAAAAGCTTGAGATTCCCCCAATTCATGTAAGGCAACAGCACCATTGGCTTTTCTCCTTCCTCAATACAAACATGAGTGATTGGGAGTAGATTTCTGAAAGAAATATAGTGTTGGCTTGTTATGATATTATGCCATTTCATTGTCAAATAATATTCTGTGACCAATCAGTACTGTTGCATAAATTGCAGAATTATCATCCCTTAATTATCCTATTTCTTTAACTTTTTGTTTCTGTTATAGTGTTTCCCCCCATAAATTTCTATATAAATAGTATACTAGAAGGTATACAGGAAAGGTAAACCATGGTATTTCATAATTACATCAAAAGGAGTAGCTGAATAAAAGGAAACATACAAAGAATGCTCTTATTAGTTGCTTGAATACACATAGATAATAAAAAAGAAATCATGCTCAATAATAAGAACTCTACCCTCTAACCCAGAGATAACAGACACCCATACCTACAAAATATATATATATATATATATATATATATATATATATATATATATAAATATAAATATAAATATAAATATAAATATAAATATAAATATAAATATAAATATATATTATAGGTCAATCTATTATCTCTTTATATTTCTATAAATATTTATACTGGGAAAATAGAAAACTATGTGGCTTTGGTCTGTCACACAAAAATTAGAAAAATATTTTGTCTGTATAGTATTTAAGAATTTGAAACAGAGGATCAGAGTACACCAACAAGTTTCCACAAGACTGGAGAAGACTGAAGAAGCTCCTTGGATAAGGAGTGAAACGTTTCCACTGAGAAAATAGAAATCCAGTTGACATGATTCAAGCTACAGACAATTCCACCTGGATGACTGAGAACCTTCATAGACATATTTCCACAAGACTGGAATTCTCACAACAACACATGCTTTAAAAATAGTAAAAATAACTATTTCTCAGGTTTAAAGTTTAATTTGTTTATAGTTTCAGCCTGTGAAACTTTTTGAATCAGATTAAGTATTTCACTGAAATGACTAACAATATTAAGCTGGATATTGACTTCCTACTGATCAAAGAACAAAAGTCAGAAGTGACTGAAATTTTTTTAGCACGTTCAGGATTGCAGAAAAGACTTATTTCATTTAAAAATATGTCCCAACTCCTCCTAAATATTTTTTCAGTTACATTACTGGCTGTTTTCATATATTATTATGAGAGTTTCTTGGTGAAACATGCTTCCCATTACTCTCAAATGCTTCTGTTCTCTTTTCCCTTATGTTTGCTCTTTAGCAATAATGAACAAGATATTCCTGAAGGCAGAAGTTGAGAATCTGGAATCTTCCATAAAGTTAAAAAAATCTGCTTACTCACGTAAATCTTAAATAAACCATTCAATCCTCCAAAAGAAATAAAACAATTTTTAGTGTGACTAACCTGTGATGAAGACCTCGGAGTTTACTGCTCTCTGTCAACATCATTGTTATTTGAACTTCTGAAGCTTGATCTAAAAAGCCAAACTTTCGTTAGAGCCACTTTGCATAGGCGGAAAAAAGCTTTCTTGAAATGAGTATTCAGACTTAAATAGACAAACTCAAAACACTTGAAGAATAAAGACACTGGATGAACAAGTATACCTAACTGTTCCTAACTGTTTGAGTTTGATGCAAACTAATTTGGTATTAGTTTTTAAAAATCTGATTAGTCGGGTACCTTCGATTCCTTCTTTTTTGTAGTAAGTTGGGATCCCCAAGTAATACATAAAATAAACATGCTCAAAAGCATGTATTTATATATGATATCATTTTAAGGACATTTTTCTGGAAACAATTCCGTACTTGAGTTCATTGTTATATGAAACCTAATCATACCTACAATTTTCCCATGTAAATGACTGATAAAACAAGATTCAGATTATATATAATACTCTACATTCATAGGAGAAAATTTGCTTATGTAAGAAATATACCACATCGCACCTTTTTCCTCAGATACACTTCCAAAAGCATTAAGTGGGAAGGTAAGTAATCTACTCAATTGCTTCACCTTACATGAAAATAGGTATGAGGGAAATAAAGTGATACGGGTATGCTGCTCTATTAAAGCTCTGATACTATTTTTAGCACTTTACATGGAAAGAACTCTAATTGGAATGACATTATAAATATTACAGTGAAAATAACAATAGTAAAAGAGGATAAAGTAATAGAAATTAGAAATTTGTGTGTGTGCGTATGGATGGATATGCTTCAGTGTCTTACAGCTTATGCAAATAACCTGCATTGAGATAGTCAAAGAATTAGATGTGCAAAAATAAACGTGCCCATGAAATATTGAGCATTTAGTTATCTCATATAACTGCACAATTGGAATAAGCTGTAAAACAACAAAGCATATCCATTAGACTGAACTATTGAACTTTTTACCCAGAGAATATAGGATCCACATGTGATACAAAAACAAGTTAAAGGATCTAAAAATGTACCTGCAACTTCATCTTAAACTGTAAGAATGAATCATTCTTCTGCGTACCCACATACGCTATAATGGACAGGTATGTATAATGTGCACACTTATTGTAACTACAGGTATATAGTTATAGTAAGTAACTATAACAATTCTCCTTTCTCTGGCAGACATGGATTGATTCATAAGGAATGTTCTGAGGGTATCTAAGTTGTTAGGGTGTCACACAATGCTATCCATTTCTCTTGTAATATTGCACAGACTGTTCTGACTGGGGGATAAAAACAGACAAACAAACAAAAGCGAAAGATGGACACTATAACCAAGTACACTGCATTTTGAAAGCTTTTCCTATACAAGGTGTAAGTGAAATCTCAATGCAGGTTATTTGCATGGAAATTACCTATTGCCTAAGCTTCTTTAAAGAACCTGCTTTATTAACTAGATACTTTTCAGGCATGAATTGCCGAGTCAAAAAGCTGACTTACATTCAGACTGAACTAGGATATTTAAATCTTATCTTTTAAAACAGTTCCAGTAATTTGGATTTGATCCAAAGCATTTGAACCATGAACGACAGGATCTTTTCCAAAGGAGAACTCTTTTATTCATGCAGTATGAACTCTGGATCAAACCTATTGTGTTTTCTTATCAATATGATTTCCTTGTTGTTTCTTATAAATCACCCATTTTTCCAAGAAAACAAATCTAACCCATACTCAGTAATTTAAAATGCATACCCACCCTGCCTCAGTTGCGACCAGAGGGGACGTGGAAGTGAGCATTCTCTGCGGGAGTTTCCCTTTACTTTACTTTGCTCTCCCATTAAACGGCATCCTCACTCCTACTTTCCTGGGAGCTCTTAAAAACATGGCTTTTAAATGTGTATTTGAGGATGAGAGAGATCCCTAAGCTGAAATAAATCTGACTGCTTAGTGTTATGTTTTCATATATTATTATATTAATCTTATTCTGAATCTATGTTGATAGTACTTACTATTGTTATTGCTATGTCTAATAATTTTGATAATTTTTGATTTATTGTATATTATTTTATGTATTGTATGTTATGCTGTAAGCCTCTTAAGGGCCATATGATTGAAATGGCATAGAAGCATCTGTAATGAATTAAAAAATAAACACCTCATAGTAAAAGGGACCAGTAGATTCTGGTATCATTAGCAAAACAGGTGGCCCAGATCCCTTCCAGTTTTCTTCATTCTAGCCTTCTTCATGAGACTACGCACTTGGTCTTTTAACTAGAGAAGTACAAGCTACCGTCCCTTTCAATTTATTATTCAAAGCTGTATCTTTTGTGTTTCCATTTTTCTTTCTTCCTGTTATCACTTACATGCAAACTGACCTCCCAGTAGAATTTGGAATAGTTTCCCCCTAAAAGCACATTATTTCTAAGGTTCACTGGGAGGCACCATCTTCCAGATTCACTAACCCCACCTCTTTCCTGCTTTGTTGGATCCTAAAAATGTGCTTGAAATGTACACAAGCGTGTAATATAATGGAACCATCTGATCTTCTGTGAACTGAACAAGAAGTGTCCTACAGATCACTTATTTTGATACACCTAAGAAAGAATGTTGAGGCAGAAGCATGGCTGCCCAAGAATAAAACTTAAAAATGTACCTTTTACTGTTTTGACAAACACTTGTTTTTCTTTACTAGGATCTTTCTCTTCTATTAGAGTACCATGGAAAATTCGACCGAATGTGCCTGAGAATAAGAAAAATGAAGGAAAAAAACTGAAGTAAAAATATTTGCACATACTTCAAACAACTCAACTGGGAAGAGTAATTAAGACTAGCAATTGATCCTCCTCTTCAGGACATTCACAGCTAAAGCTTCTTGACACCTAAAGTATTTGACACCTGAAATTTGATTCGTTATTGTATAATCTTATTTTCTCTATCAAAAAAGACCACTGTTTTTTCATCTTGTGCCAGTCACCTACTCTGTCCAAGGTCTTACTTAATACACTCTGCTTTTGGAAAGTTCTAGGCCTTCCATAGACTTTTGGAGATAAGCATATTCAGAATACATTGGTTTCAATGGGAAAACTTTGTGGGTGATAGTTACTGTCTGTACAATGGGGAAAGGATTGGAGAAAGTGGTTATGCAATATAACAGAGAACAAGTTTAACCAAGTTATAACATGAAACTCAATTAAAAATCAATTTCTTAAATTTTGTTGGTTATTTAAGTTAACTATTTTGCTTAAAACTACCAGCATGTATTTGAATAATTTACAGAAAATGTGAAGAGAGAGAAAAAATGTAGCAAAAAGTATGAGCCACTTTTTAATAATACCTTCCTGAAGAACATCTTTTAGTGTTATCCTCTCTCTGGAGATTGCTATATCCTTCACTTTAGCCTTTGCCTCCATCAAAGTTACACTTTTAAGATCATTCTTCTCTATCCGTAGAGTAGGATAACCTGAGGAACCAGCAAACCCAAACAATACCAATATAAATATCAAATGTAAATACTTGCAATGCAAATTTAATTAAACAATTTATTAGAGATAAAAATAGGCTGCAACTTAAAGAAAGTGGCATTTTTAATACTGTAAGAAAAATATATGCTCCTGGAAAATAACTATTTATTTTACTTAATTTATAGGCCACACGACTTGTATATTACTCTGGGCAGCGTACAACTAAAAACCCAACATATAAAACTACAATGACCTGGAAGAGCAAAATACCAAAACCAAACCAACCCCAAAACCCAATGCAATGGTTTCCTACATGATGCATTATAAAACAATTACCTCTTGGCTAATTACTAAACACTATACATGCTTAAGTTTTAATAGTCAAGAAAGCAGGCACACTGCCACCTTCTGGACTTTAAATGGTACTGTTATATGAAAGTTTTTCCTTTCTTTATATACTTTTAAAAATAATCATTTTTTTAAATGGACTCTTAGAATTTGTAGCAATTGCTTTCATAAAGATATTGCTTATTTATTAGGACTGTTAAAGTATACCCTAAAGTATGTTCTAAAGTATTCATAGCAGTACATTAATTGAAACAATATAACACAGTTATGCGATGTATTCTTTTTCTGTAAATCCCTTCATATTAACCTTTAAGTTAGAGGCCAAAAAAATTTGACTTAAATCTAGTCAGAGATTATAATAAGAATCTCACGAGGTAGCTTTTAATGGTTTTTCTATCCTTGATAGACATATAAAACTATATGCCTAACTGCATGAATGCAAACCATGATATACCACTTCAGCAAATTCAAAATATCAGTTGGAATGCTGGTCCACTTAAAATGGCTTTCTTGAGAATGGTCAAGTGCTTATATTCCTGTCAATATGGTTTTAATTATGCCAATAAAAAGAACTGCCTGAACCTAGTGGCATAAGCACAATGAATAATCCCAACATTTAGCTCTTTTGAGATCTGTCTGTAATGGTGTGATAAATCTGTGTTTGTGGCAGACCTTCACTGCATTGCTTTGCCTGGCTTCACTCCAGGTTAAAATGTCAAAGTGTAATGGTAATATTTTCTGAAGTTTTGTCTATGAAAGTGCAATAAAACTGGTTTCTCAAAATGATGGCTTGAACCCCTCATTTAAGTTAGAAGAAAGGTTTCTTATTATATGTGTATCTCTGTTTTCTAGTAGCCCTGAAAATTTAAGGGCAAAATTAAGTGTTTCTATCTCCTCACCTCTTAGTCAACATCAGTTTGATTTTTCAAAGCAATCAGTTTTAACATAAAGCAGTTTTCTTTAACTTTGGCTGTTTTCCAGATGTATGAATTTCAATTCCCAGAATTCTTGGCAATTGACATTTTATTTTATTTATTTATTTATTATTCAAATTTCTATCACCACCCATCTCCCCCTAAGGAGGGACTCTGGGAGTTTTACAGGAAGAATAAAATTAAAATTCAATACCAACTCTAACTAATACATTAGATATAGCTACAACTAAAAAATAAAAATATAAAATATCATACAATTCAGATGGCAGCAAGAATCTACTTCAGTCCATGAATATATAAGGGGCCATTCTAGGGCACCAGCCATCCCCAAGAATGACTAGTCCCCTCCCCGCCCCAAGCACGATGGCAAAACCAGGTCTTCGGTTTTTTACGGAAGTCCAGGAGAGAGGGGGCTTGCCTCACCTCCGGGGGAAGAATGATAGTTATGAATGACATGATAGTTGGGGAACTCTGGGAGACTACATACCTGGTAGGTGCCCAGGATGCAAAAGACTAATGCACAAAGTCTGCAAACCTCTAATTAGATTAACACTTACTGGTAATTGGTGTAGCATTGTTAGGTGTGTCAGCCCTCAGATACTGCGTTGTTTGAGTTGAAGGCTGGGATAATCCTTGAGAACTACTGCTGTTACTAATGCTGTTTTGGAAAACAAAAACACAATGTGAGTTATTGTTTCTAAAACTCATTTTCACATCAAGTTTCAAAAATTATCTCCTTCAGTTTTCTGAGGATATAGCACAAGTTCAACTATTTTGTTCTAAATCACTTTTTGCACTTCTACTCTAAATGCTCCAAAATTTAATTTGCATCCCATCATATTTTTTTCATAAAACCTTTTTTATTTTCAAAATATAGTTAAGATACAAAAAAGACTATAGGATAGATAGAAAACAGAGCTAAAGAAAAAAGAACAAACTATAAAGTGTCAATGTATTGTCGAAGGCTTTCATGGCCGGAGTTCGATGGCTGTTGTGGGTCTTCCGGGCTGTGTGGCCGTGTCCTGGAAGTTGTGGTTCCTAACGTTTCGCCAGCATCTGTGGCCAGCATCTTCAGAGGGCAGGAGCACAGACAGAAGCGAAATCTACCTGGGCACAGAGATTTCGCTTCTGTCTGTGCTCCTGCCCTCTGAAGATGCTGGCGAAACGTTAGGAACCACAACTTCCAGAACACAGCCACACAGCAAGGAAGACCCACAACAGCCATATAAAGTGTCAATAGAAAGAAAAATAATGGAAAGTGACTTCCGACTTTCTCCGATACAGATAGAGGTAAATTTACAAATCTAATCTCTTACAATTAATTAACCCATAACAACATTATTTCTATTACAACAAACCATTTAATCTCTAAAACCCAAAATCAAAACCTCATTCTTTTCTATTACAAACAAGTATTCCAAAAGTGGTTGCCAAGTTAATATGAATGTAAAATAGAGTGCTCTCTTATTAAAGCTGTTAATTGCATTTCATCATAGATATTAAAAGACTAAAACATCCTCAGTCAAGCTAGGAAAACAGAAAAAGCCATTCGGCAGCATTTCTGAGGAACACAATTTAAAACAAATCAAACTTTAAGCACTGTACACCTTCTTTAAAAGGGCAGACACAAGTTGTAGTGTAGTGGCAGTAAAAGTGTTCACATTTGTAGATTTAGAGTCAATATTAGCTATGCTTTTGTTTTCAAAGTAGAAAACTAGAGAAAGAAAAACAAAATTCAGGACCTTTGCTGATATGCATAACAGAAGACTGCAAAGGACTTCCTGATGCCCCAAATACAGAAACAAGGTTTGACTGTGCTTATGAAACATAAAAGGTTTTTTGAATATTTAGAAATGGAAAAGTACTTTTTAAGTTTTCTACAAAACTACAAAGGCTATGAAAGGTAAAGACAATAGCATATTTCATATCTATTTATCAAGAGCTGCCTTTTAAGACTGCTCGGTTGGAACAAAATGCATGGTCCATGTGTTAACTGGCAGAAGATGCCATTGCCATTTGTCCTGTAGGCCTTGGGTTAGTGACCAATAGATTTATGGGTGTAATTTTCTAGTTATAACCTATAAAGTCCTAAATGGTTTGCTGCTGGGGTACCTTCAAGACTACAGGTAGTCTTCATTTACCGACTGGCTGCTTAAAGGCTGTTTGAAGTTACAATGGTGCCCCAAAACTAGATTTCCAACTAGGGCCCAAAATTATGACCCTCACGAGGCCTCCATGATCATGTGACCCAGATTTGGCCATCTTGGTAGCGGCGGCCATTTTAGGCCACGACTGCCCTTTGGTACCAGGAAGTCCTCCAGGCTTACGATTTCTGAGGCCCATGTGATCATATGCAGGTTTTTTCCCCCGGTCACGTGATTGCAGGACACCCTGGTACTTTGCAGCAGGCCCGGTCACATGGTCGCACTACTGCCTGTGATTTAGCAGCCAGCGTGCCTTTGTTGCTGTTGTGTGGAGGACCAGCAGAGGGAACCTTGTATGTGCCTTACTATACAGGAAAGGTAAGTACTTACACATATTGACTTATTCTTGCCTTTAATTTTCCCCCCGTTTTTGTTTAGCTTAAGTAGAGATGTGTATGGTGGCATGCATGTTCCATCCTCTGCTTAATTTTTAATTATATTTAACAATACTGAACGCTGGTTTACTGTTTTTAAAACAGTTGTTTATTCCAAGAGTTTCCTTCCTTTACAGTATTTAGAAGCAGAATGCAGCAACTACAAACTGCTGTATCTACTGCTTTTTTACTGTTGTAAGGTAAGCATTTTATTTACTGTAGTGTCTTAGTCTCAGTCTTAGTCTTAGTGGCTGTTGTTGATCTAGAATTGTTTTATTTTATTTCATTTTGTTTTTACTATACTGTATTTGTCTTATATTTATTTAATTTCTTTTATTTTAATTTCTTTTCCAATACTTTGGAAATACTGTAGTAGTACTGTATGTGCAAAATAATGCTGGGAGTCTTCAACTGCTTTCTCTCTTCAACAGCTGGAGTCCCATCTGCTTTCTCTGTGTTTTCCAATAGCAGCAGAGGACCAAATACTGCATTGCAATTATTTTCCCCCAGAAACACAGTAGCCCTGTATTTGGTCCTCTGCTGCTGTTGGAAAACAGAGAAAGCAGATGGGAATGTGTTGAAAACTCCCATCAGTCTTCCCCTTTTACAGTATTTTTATTATCTTTATATTTTAAAGAGAAGTCAAAGTATTGGAAAAGAAATCAAAATAAAATACATTATTTTATTTTTATTTACAGTACTGTAATACACATTGTGCATTACACACATTGCATGTGTGGCAATGATTTCTGTGAGAGAGAGAAAATGACCAGGTCATGCAGATGGCAGAGACCCAACCTGAGCAATACTGTATGTATTCTCTCTCTCTTCTCTAAACTCTTGATTTTCAACATGGCAAACTATGTATGAGGTTTTTATCCCTTCCAATGAACCATGGCTTGTCCTTACAAATGGACTATATGTAGAGTCTGGCCTTCACAGTTCACTCTCTCCAATTATCAATATTGTAATCAGATTCAGTCTTGCACATGCTGTACACTAAGGAAAAACAACATCTTTTGGTACCCCTCACCCACGCATCAATATATGAATGCTACCATAAAGAGGGAACAGCCAGGTACTGTATATAAATCTTTTTTTTAATAAAAATCAGATTTATATACAGTACTGTACAGTAACAAAAGCTGCAGTTTATTACAGCAGGAAAAAAAGTTACAGTACTGTACAGTACTTTTAAACCTGTTTAGAACTATACTGTAAAACAAAGATTCCATTGATTACAGTAAAAGTTTTTAATAATCAACCAGTAAGAAAAGAAAAGAAAAGAAAAGAAAAGAAAAGAAAAGAAAAGAATAAACAACTTTATTGTCATCCCACTATACACTATACAAGTGCACAATAGAATGAAATTTCGTTGCAGTTGGCTCACAATTTCACTCAAGCAATAAAATACTAATAATAATAAAAAACCATAATTACTATAAAATACCCATTCTTATAAAATATACATTCTTATAAAATATACATTCTTTAACTCACAATTTCAGTCAAACATTAAAATACTAATAAAAATCCATAATTACTATAAAATATACATTCTTTACATATCCAACATATTTCACCTAAAAGAACCTATTTGGCATTCAAGAATCCAATAGCCTGGGGGACAAAGCTGTTTCCCAATCTGGCTGTTCTACATCGGATACAGCGGAACCTCTTCCCAGAGGGTAACAAAGAAAACAAACCATGATGAGGATGGGAGGCATCACTGATGATCTTTCGAGCTCTGGACAAACAGCGTGCATGTGCTAAATCTTGGATGAGGGGCAGAGATATCCCAATTATCTTTTCTGCTGCCCTTACCACTCTCTGCACAGACTTTCTATCTGAGGCCCTACAGCCTCCAAACCAGATGGAAATACAGCTTGTAAGTACACTCTCTATAGTGCCTCTGTAGAAAGTAAGGAGAATGGAAGATGGGAGATGTACTTTCTTCATCCGACGCAAAAAGTGCAAACGTTGCTGTGCTCGCTTTACCAAAAATGTGGTATTAAGGGACTAGGACAGACTATTTGTTAACTGCACCCCCAGGAATCTAATGCTACTGACTGACTCCACAGCTATGTTATTGATAAAAAGTGGAGTGTGACTGCACTGGTTCTTCCTGAAGTCTATAATAATCTCCTTAGTTTTTTCCACATTTAAAACCAAGCTGTTTTTATTGCACCACTCCACCAAACCCTTTACCTCCTCCCTATAAGCCCACTCATCCTCACCCCTGATAAGACCCACTACAGTTGTATCGTCCTCATATTTCACAATGGAATTGGTGGTATACTTGGCGCAACAGTCATGTGTCATCAGGGTGAACAACAATGGGCTCAAGACACAGCCCTGTGGGGAGCCGATGCTTAGGGAGATAGAGCTAGAAGTATTATATCCAACTCGCACCGACTGAGACCTCTCAGAAAGGAAGTCAAGTAGCCAATTACACAAGGGAGTACTAAAACCTAGAGAACCCATTTTGTCCACCAAATGCTGGGGAACAATCGTATTGAACGCTGAGCTGAAATCTATAAACAGCAATCGCACATAACTGTTCTTCTCCTCAAGATGTATCAGACTCGAATGAAAAACAGAAGAGATAGCATCCTCTATGGAGCGATTCCGCCGATAAGCAAACTGAAGTGGATCAAACGAAGGGGGGAGTCTGGAAACAATATAATCTTTCATCAGTCTCTCAAAACATTTCATCACAATGGGAGTGAGAGCTATCGGGCGATAGTCATTGAGACACGTGATCGTAGATTTTTTAGGCACAGGTATAATAGTCGCAGTCTTAAAGCTCACCGGGACTACAGTCTGGTGCAAGGAAATATTAAATATTAAACCACAATTGAGCCCAGATTTTTGGTTGTAAGTGAGGACTACCTGTACCTCATTCAATTACTAGTATGGTAATAATTTCATCTGTTACGCACTTATAACTGATTGCAGTACAGGCAAAATAATGGAAATCATAACAGAATATGAAAATAGAATATTTATAAATATGGACATTATAGGAAAACTTACCTGTATTTATTTTTATTACTGTTTTCATGTCTTATATTTATTGTGGATGCTTTATGCACTTTGTGAATTGACAAGAATCACATGATTGTGGCAGTATAAGCATATAATAAATAAACCAGTGTTGCCATTTTAAGCCTAACCTAGTACTTTATTTACTTACTTAATTTATATAGCCTCCCATCTCACGCATGTGACTCTCGGCAGCACACACAATTAAAACACAAAGCTAAACAATAAACATAATTCAAACACAACCATTACAATACAATTAAAAACAGTTAAAAAACTATAACAACAGCCTATTGGTCTTGGCATATCTCTCATCCTTTTGAGGGAAAATCAAAGGGGCACAAAGCTGGATAATTAGGGAATGGCCACCACAGGTACTTTAGAGTCATATCTGTTTTTTAAATTGGATCAGCCTTCCACAGACAGAGTGGGAGCATTGTCAAAACTTGTTCTAGGCTTCCTTACTTTGTCTGTGTAATGCACAGTCAAATTTGCAACTCCCTGTGATAGAAGATCAAAATCAAATTGTAAAACGTATGTGGTATATTTCTTTCTTTCCCATCACCATCTCCAGTAAATCTTTAGTTACATTCACAGGTGGGTCCCACAAACTGATATATCATTTTTAAGGGATCATGGTTGTTTAACCCAAATTCAGATTCCTGTAAATAAACTCTTTAAAACTGGGAAAGAAAAACAATCTCCATTTCTATGTCAGGTATTTCAGAAAACAATCTTTATACTGGTCATATAAAGCACCATAAAATGTTTGTAATTTAAACATTTAAATTAATTTTGGAACTGAATGCAAACCAATTTAGCTATCAGTTGACTGAGTGAAAGCAATGGTTTCAGAAGTACAATACATTTTTAAACCATGATTCAGGTGCCATTTGGTTGCATCAGAAAATGTTTTGCTTAGTGTGCAACCACTGCTTAATGTAACTAAGTTTTCCATGCTCCATCTTGGAATGTTAATAAAATTAAATGAAACAATTCAAGATCGTCATGTTAGCCCTGCCAAAACATATTAGCTATTTTTTCATAACAAATAACCCCCTCTATATAATCTCATATGAAAACTAGAAAGAAAATGTAAGGCCATTTTTACCTGTCTTCTAATTCTATTCTTTTCATACTGTGAAGATGCAAAACAGCTAATATTATTGCTACCAGGAATATGACTGCACAGCAAACTCCTACACTGATATAAAACACACGTGTAGAAGTGGTGGGAGCTGCATTTACAGGATCAACTGAAATTGAAAGAGAATTCAACAAAGAATTACTGAAAACTAAATGAACATAATATTTGGCAGTTTTAAGTTCAAGAACAAATTAATTTTTATTTTATGCATACATAAAACTCAAAATTTCATTTGTGGATATTTAAATTTTAAAAGCGCATTTATGCCATGTTCAAATTCAGTTTACATCTAGTGCATATTGTTAGTAACAAATATAAAATTATTTATGTATTAAAGTGACTGATAGCAAAATTTAATATACAGACTGTTGAATCAGTTACTTCAGGGCTTTCCAAAGTTTTCCCGCGGCGACACACCAACCGCCGTTGGTGTGTCGCCGCGGGAAAACCCAGAAGTGCCGCCATTGCGGCAGCGCGCAAAAACCCCGGAAGCGCTGCTGCTGCTTTCGGGTTTTTACGCGCCACCGTTGGTGTGTCGCCGCGGGAAAACCCGGAAGCGCTGATGATGATCAGCGCTTCCGGGTTGTGTGGCGACACACCAGACTGTGTGTGGCGACACACTTTTGTGTCGCCACACACAGTTTGGAAAGCTCTGAGTTACTATGAAAACAACATGGCAGGAACTTAATAATATGACATGGAAACAGCTTCCTCCCTCCCTTTGTATGCCATCCATTCCTGAAGACTCTGGGTGGCTAACAGTCAAGAACAGCATGAAATAAAAAGCCACCAAAATAACTATAAAATAATAAAGCCATCCATAATATAAAGAAAATTGACAACATCAAAATAATAAACAGAAAATATACAGATGTATTTATTTATTTCATTTATATGGCTGTTCAGCTCCAACAATGCAGCTCTGGGTGGCATACAAAACTCTATGCCTACCAGATTCTAACCTTCACTACAACATTCCCTCCTGCTGAATTAGATGGAACAACCAGTCTTACCAGGCAAGCACAATCAAGCAGGCATTAGCCCAGGAAAGGTGGCTTAGTATTTATTTTATGTAGTATTTATTTTATTTTATGATATTGATGATGCTCAAGCATAAACTGCTAGTTTGGTTAATATTCTTAGTGTCCAAATACTAAGTATCTTAGAATGAACAAGGGGAGGGGAAAAATGGTTTGAAGGTCTGACCAAATTTTCTTACTTCAATAGCAGTTTGGGAAGAATTTAGTTTCTGATTCCTATATGAGAAGATAATTCAAAAATAATGTACATGATCCTCCTCATGCAAATGATATTATGAATTAAAATAAGGAGAAAAAATCCCCACAGTTGTGTATAAACATGTACTTACAAATGGCTTTAGTGTTATTTTTGTCTGATATTGGTGGCTTTACTTCTAAATCAAGTTCTAAAGATAAGAGGAAAAAAGGGGCATTTTAGACAAGTTTTCTTATGAATTGCTTTGTATTACAAGAGAATAAAAATGAGTTTACCCAAGCACCCACAGAAACACAGACCTTTGAAGGTTTGGTTATTTAAAAATTTCTACATAATCCATGGTCTACAGAGGAAATACCACAGCATGCAGTACCATTACCTCCAAACTTCCAGTAACAAAGAGATTACAAACTATACATCTGATTTGAAATTATTAAAATCAAAATACCCTTGTATAAATATAACTCTTTCACAGGGGACAGGGAGAAAAATAAACTAAAATTCAGTTGTGAATGTACTATGATCCCAGAAGAGAGAGATAAATAGTTGAATATATCTGTCCAACATATTTCAAGGGAACACAATATTTAACTTTCTAAATTCAATTCAATTCTACAGTAAATTCAAACCCTGACCTCTTTCATATACCTAAAAATGGAAGTTAATGGAGAAAAAATCCTGTGAAACTCCTATAATCAATAAAGCGTATTCTTCAAATAATATTGAAACATTATATTAAAATAGATCAGTAGATATTATCTAGCATAAATCGTAAACAGTGATAAAAGGACAATTTACAATTTCACTGTAGTTATTCGGTACTATGGTCTTTCATTTCACCTTTATTTTCCTTTAGCTTTTTATAAATTTTGTTATTGAAGATCTAAATTATTTTTTGCACATGCACACATAATTCTGTTGCCCTCAGTACTCTTATTACTACCATAGTAACTATCTACTTTTGTGGCAGAATCTACAAACTGCACTTTAAAGTGATGAAGTTAAAAGAGGAGGAGGAGCAGGGATAAAGAGCTTTCCAGCTGAGATGATCCTATGAAAAGTTTGCAACTGACCCCTTTAAAATAAAAACCAGACAACCCACAATAACTTACTTTTATGACACATTTTCCTTCGTTTAAAATTTAAGACTGTGATATTTTTGGAAGTATTTACTGTCATGTTGAGTTGCATTAGCACTGTAACATCAAAGTCTAATTTGCCAGTACAAGAGAGTTCCATTCGAAACACTGTAAATATAATAAAATAAAATAAAATAAAATAAATAAAATGTTTTATCTTATTTAAGTAGTATGTTGTTTTAAATACCTACACCATATTTTCTTTGCTACAATTTAAAAAGCTAGTATGACTCTTTGAATTGCCTTTCATTTATTCCCAAATTGCCATGCATTTAAACAGAAGCATTATATGCAGAATCAATCTGACTGCCTGCTGTATTTATTATTTATTACAGCGAGTGAGCAACCATAGCCTAATTAATATGATAAGCTCAAAGGGCTTGAAGGCAAGGCATCAAACTGTCTTGCCTGATTAGACAGCAGCAAAATCCAGCAGCATCATTCTTTAGCCTTTCATGCTCTACAGCTACAAAAAAAGATGGCACTTTCTTGGTCAATGTTGAGCAGAAGCACCCAGAGTTCTTTGGTTTTATTCAAACAGACAACCTATTTGATCCTCTTTCCTATGGGGGAGAGAAGCTGAGGGATTCCTGGCCCCATCCTACTATGATACTGTGTATCTTGCCTGAAAAGCACAATGAGAAAGGGAGATAACAGGTTTCTTTGACTGCCACTCATCTGACATACAGGAGTAACAATGTTTGGTTTTGTAACTAAAGATCAACCAATAATTGTAGATCCTGATTTTGAACTCTTCTACCATTCAGAATCAAATAAAAACATCTAATTACATAAGAAGCTATCATTGGGGGGGGGGGAAATATGCCCTTTCCCACACATACTTCACATTTCTTTCAGGGAAGAAAAGAGTTGATTAGATCTCATTTATAATAAATTAGGGTAATGAAGTCAAAATTGCAATATTTTAACTATTATTAATAAAGAATCAAAATCAAGTAGTTGAGGATAACAAAAAAATTGAATGCAAGATGCAGTGAAAAAAAATCTAATTTGAAATATCAACCCAAGAACAAAATTTGGACAAATTGACATGAATGATCAGTTCATTTATAAACAGAACATATTTTATGTTAGTTAAATTACATTTTGCCCCATATGAAGCCACAACAGTGTACTGCTGGAAACAAAATCAACTTCCTAAAACAAGATAAGAGGCAAGAGATGCCATAAATATGACTGTATTATGTATTACAATTGTATACTGGACAGAATACACACAGTTTAATTACAATCTGATATGTAGGCCAAATGAAGGCTATCTCTTTGCTTTGCTATTAAGTTTACAAACATTCTGGAACCAGAGTAGGTCATACTTTTATTTCTGCTCTCCCTGGAGCTAGTAGTCCACAGATTGGAGCAGCATAAAAATAAATAGTTCACCATATTTGAACATTCTGTTATATGCCAGCTTTAATGGAAATGTACTCACCTGACAAAGTTCGAGGAACTTCCCCTTGTTCAGAAATATTTACCTGTGGCATATCCATAGCCAACAGATTATCTACATGAAATCCCAGTTTATATTCAATCTATAACAACATGCAGAAAGATATCAAACCAAAAATATGTTCAACAAAAGATTATCTATTTATATTTGCACTGTTATACTATTAGCAAAAAACATGTTTGCTAGGTGCCAACGCCATATCTGAGAGAGAGATCTAGATGAAAAATGGGACAGCGCTTTCTAAATAACTTTAAATAAATAAATAAATAAATAAAATACCTCCCTCCCTCCCCTACCCTCCCCAACCCAACCCACCAACCGTGAATGAATAGAAAACTATTTTCTGGTAGAAAAATACTGTATACATGTTCATTTCTTCATAACTGTGTTCAATACTTGAATATTTAACGCTTTTTGCTTTATTAAGCTGGGTGCCAAAATATCAATGTTGGAGTTATACCGAAATATTTAATCTTTGAATTATACTGAAATACTTACAGCAAAAGGAAACTAATCTCTCATATTTCACTCATTATTTACCATAATGGATGTTATTTGAGTTGTCATCTACATAATTCACCAAAATTGAATTAAATAAATACATTTACACTATTGGTTATGTGCCTGCACAGAGTTCCATCTGGAATAATTTAAAGCTTATAAAATTCAGGAAAAAACCCCACTATTCCTGCATGGGATTGTGATTAGGTGTGGTTCATGCTGAAACCCTCAGTTTCAAGGACTGATACAACAGTCTGAGAGGAATAATGAGGTCCTTTGACGCTGAGCAAAACAGGACAGCAGGGTTATGTGAACTTGCAGGTGATTTTCTGAAGAACCTCTGTTACAGCTACATAATCAGTTCTTTTGCATCATGACTCAATTATTCACACTACACAATGGTAATTATCTAGCTTACTACCTGGAATAAATGTGAATCTTAAATTAAAAGAAATATTTTCCCTTCTTTCTCAATTTTCCCCCCATGTCAGGGCATGCAAGAAACCTAAGAATATTTCTGAGCTAGAAGACATCTGCAAGGAGATTTGGAAAAACATTCCAGAAGGAAGAATAGCAAGACTTTTAACTGGCTGCAGGAAATGTTTGGAATCTAAACTTCTGCAATCAACTGTATATTCATGAAAACCAAACCATTACCTGACCTATCTGAACAGCAGAGCCTTCTTTCAAACTAATCGCTTTCCACAAACTGTTTTATTAGGACTTAAAATGAGATATTAGTGGCCACCCTGTCCAATTTTTAATGACTGAAAAAATGTAAATTATAATGCCATTGCTCAATTTTCATGTTCCTTGCTCATACATTTTGTTTGGCTCTGATACTCAAGACAACTGGGCAGGTCTCTACTCTTCCAAATTCAGTGCCATTTTAATGCATGCTTTCTCAAAAATGTCCCACTGTCTTCAGTCATTTTAACTCCTTGGAAGATATATATACAGTGGGGCAAAAAAGTATTTAGTCAGCCACCAATTGTGCAAGTTCTCCCACTTAAAAAGATGAGAGAGGCCTGTAATTGACATCATAGGTAGACCTCAACTATGAGAGACAAAATGAGAAAACAAATCCAGACAATCACATTGTCTGATTCGGAAAGAATTTATTTGCAAATTATGGTGGAAAATAAGTATTTGGTCACCTACAAACAAGCAAGATTTCTGGCTCTCACAGACCTGTAACAACTTCTTTAAGAGGCTCCTCTGTCCTCCACTCATTACCTGTAGTAATGGCACCTGTTTGAACTTGTTATCAGTATAAAAGACACCTGTCCACAACCTCAAACAGTCACACTCCAAACTCCACTATGGTGAAGACCAAAGAGCTGTCGAAGGACACCAGAAACAAAATTGTAGACCTGCACCAGGCTGGGAAGACTGAATCTGCAATAGGCAAGCAGCTTGGTGTGAAGAAATCAACTGTGGGAGCAATAATTAGAAAATGGAAGACATACAAGACCACTGATAATCTCCCTCGATCTGGGGCTCCACGCAAGATCTCACCCCGTGGGGTCAAAATGATCACAAGAACGGTGAGCAAAAATCCCAGAACCACACGGGGGGACCTAGTGAATGACCTGCAGAGAGCTGGGACCAACGTAACAAAGGCTACCATCAGTAACACACTACGCCGCCAGGGACTCAGATCCTGCAGTGCCAGACGTGTCCCCCTGCTTAAGCCAGTACATGTCCGGGCCCGTCTGAAGTTTGCTAGAGAGCATTTGGATGATCCAGAAGAGGATTGGGAGAATGTCATATGGTCAGATGAAACCAAAGTAGAACTGTTTGGTAGAAACACAACTCGTCGTGTTTGGAGGAGAGAGAATGCTGAGTTGCATCCAAAGAACACAATACCTACTGTGAAGCATGGGGGTGGCAACATCATGCTTCGGGGCTGTTTCTCTGCAAAGGGACCAGGACGACTGTTCCGTGTACAGGAAAGAATGAATGGGGCCATGTATCGTGAGATTTTGAGTGCAAACCTCCTTCCATCAGCAAGGGCATTGAAGATGAAATGTGGCTGGGTCTTTCAGCATGACAATGATCCCAAACACACCACCCGGGCAACGAAGGAGTGGCTTCGTAAGAAGCATTTCAAGGTCCTGGAGTGGCCTAGCCAGTCTCCAGATCTCAACCCCAAAGAAAACCTTTGGAGGGAGTTGAAAGTCCGTGTTGCCCAGTTTCAGCCCCAAAACATCACTGCTCTAGAGATCTGCATGGAGGAATGGGCCAACATACCAGCAACAGTGTGTGCCAACCTTGTGAAGACTTACAGAAAATGTTTGACCTCTGTCATTGCCAACAAAGCATATATAACAAAGTATTGAGATGAACTTTTGATATTGACCAAATACTTATTTTCCACCATAATTTGCAAATAAATTCTTTCCGAATCAGACAATGTGATTGTCTGGATTTGTTTTCTCATTTTGTCTCTCATAGTTGAGGTCTACCTATGATGTCAATTACAGGCCTCTCTCATCTTTTTAAGTGGGAGAACTTGCACAATTGGTGGCTGACTAAATACTTTTTTGCCCCACTGTATATAAAGCAAGTCTTAGTAATATATAATGGAACTTGTATTCCAAACATACATGCATAAAATTGACTATGGTCTGTGATCTTTACACTTGTTCAGTCGTTTAGTCGTGTCCGACTCTTCGTGACCTCATGGACCATAGCACGCCACTGTCCTGTCCTCCACTGTCTCCCGGAGTTTACTCAAATTCATGTTCATTACATCGGTGATGCTATCTAACCATCTCATCCTCTGCCGTCCCCTTCTCCTTTTGCCTTCAGTCTTTCCCAGCATCAGGGTCTTTTCCAGTGAGTCCTCTCTTCGCATTTGGTGGCCAAAGTATTTGAGCTTCAGCTTCAGTATCTGTCCTTCCAATGAGCAGTCAGGGTTGATTTCCTTTAGGATTGACTGATTTGACCTCCTTGCAGTCCAAGGGCCTCTCAAGAGTCTTCTCCAGCACCACAGTTCAAAAGCAGATCTTTACACTATCCTCTAGCAAAGGATAATCTGGCACTAAGTATCCTGAGCAACACTACCATATAGTACCCAAACTGTCACTTCTAGTTTGAATCTTCTTCCTCTTCCTGAATTTTCTTAGCCTAACTTCTAGTGTTGAAGGGAAGAGCTGAGGCTTATTTTTGTGGTGTTCCAAGTATTTCTACAGCCTAGCTCTGTCTTTCTTTCCAGGGTTCATTGCGACTGACAAAAATCTCTACCTGGTCCTCTAACCTTAACTGCAAGCATAACTTTCCTTTTCCTTTTCCTTTACCTGAAAGTGATGAACACTAATAAAAACAAGCAGAATTTTATAATGTTGTTTAAGTATTTTTGTCTCTTGCTTCTTTAGAGTAGGAATGAATTTAAAATATATAGAGAAAACTTACTCTATTGTATTTAGCTGTTTCCTTTCTCCCAGGGTAAAATCTGAAATGTTTGATTATTTTATCCTCTAACGATTATATTTAATGAAGGCAAGCTAGGTTTTTTTTTTCCTGTTTTTACAAATATTCTCAAAAAACAATGGCACAAGTATTCTTACCAAACAGCAACCGTTTTCAAAATTCAAAAGATCTAATCTGGAAACATACCAGAGTTTGTTAGTTGTGTAACAATATTTGAATGCTTTTGGACAAAACTATTCATATTTTAAAATATAAATAATAAAAATGAAGAAAAATATTACTAATTTCATTTTAATATTGTTCTTCCTCCAAATAAATGAGGCATTCTGCTGTATAATAAAGATTTTTGCTGCACTCAGAATATTGTTGTTTCAAGTAGCCAAAGTATATAATCTTGCTATTTCTGATTGGCTATTCTCATTGCAGTGAAAAACAGATTTAAAGTAGGAGTGGGTAGATAACAAATTCACCTTGCAGTGACTGTTCACAGCATTTCCACCTTAAGACCAATCCTGCAAAGGCACACAAAGAATAATGATTCCATTTAATTCATTCAGAAAAATAGCTATTGCTTACCTTAGACTTTGCATGCCAAGTGAAATGAAGGTGGTTTGTCTCTACTGGTACTTGTAGATTAAATGACAAAGCGAAGTGATTGATAAGGTCATTCCTCACATAATAAAGTTCTGCATCAATACCTAAATATTTTTAAAATAATAAAAGAAGGCTGAAAGCAGTTATAACAAGAGGCAAAATCAATTCAAGAAAAAGCTCACAGCTGTACTTTTTTCAGGGGAAACAAGCTAAAGTTTAATGCCAATAAAAAACTTCAAAAAGCATATAAATCAAGTTGGCACTTCTTTTGAGAAATATTGTTATGACTGTAGAAAGTAATAATTCCACTGCTTGCCTTCTTCAGTCTTTTCACTTGACAAAATAGCTCTCTTCTCCATCCTAAATATCTGCCAACCAGTTCTTTTCCAGATGTTGCCCTGATCCATATATTTCCTTCTTGGTGGCAAATACTAGGATAAAAAGGTAAAGGTTCCCCCGCACATTTGTGCAGTAGTGTCCGACTCTAGGGGCCGGTGCTCATCTCCGTTTGTTAGCCGAAGAGCCAGCGTTGTCCGAAGACGCTTCCACGGTCATGTGGTCGCATGACACGCGTGGAACACTGTTACCTACCCACCGAAGTGGTACCTATTCATCTACTTGCATTTGCGTGCTTTCGAATTGCTAGGTTGGCAAGAGCTGGAGCTAGTGCGGGAGCTCACTCCGCACGCAGGGCTAGGGATTCGAACCTCCGAACTTGCAATCTTCCGATCGACAAGCCTGGCATCTTACCCGCTGAGCCACCATGCCCCTTAAAATACTAGGATACTGTACTAAAAATTACATTTTTCTGTTCTACCACAACTTTATACACCTATACGCCCCCCCCCCAACAATTTAAAGTGTATGGCAGGAGAGATTAAGGGTAATGCATACCCTGAAAACAGATATTAAAAAGTCTCTTTTGAGTTGAGCTTGGTGTTGGAATAGCACTAGAGACACCCAGATTCATGGAAGCTTCCCCAACTGATTTTAGGCCACTTATTCTGTCTCAGCTCAGCCTATCCCACTTTGTTGCTGTTGAGGAGAAAAACTTTGCTTAATGAATTGGTCCTTATTATCTGCTGAGTTCTGTTACAATGTAATACCACAGATAATGAAGCAGCAAACAATGAAACACTGAGTCTATGGGAATTGGGAAGCTGAGTTCCAAATCCTACAGTAGTTCTCTTCCTCCACAAGTATTTTCTCTTCCATCTTCTGAGGTCACCCATGCAATACATTTGCTTCTCCTTCTCCTGTTTAGTTGTGGTGGACCTTGCTGAGCCAAATCACAAGGCTTTAAATAATACTGCCCCAACAATAAACTTCATGTAGTCATCACAGTAAGCCATGGTTTGCAGACCACACAAACATCTAAGAGTTCAGTTGAGAGGCAAAACCACCAAGCTTGTGAAAAACTATGTTAAGTGAACAAGCCAGCATGCTGCAAGTGCAATAATCTCCATCAGCAGCCAAGCAAGTTGCTCCAAAGGTGGATAGCTGCCATGTAGAAGCCATATTTAGCCTCACAACTAAGCTGAACCAGTAATATCTACAATGACTGACCAAAAAGAATGAGCAAACACATTATGTAGATGACCTAAACCTTTAAAATATGTACTTTATGCATGTGCAAAGCCGGTCCACCATTTTGCATAGGTATAAAGGAAAAAAAAACACCCAAACCACAAATACCTGAAATCTGTAACCAGAACCCATAACCCAGTTTGGTCTAGTGGTTAAGGCAACAGGCTAGAAACCAGGAGACTGTGAGTTCTAGTCCCACCTTAGGCATGAAAGCCAGCTGGGTGACCTTGGGCCAGTCACTCTCTCTCAGCCCAACTCACCTCACAGGGTTGTTGTTGTGGGGAAAATAAGAGGAGGAAGGAGTATTAGGTATGTTCGCCACCTTGAGTTATTTATAAAAATAATAAAGGTGGGATAGAAAATAAGCAAGCAAGCAAGCAAGCAGAGGTCTGGTCTCTATTCCTCCATGAAACCTCAGATAAAGAGGGTCACTTCTATAATGGAGGAAGGAACTTAAAGAATTTCAGAGAGCTGTTAGAAGAGACAAGAAGCAGTATTACAATGGCATCTGGAAAGACAATTAAGATGGAAACAGACAGAAAAACAAGAAAAGTCTTCCAAAAGATCTTCAAACTCAGAATGGGGTTCCATACTTGAATTGCTATGCTAAAGGACCCTTACCTTAGAACAGGGGTGGGCAACGTCAGGCCCACAGATCATATACAGCCCGCGGGACTCCCGCCTAAGGCCCGCGGGACTCCCGCCCGCAAACCCCGCCCCTTCGACGCGATTGGCTCCCGCCCGCAAACCCCGCCCCCCAGTGCTTGTGATTGGCTCCCGCCCGCAAACTCCGGCCCCCGGTCCGCAGAAATCCCACCCCCACCCCCAAACTATGCCAGCAAATCTCGAAAACAGCACAATGACCAAAGGATTGGAGGTCAATCTACATACCAATATCAAAGAAAGGAGACTTAACAGTGTGTGCAAACTATTTTGCAGTATCTTTAACTTCACATATTAGCAAAATAATGCTTAAGAGATTAGAGCTCTACATGGAAAGTGAGATGCCAGATATTCAAGCTGGTTTTAGAAAAGGCTAAAGGATAAGAAATATTATTGTTGATTAATTAAGAAAGCCAAAAATACCAAAAAGAGGTCAATGCATCTTTCACTGATTATAGAAAGGCCTTAAATTATGTTGACCTTAGGAAAATGAGAAGAATCCTTGAACATCTCACTGTCCTCATGACCAACCTATAAACAGAAGCAGCCATATGGAACATGGCAAAACAGACTGGCTCCAGGTCAACAAAGGTGACTCAAAGGTTATTTGTTTATTCAACCTATAATGCTGAATATACACTGCTCAAAAAAATAAAGGGAACACTGAAACAACACAATGTAAGTCCAAGTCAATCACACTTCTGTGAAATCAAACTGTCCACTTAGGTAGCAACACTGATTGACAATCAATTTCACATGCTGTTGTGCACATGGAATAGACAACAGGCGGAAAGCACAGGCAGTTAACAAGACATCCCCAATAAAGGAGTGGATCTGCCGGTGGTGACCACAGACCACTTCTCAGTTCCTATGCTTTCTGGCTGATGGTTTGGTCACTTTTGAATGCTGGCGGTGCTTCCACTCTAGTGGTAGCATGAGATGGAGTCTACAACCCACACAAGTGGCTCAGGTAGTGCAGCTCATCCAGGATGGCACATCAATGCGAGCTGTGGCAAGGTGGTTTGCTGTGTCTATCAGTGTAGTGTCCAGAGCATGGAGGCGCTACCAGGAGACAGGTCAGTACATCAGGAGACGTGGAGGAGGCCATAGGAGGGCAACAACCCAGCAGCAGGACCGCTACCTCCGCCTTTGTGCAAGGAGGGACAGGAGGAGCACTGCCAGAGCCCTGCAAAATGACCTCCAGTGGGCCACAAATGTGCGTGTGGCTGCTCAAACGGTCAGAAACAGACTCCATGAGGGTGGTATGAGGGCCCGACGTCCACAGGTGGGGGTTGTGCTTACAGCCCAACACCGTGCAGGACGTTTGGCATTTGCCAGAGAACACAAGATTGGCAACTTCGCCACTGGCGCCCTGTGCTCTTCACAGATGAAAGCAGATTCACACTGAGCACATGTGACAGACGTGACAGGGTCTGGAGACGCCGTGGAGAACGTTCTGCTGCCTGCAACATCCTCCAGCATGACCGGTTTGGCAGTGGGTCAGTAATGGTGTGGGGTGGCATTTCTTTAGGGGGCCGCACAGCCCTCCATGTGCTCGCCAGAGGTAGCCTGACTGCCATTAGGTACCGAGATGAGATCCTCAGACCCCTTGTGAGACCATATGCTGGTGCGGTTGGCCCTGGGTTCCTCCTAATGCAAGACAATGCTAGACCTCATGTGGCTGGAGTGTGCCAGCAGTTCCTGCAAGACGAAGGCATTGATGCTATGGACTGGCCCGCCCGTTCCCCAGACCTGAATCCAATTGAGCACATCTGGGACATCATGTCTCGCTCCATCCACCAATGCCACGTTGCACCACAGACTGTCCAGGAGTTGGGGGATGCTTTAGTCCAGGTGTGGGAGGAGATCCCTCAGGAGACCATCTGCCACCTCATCAGGAGCATGCCCAGGCGTTGTAGGGAGGTCATACAGGCACGTGGAGGCCACACACACTACTGAGCCTCATTTTGACTTGTTTTAAGGACATTACATCAACGTTGGATCAGCCTGTAGTGTTCTTTTCCACTTTAATTTTTGAGTGTAACTCCACATCCAGACCTCCAGGGGTTGCTTACATTTGATTTCCATTGCTTTTTGTGTGATTTTGTTGTCAGCACATTCAACTATGTAATGAACAAAGTAATTAATACGAATATTTCATTCATTCAGATCTAGGATGTCTTATTTCAGTGTTCCCTTTATTTTTTTGAGCAGCTTATATTGAGGGAGTTTGGATTGGAAGATGATGAGCATGGATTTAAAACTGGAGGGGGAAAAATCAATAACCTGCACTCTGCTGATGACACTACTCTGAGAGCTGAAAATTAAAATGATTTGGAAGCTCATATTATGAAAGTCAATGAGCATAGTGAAAAAAATGGGACTAAGATTAAATATAAAGACCAAACTAATGACAGCTACAGCATCCAGTGATGGAACTGACAATTAAGATATTGTAGTGGTAGACAGTTTCTGCCTTTTAGATTCAATTATTAACACTAAAGAAACCAGCAGTCATGAAATATGCCATTGACTAGCACTTGCTTGAGCAGCAATTAAGACCTTGAAAAAAAGTACTCAGATAACATTTATTTATTATTTAAATTTATATCACCGCCCATCTGCCCCAAACGGGGGACTCTGGGCGGTTTACAATAAAATCAATAGTTAAAAACATATAAACATAAAATTACAATCAGCCAATATAAATAGAATAAATAAGTGTAAAATCCAAGGGATGATAAAATCTCAAATAATAGGGAGAGCACTATGGCGCCAGCCACCCCCAGGAGGAACTGTTACTTTTCCCATCCCAGGCAAGGCGGCAGAACCAGGTCTTCAAATTATTCCGGAAGGCCGGGAGCGAGGAAGCCCGTCTCAGCTCCAGGGGCAAGATATTCCAAAGGGTAGGCGCCACTGCAGAGAAGGCTCACCTCCTGGACCCGGCTAGATGGAATTCCTTTGCCGATGGGGTCCGTAGCATGCCCTCTCTGCATGACCAGGTGGGGTGGGTCGATGTTATGGGGATGAGACGGTCCCTCAGGTAACCTAGTCCCATGCCATGTAGGGCTTTAAAGGTGATAACCAACACCTTGAATTGGACCCGGAAGCAAACTGGTACCCAATGCAGCTCGCGCAGCAGTGGTGTCACACGTTTATAAAACATGCTGTGTTTATACCTACAAAGATCAGAGTGGTGCAGGCAATGGTTTTTCCTGCCACACTCTACGGAAGCAAAACTTGGACTTTGCAGAAAGAGTATTGACACTTTTGAAAGTTAGTGTTGGAGAAGACTACTGAGAATACCATGGATAGACAAGAAAACAAACAAATTGATCACAGAACAAATCAATTCAGAGTTCTCACTTGAGGCACAAATGACCAATCTCAAATTGTCCTTTTATAGACATATTGTACAAAGATCTAGGTCTCTTGACAAGTCTATAATGCTGGGAAAGGTGGAACAAAAGAGAAGAGGATGACCATAAGAAAGGTGGATGGACTCGCTCATAGTGGCCATGGGGCACCATTGGAAACCTGAAGGGTGAGGCTGGGAACAGATCATCCTATAGAACAGGGCTTTCCAAAGTGCCGCCACTGGCGACACACCGGCGCCGGCAGCAGCCGTGCGCACGCATGGCGTCGCCGCGGGGGGAGCGCACGTGCACAGCGGCGGCGCTGGGGGGCGTGCAGTGGCACACACGTGCACGGTGGCGGTGCGGGGGGGCGTGCGGCGGTGCGCACGCACGGTGGCAGTGTGGGGGGCGTGCGCGCGCACGGTGGCGGCGTGGGGGGGCGCGCGGCAGCGCGCGTGTGTACGGCGGTGGTGGCAGCGGCGGCAGCCTCCGCTAAAACGCAGAAGCCACACCGCTGCCGCGGCTGCCGTGCACGCACGCGCCGCCGCTTCCGGGTGGTGTGGTGACACACCATGCTGTGTGTGGCGACACACTTTTGTGTCGCGACACACAGTTTGGAAAGCTCTGCTATAGAAGATAACATGCTGTGCCCTATCCATTTATGTGGTCGCTAACAGTTAACACTAATCAATCAACCAAATATCATGACATTAGTGGTATGTTGGCGTACTTTTATGTCTTACTTTTATAAGCAGACAATGGCATGTTACTGTATTGGCTAACCCCCCAAATAATTTGCCAGGAGTATTAGTTAAACTATAGAATACAATGAGGACTCTATTTTGAAGATCAGTTGTATCCAACAGGGAAAAGAGAGTGAATGATAAGAAAATTTGAGCAAGTAGATTGATAAAATGGTTATGAAAACGTAAGAGTGAGTGGATGAAGAAATTTTAAGACAGAGTTTTCCAAACTTTTCATGTTGGTGACACTCTTTTTAGACATGCATCATTTCGCGACACTCTTACAGCAGGGAATAATTTCGCAACTCTCTCTTACAGCAGGGCACAAGGCAGGCACTAGGACCTGTGTGGAATCCTGGCAGGGCTCGGAGGCAGCAGCCGCGACACACCCAGACACTGCAGCTGACACACTAACGTGTCCCGACACACAGTTTGGAAAGCTCTGTTTTAAGACATATCAATCACCCTGCTTATTTAACTTATATGCAGAGTACATCATGAGAAATGCCGGGCTGGATGAATCACAAGCCGGAGTTAAGATTGCCGGGAAAAATATCAACAACCTCAGATATGCAGACGATACCACCCTAATGGCAGAAAGTGAAGAGGAACTAAAGAGCCTCTTGATGAGGGTGAAAGAGGAGAGTGCAAAAGCTGGCTTGAAACTCAACATTAAAAAAACCCAGATCATGGCATCTGGTCCCATCACTTCCTGGCAAATAGAAGGGGAAGAAATGGAAGCAGTGACAGATTTTATTTTCTTGGGCTCCAAGATCACCGCAGACGGTGACTGCAGCCATGAAATTAAAAGACGCTTGCTCCTTGGAAGGAAAGCTATGGCAAACCTAGACAGCATATTAAAAAGCAGAGACATCACCTTGCCGACAAAGGTCCGTATAGTTAAAGCTATGGTTTTTCCAGTAACAATGTATGGCTGTGAGAGTTGAACCATAAGGAAGGCTGAGCGCCGAAGAATTGATGCTTTCCAGCTGTGGTGCTGGAGAAGACTCTTGAGAGTCCCTTGGACTGCAAGGAGGTCAAACCAGTCAATCCTAAAGGAAATCAACCCTGACTGCTCATTGGAAGGACAGATGCTGAAGCTGAAGCTCAAATACTTTGGCCACCTAATGAGAAGAGAGGACTCACTGGAAAAGACCCTGATGCTGGGAAAGACTGAGGGCAAAAGGAGAAGGGGACGGCAGAGGATGAGATGGTTAGATAGCATCACCGATGTAATGAACATGAATTTGAGTAAACTCCGAGAGACAGTGGAGGACAGGAAGGCCTGGCGTGCTATGGTCCATGAGGTCACGAAGAGTCGGACACGACTGAACGACTGAACAACAACAACAATATTGATAAAAAGGTAATGGAAAGTATGTGATCTGGTGCAAGAAATGAACTTACAGGTAGACCCTGAGTTACCACAGCAACTGGAACCGGAATTTCCGTTGTAAAGTGATGCGGCCATAAAGTGCAACGTCACATGACTGCTTCGCTTAGCGATGGCAATCCCTGCAGTCCCTATTGCCACTGTTAAGCAAGGATTGTGGGTCATTAAGTGAGTACCTCCTCACAACTTCCTGCTAGTTTCCAACAACCAAAGTCTCTGGGGGAGCCAGCAGGAAGTTGCAATTCCCAGACGGCTTGCAAGCAGGCCGGCAAATGGCTGCTGCCAGGTGGGAGAGGGAAGGGGTGCGCAGGTGGCCAGGGAGGCGTGGCATAAGCATGGCAGGGCTTGGGGTGGCTGCTACTGGGTGGGAGAAGGTGCATGAGTGGTCGGAGAGGGTGTGCAAGTGCTTGGGGAGGGTACGTGAAGGTGTGTGAGTGGCCAGCAAGGTGCAATGCAGAGGAGGTGGGGGAGGGTACACGGGCGGGGGAGACTAACCCAAGCAATTTGCAACTTTCCCTGCCGGCTTCCCAATTGACTTTGCTCGTGGGAAGCCGGAAGGGAAGGTCACAAATCACGATCATGTGACTGCAGGATCTGCAACTGTTATAAGTGCGAACCGGTTGCCAAGTGCCCAGATCACGATCACATGACTGTGGGGGTGCTGGGATGTCCGGAACTTCAAGGACCGGTTGTAACCACCACTTGTTCAGCACTGTTTTAACTTCGAACTTCACTGAATGAGTGGTCGTTAACAAAGGTCTACCTGTAGACCAAAAGAAGTGAATGAATGAATGCAGACTGACTATAAAAAATGACTAATACAAAAGATGTTGATGGGATTGGGTCATATAAAAAGAATGAAAGAGGAATTAATTACAAAACAAATATATGAAGGAAGAGTGAATGAGTTGAGAAGATGGGGAAATCTGAGAAAGTAATGGTAATTGACGAAGCACCCAAAAGGAGAAGAGGTAAGTTTAAAGAAGAAAAGGCAAAATATGAATCAGTATATAGATGTGATGAAAGCAAAAATGATGATAAAAAAAGGTAAAGGTTCCCCCCGCACATTTGTGCAGTCATGTCCGACTCTAGGGGCCGGTGCTCATCTCCGTTTGTTAGCCGAAGAGCCAGCGTTGTCCAAAGACGCTTCCACGGTCATGTGGCCGCATGACACACGCAGAACGCTGTTACCTACCCACCGAAGTGGTACCTATTCATCTACTTGCATTTGCATGCTTTCGAATTGCTAGGTTGGCAAGAGCTGGAGCTAGTGCGGGAGCTCACTCCGCACGCAGGGCTAGGGATTCGAACCTCCAAACTTGCGATCTTCCAATCAACAAGCCTGGCAAATTACCCGCTGAGCCACCACGCCCCTCATGATGAAAAATGATGATACCCAGTTGTATATCTCCATCCCAGGTGAAGTAAGTGATGCAGTGACCATCCTGTCCAAGTGCCTGGGCGCTGTAGGGGCCTGGATGGGGAAAAACAGGCTTCAGCTGAACCCTAGTAAGACGGAGTGGCTGTGGATTAATGGCTCCTTGGCTTCTGGGAAATTATCATCTTTAACTCTGGATGGGGTTGCACTACCCCACAGACCCGGTGCGTAACTTGGGAGTCCTCTTGGACTCACGACTCCTGCTTGAAGAGCAGGTGGCAGTCGTGGCCAGGAGGGCTTTTGCCCAACTTCGTGTTGTCCACCAGTTGCGCCCCTTCCTGGAACAAGAGGCCCTTCGAACAGTCACTCATGCCCTGGTTATCTCCCACATAGACTACTGTAATGCGCTTTACATGGGGCTACCCTTGAAGAATATCCGGAAGCTACAACTGATCCAGAATGCAGCCGCGTGGACAGTTTTGGGTGTCCCAAGGAGGACACACGTAACACCTTTGCTACGTGAGCTGCACTGGGTTCCAGTTTGCTTCCAGGTACAATTCAAGGTGTTGGTTATCACCTTTAAAGCCCTACATGGCATGGGACCAGGATACCTAAGGGATCGTCTCATCCCCATCACTTCATCCCGTCCCACCTGGGCATGCAGAGAGGGCATGCTACAGACCCCATCGGTTAAGGAGTTCCACCTAGTGGGGTCTCGGAAGCGTGCTTTCTCTGCTATTGCCCCTGCCCTTTGGAATATTCTGCCCCTGGAGATCAGACGGTCCCCCTCGCTCCTGGACTTCCGAAAAAGACTCAAAACCTGGTTTTGTCAGTATGCTTAGGGTCAGAAGGAGATTGGAGATACCTGGAGATGGCTAGCACCTTAGATTAGCTCTGAGGTGCCCTTTTTTACAAACTTAAGAATATTCTGCCATTGAATCTCATGTTATTAATTATTATGTATTTTATTTTATTTATAAATGTATATTAATGATTTTAATTCTGTTGTAAACCGCCCAGAGTCCCCCTTGGGGGAGTTGGGCGGTGATAAATCCAATAAATAAATAAATAAAAATGGTTTGCAAGGAGAGAAAACTACAGTCAGGTATAATGAATGGAGTTGGTGTAAACTAGCCTTAACTATATTTCATTTTTCTTTCTCTTGCCTTTAATTTCACTTGCTCCTTACTCTTTTCCTATGCTATGCATAATACAGCTTACCATGAAAGAAAATAGCATGATTGGCATATATGTATGTATGCATGTAGTTAGTTAACATATGTAGTGTAATAAGCAGCTCTGGTTTCTATCTGATCTGTGAGAGCTATATTGATTTTTTTAATGAATTTAATGAAACAGCATGACTGTTTATGATGCAATTGGTCTTTGTAATTCTAATAATACATTGTTTCTGATTTCATGTAAGCCTAGTTGAGAAAAAGAATTACAAAGACCAACAGGACTGTGGAAGTTAGCATCCACTGTCTTTATTCAGACATTTAATACCAAGTATAGAAAATTTTATGTCTTTCCGATGTTGTTACACTACAACTTCACTAGGTTTCAATAGGTAGTATGGCCAATCTTTTGTGCTCCAGGAAAAAGTTCTGGAAGCCCACATGCTGCACTAAGCATACTGTGGCTTTGATTTGGCTTCACATGTTGTTTGAACAAAGTTGTAGTAGTCTACAAACCATGGTTTAGCATTTTTAAGTTTATTCAACAAATCATAGAAAGTAGTTTCACAATAAATAAACCAATGTTTTATTTTGAACTGAGAAACTATGAGTTGTGCTTGCTCTCTAAGGCAGATTCAAACTATTATTTATCACTTATTAATAGCATATCTGATGGCTAAGAGAGAGAGTTACTATACTTTGTCATGAGGTGTAATCAATGTTATCAGGTCAGGGGACCAAAAGAGAAGCTCAGAAATGTGACACAAGATTTTGTAATAAGATGGAAGAATTGCAAAAAAATCAGACAGATACAGCTTATTTATTTGTTCAGTTTATAAGCTGCTTTACTCATCCAAGCAACTCAAGAGATATACAACACATTCTCTCTTTCTCTGCCTCTGTCACATATGAAAAAGTTCAGATAAAAACCTATATTGATTGTAATCTAGATTGAATAAAAGCACAAACATCAAATTTTATGAACCTACAGTGCTGCTCAGGAAAAAGTGCTCCTCTTTTATCACCCTTATTTATAAACACAGATCAAATGATGCAGCTGCTAAAAGTCATTCTCAACTATCCCCTGTATTTTAAAAAGGTGATCAAGTCTAATCCATTCAACAACCATCCAATAAGTATTCTAAGCACAGTTAGTCAACTATACGCTAGGCACCCATATAACAAACCACTTGCTTCAGGAGAATATACTGCACAATAAACTGGTTTTAAAACTGGTCATTCAACTTTTGACTACTGTGTCATTCTCTACCATCTTGCCAAGAAAATTCAGCCATGAGGATTTCTTTATGCTGCCTTCATCATTTTCAAGACAGAATTTGATACAATCCTGAGGAAAAAACTGTGGAAGAAACTAGCAGCAACCTCTATTCATTGCTGCTTGCTGTGATTCTATCACACTGCTTCATGAGAATACTTATACAAAAGTAAAACATGATGCTCATGGTGCCCTCACTGAACCTATCTCCATCATAATGGATGTCAAACAGGGATGTATTCTTGCTTCCCCATTATTCAATATCTATTTTAATTGTACAGTACAGGCTTTATCAAGTAACAAGTTTCATTCTCCAGCATTAACACAAAGATCCATCCCCCTTCCACTATATGCCAATGGCATCACTATTATTTTCATGCTATGCAGGCTCTGGGGGAGCCTAGTTAACTTTTGCCACCAATAAACAGTTGTAATTAATTATGCCAAAATGAAGGTTGTCCTATTTACAAAAAAGGATGCTCTAACTGCCAACCTAAATGGCAAATTAATTACATACAAATAATGCAAACTAAGTGCTTTAAATATTTAGGTATTACTTTCCACTTATTCTCCACATGGAATCAACAAATCCTGAAATGTAGTGAGGGCCACAAATGAAATAATTAGATATGTATGCAACTTTGTTCCTGAAGCAGTTAAATTATTCAAGGTGGGAGGTGATTCAACTTCTGCTCTATGGCATGCCACTCTGTCCTTATAAACACACAACACCTTTAAAAGCAGTGCAGTCCAAATTTATAAGAATAATTCTCTATAGGTAAAGGTACCCCCCGCACATTTGTGCAGTCGTGTCCGACTCTAGGGGCCGGTGCTCATCTCCGTTTGTTAGCCAAAGAGCCAGCGTTGTCCAAAGACACTTCCACGGTCATGTGGCCGCATGACACGCGCGGAACGCTGTTACCTACCCACCGAAGTGGTACCTATTAATCTACTTGCATTTACATGCTTTCGAATTGCTAGGTTGGCAAGAGCTGGAGCTAGTGCAGGAGCTCACTCTGCACGCAGGGCTAGGGATTCAAACCTCCGAACTTGCAATCTTCCGATCAACAAGCCTGGCGTCTTACCCGCTGAGCCACCACGCCCCACCTGAACTGTAATTCTCTATACCCTTCAGTTTATCCCCAATGCCCTATTAAGACTTGAACTAGGATCGCCTTCCACTGATGTTCAGGTAAAAATATGCTGCTTAATTGTTTAGTTGAAACGAAACAACAGAAATGATTCACTGACCTAATTTGTTCTTACAGATAAATTTAATTCCACATGGGGAAAAAAAACCATACCAATTATTTTGGCTTCTGCAATGATTGTTCCCAGAAGCAAGCACTAACAGTGATTTATCTGGGAAAAGCTATCTCTGAAGCTAAATGTGTCCTTGACCTTGATTTACATGCTGACAGATCTGAAGTTCCAACTTATGTTTCAGGAACTTTAATCCTATCCCTTCCAAACTATCTTTTAAAGAAATTTCCCCCCTCAAATAGAAAGGCACTTATATTGGTTAGGTTCAATGCCCTACTCTTGGACCTGGTGGATGAGTGACTCAATTATACTTCCTTAACTATATCACGACTACATAACCTCACAAGCAGTCACTGAAGCAACAGCCCACATCCTAGTACACTACCCATTATACCAGGATTAGCAACCAACATTATTACATCCACTCCTTGTTAGCAGCAAGGGCTGGATTGAGTGCAAAACTGTACAGTTTTTATTGGTATGTTCATAAAAAACCTCTAAGAAAGTCACTAGGCTCTGCTCCATTGAACTGAAAATTAAGTCCCATCTTTTTCTCTTATTCTTTTTCTGTTAAAATAATAATTTATTAAACATGTATGCCACCTGACTCAGTGGAAGAAATGGTGGAAAACATCAGATGGTGGAAAACATTCAGTTACCAACTGAAGACAGTACTATTAAGTTTCACTGCAAAATTCTGTGAAAAAGAAAGGACATGGGTATAATCAGACCAAATGATAGTTATAGAGATAGAGAGAGTGGGGAATCGGTATAAAACTCACCCATCTATCCAAAATATATTTATTCAATCATTTCAATGCTGCTTCTTTCCAAATACATATGCAAAATCAGCAATAATATGCCACCTAGAGTTACTTTGGTGACTGAGGCACCATACAAGTTGATAATAAGCAGTATCTTTTTTTAAAATATGTACCCTAACCCTAACTCCCAACAACTCTGAGTGGCTTAAAACTGAAAAATAAGAAAAATACAAACAATGAAATATGCATTGAAAACATAGTATGTTTCCAAGTTACAGGCAACATTTCTGAATAAAAAATATACAAGATCAACATTAGCTAATTGGCAGGAGGGGAGTATTTAGCCATGTTTTACCCATATATAAGGTGTAAGTATGATAAAAAGGGTAAAGGTTCCCCCACACAGTCGTATCCTACTAGTATGATATGCCAGTGAAATTTTACAAAATTACTTCTGAAGGTACTGTAAAAACATAATCGTGTCAATAGGAAACAGGAACTGTTTCTTATCAAAGGCATTACTTTCTACAGAGTGAAATCATTATTTGCAAAATAACATTAGCCTTGGATGTGGGGAACGAGTGCTCTCGCCTTCACCGTGACTTTGCTTGGGTGGCAAAATCGAATTCTTCAGCTCCAAGTTTCCTCCCACCCGGGAAGAACAACAATCCCAGCCGGCTGTCGACGAGGACGGAATTTGGAAACTGCTCGGTGAAGCACCTCTGAATGGCCATCAAAATGCAAAGCTAAACGTAAAACGGGCACTCTCCCTCCTCTTCCAAAGCCACGTACGTGCTGTATTTGTTTCCACCCCGAAATCCCACCCAAGGCGGCGTGCTCACGGCACAAAGATGGTTAAGTAGCACTAACGCAGCAAGGCCCAACAAGGAACGAGGGGCCAGGCAACGGGAGGGATAGCCAGGCCAGAGGAAGAGGAACGATCCCGACGCCAACCCAGGAGCAACCCCCGCCATTTACCCACCACCCTCCCGCACGATCGGAGCTCTTTGGTTGCGGGCGTCTCCTTGTCCTCGCAAAAACATCCCCTCTAAGGAAGAGGACCCTGATCACACGTCAGAATCCTCCTCTCTCTCACACACACTCACACACAAGCCGGGAGCGAGTGCACATCCGCCTCTCACTCACCGATAAGGCGCAGCACCTCTTCTTGACTCATATAAACACTGAGGCCGGGCCCGGTGGCGGGAATGGGTGCTTGAAGCGGGCCCTTCTGGCTTTCGGAGCTCGCGGGAGGAGACAGCAGCAGCAACAGTAGCAGCAGCAGGAGAGAACGGAGGCGGCGGGCGAGTCGCGTCTCGGCGGCAGCGTCGTAGCTTCCATCCCGCCGGCCGCCCCGCACCATCGCTTGCTCCCGGTTCCCCACTGAGGAGGGGAACCGGGTCCCGGCCCGCGGCCTCACACTCGACAGCCGTTCATGCTCCGGCCACGCGCGCTCGCGCCCTCAGGGCCGGGTTCATGAGCTCCTTCGTCGCTCGCGCTCCCTCGGCCCGCCCCTCCGGCCGAGGAGCCAGCGGAGCTGACGAGGAGAGGCAAGGCCCGGATCTCTCCGCATGCGCATTTCTCTCTCCCCGCTGCCGCTTCCTCACGCCTGCGCAAAAGAAGCTTTATATAAACATGGAAAGTTCTCTCCAATTGTAGCGGGAAGTGTCACATTCCTTTTCCTCCCATCAGATTTCTAAAGTACAGTAGTGTCCTCCCTGAATCTGTTACCCGGTGCTCACTTGGAACATTGGCAGAATTCATTGAACATTCTAAGTTATTGTTTAGTTTTGCTCGCAAATTTAAGACTCAGATTGATATCTAGAGACAATTACGATTTACTAAACCATGATTTCAAAGATGGTTAAGTATGATGTGTCATAGCATGACCTATCTGTTTAGTCTAGCCTATACCTAAGTCGATAAACTATTAATGGAAGCTCCCCTTGAAAGAAAAGAAGCCCTAGGCATCACTAAAAGCCTCTGATGCCTGCTAGAGGTAAAGAGAAATGAAAACAGTGTTTTTATACTGTAACAGGGTTGCTCAGCCTTGGCAACTTTAAGATGTGTGGACTTCAGCTCCCAAGAATTCCCCAGCCATGCATTATAAACACATAATGGAGGCATTGCGTAGTTTTCTATACCTGGCACCTTCGGTGTGGTGCCTATCTGAGGCATCTTGTACCCATCAGACACCCAGGCTGCTTGTCTGTTTTGTTTTTCTCTTACATTCTACTAATTAAAGAAAAAATAAGTGGGAACTTGCATACATCAAAACAAAATGTCAATCTCCAGCATCAATTTTATTTCCCAGAATGCCTCTGGGCCCTGGCTGTCTAGCTGGGCTGGATAGCTACATTTTGACATGCAGGAAGTTTCTATAACTTCAAGGTGGTCCGCAGGCCAATTAGAACCAATCAGGAGGATCCCAACATGTCATTGACCACCATTGTTATTTAGTTAAAGAAACCATTGCTTAGAGCAGAGGTGCTTAACTTTTTTCTGGCTGATAGTGTGTTGATTGTCACACTGTAAATAATGTAAGGCCAGACAAAAACTAAATTTGATTTCATTCTGTTTAAACTACCATGAAGACTAAATTAAATTACTGAAAGCATGTTTAGTCTCATGTGTTTAATAATGTTCCCCTTCTATCACTTTAACTATTATAGTTCAAGGCTAAGTTTTGGAACAAGTATGATCCTGTAGCCTCAATTTGTGGACCTCTGACTTAGAATGATGTATGAATCTATTCAATAATAGAAAACCAACAGCAGTAATCAGCAGTGGAGCACCCAGTCCCTGAATCTTGATAGACAGCAGTTATTTGTCAAGGAAAGAGAAAGAAGAGAAATGTCTAAATAGTGCTCATCCCCCATCCTGGCTCACAGCTGTATGAGGCAAGAGCAGACTGCAAACTCACATATCTTTTCTTCCATATCCTACAATCCCCTACCGTTTGCTGTGGTGAAGTTGGTAGGATGATTATCCATGTGATGGCTATTTTTATTTCTTCCTACTGAAGTTACTGGGAGGGAAATTCTTTACCCCCAAATAGAAATTGCATATAGTTTTAATTCTACCCCTAATCATCAGAACCCTCTATCTGGGATATTGGGTTGTAGCTATTTCCCCATGTGAAACAGTTCCAGCCCCGGTTCAAGAACCACCTGTTCTTGATGTGGGAGATGCCTCTGTTAACTGGAATCTGGATGGAGCAAAGTAGGACATCACCCTTCCCCAAGAAGAAGCCTTTGAATAATGGCTTCGCTTTTCTTCCTTTTATGAGGGTGAAACTGTTTTGGAGGACATAGTGGTAGATTACAAATCCAACACTGGAGTAATAACAAAAAAAGGAATGATTTTTATTTTAATAAAAGCAACAGTAAGGATTTCAGAAAATAGTTCTAAAGCCACAAAGTACATGAGGTTCAGTAAATATGGCAGGTGCAAAACTTTGGCTATCCTTTCAGTCAATACTTTGTAAAAAATCTCCTTTGTCAGATATAATAGGTTTTAACAGTTTCCTGTGGCCAGCTAAGAATCTTTCTATTGTTGTTTTATGAATGTTTTCCAATTCCTCTTATAGAATTCTTCTAGTTTAGAAATATTCTCAGATTTCCTCCAATGGACTGCAGGTTTGTGGTCCCCATATAGATTTTCAATAATATTAAAGTTTGGGAACTGTGAAGGCCATCCAAAGCCTCTTTTTTATAAATACTTCACCACTTATTTGGAGGTATGCTTAGTTGTCTTGCTAAAATGTCCAACCTTTTTTCAGCTTCAGTTTCTTCACTGACTATGGGAGATTAGCTTGTAGGATATGTTGATACTTAGTTGAATCCATTCCTCCACTTGCATAATACTTTCTGTGCCACAGGCTGCCACATACCCCTAAAGCATAATAGAGCTACCTGCCCACCCCACCCCACCCCACCCCGCTTAATGGCTGGCAAGCATTAGGTTTCATAAAACGTTTCACCCTTTTTTCTCTAAATGTATATTGTGTTGTTGTGGCTGAACAGTTCAGTTTTAGATTCATCTGTCCAAAGCACTTTGTTGCAAGTTTCAGGCTTATCAAGGTTTTTTTTTTTGCATACTTTAGATAATGACTTTCATATGAGCTGAAGAAAAGGTTTCATTTAGACAACTCTCTCATGCAGATCACTGTTTTATAAGCTATACTTTATTGTGGATATCCACTTCAGTGTCAGCTAGTACATTTGCAGTGATCTGTGGATTTTGTTTTGCAGATCTGATCAATTTTTAGGCAGTTCTAACAGAGGTTTCCCTGAGTCTTATTTTTCAGAACCCACCTGCAATTGCAGTGGGTATAAATAAAATACTGTAAATAATGTTGCTTTGACTTCAACACTTCATTGTAACTTCTATTTTTAACAGGGTTTCTCACACTAAGAGTGAATTCTATATCTTCATTTCAAATGCTTAAAGCAGCTCATTGTGGGCCTAATGCAGGGGTGGGCAACATCAGGCCCGCGGGGCTCCCACCTAAGGCCCGCGGGGATCCCGCCCGCAAACCCCGCCCCCCAGTGCTTGTGATTGGCTCCCGCCCGCAAACTCCAGCCCCGATCCGCAGAAATCCCAGAAACCCTGCCCCCCACCCCCCGGTCCCCGGTTATAAATATCCAAATGGCCCTTGGCAGAAAAAAGGTTCCCCACCCCTGGCCTAATGAGTCACTCACCCTTTGGGCATTATTCACACAACTGTAGTAGTAGAAGCAGCAGCAGCACTGAATCAACTGGAAGAGTGTCTTAACATCTATATCTGCCATGTTCATTGCTTTCTTATTATAAATCTGTAAACACTTGCACATAAATAGTACAAATATATTAAAATTTGTGTTTAACTTGTTGTGTCAGCTTCTATTTACTTAGGGATTCATTGAAATTTAATCAGAGATGCCTACACTTTTGTGCGCAGTTATCTGTGCATGTATCTGTGTATAAAATTAGAGTAAGAAAATCTCAAGACCAAGTATGATTTCTTCAGTGGTACACTGAATTCTTCATAAGGTTGTGAATTTCAAACTGACAAAAGTTTTAATGCAATGTTATTAGAAAGTTACAAATCATTACAGTTTGGTCTAGTCTAGTGGTTAAGGTGCTGGGCTAGAAACCAGGAGGCTGTGAGTTCTAGTCCCGCCTTAGGCATGAAAGCCAGCTGGGTGACCTTGGGTCAGTCACTCTCTCTCAGCCCAACTCACCTCACAGGGTTGTTGTTGTGGGGAAAATAAGAGGAGGAAGGAGTATCAGGTATGTTCGCCGCCTTGAGTTATTTATAAAAATAATAATAAAGATGAGATAAAAATAAAAATAAAAAAATACAAGATGAATATCAAAGTTCCACTTTAGTAACATACTCTCAGAAAAGGCTACAAGTATTTGGTACAGTATTTGAAACTGCAAAGGAGTTCAGCTGTATTATATATTTTGATTTTGATTATATATATAATATATTGATTATATATTTTGGTTTTGATGCTCCAGCAGCACTGAATCTAAGGATCGTGTTTTTAGATTATAGACATTACAGCATGTTTCAAGCTGCTTACTAAGTAGTACCTACTCAAACTGACTGTCAGAATCAAGAGACAAAGAGACAAAGTGCAAAAGGAACAGAATTATATTTTAAGAGATACTGTCAAAACAGAAAAGTAGTTTTTGTAAACAGGCCTGGGACAATCTAGAGATGTACTGCACAAACCCATAATGTGAATTATTTGGTTTTGACTTAGCATAATGTATGAACACAGCCATTGTGGTTTTTTTGTTTTTTTGTTTTTCAAATTTATATAGCCACCCATGTCACAAACAAGCAACTCTGGGCGGCTATTGGTTTATTGTGATATGTGAAGAAGGTCTTACCTTGTTGTATGACAGTGTTTCTCAACCTTGGCAACTTTAAGACGTGTAGACTTCAACTCCCAGCATTCCCCAGCTAGGGAATGCTGGGAGTTGAAGTCCACACATCTTAAAGTTGCCAAGGTTGAGAAACACTGATGTATGAAGTCATAATTGTGACATTCAGCAAGCCATGGATGAAGCATGATTTCTGATCTGTTTGGACCCAAGTGATACAATTTTCAAATGCATACAGAAATTATAGGTTAAGAAAAGCAGCACAATTTACCACCTGTGACTGGATTCTTACAATTCAGGTTTACAAGACAACATTTTTACAAGATTTACAAGACTACACTTCATTCCAAAAGTATATTGAATAATTATTTTTTAAAATTTATATGGCTGCCCACTTCCCAACCAACCCTGCGAAGCTAAAAAGCAGCCCAAACAATATATCAATAATAAAAATCCAACAAAGTTGAGATATACATAATATTTATAGTACTGGGCACAATAATTCTCAAGACACTTATTGACACATACTGATGGCTCACACAACATCCTGGCCCAGGGCCAAACTGAAGTGCCAGGTCTTCAGGACCTTTCTAAAGGCCAGCAGGGTTGGAGCCATCTGGACCTTGGTAGAGGTGCTGCTGTTCCAGAGGGCAGGTACAGACACAGAGGAGGCATGCTTCTTATCTCAGGAAGGAAGATAAGGAAGGAACCTCCTCAGGGCAGAGATAATTGGAGATACGTAGTCCTCAAATATTTATTTTTTTATTTTTATTTATTTTATATCCCGCCTTTATTATTTTTTATAAATAACTCAAGGCGGCAAACATACCAAATACTCCAAACATACCAAATTTTCCTCACAACAACAACCCTGTGAGGTGAGTTGGGCTGAGAGAGAGTGACTGGCCCAAGGTCACCCAGCCGGCTTTCATGCCTAAGGCGGGACTAGAACTCTCAGTCTCCTGGTTTCTATCCCGTTGCCTTAACCACTAGACCAAACTGTCTCTGTATCATGGTCCTGTGCCATAAACAGCTTTATATGCGACAACCAGCATCTTGAATTGCACCTGGAAGTTGGCCAGTAGCAGTCCATCTCTCACAGTATTTATGTTACATGGGCTTACTGAGGTGTGCCATTAACTTCTTGTGCTGCTGCATTCTGGACCAGCTGTAGTTTCCAAGTGGTCTTTGTAGGAATTCTGGGATGGTAGTACCAGAACTCCACGTAGCTTCTTCTTAGTATGTAGCAGAGTAGAAGCGTTCCCATAAACTTGCACAAGGCTTAATCAGTTCAAAACACAAAATAAACACACATCACACATTAATGTAAAGTAACATAAAAAGAAGAGTTTACAATTTTATTGTAACTCACAGTTCCTTAGTAGAAACGGTCCATGCGTGCGAGCAATTGGTTCTGACGTGACCCACATGCTTCCTTAATGTGGCCCACCTGGATTGAAGGATGAGAAACGTGGGGGCCATAGCTGACCCATCCTCCTTGGTAGGAGATTCGAGCAGAGAGGGGGAAAGAGAAGGGAACAGGAAACAGGAAACCGGGATTCAGCCCCTCCCACACAAAGCAAGTAAGAGGCTGCCTCCTCCTTCAAGCTTGTGTGAGACGTGCTTGGTTGAAACCCGATATCTCTAACAGTGTTCAGGGTCTTCAGCCCCATGGAGAAAATGTTGCAATAATCCAGGTGAGATGCCATAAAGGTATGAATGACCCTGAGCAGGGCCTCCCAATTCAGGAATGGGCACAACTGGTGCACAAAATGGGTTTGTGCAAAGGCCATCCTAGCTGTATTTGCCACCTGCTCCTCAAGCTTGAGCCCTGAGCCCAGGAAGATCCCCAGATTGCACACCAGTTCTGACTTGGCAGTGAAGCCCCATCCAGAACTGAAGATGAAAATCTCCATGATCAGGTTGTTCCAAAACCTAAACGTTTTGCTGGGTTAAGCCTGAGTCCTATCTAGACCCTCACAAATTCCAAACACTGCGATGAAATCTTGATGGCATCAGTTGGGTGACAAGGGGTTGAAATGTATAACTGGGTATCATCAGCCTATTGATGATACCTAATTCCATGTCACCAGATGACCTCCCCCAGTCATTTCATGTAGATGTTAAATAGAAGAGGTGAGAGAGTCAAACGTTGCATCACAACAGGACCTTGGGCTAAATCTCTATTTTGTTTTGTTTTTTAATGTATACTGTTTACTTTAAAAATACATATGTGTAGAGGCTATACACTACAACTTACAAACATAACAGCAATTTTAAAAATAGTTTGCAAAAATGCTGTCGTTTTATCTTTCCAGTTTCACATCTGGCAGAATCTTTTAACAGAAACAGAAGAAATGAAACATTCATGTTAAGGTGGTTCCTGCCCACAACTGCTTATTTATTTGCAACTGTCCAGACAAATATACACAAAATGTACTGAAAATGGGTGTGGGTGTGGAAGGGAGGGAGGGAACCTTTTTTCTTTTGTGAGAAATGGGGACAAAGTTATTATTGTTATTCCAGGAGTTGTGGCAGCTCAGAGGGTGGGATTCTGTTTGAATCTGCCTTTTAAAAAAATGTTCCTGTTGGCCCGCTGAAGGGAAAACTGACTGATTCTTGGTATTCCCTGCCTGTTTGCTGTAAGAACAAAGATGGGCTTCAAACTAGTTTGTGAAGGACTATAATGTGGAAATGGATAAAAAAAATGACATGTGGAGGTGATAAAGCTACTTAAAATTACTAGTTGGAAGAAGCAGATTTTTAAAAAATGCCTAAATATAGCCTCCTTGCCCCAGCTCAAAGATTACCCAGACTTACAGTTGGTTGAGGACATATCCTCACAATGGAGCCTCCATCTCATGGCCAAATTACTGCTCAGACAGACTGAAGCTTGTTCCACAGCCTTTGTACCCAAGCTGGTTGCCCTGACATTTCCACAAAAATCTGAAGACACTCAAATTCTTTTAGTCTCTACTTCCCATTGAGTGAACAATGACTTTTTATTAATGCTACTAGTATCTAGTTACCTAGGAAAGCCTGCACTTTCCAGACCTAATATCCAGAATCCAAATCAGCATATATAGAAGCCTTGCCCTGTTGGCCAGGAACCTTTACATAAATATACTCTTTGAACCAAATCCTTAGGATCTTGGGTAAATATTAGCACCAATGGCTCAGGAGCCTTCTCAGTAACTGGCTGGCAATCAAGGAAGTGGTTGGACTGCAACTCATCCTGACCAAAGGCCATACTTCCTGGGGCTGATGGGAATTGGAGTTCAACATCTGGAGGGCTATGTTTCCTACTCCCTTAATATTTGAAGATGTATAACCAGCTCTCAATTAATAACTTTCTACAAAACAAAACAAAACATCTCTAAAAACCAAAACCCAACTTTCTCAGAAGCAAAGACAGAAATACACTTTTAAAAAATCAAGCAAGCAAGTGCACAATTATCGTGTGTAAACAATGACACAGCTGCAACTCAAGGTTCAACACTGGTAGGATATAACTTCCATGTAGGACTAACAAGTTGAATAATATGGGAAGACGAAAGCTCCTTCATTCCTTTCTTTCACAATTTGTGTGCCTATGTAATAAAATTTTCTGGGAATATCCTTATGAATGTGTAATTATCATACCACGTTTTCTCTAATATATGGTTGTGTTTTTAATTACCAAGGTAGTGTTGGAAAAATTCTGCTGGTAATTTCCAGTTTAGCTTGCACCCGACACACTCCCAGTTAATCCCTATAGCCAGATCAAAGCAAGCACGTACATACTCAGTTCAGTTAGCAAAAATATAGCTTCATGTTTATTTATTAAGCATCAGCAATCATCGAAAATATTTACCTGGCAAAACAGGTCAAAAGTCAGGCAAAAGCAGTGAGAGAGAGAAACAAGAACAATATGCAAGAATTCCATCCATCCAGTCTGAAACAGAACTTTCCAGAGCCACTGGAAACAATATTGTGGTAATTAGGATGTTCCTAAAAGAGTAGCCTTTGGTCATTCCAGCTTGAATTCATTTTTATACACAACCGCAGCAAAATAGAGATATACGTAAGCAGAACACTGGGTAATCCCTCCTTTTTCTGCACCATTAAAGAGACAATTTGGTAGATGGGGATGGTGTATCCAATTTGTAGCATAAAAACAGGCTGAATGTTTAGGCTGCTGTAGAGATGATTCATATATCAATGCTCCTATTGTAGTGATGGAGATTCCTTCAGTCCCTTTCACCAGAGGGAACTGCCTTTCAGAAGCTGGGCAGTTTTATAAGAGGATGCAGAGTGGCTTACGTCAGACTTCTTTACATTCTATGCTCAAACATTTAGGAAATTTAGCACTGAGCATACAGTATGGGCAACGGGGGGGGGGGGACACAACCTTGAAACATTAATAAGCTAATTGTTTCTACAGTTACATGGAATAAGCACACACATGTGGATCGAGGCTGGAAAAGAGCAGAGCATCTGCACATTATTATACTCTGTGGTTAGGAGCTTACATACCATTCCTTTGTTTGCCTTATAAGGCGGGGGTGGGTGGGTGATGTGGGGTATAATGGGACTCAGCATGAAAGGGCTTTTTCTCCAGGGTTCTATATTTGGCCATTGCTCATATGCATATTTCTGTGTGAATCTCAATGCTGGCCAGACTTCAGTGTAATCTGAATATTAATTTACCCTACTTTTCTGAAACAGTGTCATGGTGAGTAGATGACAATGCCATTGATTGTCCCAGCTGCAAGCACAGCATTACTTTCCAGTCATATATGACTCTGTTTTCTGTTTAGCAGATTAGAGTGTAATCTGGCAGAGAAGATGAAAGATACTCCCTGATCTTTGTCCTTTCCCCAAATTAAACTTCACAGATCTGACTGCTACTCACTTTTCAAGATTTGAAATGCTAAAAGCACATTCCACCTCTTTCCCCTATATTTCCATATTAGAGATGATAGGATATTATAGTTGATGGAGTCTTGAAGGTTAATAAAAGAATTCCAAGCAGCTAACAACAATCTTGCAGAGTAGAAGCGTGAACCAGCAGGGAACTTGCACTTTAAGCTTAATTGTGTTCAGAAATAAATTCAGTCTTCACACATTAGTTAGATGAAGAAAAATAGAGATAGCTTACATTTATTCAGCAGATCTGGATACGAGTAGATTCATAGTAGATCTGCGTGCAAGCGAGATGGAATGGATGAGAGCTGCATGGTGCAGCCCTCCTGCTTGCAGGTGTGCCCAAAGCGTAATGGAGGTTGTTAATCCCCCAAACTCAAGAAGTAGGAGGAAGAGGAAATCAGGTGACCCAGGTAACATCCCACAAGCACAGTAGAGATGCGTTTACTAGAAAGACCCCCTATTATGCTTATGAGACAATGCTGAGTTGACTCCTGATAATCCCAACAATAGTTGCATCCTGTCCATTTTAAGAAAGACTTTTTAAACTCACAACATGTCTGTGAAGCAATTGAAGCAGGGTGGTAGTGACTTGCATATGGTCATCATCATCACCATCATCACATACCATACTTTCTTTCGGAGCTTGAGGCAGCTCACAAACCTGAATTTCTAACTGACCCAATGCTCAATACATTATACTTCAAATAACTGGCTTACGCTGATTTGTTCAGGGGATAATAAAAAAAAAGCAGAAAGAAAATATTGGTTAGCCCGTAAACACCCAGAGCTGCACATTGTTTCTTGTGTTCATAAAATTCAGTAAGCCAAAATCTTTCTGAATTGGGCTTACCAGTGAACAAGCACCGGTCTGGTGCACAAAGTTCAAATTGTTTCCACTGGCTTCTTCTACAGTTGTCTCCTCTGAATCAGGGATGCTGGCTTTTTCCTTTCTATTCATGTTTTTCGCCCTCTGGTTTGTTCTTGTCATTCCTGTTTTGGATAATGCAGCCACCAAAACAAGTTGTTCCCAAACTTCAGAATGCTGGGACCTCCCTCTTTCCACATTTTGGAAAGGAGGGTAAACTTCCTCTTCGCCCAGGCCTTTTTCTAACTGAGCTAGTTAATACCTATTTTAACTGTCTTTGTAATTTTTTTAACTTCGCATTTTATTTTTTATTGTTGAGTACAGTATGAGTAGAAAGCTAGGACAATGATGATAACTATCTCTGAGGTGTTTTTTTTTTTAAACTTTATCTGCAACTGCTCTGCAGGAAGAATGAGCAAGAACTACCAGAACATTGCATTTCACAGCGCTCGCTGTGCCATATGAACACGCCCAATTGTTAATCCCAACATGTTAATTAAAATAATAATTAAAAACCAATTTTTTTTGGGGGGGGTGGAGTAACTTTGGAAGCAAGGACATCTCTTCCCATATGATACTCTTATGAATTCCTGTGGCTGAATTTAGTGCAGAGCCTGGGATGCAAGAAAGCCAACTAAGAATGAGTATGACAATAAGAGTTGCACTAAGACAGTGTTTCTCAACCTTGGTAATTTTAAGATGGTGGCTGGGGAATTCTGGGAGTTGAAGTCCGCCCATCTTAAAATTGCCAAGGTTGAGAAACACTGCACTAGGATGTACAGATTGCATTTTACCTAGTTAAGAACTTCACTGATACGTACCAATACTCCTTCCTACTTTTTTACTGTACTGAGAGAATAGGTTCACTCTATGTGTATAGACATTTGTTTATTTATTGAATTTCAGGGATACCGTTCCTTTTGGAACTCAAAGAAATGTACATAGTAGTCTCTTTCCCCCTCATTTTATCATCATCCCACAAATCTATGAGGCGGATGGGGCTGAGAGGGCATGTGGCTCAAGTCACCCTTTGAGCAATTTGCATAAATGGGGATTTGAGCAAGGGTCTGTCATCGCCTTCAGTGTTACATAAGATGGGTTGTGCTGGTTAATGACCGCAATAAAGACTGTTGTTGTACGTAAGATGGGCTTTCAATTACTACACAGTTTCTGCATATCCCACTTGCTGTAGACTAGGGTGGGAAGTTGAAAAAACATTCCAGAAATCAGGACAAACAACTTCTATTTTTGCCAAGGAAAGTACATCAACAGGTTGATGTAGTCACCAGGATTCAAGCATGACTCAACCCTACCTTTCCCATCTTCCCTTATGCACAGAAATTATGGATTTCTGGTTAGCATCAGATTTTACTTGTAAATCTTCCACTGTTTTGCCACCGCACATTCTGTTTTGTTTATAGCCACAAAAACATTATGAAAGTAGAAAAGGCAGAGTAACTGCACAATATGTTTTGACTGATACCACTAGAAGTCATTGCCCCCGCCGCGATGCAGCTCATTTGCCATACTGTAATATGAAAATATAGAGGTTATTACACTGCCACCACCTGTTGTAAAGAATAACTGCAAGTGTACAAAGAAATGGGGTTATATTTACTTGCTTGGCAATCAAAAACAAATGCTACAAAATGTTTATTGATTAAATCATATCCCACCCAGAGTTGCTGGGGGTTTACTTATCTTCTGGATCCCCTATTTTTGTTGTTCAGTCGTTTAGTCGTGTCCGACTCTTCGTGACCTCATGGACCATAGCACGCCAGGCCTTCCTGTCCTCCACTGTCTCCCGGAGTTTACTCAAATTCATGTTCGTTACATCGGTGATGCTATCTAACCTTCTCATCCTCTGCCGTCCCCTTCTCCTTTTGCCTTCAGTCTTTCCCGATAGCAAACTGTCTTTTCCAGATTACTTTTCCATTCCATTCCTTTCTCCCAGGAGCCATCATTCTGCAGCCAATGGGTATACTGATTTGGCTGTAGCTGGTACTGTTTTTCATTCTAGATTGATCCCATTTAGAAAATAAATTATAGGTTCATCTATCCAAACCATTAGAAATTTGAATTCATTGGATTAAAAAATAGAGCTACTGTGATAAAATACAGAACAAATGACTTTATTTTGTAAATAGTTAAAGAATAAAGTGCAACAATTTCTTTCTTTTCTCCCTTCCTCCCTCTCTCCCTCCCACTGAGTTTATCAACAGGATAGAATAATGAAACAAATACTAAATAAAACAATGATTCAACCTCATAATTTTTTTTAAAAGGGCTTCTTTTTAGAACATCAAAATCCCACTTGGTTACAGTTTCACATGGTTGAAATTATCACATGATAAAAATGTGATACCATTTTTCCTTGTTGTAGAAAGAAGAATCTAAGCATCACGTGGTAGAATGTCATGGCCAAAATAAGCATACTTACAATTACCAGATAACTAGTGTGTAGCAGTCCAGCATGTATCTAATGCATTATGTTAATAGGATTTATCTTCATGGCAATATTCATCATGGGAAGACTGCAAAATGTTATTCAATATAACCTAGTTTTTACTGTTGTTATAAATCATATTTCTTTATATCTTCCTTGAAAATCAAAAGGTACATTTAATGGAGGATTGCTTAGTGAGATGGTGATGATTAACTTTTAATAGTGAAAACTAGATTTGCGAAGGCAGTGTTTCACACATTTTTCAAACAGATCTTGCAGATTTTTCCCTCAGGTTAGCCAGCCAGCCAGCCTTGCTTCTTCCAGAATATTACATTACATTCTTGCTTCCTCGGTGATCCACCGTCACCTTTCCAGTAACTAGTTGGCTTTTAAAACCATGGAGCGGGTTCAATTCTTTATGATCGTTCTTCTTACATACTTTTTCATTGTAAACCTTGGGATTTCCCACAAGCTTGCTGATACCTCCATCCCTTTTATGCTTGGATGTGCCACTTTGACAATATATATTTGGATATATATATATATATATATATATATATATATATATATATATATATATATTCATTCCCTCTTTTGGGGGGAGATGGGCAGTGGCAAAATTTGAATTTTTCAAAATTTTTCAAAATTTGATAAATAAATAAATAAATAAATAAATAAATAAATAAATGCAACATGTATTGTATATCCAGATACAAGGAATTTAATATAGGATGTGTCAACTTCTTTAAAATAGTTATACCCAACCTTTCTGCTGTGATCATAATGCTGGAGCAGTTTTCACAAATGTAAACAACTAAAAACATTCATAAAACTTAATGCTACAATTTTAAATGCCTCATGCAAATAAGGTATTAATTGTTTAAAATTTCTCAGCATGATGCCTGCTATAATAATAAGCACATGACCATTTTGTGCAGGAGTTTCATAATCCAAGCCCCACCAGCTTACCACAAGACACAATCAATAACCTTCTCTGCAAATCATAATGAAAAGGTGGGAAGTAAACATCCTTTTAGATATTGATTAGGCCAGGGAATGTTGCTAAATATGGCTCCTGGCATCCAGCCATATTGACCACACTGGCTAAGAAACTTAAAAATATTAAAATTTTAAATAAAATGTTGTGAAAATATAGAATATTTTATAAAAAATAAAAATGTTTAGTAATATACGGAGAGTGCTAGATTCCCTAGCCCTAACTTAGATGTTTTAAGGTAGTAATCACTATTTACAACTCTGCTTACTGACACATCCATTCCTAACTGCAATGACACCAAAATGACAAAATGTGCACTGAGACAGCAGAATGCAAGCTCTGCCCTTTTTTATTTGCATTGCAATGTTGCATGTATGTATGTAAGCAGCAGAATTTGCATTGGGACTTGTGATACCTATTTAATTACTTTCCCCCCGCCCCGCCATCTCAGCCATGGATATCCTTGTACTGAAAGCCAGTGCAGCTGTAAGAGGTCTTATATTCTTCCAACATGAGGTTACTCACCAAATTCCCTTGTTGACACATCAGCTATTAACAGGTTCACCCAAGATAAAGCCAACTAAAGCCTAGTTTACTCAATAAAGCCAACTAAAGCCTAGTTTACTCAATTCAATTTTTTGGACTGTACGACTCACTAAACCATGGATCAACAATAAGGGCTAGATGTACACAACACCCTAGGCTGAAACATGATTGGCTAGTGTACAAACACAGTCATTCTAGTGGTTGTTGTGGGTTTTTCGGGCTGTGTGGCTGTGTTCTGGCAGTTCTGGTTCCTAACGTTTCGCCAGTAGCTGTGGCTGGCATCTTCAGAAGACAGGAGCACAGCTAGAAGATTCTCTCTGTGCCCAAGTGGAGGGTGTGTGTTACTGCTGGTGTTGTTTATAGCTGCCAAAAGGGTGTGTATCTTCTGTGGGTCATTTACAAGAGATTAGGAGAGGGTTTATTGTGGTGATTAGGGGGTGTGGTGCTGTCGTGTGTGGGATTAGCACATCTATTGTGTGAGTTGTTTGTATCTTTCTGTGGTTGAGTACACACACTTCTGTGGTTGAGTAACACACACCCTCCACTTGGGCACAGAGAGAATCTTCTAGCTGTGCTCCTGTCCTCTGAAGATGCCAGCCACAGCTACTGGCGAAACGTTAGGAACCAGAACTGCCAGAACACGGCCACACAGCCCGGAAAACCCACAACAACCTTCGGATTCCGGCCGTGAAAGCCTTCAACTATACACAGTCATTCTAGGTTAGTTTTCAGAGATTTACCAAATGAAACTAAAGAGTATGTTGCAGTAATTCAATCTTGTGCATTAACACGGGCACATATAATCATGGCCAGTTCTGGTCTTCTTAAAGATGGCTTGTTTGAAGTACCAGCTGAAACAAGACAAAAACAAAACAGTCACCAACTGGGCATCCAGGAACAAAGACACAGACCAATGGTATTTTATCACTGGGTCATCTTCTCAGTGATTGTGCTGGGACGCACTCTGCAATATGAATTATTAAGAGAACCCGCACAGAAAAAATAATATAAAGATGTAATAGGTATATATTATAATGTAATATAATTATCAAGATTAAGGCATGTCCTGATACCACTAGGTGTCAGTGTTTTCAAAGGCCGTGGCTTAATAAAAATGACTTCAGAAAGGAATTCTGTATAAAAATGAAAAATGATTTTTGTGGCATCTTAATGACTAGCATGTTTGTTATTGCATAGTTTTTTCTTCATCACAGTCTGCTTCATCAATGCATGGAGATTTTCAGGCAAATTCTCCATCTGTGCAATCATCAATTGTCATATATTTCTCACATTGGCAACATTTTTGTTTTAAGAGGAAAACTTTTCAGATATTCCTTAGAAATAATTGAAGAAACTTATTTTCTCATTCCTTTAATTAATGGAGAAGTAATTTGATTTGTCTCTGAAAGAAGCTGCTGCAAGTAATCTAGAGAACCCATTAAAAAAAAACAAAGGAAAAAGAATTTAGTAATTTCATACAATTAAATGGTATGCCCACTGATTCACTAAAATTCTGATAATATAATCTTAAAAAGATATGATAGAAATGGGAAGAGGAGAATTAATTTCTTCCATATGAGTGGAAGATACTCCAATACTCATCTAGTCTTCCTATGTGGTCAAAGTTTTGTCCAGTGAATTCATATGGCTTCTCTATTGCTGCACATGGTTTGCACATCTTTTAAGATGCAAAAGGCTGTATTTTGGAAAATATGACAATCCAACAAGTTCTCTCACTGAAGTCCATTTATTTATTTATTTATTTATTTATTTATTTATTTATAATTCGACTTGTATTTACCGCACCATCTCCCCGCAAGGGAACTCTGGGCGGTTTACAAAAAATCGACAGTTAAAATTCAACAATTAAAACAGCGTATATAAATATTCTCCAATACAATAAATTTAAATACAAAATCCAAGATTTGATGGGTCGATGTTTAAAAGGGCTCTATGGCACCAGCCATCCCCAAGAGGAGCTGTTCCCCCCCCCTCCCACGCAAGGCGGCAGAACCAGGTCTTTAAGTTCTTTCTGAAGGCCGGGAGCGATGGGGCCTGCCTCACCTCCGGGGGCAGCATATTCCAAAGGGTGGGCGCTACTATCGAGAAGGCCCGCTTTCTAGACCCCGTCAGGTGAAACTCCCTTACCGACGGGATCCGCAGCATGCCCTCTCTAAATGACCGAGTGGGACGGTTCGACGTTATGGGGATGAGACGGTCCCTCAGGTAACCTGGTCCCATGCCATGTAGGGCTTTAAAGGTGATAACCAAAACCTTGAATTGGACCCGGAAGCACACAGGTACCCAGTGCAGCCGTCGCAGCAGAGGTGTCACATGTGCTGATCTTGACGCACCAATAACTGCACGAGCAGCCGCATTTTGGACCAGTTGAAGCTTCCGGATACTCTTCAAGGGTAGCCCCATGTAGAGCGCATTGCAATAGTCTATATGGGAGATGACCAGGGCATGAGTGACTGTACGGAGGGCATCCTGATCCAGGAAAGGGCGTAACTGGCGCACAACACGAAGCTGTGCAAAAGCCCTTCTGGCCACGGCTGCCACCTGCTCTTCGAGCAGGAGCTGTGAGTCCAGAAGAACCCCCAGATTCCGCACTTGGTCTGAATGGGGTAGTGCAACCCCATCCAGAACTAAGGATGATAACTTCCTGGATCTATAGGAGCCATCAATCCACAGCCACTCCGTCTTACCAGGGTTCAGCTGAAGCCTGTTGTTCCCCATCCAGACCCCCACAGCCTCCAGGCACTGAGAAAGGGTAGCCACTGCATCACTTACCTCACCAGGGATGGAGATGTATAATTGTGTGTCGTCCGCATATTGATGGTATCTCATCCCATGGCGACAGATGATCTCACCCAGCAGTTTCATGTAGATATTAAATAGGAGAGGGGAGAGAACCGAGCCCTGCGGCACCCCACAAACGAGGGGGCGAGGGTCGGATCTCTCATCTCCTATTACCACCGATTGGGACCGGCCCTGGAGGAAGGAGGTGAACCAGCGCAAAACTATGCCGCCCACCCCCAACTCCCTGAGCCGTCCCAAAAGGATACCATGATTGATGGTATCGAATGCCGCTGAGAGGTCAAGAAGAGCTAGGATGGATGCACTCCCTCCATCCCGCTCCCGCCAGAGATCATCTGTAAGCGCGACCAATGCAGTTTCCACCCCATATCCCGGCCTGAAACCTGACTGAAAGGGGTCCAGATAATCCGTATCATCCAGGATCCTCTGGAGTTGTAATGCCACCACTTTCTCAACCACCTTCCCTAAAAAAGGGAGGTGGGAGACAGGATGAAAATTGTCCAATATAGTAGGGTCCAGTGATGGTTTCTTGAGGAGGGGGTGCACCAGAGCCTCTTTAAAAGCACCTGGGAACACCCCCTCCCCCAGAGATGTATTAACCATCACCTGGACCCATCCACATGTCACCTCCCGGGCTGCCTTTACCAGCCAGGAAGGGCATGGGTCTAGATGACATGTGGTGGCCCTTACAACCCGAAGGATCCTGTCCACTTCCTTAGGTCCAACAGGATCGAACTGTTCCCAGATAACCGGGCAAGGACGTTCCCTCGGCATCTCCCCAGACTGTGCCACATGCTTAGAGTCCAACTTAGACCGAATCTGAGCGATTTTATCCTGCAGATGCTCAGAAAATTCTTCCGCACGGCCCTGCAGGTGGGTGACAAACTCCACCTTACCCAAAAGAGATCTTGTTATCTTAAACAGGGCCGTCGGACGGCATTCTGCGGGCGCAATAAGAGTGGAGAAATATTGATGTTTCGCCGCTCTTACCGCCACAAGGTAGGTCTTAACAGCGACTCTAGCTTGTGTTCGGTCAGATTCAGTCTTTGTCTTTCTCCAGCGGCACTCAAGGCGTCTCTTAACCCTCTTCAAGACCCTCAACTCCTCCGTAAACCAAGGGGAGTATCGGGTCAGGTGTGGCAAGAGAGGCCGCATAGGCGCGATCCTGTCCAAGGCCCCGGCCACCTCCCTATTCCAGGCTGCGGCCAGGACCTCCGCTGGAGCGTGCAGTAGATCCTGAGGTACAACCCCCAGCTCCCTCTGAAACCCTATAGGGTCCATTAGTCGCCGGGGGTGGACCAATCGACTGGGTCCTGCCTCCCTGTGGAGTGGGGTGGCATAAGAGAATCTCAAGGTCACCAGGGCATGATCTGACCATGACAAAGGGGAAAGATGTAACTCTCCCCTCAGAGCATCCTCCCACTGCTCCGACAAGAAAACTAAGTCCGGGGTGAGTCCACTGTCTCGAGTTGGGTCTCGAATAATCTGGAACAGGCCCATGGCTGCCATGGTAGTCATGAACTCCTGAGCCACCTCAGAGGCACGTCCCAGGGACGGCAGATTGAAATCCCCCAGAACCATAAGCTTAGGGAATTCCACCGCCAGCCCCGAGATGGCCTCCAGCAGCTCAGGCAGGGATGTCGCTACGCAGCAGGGAGGTTGGTGCAGCAGCAACACTCCCAACTGTTCTCGAGAACCCAACTTGAGAAACAGGGTCTCACAACCGGCCACTTGCAGAGCAGCGCCCCTGAAGGCCACTAGAGACATTCTAATTACAACCGCCACCCCTCCTCCCCTGCCCCGGAGTCTCGGCTGATGCCACACCTGAAACCCGGCTGGGAATATTTCAGAGAGGGCTACCCCCCCCTCCGAGCTCAGCCAGGTCTCGGTGATACATGCCAGGTCTGCCCCCTCCTCCATGATCAAATCACTTATGAGGGGGCCCTTGTTAACAGACCTGGCATTAAGAAGCAGCAGCCGGAAACCAGGGCCCTCACGGATCTGCTGACCAGGACCTGGGTATGAACCTGGAGGGCCGGAACACGCCACCGGTAACAAACACCGGGGGCGTCTTCCCCAACGATGGCCCGCCCTCCGGTTCCCGTCATAACATCCCCGGCCCATCACCACTTCGATAGAGCAGCCCACTCCATAACCCCCAGAGTTTTCAGGTCCAGATGCCTCCACTCCCGGACCTTCAAAGACCCTGGGTTGAAACACGGGTCCCCTCCCCCACGCACACATCTCTCAAACTCAATCAGCTTCTAGCGATGGTAGGGCCCCCCCCAGCGCACCAGCCTATTTATGGTCATTCATATGCATTTAGCCTATTTTCTCTACATTTATGCTTTGCCAGTACACAGCTTTTGCAGGGAAATGCATACCCAGGCATGTGTTTGTATAATCAACATGATAAACAACTGTACAGATTCCTGTACAGTTGTTATGTGATTCCAAACCATCACATATGGAGCAACCACACAATGGATAAAATGTGCAAATAGCATCTTAATGTGTTCATGTGGAAAGGTCGATAAACTTTAGGGGAAAATATGTGGATGGAGATATAAAACAATGAATGCTATGTGTAAAATTAATGAATCACATACATATGTCATTCTAGCATCCAAGTTTAAAAGAAGAATAACCAGGATCTGTCAGCAATTGATATTTCTGGCTTGCATGTTACTGCTATTGTTGGAACTATTTTTCATTTGGTGTTTAATTAATGTACTATTTGTATTGTTGCTGCATACGAGCTAATATCCACTTCCACATGTGGATACTATGCCAGTTTGAAAGCAACTCCAGATCTCTCTGTTCCCATGATGTCAGAAGAATGGAGAGCTGAGGTGATTTATTCCTGGCTCAGATGCAGTATAATCGAAACTTCTATGAAGCTAGTGCTTTGCTTTGTTTTGCTTTTGAGACGATGTGTTTCCATTTCTTCATTGGAAATCTCCCCTTCATCCCTCTTCTTTCATTCTGTGCTTCAGCTCTTAAGGGAAGCATAAGTTCCAATGACTTTGCAGAAGAACAGAAAAAACAGCAGATATGAAACCGACACGTAGGTTGTCAGTTTCTTGCTGCTTCAATTATGCAGAAGATTTGGCTGCAATAGCTAAGAGTTTTCTTTTCTGTAGGTTAATGGGATTTTTATTGCTGCAGCTCAGGTGTGGTGGTGGTGATTTTCAGCCATAGCTTCCCTTCAAACTGCACCTGAGAATCTGAGGAATGAAAATCTTGGTGGTGAGAAGTGCCATCTTTTGAGTAATGTGCAAAAGATTTATATACTGTATATAAATCAAGAAGTAAATGGAAGCTAATGTTTTTCATATAGTTTATAGCATCCCTGTAGGACAAGGTGCATACATTTCAGTAGGATAATTAGGGTCAAGGACGCACTAGCCAATTGCAAGGAAGATAAAAATCTTCATTGATTACTAAATGTAGATGAGGTTTCCATCTAACTCCTCCTAAACGAATGCATAACCTTTGGCTAGGGGTGGATTGTAGGAGGAGAGCTGTGTTAGTCTATGATGGCAAAAAATCAGGAGGAGTCTGGTAGCACCTTTTCAGACTTGAACGTTTCATTAAAAGGGTCACGAAGTGTATGACTTTTAACAAATTGTGTTAGTTGGAAAAGGTGCTACCAGACTCCTAACTAGGGGTGCACAATCTGTTTTGTCCAAGGACTTCATTTGTCTTTGAAGTGTTACTGTTACCATGTTTAATATGTATTTCATAATTTCCTTTTCTGTCATATTCAAAATTGCAGTTTAGCAGTAGCTCTTGGGAGGTTCTGGGTGCCACATCCACAGCTTTCAGAGAATGCATACAACCCTGGAACTTCAGGTTGTTCACCTTAACAGACTTCAGAAATGCTGGGGTGTTCTTACATTCCAAACTAAAACTTGAAAACTAATTATTCACAGCGGTGGAGGGAGGTGGGAGGATGTATGAAACAGTCTATGTTAGATTGTCTCTTCATCTTACTCAGTATGGGAAATCAGCTTTGTTCAGCTTTGCATGTTTCATTTTCTACCTATCTGTTCAATTCTTCTCTTCCCTAAACCCTCCTTGCTGTTCAGTAGTTTGATTTGAGTGATCAGTACTTGGTTTTTCTTCTGAAATATCTGACCATGTCTGATACAGGGAAAATTCCAGCATTCAGATAAAATGTCCTCAAGGCCTGGAACATAGGCAGATCAGGGGGTGGAGGGAGCAGGAACAATGCATTTTTGAAGGCAAGAATTCCAACAGTTCTTTTCCTGATTATGTGTTGTAAATCTCTTCAGAGATTTCAGGTCAAAAACAACGACAGTAATTTATCTCCAGCAGTGTTTTTAATGGGGATCCTTCACCCCAATATAAACAGTACTCCTGCATTTTCTCCAAAGGGAATCATAGCATTTCTGGGAGCAATATCATGAAGGAATGTGGCTTCTGGCATCAAGCTAAGTGCTGACATTCCAATCCCATGTCCAAGAATGTGGACAGAGTGTTCATTCCAAAGTCATGGCACATGAGGTCATTCATCTTCTATGCACAGTGATGGGAGATGTAAAGTGAGGTGACGATGGTTGCTGGAGAGGATAGGGGACAGGAGAGTATCAGGGTGAGCTGTGTGGTTTTCTTCGCTTAAGAATAAGCCCCAGTTTTCTGCCAGTATTCAAATACTTCTTCCGTAACTCGAGCGCTGAAATATTTTCCTAATCTAGAGTGCATACTAATTGAGAAATACTGTAGCCTCCTGTTTACACTTGTATGAAATATCCATTGTGACAGCAGCAATTGCTATGTCTTGGAAGAAAAAAGCTAAGAGCACTGGAATTTCTTTAATATGATTTAAATTATGGGCATTTGGAGTTTATATGCATGTCTCTACACATTGTCTATTAGATATTCTGAAGAATGAATAGCAGGTTGCAGATTTCAACATGATTTCAGATGTATCCTAGTCAGGGTTTCATTCAATAATGTAAACTAGGCTTTTGGGATAAAGGTCTTGACAAGCTGGCATTGCCAACTAAATCCTTTTTCCCGTCATTTACAAATCCCAACTCTCTAGCCCTTGTGTATCTCATAAGTAGTAGTTAATCATAATTATAGAGACAAGTAATTATCCACCCTTCAGACACACCCCTTGAAAAATCAGGCACATTACTATTTATTTTTAAATATTGTCATCCGTAACATGGTTGGAACAGGATATTCCTGTTGACTTTTGGTGCAACTTTGTCTGACATTCCTTGATGCGCACTTGCATTCTTGTTGCCTGTTCCTTCCTGTGTTATCCTACATACTGCACATTTTCAGGTTGTGAAATTAATCCATAAGAATTACCTTGCTGAGGGAGACTAAGAGCCTATGGTACAGCTTTCAGGAACAGCCAGCTTCTGATACTCAGAAGTACATGCTGTCCATGGAAGGTTCCATCTAGTTAATGCAACAAACTATCACTTAGTGCTCATCCTCCACAATCATATTTGAGGACTGAAAGCAGCAGTGGCAAACTTCTAGCCTGCAGGCTAGATACAGCCTGTCAGGTGTCACTATGCGGCTCACTAAGGCCCCTCCCCTTCATTGAAGCCTCGCCTAACATGTGGTCAAATGCCAATAAGATGCCTGAGGTATTTCTGGCAGCAACAAGACGTGTGGTCCAGGTGGTGACATAAACACTACAGGCTTTTAATTTTGTGTGTAACTTCATTGTGAGCTTCTAAGAGAATCTCAGGCAGTATATGGATAAATGGGTGGTGGCAGAGGTGACATAAATGGGACCATAGGCTACACAAAAAAGGATATAATTTTTAAAATGTATTATTTTATTATTATTATTATTTATTGTAAAATTTTTAAAAAGCTTAAATACTACAAGTTCATTAAATCTTGTGATATTTCAATTCTCTTTTCTGAGATCTCTTGCAATACTTTATTCTGGATAAGAGTACCAAGATATAGCAATCTGGTGAGATTATAGACATTTAAAACGTTGTTTCTCTTTGGTGCCCAAATTTATTTATTTATTTTTCAAATTTTGCCACTGCCCATCTCCCCCAAAAGAGGGACTCTGGGCGGTTTGCATGATTATATGGTGGCCCGCTGTCTGAAAAGGCTGCTGACCCCTACCCTAAATGAATAAATAAATGAATAAATGAAGACCATCCTATCCTATGACCTGTTCTCTAGTTCAGCGCTGCATCCATACCCAAAAGTAAGGGGGGAGGGTGAAATTGTTACCTGTGCCCACTAGAAAGTTACTATAGGTTTTACTTCGATTTGTGATACATTGCATCAGAAACAATCTTCTATATGCACGTGACTTCCCCAGAGTAACAGCCAGATGGTTTAACTCAGTGTTTTTCAACCTTGGCAACTTTAAGATGTGTGGACTTCAGCTCCCAGAATTCCCCAGCCAGCATTCTGGGAATTGAAGTCCACACATCTTAAAGTTGCCAAGGTTGAAAAATACTGGTTTAACTGTTTAGGATAGATAACTGAGGCCCTTTGATACCTCATCACAGTATATAAGATGAAAGCCATTATCTTGGGGTTTTAGTGGCTTTAAAAGAATGATTAACATTAACATTTCCTTTGCCTGAATATTTTTTCCCACTTTGTAATTCCAGCTGTTGGATATTTCTACCATGAATCACTATTTCAGCTGCAAATGAAATGAGATTTAATATATGCATGTGAGGCTGAAACTAATTTTAATTCCAGTGAAAGAAGTGCCTCCACATTTAGTGCAGTCAAACCTTTCCCAGAAAATGGGCCGATTTTTTGCCTTTCCCAGGCTCAGTTCCAGCTGCAGATGACACACCTCATGCTTTTCGCAGGTTCCTCATTCTTCTCATCTGATTTGCTTTATGAGGCAAAGGTTAATACTTGATTGAGCTCCATAAGTATTTTTATTCTTTCCAACCCAATGGAATGTTGGATAGGCATTATGTAAAGCAGCTTGGACTCTGTTTATTTGCTATCTACTATTGAGTTAAAAAAATTGGCTGAATCTCGCCAGAGGCTGTGGGACTACCAGTACAAACACCCAATCTCCAATGCACCCCCATAGAGGGCCAGTTAGGCAGAGGCTTGGACTGCCAACTGCTCCATGCTAAGTCTCCCTCCCTCCTGGTCATGACGCCCAGAGTAAAGCATCTACTTTCCCAGTGTACATATACTTCTAACATGGAGAGACAACATGAAGGGAGAGCAGAATCACACAGAGGCAACATGTGCAAAAGTGGATTGTCACACTGATAAAGAGACTAGTAGTGGCTATGCAAGCACTATCCAGGTACAGGCCGGTTTGCCTTCTCAGAAGAGACACAATTCCTCCCCCCTGATTCCTGAAAGTCCAGGAGCAAGAAAACAAGAACTTCACAGCTTTGAATTGCCTATATAAGGTATAAGGTTCACATCTGAAAGCAAAAGTACCTGTCAGAATTCTTATGCTGTTGCTTTAACCTTTTTTCCTAATAAATCTTTCTAATCAGAGCTCACAGAAACTTGCTCTTTGGTTGTCTGTTTGCAGTTTTGATTGCTGCTAGAAGGTTTTGACATCACATACTGTATGTACCCATCCATCCACACAGCATGTATGTATTAGTTCCAGGGGAGAAAGTACACACACAAATACACATTGGCCACATATGAAGGAAAGCAGAAATATACACAACACAGAAAAACACAAGTGTTTCCTATGTCCACTGCTGGTAAAGGAATAAGATTCCAGAAGCCATGCTCTGCATGCTTTCCCCAGCTTGTTTTCAATATTGTTTATAGATTTTTTTGAGATTTGTTTACAACAAAATTCTATCTATATCTATGCCCTGTGATCTCTATTCCCAATGGATTCAACAATACTTACATATTGCACTAAAAGAAGGATACCTTTTAGAATTAAATGCAGACATGCCTCCTGTTCCATGACTTATTTTGATAACATTTTTTTAGAGTGATTAAAATGCTTGCCTATTTGTGTAATTGGAATTTGTCTTCATTTAGTCTGTAGGAGAGATAAGGAGATCACCCTCTACTGCCCACTTTCTAATTTGGATATTTTATTTATTTATTTATTTAATTAATTTTTATCCTGCCTTTATTATTTTTTATAAATAACTCAAGGCGGCGAACATACCAAATACTCCTTCCTCCTCCTATTTTCCCCACAACAACAACCCTGTGAGGTGGGTTGGGCTGAGAGAGGGTGACTGGGCCAAGGTCACCCAGCCGGCTTTCATGCCTAAGGTGGGACTAGAACTCACAGTCTCCTGGTTTCTAGCCCGTTGCCTTAACCACTAGACCAAACTTTTCCCAATTTATGAGGTGGCTGCATTGCCTATAACAGTGCTTTCCACACTGCCACCGTTGGCGACACACCAACAGCGGTGGCGGCGTGGGGGGGCACGCGGCGGTGGCGTGCACGGCGGCAGCGGTGGCGGCCTCGCTAAAATGCAGAAGCACTGATGGTGTGTCGCTGCCGCCACCGCCGTGCACACCGCTGCTGCCGCGCGCACCCCCCCACACCCCCGTGCGCGTGCCCCTGCGCGGTTGCTTCGCGACACACTAAACTGTGTGTTGCGACACACTAAAGTGTCACGACACACAGTTTGGAAAGCTATAGCCTATAACATCAAATCCTCTCTGCTAATCTGTAAATAGCAAATACTGATGGATGTTTTTAATTGTAGAATTTTTTTTAATGTTGCTTATTTTATGGTTTGCTTTTTATTGTATGGCACCCAGAGTCTTATCTTGTGAGATGGGGGCTATATAAATAGGGCAAATAAATAAATAAATAAATAATTTTCAATTTCCACTTTAAGATTAACTTGACCATTTTTTCAGGGGAACAATAGCATGTCCATAATAAGGCCTGGCATGCTATGGTCCATGAGGTCACGAAGAGTTGGACACGACTAAACAACAAAAAAATACAAAATTACTTTGGGGGTCTGGTATTATTGCCCATACTGACTCTAAAGGAGGCTTCCTGTCTTGAAATTTATTTGTTTGACACTGTGGTCTCTGATGGCCAAAAGCTATGCTAGTTCCAGTGTGTCCTTCCCTATCTGTTCTGTAGGCAGGGAGATTTCCAGGCTATTGTAAAAAGGTCAAGATGGGAGCTATGATGTTGCGATCAAAGCTCCACCCATTTTGTAATGTGCATTTCACATAAAAAATAGGCAGAGCTGTGATTTCAGCATTGTGGCTGCTATCTTTACATTTTTTTACCATAACCCGAGGATACCTGTCTGTAGAACTGTAAACATATATTTCATTTATTTACCCACATTTGTATGCTGTCTATTCCTTGTGACTCTGTATATGATTTTTAGTTAAACCGAGCACTACAACTTTTCTATCTTTGTTCAGAGTTTTCCCATAAATAATTGAAATAATTAGAAATAGGTATACTATATCCCTCACCAAATGTCTCTGATATGGGTATTTTCCCCTTTTCATTGGCCTCTGATTAATTATCATATTGCCTTATATAGTGTTAGTTATTTCAGTCCACCTCCATTTGGAAAATCAAAAACATGTGCACCCTAATCTTTTAGGGCAGAGCTTTCCAAACTTTTCATGTTGGTGACACACTTTTTAGACATGCATCATTTTGCGACACACTCTTACAGCAGGGCACAAGGCAGGCACTAGGACCTGCATGGAATCACAGCAGGTTTGGAGGCAGCAAGGCACAAGGCAGGCACTAGGACCTGCGTGGAATCCTGGCAGGGAAGGCTTGGAGGCAGCAAGGCACAAGGCAGGCACTAGGACCTGCACAGAATCCTGGCAGGGCTCGGAGGCAGCCGCCGCCGCGACACACCCAGACACTACAGCCGACACACTAACGTGTCCCGACACACAGTTTGGAAAGCTCTGTTTTAGGGATTATTTTTTCCAACCCATATGCTCCCCAATTCTTATCAGCTTTGCACAGTTAAAACCTAGAGATTAGATTTTTTATAGTGATCTCTCTCTTCTCTCTCTCTCTCTCTCTCTCTCTCTCTCTCTCTCTCTCTCTCTCTCTCTCTCTCTTCTTTCTTTCTTTCTTTCTTTCTTTCTTTCTTTCTTTCTTGTTGCTGCTTTAAAGGTGGAAACAAAGAGCTGAAATAAAAAGCCTTTCCCATTTATTTCATTTTCTCAGAATTTTCTCTCTTACTTTCAATTTTTTTTTCTCAGATTCAACATTTCTGACAGCTGGAAAAAATAATGTTTTCATTGCCATGGCAATACACTTCTAAACTTTGGATGGGTTCTATGGAATGCCAAGAGCACTGAGTCTGGGCCATCAAGTAATCATGTGAGAAGCTATTACAGTTTCAAAGTCTTGGTAACTAGTTCTGGTATCCGTGCTGATCATCTGTGTAGATAGATTTTGCATATTGGATTACTGATATGACTTCAAAACCACACCACACGATCTCAAGACAGAGTGTTCAAGAACAAGGCATAACTTTGTATTTGATGATATAAAAAAGGAGAGAGGAAGAGTTGCATGCTAAAGCAATTATAATGTGGGTGGGTATATTTTTCAGTAAGTATGACTTTCCACACAAGGCAGTTTGTATTTACATATCTGATATCTAACCGGTCTTCCAGGATTTAAATATACTTTATTACATAGACTTGAGTCCTCCCCAAAGGATAGTAATAGAAGTTATACTGATCCTATATTAACATTGTTGGAACAAATGGCATATATACTGTAGCTTCTATAGCAACGGTCCCCAACCTTTTTGGCACCAGGGACTGGTCGTGGAAGACAATTTTTCCACGGACTGGGGGGTGGGGTTTGCTGGTGGGAGCCAATCGCGCATGCTCCAGGGGTGGGGCTTGCAGGCGGGAGCCAATCACATCCACCGGGGGCAGGGTAATCGCGCACACTGGGGGCGGGGTTTGCAGGTGGGAGCCCTGCAGCCCACTTCTAACAGGCCGCGGCACACTAGTGGGCCATGGCCCACAGGTTGGGGACCCCTGTTCTAAGTTTTTAATAGCTAAACAACCATACCGGTTTTAAAGTCCTAAAAGACCAGGATCAAGTTCTCTTAAGGAGTGACTCCATGGTTCCTGAGATTCCAGTCTTCATCCATGACATCACTTTCTGTCCTCCTGCCTTCTAAATATGTGGGACAGTCTTTTCGTGATTCTACTTAAGTTCTGAAAACCCCTGACCTAGAAGTCTACTTGGTCTACTCACTGAGTTTTAATGTTCTTTCAGGGTATTTTTTTAAATATTGTTTCAAACAGCAGTTGATATAATGGGTATGATAGTGGTAATACATTGATTTTTCTTTTTTCTTTTCTTCTTTTTCACAATTATACTGTTGATTCATGCTATCTTTCAATGATATTTTAGTATTTTGTTTTTATCCTGCAATAGATTAATTTATTTATCCAAGGTATCTTGGGACAGAAAGGCAAATATAGACATTTTAGCTCCATAATTTGAGACTTACATATGGAACACAACTGAGTACAGTCATCATCCAAATTAAGATGACTAGAAACAGGACTTCTTTGGCTCTGGAGCTCCATTTGTGGAATTCTATCTTTAAGGAAGTCTGCTGATTTTGTTCCATGGAACCTGCAGGAAATTAGTCAACACTGATCACATCTGCCAGTTCCTTGAAAGCTAGGAACTAGTGAAGCCATTTCATCTGGTTCTTATTGCTTTAATCCCATTGCATCTAACTTTTTAAAATGCTTTAATCTTATATGAGATATAAAAATAGTGGTATGCATTTGGAAAGAATATCCACTGATTGATCGGCGAGTCTACATTTCATTTATTAATTTCCAAGATAAATTACTAACCTAGCTGCAAATATATTCTTATATTAATTGAAAAGCAAAACAGCACAAAACAGGTCCAGAATGCTCTACGTGATTTTTACACTATCTTATGCCACTTATACACTTATGCCACACAAGGGGCGTGGTGGCTCAGCGGGTAAGACGCCAGGCTTGTTGATTGGAAGATTGCAAGTTCGGAGGTTCGAATCCCTAGCCCTGCGTGCAGAGTGAGCTCCTGCACTAGCTCCAGCTCTTGCCAACCTAGCAATTCGAAAGCATGCAAATGCAAGTAGATTAATAGGTACCACTTCGGTGGGTAGGTAACAGCGTTCCACGTGCATCATGCCAGCCACATGACCGTGGAAGCGTCTTCGGACAACGCTGGCTCTTCGGCTAACAAACGGAGATGAGCACCGGCCCCTAGAGTCGGACACGACTGCACAAATGTGCGGGGGGTACCTTTACCTTTACCTTTTTATGCCACTTACATTATCTTATGCCACTGCATTGATTAAATGAACAGGAATCTGCACAGTCTACAAAATCATGGTTTAAATTTCAGTTTATACAACAACTTTCCAATAAAAGCCCATTCTCTAATGTTTATGAAATGGTAGAATATAGGCTTTTTTTCTTCCATTCTATAATGAATCATAACTCTACATAATAAATTATTTAAGGTATTTTGAAGGTAACAAAATGTGATTCTATGAGCTATTTTACTTTTTTCTAAAAAGAAATCCTCCTGTAAATGTATCAATATATTTGGCTTTTAGCTTCTGTTTTAGATTTGAGCTTGTCATCTTTTAGCATATATTGAAAATGACTGAGCTGTCTACTGTAATAAAACCTTAAAACTAGTTTATCCTGACCTCAATTTTCAGGTTAGAAAATATACCGTTTTGAATCTATAAATAGATTTTTTTTTACACTATTTTATCAGGTTAATACAATTTTCCTCTTTCTATTTATTGATTCAGCTATTTTATATTTGACTTTATTGTTATTTTAAATTTTCTATTATGCTTTTGTTGTACTTGTATACTCCACTTCTGAATGGTTAATAACTGTAAATAAAAATACCACTATTAAAAAGGAAGTTTTTGCTGCTGCACTTCAAAGAAATAGCTAATGTATACTAACTTAGGATGAAGACATACCTTGTTAATAGTTATGCATTGTTCTGAAATCTGTCCTCCATATGAAATCTCCTAAACCTTCCCACAAGCAGTAATAAATATTCTTCTGCTTTTCAGTTTGCAGCTTATATTTAATTTGTTAAATCAGAGGCATTGGGGTGCAGGTCTGGAACTCAGACCTCCTACTATGTGGGTGTATGAGAGATTGGACTGCTTTTATGATTACTCAATGTTAAGGTCTTGTATGTTCTCAGTACAGTAGTATATTATAGCTGAGCCCTGGGATTTGAAAATATGCTGATCTCTGCTTCAATTTAAGCTCTTTGTGAAGCCTTTTCCACACACAAGTCTCCTGCGTAGGTTCACCACCCAAGATTTGCTCAGAGGCATAGCAGATTCCTGAGCTGCAGACTGTCTAGCATGTAAAGTCCATCGTAGCTTGAATTATGATAGGAATAATTTTATAATGCTGAATTTCATCAGTACTAGACTTCAGCTATGCCAAATACCTCCAGCTTTGCACTGAACATCCATAGAGCAAGAGAGGAGAAAGTTGCCAGCATTTCAGACTTTGTGACCAAGCAACTTGCCATAACTAGAGTTCTACATGCAGGCTGTGAATACCATCTTCTTGCATTGTATGGCTAATGATGAGTTATTTGTGTGATGAAAATTACTGCCATATTCTAGACCCTGCAAACTTAGTACAGAGCATTATAAAATTAAGCTCACTGAGTGATAATTGACTTTATAATAGTGGAGGAAGAAGGCTCAGCTCTCACATCCTAATACCGGTGCAGACAACACTGTGGTTGTGTGGAAAATTACTAATAGGGTCAGAAAGTGAAGTAAACAGAAAAAGACCAGCCAGTAGTAATACTGGAGAATGATACTCTTATAAGAGACTTGCAGAAGGTCTGCTCTGTGTTTTCAGAGATGTGAGATGTCAATCCCTTGGATCTCCATCAGCAGAGAAAAACATGGGGTAATACAAAGCCACACTGAACGAAGACACATTGCTGAGGTGTGAACTACAGCGATGTCTCCCTTGTTGGTGCTCTTAAACTCTATTGTGTGTGTGTGTTACTGACTGTGATTTGTGGGAGATCTGGAAGATGCCAATTGGGAAAACTGAACCAAACCTTTTTTGTTTAATAGAGAACTCCACCGCCAGAATATTCGTTTTGTGAGAATATCTTCAACATCCTCTCAAATTCCAAATATAACCAGTAGCCCAAAGGTTTCCTACCTCTGTTTTATGATCTACCAATCAGCCGTGGCTTGGCCCTGTTCCTTTGTCCCCTTTTGGCCATCTTCCCTTGGGCCTTTCTTCTCTCCCCATTTTTGCCAGATTTTTTTGGGGGGTGAGGGGTGAGTTTATGTCAATCTTCCCACTTCCTTCCATATTCTATATCATTTTGCCCTTAAGCATTTAAGAAGAAATGAATAAGCATTTTGCTGATGGATAGTTCACAATGCAGGCATTCAAAGCAAACTTAGCAATCAACCTCTAGGTTTACTATCTATCTATCTATCTATCTATCTATCTATCTATCTATCTATCATCATATTTGTCTACCACCCATCTCGCATGCAACAACTCTGGGCAGGCTGGGAAGCTTTTCCAGTTATACTTTGTGCCTGGTTAATACATGGTCTTTGTGAAATGAAAATCCCTATTGATTTTCACTTTTTAAAAATCATTGCCGACAAGAACATGCAGAGGGTGATGGGTGGGTTTTTTGTTTTTGCATTTGTGAAGAGCTTGACTGCTTCTGAGCAACTCTCTGAAATACCCCCTCTAAATGAATCTCAAGGTCTGGGAAAATACCCAGGAGCAAGTTTACTTTCCTTCCAGACAAGGTGGGGCAACAAAAGCAGGCACTGCATGTTGCTTAATGGACGCCCAAGCACCTGAAGTATTCCAACTATTTTCCAGAGTTTAAACAAGGATTAATCCAGCCTATGTTTGAATTCATTATTATTAAATGGAGGCAAAATACAGAGTATCCAGAAAATGTTCTCTCTGTGCTTTTTTAGTACATCTTATAATTCCTTCTAGATGTGTTAGGATTGCAAAGCCCTCTTTTTAAAAGTTCCCATGATTACTCTGACTTGGCATGGCTTTGAGGCATTGTGGAAAACTTAAGGGAGATTAGACGTAACTGCCCATGCCATTTCAATCACTAGCGGTACAGATGGGTACGTCTATCTCATCCCATGGAATGAAGAAGTGCTCAACAGTGGGTGCTTTGCCCTGGAGCTGACTCTGTTTGTGCTTCTGAAGAAGACACCAGAGAACCTTGCAGAGCACTTTTGCAAATTGAAAGAATGTCCTATTCAGCCGGTCTCGCTCTAGTGCCTTCCAGATGCACTGAATGACAGCTGACTAATGATGAAGGAATTGCAATGCAGCTGACGGGCAGCAGGGAGGACTAGCATTCTGAGCTTGTGCTCTGCTACTATGGCATAATCCCTCTTGGTTCCACAACTGATTCAGACAATTGATTCAAGAGGAGTTATACTGCTTTATGCCACCAAAGTGACTCTCTCCTGCTTCCTTTGCATAATATGTGCCATTCCATATTCTTACAATATTAACATAGCTATCTAATTACCTCCAATTAACAAAAGCTGGCTGGTATCTTTCTTTTTTTCATGAGGCAGATGTTGCTACACAAATTTTAAAGATGTGAATCATTTCATTAATGAAATGTGCAATACAAGGCATTGCATGAGTCTTGTAATTATGTGCCTTTTTCCCCCACCCCCAGTTTCCCACATGTGGGTAGCAAAGAAAAGTGGGTTGGTTTCTGTAAATCTCTCGCAATAACTTGAAGTAACTCTTCCATCCTGGTGGAGTCTTACATGGCCATTGACTCAGCTATTTTAAAAACAAATGACTTAAACATTCAAGATCCCTTTCAGCTCATATTGAGCCTGCAATATGGCTTTCAACATATATCATACATTTTTTTGTAAATTAAAAGCATCTGAAAATCAGTTACCTAATATCCCATAACTAATATCATTTTCTTTTCTTGGCAAATAGCTCCAAAGTCACAAGTCCAATAAAATTCTTTTACAACCTAAGGAGTAAGCCTGTGTGCATATATTTTAAGGGAGGAACCTTTGTGATTTCTCTAAAATTAGGTAACAGGACAAAATCATTTTCGAACTGGTCTCTCCACCTTGACAGGGACTAATGACTTCCATCTGCAAAGGAAAAAAAAGGCATGCTCTGGGTGGCTTGTATTACAGAGCTGCTCCAGGCAAAGAGAGGCTGACTAATTTTCTATATGTAGCAAATAGGACTGGCATCTTCTCTTCTCTGCAACCCCCATTGCTATAGGCTTCACAGCTGCATTACAGACAGAAATCCAAGAAGACATTCCTTTACCCTGGAAAGGCTGAATCATTTGAATGTCTGCTTATCGTGCAGCTAATAAAAGGGGGTGGGGTAGGAATGAAATCTAGAATTATTCATGGGAAAGGAGTGCACTGAGTTCTCTAAAGTTATCTGCACATTATTCCAGAATTGTTCTTCCCTCTTCTCCATTTTTTAAAATTGAAATTTAGTCATGTGGACTTACAGCATCAATGCTGGGGAAGGTTTGTTTCAACTTTCCATTATTATTATTTTTTAAATGGATCATCCATTCCTTCTGTTGGTTCTGTCAAGGGGAACAAATATTTTTCACTTTCATAATGATCACAGGACAAAAAGTTGTTCCCGGGCCGCAGGTATGGTTTTCAGCATCAAAATGGCATAGGGAACAGTGCTAAATATCTTCCCTCCTCCGAAATTTGTGCTCTTTTACAATTGCATGCATTTTAATAAAGAACTGCTTCTTATGAACACTTGGAAGTAGGCTTTATTTATTTCTAAAAAACACACATATAACATGGAGATGTTCACAAAATACATGTGCCATTAGGAATAGATACTTAACCAGCTCTCTAGGCTCACAAGATAACCATAAATTAGCCACAAAAGCTTTATTTACATATCTCGTTATCTAAAATGTAGTTGGTTAGTTTATGATTTAGTTTATGATCCAAAAAGATGGGCTTTAATTAAAATGTGAAAATTGGAAGTTTGCAAAATATTGAGTTGCAGTTATATTTGTTTCTATTTTTATTGATTTTGTTACTGTTTTTTTTAAAAAAACTATGGTGGCCTGTTAACCAAAAATTAAGCAGGTACGTTTTATACCATTAAATGCTTCACCAGCTTAATTTTTATGTCCTGTTAAAACCCAGCAGGAGTGTCTTTTTAAATATTGGCAAATTCTAGCCAATTATCTAAGGCAGGGGTCCCCAACCTGTGGGCCACGGCCTATTAGGAAGTGGGCCGCGGGGCTCCCGCCTGCAAACCCCGCCCCCTGGTCACGCGATTGGCTCCCACCTGCAAACCCCGCCCCCTGGTACGCACGATTGGCTTCCACCTGCAAACCCCGCCCCCCCGGTCCATGGAAAATTTTTCTTCCACAACTGGTCCCTGGTGCTAAAAAGGTTGGGAACCGCTGACCTAAGGTATATTGATTAATTTTTATTTATTTATTTAATTTTTATCCCACCTTTATTATTTTTATAAATAACTCAAGGCAACGAACATACCTAATACTCCTTCCTCCTATTTTCCCCACAACAACAACCCTGTGAGGTGAGTTGAGCTGAGAGAGACTGACTGGCCCAAGGTCACCCAGCTGGCTTTCATGCCTAAGGTGGGACTAGAACTCACAGTCACCTGGTTTCTAGCCCGTTGCCTTAACCACTAGACCAAACTGGCTCTCTTAATGCATAGAAATCCTTGATTGAGTAGCTTGTATATCTGACATTCAATTAATTCTTTCCTATGGAAATAAACTTTTCACGAGTATCTATGAGCAGATCTGGCAGGCATCTAATATTCCTTCAATTCTTCCCTGACACATCTTTTGTGGGATTTTAGTTCTGATGAAACATTTGCCACAAGTACTTTATTTCATTATTTCTAAAATCATTGGTTATAGAGTGACTGCAGACAGCATAAGGGAAAAGACATTTGCTTTTCTGATCTTACACCACTTTGATAGAGAATTTTGTATTTTATTTAATTCTCATTGGAATGGCTCGATTGTTTGGCTATTCTTTGCATGACATACTTACCATGTGAACATAGCCTTAGGTTGTATTTGCATAATATACTAACCGATAGAATCAAAGGACATAAAGGTTGAAAGTGACCTTGGAGATCCTCTGGTCTAATACCCTGTCCAGTTCAGAAATCCACTACTTCACCCTCCAGCCTCTGTTTAATCATCTTCAGAGAAGGAGATTCTGTCATCTCCTAAGACAGTTTGTTCCATTGTTAAACAGCTCTTATTGTAAGGAAATTATCCTGATCTCCAATTGAAATCTACTTCCTTGTTTCTTCTCCTGTCTTCTGGAACAGCTCTGAACAGTTCTACCCCATCTTCTACATCAGAGCTTTCCAAACTTTTCATGTTGGTGACACACTTTTTAGACCTGCATCATTTCACGACACACTCTTACAGCAGGGCACAAGGCAGGCACTAGGACCTGCGTGGAATCACAGCAGGTTTGCAGGCAGCAAGGCACAAGGCAGGCACTAGGACCTGCGCGGAATCCTGGCAGGGCTCAGAGGCAGCAGCAGCCGCCACTACACACCCAGACACTGCAGCCGACACACTAACGTGTCCCGACACACAGTTTGGAAAGCTCTGTTCTGCATGACAGCTTGGGTCTCCTCACAATATTTTCTTTGACAGAGTAAACTTATCCCATACCAGCAACGTTCCTTGTATGTTTTTCCTTCCAGGACCCCTATTGTCTTAGTTGGTCTTCTTTGACAGCGGACTTATCTGGACAACCTCAGATTTGTTAATATCTGTCTTAAAATGCAGTACTTTGTTTATCTACAGTTAATACAATTAATCCAATTGTCTGGGTTCACACAACACACTGAACTATATACTAACCTTGCTGTCTCATTTTGCCTAATGCATTGAGCCAATCATATTTTAGCCTAGCATATGGTGTGAAGGCACAGTTCTGTTCAAGGCCTGTGACCATTTTTTTCCTTGTTATTTGGCAACTTATTAGAGCTGAGTTTGTGACAACACTAGCACTAGTTCATGCCAACCCATAATATGGTGTGGCTCAGTTTTATCTGAGCGTTGTGCAAATCCTAATTTTATTTATGCAATAAACCATGAATGAATAAACTATAATTTAATGTGATGCATGAAGATAGTCTTAGGCTATGTTTACATGACATACTAAGCTGGAAAAAAAAAGGTTAGTGAGGTTGCTGACATTTAAATTCTTCCCTTCACATACAGTTCTTTAAAAAGTCCTGTGACTTCTCATATTGTCCAAGACCAAAATGGCTGCTATTCAGGTTCACAGGACTTGATTAAGTGAAGCTCATTAACTGCTAGCATCCGTACATGTTTGCTGCACCAGCTCGTTATAACAAGGTGTTGCATTTGACTATGTGGATTTCCCCCCCTTTCAAATTGGCACAAGCATTTTGGTGTGAATACTTGGATGGAAATAGCAAAATGTTGAATTTGCATTTTAGATATAATTAAGACAAAGGAGATATACAAAAGTGGTACTGTCCATTATGCTCTCAAACCACAAAAAGCCTACTAGGCAAACCTAGACCCAGCAGGTATAAACAAGTTTCCTCACTGGTGTAGTGGTGGTTAGAAAGCCCCGTAATGCTTAGGGAAAGTGTTTCAATGCCATTTACCATGACCTATTCAGCACGTATGTTCAGAGGTGGTTTGTACTTACTTGTTTCGTGCATTGCTCAACCAGTTAGACCAGACGTGGCATCTTAGAAATGTTCATCAGTGTCTACTGCTGGCATACCAAGGTTAAATTGGGTGGAGAGAGCCTCCAAAGAAAGAGTAGGTTTCCTAGCAAATTTAATCTAGTCATACTGTCTCCAGAACATATGGCCAATTTTTTCCCCCCAATTGGAAAATATGAGCGCACTAAGAATCTTGCAAAGAGTTTGAGGACTGGGGCTTTCAAAGCGTGAAAAACTGAATAAACTAACAAGCACATGTAAGGCTGAAATCATGTATAGGAATGCACTGGGGTGAGGACATCTTCACACTTACTTAAGTTGCTCCTGTTCTGTGCTTGGGCTGGCTTTAAAAATCCTGCCTGGACTGAGATTCCTTGGCAATGGCTTGTAAGCTCTTTGATCTAGATGACTGAAACACTGGGTAGGTGAAACCCTCCTACCCCAGGTGGCTGGAAAAACAGTGAGATGGGGCACTGCTGGACCTTTTTGGTGGGGGTGGGTGGGTTTAAATAGAGGGCAATGACATTTCTTCTACCCTCCAAAGACAGTTGCCTAACCTTTTCTGGTAATAAGGCAATGGGGAATGAATTTAAGCCTTAAGTAAGCTCTCCTCTTCAGCTAGTGCTGGAAGAGAATAGCAGTGCTAACCTTAACCCTAGTAAAAATTGTGTCAAGAAAAGAGGGAAAACATTACTGTACTTTAAAATTGGAACAGTTTAATATGACTTTAAACTACCGCAGATATGCGCTGGTGATGAGACAAAGGCAACATCATGAAGACATGTTATAAAACTCTAGTTACTGTGCTGGAGAATGTTCATGCTGCAGTTTGCGGGATGTGAAGATGAGCCCTTAATATGTAAAAAAGGGCTCTGAAGCCCAGCAGCTGTATTGGTGCATAGTGGAAAAATGCATTCTGAGCCATGAGCAAATTTGCTGGAACATTTCTCTCATGATCCTCTAGTCTATCAGTAACAAAAAGATCTCCAGATCTCCTACAGGTAAGGAGAGTATTAGAAGACATGAAAAGAAATCAGGGCAAGTTTACACCAACTTATTCTTCCGCTTCATCTAAGGTTTTGTGGGAGGGGTGGGAAAATATTCTTTTTGCCCTGAGCCACATTTATTCATGGTAATTGGTTGGGGGTTGTATGCTGGCAGTAGATAGGGCTGCCTCTTCCCATTCCTTACCTAGTAGGCTGCCAGGGGAAGGCCAATTACATTTTCCAGAGATCTGAACCGATGGAGAGGCTTTTTGAAAATTTGGCTAAGGGCCACATGAAGCCCAAGGGCTGTGGGTTTTGCCATACCTGATGTAAAGCAATATACAGTAGACATCCCCTAGTTTGCAATATGGATAGTGTAGGAATTTTATTAGCCTATTGAAAGTAACACACTATCCTGCAAGAACAGGAAAGTACAGCAGATATTTTACTTCAGAGGAGTTAGGATGTGCCCCATAAATCAGAACCTCCCTCAGAGTTGGCTTAAATTACAAAATTCCTACATATGTTTGGCCTAGGAAAGCATCCTAGATGGGTGCAGATTGATGTGTCAATGATCCTAAGCATTTTATAATCTGTTGCATGTACACATAATTTTGGCTCATGCATGGAATGGTCTACACCAGTGTTTCCCCACCCATGCTGGCTGGGGAATTCTGAGAGTTGAAGTCCACACATCTTAAAGTTGCCAAGTTTGAGAAACACTGGTCTACACATTTTATACAGGAACTTGTGTAGGAACTTTGCAATGTGCAGCAGCCTGAGTAGTGGCACAGTTAAAGGAACCACCCATGAATGTAGCAGAGGAGAGGGAGAGAGGCTTATGGCTTTTCCCCATTTGCCTCAAAATTGTGGAGGTGGTGGGAAAGAAAGAGTGAGGGAGCTGACTCAAAACTGCTCAATTTTTTTTTGGCCTTTTCAAAATTCTGGGAAGAGGAAAAAATAGCCACAGTTATTCCAAGCATGTCAGGATAATAACAGGCTGTTTACTGTTTATATGCAAGGAATGTCAGGCAGGCCGTCCAGTGCGGGCAAGAGGGAGGGGAAATTTGGCAGGCTTTTTCAGACATTCAAGACCTTCTGCTTATCCAAGCAAAAGGAAAGGCATATACCCTGGCTTTGTTCTCCCTCAAACACACATAAAGCATCACATATTTTCAGTGTAGGACACCTACCCCTTCATTCTGATTCAGTCCATAAGACTGAAGTGACATGATGACATGTTGGACAAGTATTGCCAAACTCTAGGACAGAGCTTTCCAAACTGTGTGTCGCGACACAAAAGTGTGTCACCACACACAGTCTGGTGTGTCGCCACACAACCCGGAAGCGCTGATCATCATCAGCGCTTCCGGGTTTTCCCGTGGCGACACACCAACGGCAGCACGCAAAACCCGAAAGCAGCAGCAGCGCTTCCGGGTTTTTACGCGCTGCCGCACTTCCGGGTTTTCCCGCGGCGACACACCAACACCGGTTGGTGTGTCGCCGCGGGAAAAACTTTGGAAAGCCCTGCTCTAGGAGAAAGAAGCCCTTTTCATAGGCTTGCATGAAGCAACTATGACAGCACTGGGGTTTGGGATTTGTCCTGCCTTCATTTGTCATCACTGTCTGTTCCTGACCTGGTGGCCTCTTTGACCTCACTCCTGTCCTTGGGCCAGATGCTGCTTCTCCTTTACAACATCCTGATGAGACATCACATTAGGATACCCAGGCGTTTCAGGAATTATTTGTCTTCCACATATTTCAAACTGCACTTTTAAAAAGCCCAGTGTCTAAGAAGGACAATTTACGAACATGAGGAAGGAATCAATGTACATCTTGTCTCCAACAAATTTCTTGAGTGTACTTTTAACTTCACCCTGCCTTACCCTTACTATTAGTGCCCTGTTATCTTTTCCATACATTCGGGCCCTCTGGTCTGAAACACAACCTGGATATTCAAGCATCATACAAAGCCAACATGTGGTTGGTTTGGTTTTGATAGTTTATTAGGACTATCACATCTGGGCTGCAAAATCCCAGATGACTACTTAATGGTAGCAACAAATTAGAGGTTTTTTGTATCTCTTTGCTGCCATCTAGTGATGGACTGGAGTTTTGCAGCCCAGATATTATTCCCTTACTATGTGAATTCAACCAATATTGCTTATATACCATGGTTTATGGCTTAATCATTGTATAAACCCAACCAATTGTGGCTTATTCAAAAGACTATGGTTGAAGAAGTCATGGCTTAGCCCAATATGTAAACAATCATTGTAACTTCTTCAACATACCTTGATAAAACACCTACAACTTAGCTTAATATGTGAATCTGTCTAAAGAATTACTTTTCTTTTCAAGAAGAACTAATTTCTATTTTTTGAAATGATTCAAAATCTGAATTTGTGCAGATTGTATTTCTCATTTCATAAGAACTCCCTCTTTAAATCAAAGTAATGACAGGATGCCTCAGAATATTCTGGGAGTCCTCCCAACAATATATATTTTTTATTTACACTTGTAAAACCTGTATTGTATTAAGAACATAGAGAACTAGCATAAATATTTATACTCTTTTAATCATGGATTTGTATCATCTTGTTCTGGCAGCTGAACAGAATCCAGTTTCTGGGGAAGCCTGAAAAATCATAGCCAGCCAGCAACCTTATTCTTGCTTATTGCTGTATAATAGAATATGAACAGAAGTCAGCTTTCCTTAACCTGGACCTCTCTAAATGTGTGGGACTTCCAGTATAATCTCCTGGCACTGAAAGCCAACACATCAGGGAACACCAGATTGGTGATGGTAGATTCAAGATGTTCAGCCTGATCTCATGTGCTTTGAGCCTGCAGAAAAAATAATTGCCTGCACCATCCCTAGAACGACCAAATAATGCAGTGGATATAGTTTCTGCACTTTTAATTACTTATAGGAAAAAGGGGAGTTGCGATTTTTTCATGAGAAAAACTGCTAAATTGCTCCTTTGAGTTTGTACTAGAGATACAGTTGCCTACCTCCAACCCTATTGCTTTGTGTCTGAACACTCCAAAAATTTCAGTTAGCCTCTAGTATGCACCTGAGATTGTGTGCCACAAAGACCTTCGTAGAAAGTCAGGGATTTGATTCTGAAATGCAGTTATTCTGGTTCTTGAAGGATACTGTATGTGAGGCTGTCTTGCACTCACATAAGAGGTCATTCAGATACCCATGCAATTTCCTAAGAGTATGTTGCAAGAATGCCCAGGTTGGAATTCATTTAGGATGTGTCTTCCCAAAGCTAGCTGTTTCTTTGAGGGTAACTAAGAACTGTGGGCAAGGCAAGGCATTTTAATTGTATAATTATTATTTGAGGTCAAAACATAATATCTTATAATGTAGCAGCAGCAGAACTTTATATATCCAGTTCACAAAATGCAAGTAATACTCCGGAGACTGTATGGTGGACCTTCTAATATACAAAATTAAAAATCATGAACAGTCTGAGGATATGTGATGGTTCTCTTAAAACTAAGCCATCCTTACCAGAAATCAAAAATAGAGTTGTAAAGTTGTCAGAAGCTTTAGAACTATCATGGAGGATACAGTTCTAGCATCTATTTGGGTACCCAGCCTCTGCATTAAATCACTCCAGAATCTGCCATCTGCTGAGGCAGGTTGTCAAATAGCTCTTATTGTTAACTTTAACTTTAGCCAAAATCTGCTTCCTTGCAATTTTCACTCATTTAACCTATCTCCTATCTCCTGAAAAGAAGTCAACCCTATCTTCTCTGTAATGTTCTTCATAGACTTGAAGACGTCTCCCCTTAATCTTTTTCTCTTTAGATGAAAGGTTTCTGATATTAGAATGGATCTGATCCAGGTGCAGTTGCCAGTAAGTTCTGCTATTCTAATCTCATAATAAATCAGTAATTCCTATTTATTTCTATGAAAGTTGTGGGGATTGTGCCATGTAGCCTGTATATTTGCGTGTGCCTCCCCTTGAACATCTGGATTTTCTCCCACCAACATGTATATCCCTTTTTAAAGGGGCTGGAAGGTCCTCCCTCTGCCATTTCAGCTTTACCACAACCCTATAAGGCAGGCTAGACTGAAAATTAGTGACTAGCCAAGCTCGCTCAAAGATATTCTTGATTAAATCCCAGTTTGAACTTGGGTTACCCATGTCCTAGCTAGGCTAACATAGTGATCACTATAACACACCAATGCTGTGTGATAAAAGCACAACTCCAGTTTTAAAGAGGGTGGGGATCCCTTCAGATTTGACTTGAGATAATAGAGAATGAGATTATTATCTTGATGACTTAATTTAAGGGTCTCTCTCAACCATCAATAATACATGAATAATAGAAGATAAAACAGCAATGCTATCGTTATAAGAAATGATATCCCAACATTAGCTGGGGGAAAAGGAACCATGAGAAAAATGTTCATGTCATGAGAGCAGACAGGCCAGCTTACGGACAAGGACAAGATACCTGCCATTTTATGTAGCAAAGCCAACTTGATTGGCAGCTGAATCTAAATTCAGCAATGATGACAAGGTATAGTCCTTGCCATACCTGAGGGGCAGCTGGTTAACTGTGGGAAGAGATGCAGAGCGGGCCACATAGCATAGACAACTCTGTCTCCAATGCCTCACTCACTCCAATGCTCAATGAACAACAGCAAGCAGGCAGAGAGTGTCATTTTTTTCCTGGCCTACTTTGCATGACTGAGCTGTCAAATCATTATTAAAGTTTTTTTCTATTGTTGTTAGAATACCACATGGTTGTGTCATGGATGCCGGATGGCTGTCAGCTTTCTATGGCGCTTGAAGACAGAAGTAACACAGAAGTTGAGAGAGCTGTTTTTTGCATTTCACAAATAGCTAAACAGTGAATAGTGAGAAACACATCTCAGTGTCCTCATGGGGAACTTGTGCAAAAGGGGGAAAAAGAGGATAAGATCAAGAGAGGAAACAGTTCCCCACCCCTGTAAATGTAGCTTTCCCATTAGCCCACGCTCTCTAATGTATGGAGAAATTTAATGAGTTGTTATGCAAACCTTTTCTGCATTCTGTTCATACCGCTGTCTCCCTATTCTTTGGGAGTTCAAATAATCAATCTGTATAACAGGCTGAACATTCCAAAGCTTATATAAGAGATAATGAAAGCAGCAAGACTCTCGTTCCAATAGGGATTTGAAGGTCATGGCATTTCTGCTTCTGCTCTACCCTGCCAGCCTCTCTTTGGCAGCAGTGAAAACAGAACCACAGAATTGAAAGGTACACAGAGCAATTGGCAAGTATGGTCACCTCGAATTCTGTGAATTAAGATTACCACTGGTGAGTTTTCATTGAATTTGGAAGGAGCCCCAAACGATTTCAAAAATAGTTCTGCAGCTTAGAAACTAGTATAGGTGTATCTTCCTTTGCAGCCCCAAAGTGTTTATGTTACATGACTGTTCATGCCTACTAAACCATAAATCCTATTAAACTTAACTTGGTCGACATGACAGCTAGGTTATAATATAGTTATGCCTAGCATTTCATCTGAACTTACAGCATGGGTTAAACTGTAATTAGAGTAGTTTATAACCATATTTTTCTATGATCTGCTCTCATTTAAACGTCAGTCCTATGTGTTGGTTAAGTCTCTCCTCTAGCCTTTCTTTGAACAGAGAAACAGGAGACTGGAGCAGCCATAAAATGGAACCATTCCAGCTGCTCCAGTACTTCTGTCTCTATTGTCAGTATCCACAAGTGTTCCGGAGAGGGTAACCATGCATATACGTATGTGCATATGCACACACACATGTGCACACAGAGATTGCTGAGGTCCTCTCCAAACTGGAGAGCAACCAGCAAGCTCTGGCTGGCTGCTGTTTGCCATGTGATGTAGTACACTCTGGATGTGTAGATGGTTTACTCATGGATAGTACCTCACATGGCTTAGTATGTCACGTGAACATGCTAAGATGTATTACAGAATAAGCATGTATAGAATGGCACTGCACATGAGGTTGGCTTGTAGATCTTTAACATCATCAGCTGAAAGCCTCAATTAGAGTTTTTCTACTTTGAAAACATTGGGGACATTCTGCCACCAAACGTCCAGGTATAAATGTATATTTAAAGTTAGAACTTAGATTCTCATAATTGTAATAAGCTATGCCCTTCAATATAGAAGTTATGGACTCTTCCTGTTATACCTCTGGAAACCCTTCTTGTTATGTAATGGTTACAGAGCACATAATGAGAAGGAAGACTGGTGTCTGTAGCAATGAAATTCACACTTGCTCATTGAGAAATGGAGTGATTCTTCCTTCTCAGAATTCACTGGTTAGCAAAAGAGAGGGATAATACCTCTACATCATCTAGAACTGTAATATATATAATAACTTCCTTCTTATAAGATTAAGTGGTTGTTCTTTGCAGCTCCATTATTTAGTGATGGAGCTTCACTCTACCCTATGCTATTCCATTGGATTTAGAGCCATTATTTGGGGCCTCAGTCATGCAAAGAATTCAGTCAATCAAGCAAGCTCTGGGGCTTAGCAGGTTCATAAGAATGTCCAAATTAGTCTTCTCAAACCTAGTGCCTTCCAGAAGTGTTGAATTAGCACCCCTGCCATTCCCAACCAGAATGGCTGGTAGAAAAGAATTCATTTTGGAATCAATCAGATGACACCATGAGAGGATTCCAATAAGAGCATAGTAACATTAACCCATGAAAGAAAAATGCTTATCCAAAGGTCTATGAAGGTTCTCAGTCATCCAGGTGGAATTGTCTGTAGCTTGAATCATGTCAACTGGATTTCTATTTTCTCAGTGGAAACGTTTCGCTCCTTATCCAAGGAGCTTCTTCAGTCTGAGCAAAGTTGGTAAGGGAATCCTAAATATGTGCTACCTAGAAACATATTTAGGATTCCCTTACCAACTTTGCTCAGACTGAAGAAGCTCCTTGGATAAGGAGCAAAACGTTTCCACTGAGAAAATAGAAATCCAGTTGACATGATTCATGCTACAGCTTATCCAAAGGCATTTTCTTTGGGAAGAGACCAACTGCCTTCTAGCTTTAGAGAACTGATGTCCCCCAAAAATTGGCACACCTTTTCTACTATGTCTGTGTGCATTTACTTAGGGATGTGGGTATTTGTAGGTGTGCCCGTTGTCTCTTAGACTGTAGGAAACTTTCTGAATCATCTTGTTTTTAATCATACACTAGGCTGGTTCAATAAATCCCAACTGAACTCTCTGGCCTAGACTAAAGGAAGCACTCCAGACTCTTTTCTATTTTTGCTCACAAGGGAAAATGGAGCAGTGGAAGAGGAGTAAGAGAAATAAATAGTCCGTATCTCTTGCATGGGACACAGCAAAAGAGTGATTCTTGGCAACCATAAAAGCAAGTTAGTGCATGTGAGATTGCACCAAGTGCAATTTTATTTCATGTGAGTCAGAAGAAAAGTGTATACATAGACTGATTTATTAAAAAAAAAGTGTATACATTAATGTCAATTTTTTACAAAGTTTCAGAGGCAATACAAAAATCAGTATAACAGATCTCTAATCAAACATAAGCACCAGGGAGAGCAAAAATAATATCCTATTAAAATCCTGAAAAAGCAGTATGGACTTTGCCTTGTACCTAAAAATACAATAATGAGAATGCCAGTCCCATATATAGGGAGAAAATTCCATAGTTTAGTTGCTGCCTTCACTGACAATGTTCTCTTGCTAGTTTGCCCTACACTCAGAAGGAGGGGAAACTGGGAAATGGGTCTTAAAATTGCCAAATTCATGAAGAGAATTTTTAGTCAAAAGCTATTTAGAGCTTTGTAGGTCCCACTATGTTTAAAGGGGCTTACTAGCTTTAAAGGCTCTGATATGGAAGGCTGTAATTGGTTATTGTCTGCTTCTGATCCTGGCAAAGACCTCTAGAACCAGTTTAAAATGGACACATAGGGGCAAATGGTAGATACTCAACACTGGAGAGTCTCAATACTTTTCATATGCCACAAGAACAGAATAAATTCTTTCAGATCTGTTTGCATTGCTTTTGTTAGGAGGTGTGGTATATCTGTTTAAAATATAAAAACCAACCATCAGCCTTTTGCCAAGGGTGCTTTGCTGGCCTGACTAGCAATCCCCCCCCCCCCCGCATCTCAGTAAAAGTATTTCCCAGTATGTTCTACCTTATTCTTAAGAAAGAAAGAGAATGGAAGGTGCTGAGGATTAATATCTTGCATGCAAATCTACAGCTTGACCTTCCCTCTTCAGACACCACCTTTCAAGGGCAGCAGTTGATCTCTACAGGCCAGCATGTATTACTTATTTGGCACTGCTGGTGCAGCGTACCTGGTGAAAATAAGCCACAGTAAATGCAATTGGACCAATGGCATATTCTTTCCCTGGGCATTCTTGCCTCATCCTCTTCTGGTGCTTCCCTTCTTTCTATTTTTAGATTGTACGATCCAGAACTTCTTAAACCTGCTTTTTGTAAGGCCTAAGTGAATAGATATTACATTAATATACATTAATAATAATAAACATCAGACAACAATAGATGAAATAAGGTGAGTGATTCCCCAAGGAACAACCTCTGTTAAAGTCCCTCCTCTTTGGATTGTTTTTTTTTAAGAGATTCACTTGGAGGCATCTTTATGTACTTTCCCACCAAATGAAACTTTTTGTTTGCCTAGAACTTGTATGTTGCCTAAAACTTTTATTTGCTCCAATACTGAGCTGTTAGAGAGAGCTGCTGTCTGTCTTTCTGTCTTTCTGTCTTTCTGTCTTTCTGTCTGTCTTTCTTTCTTTCTTTCTTTCTTTCTTTCTTTCTTTCTTTCTTTCTTTCTTTCTTTCTTTCTTTCTTTCTTTCTTTCTTTCTTTCTTATTTCAATTGGTACACCACCTGACTCCCAACGACTCTGGGTGGTTTGCAAAAAACATGAAACATATTTCATATACTCATGAACTAATACTCATATTAAAAACATGGCTCCCAATGGTCCAATTCAGTTTATTTAGTTTGTCATCACATCATAGCAACAGCATGAAGATTAGTCTTTCCCATCCCACCCGGCCCCTGGATCCCTCTGCTTTTAAAGGAGAACTGGACATCCATTTCATCTCCAGCTGCTTCCCTGCATCTGATTTGTGATGTTCTGGAATCAGTTCTATGCCCCTGTGTTCCCAAGCCATCAGAACTCCTCAGCAGTCCTTCTGCACCTGAGCCAATTAACTTGTTGCAGATCATTGTGCAGCATTAATGCTGCAGCAGTGAGAGCAGACAGGTCTATCCTCTTGAAAAACCTCACTTTATCTTGCCCTCTCAACTCACCCTTCCCTGTATAGTCAGGGCCCCATGACTATAGAGTTCATAATTTCACTGTTCCTTTTAAACTGAGCAAAGGAGTAGCTTTCTCTTACAATAGCTGGCTTTTTCTCTCTCACCGTCAGAGAAGTGCAGTGATATAACAATGACAGATATTAAGGGGGGGCTAGTTGCCAGTTTTAGTGCTCCCCAGTTGGTCAGTTTAAGGGACCACTTGTCAGCTCATGGAGAATACTGAGTCAGCAACAGTGAAGATACTTGTGAAGCAGTGTGAAAATACTTCTAAGGGAGTGAAAGATGAAGACAGTGATAACATGGAAACGGCCTTTAAACACTTCTGTGTCATATGTCTTAAACTATGGACAAGAACTGTCTTTTCCTTTAGTCTCCAATGTACTTAGAGTTATTCAGTCATTCAGTCACTTCCAACTCTTCATGACCCATTGGGAGTAATTTCACTTGGACTATCTTTGAAGTCTTGGAAATTTCTCCTTGTGTCATCACTGATAGCATCAAGTCACCTTATCTTTTGTTGAACTCTTTTTTAATTGCCTTTGATTTTTTCCCCCAATACCAAGGCTTTCTTCAGCGTCTCTTGCCTTCACATTATGTGTCCAAAATATCTAAGCTTTAGCTTCATTATTAATGGTTCCAGTGAGTAGTTAGTTTTACTTCATTTAGTATCAAATGTTTTGTTCTTCTAGACCAGGGGTCGGCAAACTTTTTTATGCCAGGAGCCATTTTGACATTTATAAAATTTATAATATCACTCGAGGGCCAGGGGGCGGGGTTTGAGGGTAGGAGCCAATCGCGTGGAAGGGGGTGGGGTTTGTGGGCGGGGGCCAATCACATGGAAGGGGGCGGGGTTTGCGGGCGGGGGCCAAGGGGTTCACTTCAGATTAGCAGGTCTGGAAGTAATAACTAGATTGGACAAAATCGTCCTCAATTTTTTTTCTCCTGAACAGGCAACTATGTTTTTGTTTTGTTCTCCACCCAGACCACGCAGAATTATGGGGAGATGTGCTTAAGCACATGGTTAACTTTTCTACTGACTTAACACAATTTTTAAAAATGCTTAACTTGAGCTGGATTACTCCCCATCATCAAGTTAATACTTTTAATGTCACAGTAGTGGAATGGGAAGAGAATCTATCTGACTCTATATAATACACCTTACCTGGTGCTGTTATATTGCTTTTTAAAAATGGAGAATGGGAGAGCAGACAGGAGGGCTTGAATTTGGAAGGCAAACGGGGATGGAATTTGAATAGGTCCCTTGGTAGTAGAGTTGTATGAAATGCTTTGAGTTTGAAGTGTTGTGGGCTTAAACTGCTGTGGCTCAGGCTGAAAACAGCATTTTTGGGAGTGTTTCAGACCTGTTTTGAATCCAGATCAAGTATTGGAAATGGGGTTGTTTTGAGTCTGAAGTGCTTCTGGAATGGTTAGAACTCCTCCTCCGCCCTTCCATTGGCTGGCGGAGTGGAACCCTCTCCCAGGGCTGCTCCCGCAGATGGCTCTGACTTAGTTGAGCGGGGAGCGGAGGGGAACGATTGGTGGGCTCGGCGTCTGCGCAGTGGGGGAAATGTTGGCCGAACTGTGGCTGGCTTTGTCCGCTTGTTTCTTCGCCGCGCTGCTGGCTCTGCGCGCGCCGCCGCTGAAAGCTCCGCCCGTGGCTCTCTCGCTCAACCTCGCCGGGCTCTTTCAGGACCTGATCCGGTACGGGAAGACCAAGACCGCCTGTGGGCAGCGCCCTGCCCTTCTGCAGACCTTTGATGTTCCCAAGAGAACCCGCACAAGAGCCACACTCAAGGGGCCAAAGAGCCGCATGTGGCTCGCGAGCCGCGGTTTGCCGACCTCTGTTCTAGACCTTCAAGGTATTTTCAACAACTTTTTTTCAGCACCACAATTCAAAGGCTTCCACCTTTCTTTGTGTAGCCTTTCTGATGGTCCAGCTTTCACAGCTACTGGTTACACCTGGGAAAACCATACCCTTGAAAATCCATACTTATGTTTTCCGTGTGATGTCTCTGCCCTTTAATATTTTGCCTAGATTTATCATTGCCTTTCCCAAGTGGCAGATGTCTCTTTATTTCATAGCTATACTATCACTATCCCTGTCAATTTTTGAGTTTAGGAAGATAATGTCTGTTTCTTCCTCAACTTCTTCTCTGCCTATTTGAATTGAGTTGGCATTGTCTATTAACATAATTTTAGGATTTTTTTTAATTGCACCAGCAGATTAGGTTTTGCACCCAATTCTTTCACTTTCAACAAGAGATTCTTTAAGTCTTCCTCATTTCCAGCCATCAAAATATGATGTATCATCAGCATATGTAAGGTTGTTGATGTTTTTTGCAGCGCATAATTCCAATTTCTATTTCTTCTAATCCAACATTTCTCATGATATAATCTACATATAAATTAAATAAATAAGATGACAGTAAACGATCTTGGTGCATTCCTTTCCCAATTTTGAACTGTTTAGTTGCTCCATATTCTGATCTAACTTTTGTTTCCTGGTAATCATACAAACTTCAATAGACAGATGAAGTGGCCTAGAACGTCCATGTTTTTGAGGGCTATTCACAATTTGTTGTGATCAACACAGTCAAAAGCCTTTGATTAATGGATAAAACAAAAATAGATGTATTTCTGGAATTCCCTTGCTGTTTCCATTACCCATTGGATGTTGGCCATATGATCTTGGTGCCACTGCCTCTTTTGAATTCAGCAGGTACATCTGACAAAAGTAGAAATGCATAAATAGCAATAGTACTGGTCCAACTGACATTTAGACTATAGAACTAAAGGGAGGTGCAACCTGACCTTTGCTGCCAGACCAATATTCAAGTCCCCTGGGAGGTTCCACAATTGGGTCCCTGGGAAGAACATTATGACAACAGAAAGATCATCTGGTTGAAAATGCGCTTGCTCTGATGTTTGTTTTCTTTGTCCAGTCTCTCTCTCTCCTTCCTTCCTTCCTTCCTTCCTTCCTTCCTTCCTTCCTTCCTTCCTTCTTTTAATATCTGTACAGGACTTACACAATTGTAGACACTGAATATATGGATAATATTAGTACTAATAATATACCAACTTAATATTAGAATTCATATTAGCTAACGCAATAACTTCTAAAACATATCAACTACTAATGAGCAACCTTACGTGCTGTAGAGATGAAAAGGTAAGAATTTAAAATAAAAAATTGAGACTTACTCAAAGTAAGTATATGATTACAGCCTTATCTTCTAAATTACTATTCTGTCAGTATGATTGTATCATTGACCTCATTCGCATAGCATGCCAAGCACAAAGCCATAAATCAGGAATGGCCAACTATTCAATGGCCAAGGGTCATGCTTAATACTTTTGGAACAACTGAGGGTTTGTAATCTCTCTTTATGGAAAGTATGAGGCTCTACTTTGTCTTTTTTAAACCATGATAACTCTTTTATGGTTTGCTTATCAGTTAATTTCCATGAGTTCCTCACCTCCAAATAGCAGGTAATTCTGCTGTGAGTTTTAGCAGTTATGGTTAGAGTGGCTTCCAACACTTGAAAATACAGAGTTGCTGTATGATCCCTGCTTCTGCCATTTGCTATGGTTTACAAATGACAGTAGATGGGACCATGCAACATATTAAGCCGAAACTAAATCAATCTAATTGTGGCTTAGCATGAGTCTAGCCACTGACTCTTAGGGATAACTTAATTCCTTGTCCTTTCTGAGGTTGTGTAATCAGATTTCTGCAATGGGAGATTGTCTTCCATGGCTAGTACATTTCTGACTGTCTGGTTGTTATTTTTAACATGGTTTTATGCAGGCTCTTTTCAGAGAGTGTCCCTGGATCACAGGGCACATCTGCCTCATTCTTGGAAATGGGGGCAGATTTCTGAGCTTTCTGAAGGATGACAGCAGATATAGTTTTAAATACATGTCTAGTTACTATAAGTGCATCCACGAGCATGTACACACAGACTGCTTTCTATTTTTGCCCAAGATCTTTGACACTCCTTGACTCAAGAGCATATTTACAGCCACTCCTAGTAGGAACATGTCATTGCACATACCTTACTGATGGGGAACCGAAGCCCAGGGGAAAAAGGCATGTCTGGGTATCACATAGGAAGATTTGTTTGCAGAGAAATTGACCCAGTTTTATTTTCCCCCTGAGTATTCTCACATTCATAGAAGTGAATCATAGAGGTAGAGCTAGAAGAGACAGGTACCTCAGTTACTCCAGCTCAAGAATATGAGTTGTGAGCCAGTACATCCTCAGCTCAAATCTCTCCATGAATGTCAATTTATCAAACAACCTTAGGCAAACCAACCAACCAATTTCAGCACTGATAAGAATAAGATAAAGAACAATCACTACAGTTCTGTAGTGATATTAGTTATATTCTGCCTTTTACCTGAAGGTGATTTTACAATCAACATCAACGATAAAAACCAAGCAAAAAAATACTATTAAAAAACAGTAACAGGGCAATTGACAATAAAGACATGGGAAGAAAGAGTCCAGCTGGAACAAGCCTTTAGGGTTGCTGACCTCTGTCTTCCTCCTCCTCTCTTCAGAGAGCTTTATCACTAGGCAGTTGGTGATAATAGCCCAAGAGTGCAGAGGGGAGGATGCAATCAAGCAGACTTCTCAAGTGGTTTTCCTGCCCACTCTTCTTCCTCTTCTGGCATCCTTCTTTTGGGGCATTTGTTTTGGAAAAGGAGTAAAAGTCCAGGGGGCAGCAAACTTCTGTGACCGTCTGAATTATAAGCTGGATCCACAAGCTGCGGTGGGCAACTTTGGCTAGCCAAGGGCCACCCTCAACCCTTGTGAGAGGCAGCTGACACCCACAAAGTGGTTGGAACCACTTTCTATTTATGTGCTGAGTTGAGAATTAAGAATGAATTTGTTTGTTTAATGTGATCTGCCTGTTCAGGTCTTGCACTACAATTTTCATGTGTTTTCCATCTCAACATGAAAAGAAACTATAATTCTCTCTGTTTTAGCAATCATGGACAAAGAGTGACCTGAGGACGCCCTCCTCCTTATTATCTGGCAGGGATCCTAGAAAACAATTGTTGAATAGGCAGAAATTCAATAGATGAAGCTGTACTGTCACTCTATCATTGCTCCAGGCTGTAGTTTATGGAATCCATATAAACAGGAATTCACCCCCTGAATTTCTATTTGTCATGTGGCAGAGAAAGTCACATTAGATGGGAAGAAGGGAATTACTATTTGTGATCTGCCTTTCAGAGTTCTTGCACTGATCAATGTAAAAATTTCAGGGAGAGAGAAACAATTTTTTCCTCTGTCTCCTTTTAAATTATAACCATTCTTGATTGAATAAGATTTTTTCAGTTGTCCTAATAAATATATGGCTTTATTACTGATAGTAAATACTTTTGCAAGTTAGATAGATGTATTACACAAATGAATCATAACTATGCAACCAATTATATCTTGCTTCTTGTCCTCTTTGTACCAGGCAGTTGCTTTGACACAACTTTATCTGTAATCGTCCTTTCCTTGTTAACGCAGCCTTTCCGCCATGCCTCCCTGCCTTGAACTTCTAAAGCTTTGTTTCACAGCAGCAACATTATACACTTTGCTTGGAACCAGCTACTGCTGAGATGATCCTAATAAGGATTGGTATTCAGATGGATTAGGAAATGGAACTGAGAAAGGCATAGATATACATTTCATTGCACATCACTGGGAAATCTCTAATTCAAAAAAGCAACTGAAGTTGGACTGAGGAACCCTTTGCTCTACTTCTTCTCAAGCCCTGTGCTTCCAGCTAAGAGGGCAGAGGTAGATTTCACCATCTCTGGTAACAGTCTGCTGAAGCTTTCCTTAGTTATCAGCTCAAGACAAGAGGACAAAGATCAATAAAGGAAAAATATGAGAGGATAGGGAATGACTTCAAGCTGTGCTCTTACAATTTGGAATGTTGCGTGTTAATCTTTTCACAGCTCTCATTGTGTATAGAAATGTACTATTATGTGACTAACTGTGTCACGCAAGTGGACAGGATTTAGCATCCAATTCAAGACAACGTAAAACAAACACACAGCAACGGATCCATGACTTGCACCAAGACAGGGTCTGTTTGACAATGTTTTGTTGAATAAGATGTAACTAGCTGGGTTTAAGCCAAACATAATGGTTTATAAATCTCAATGGCTGGGTTCATATATTGGGTTTAGATAAAGCCATACCAGCTGCATTAATCACTCCGGGTGATGTTTATGCCTGTTAGCATCTCCATTGAGGTGTGCATATAGCAGCTGGGTTATTTCCATGTAACCATATCTAGTAAGTGATACATTCTACATTCAGATACACTCAGTTATATTTAAAGGAGAAAAAAAGAAAGATCCCTCAAAACACACTGCATCTTTACAAACAAAAAAACCTAGCCTTTCATATATGTTAATTATATTAACATATATAAAATATTTACTTATTTTAAAAGCTCTACCTTGGTCCTTCCTTACTAGCATGTTTGCTAACAACCGAAGGGCACTGGCCTTGTCTTGTCTTGAAAAGCTAAGCAGGGTCAGATCTAATTAGTATTTGGGTGGGAAGCCCAAGGCAACAGACTGAGAAGTTGAAGTATATCCTGGAATAAGGCAGTGGCAAATCACTTCGGTACTGTGGCCAAGTACAGTAAGACATGGACATCTCCATGAAGTCACCAGGACCTGAGCTTGACTCAAAGGAGACTTTTTATTAAATATGCCACTCACTCAAACCTTAATTATATTAATGAATTATATTAATTAATTATAAGGGGCATGGTGGCTCAGTGGTTAAGACGTCAGGCTTGTCGATTGGAAAGTTCGACAAGTTCGGAGGTTCGAATCCCTAGCCCTGCGTGACGGAGTGAGCTCCTGCACTAGCCCCAGCTCTTGCCAACCTAGCAATTCGAAAGCATGCAAATGCAAGTACATGAATAGGTACCACTTTGGTGGGAAGGTAACAGCGTTCCGTGCGTGTCATGCCGGCCACATGACCGTGGAAGCGTCTTCGGACAATGCTGGCTCTTTGGCTAACAAACGGAGATGAGCACCCGCCCCTAGAGTCGGACAAGACTGCAAAAATGTGCAGGGGGAACTTTACCTTTACCTTATGGCACACTGAACCAAAAATTAGCCATACAGCCTGTGTGACTATGGTTTGTGGTTCAGTGAGTCATGCTATGCAAGTTGAGCAAACAAGACGTATTTGAGTCAGTATGCCTAGAATTGCACTGACTTGCATGAAAAACAGGGAATTTCAATTATTACAGAAACTGACTGCCAGATTTTTAACTGGTTTAGTCACAGGGGGAGTCATACTTCTTTACACTGACTGTGAATTTGCTTTCCAGCTCAATTTAAGGTGTTGCGCTACATTTAAAATGCAGATGATCCAATGTTTGTTTGTTTTTCTTCAATACATTCTTTTGTTTGCCAGAGATGGAGGAAATTCTGAGAAAGTGGCCATCAAATCTTCATTCCTTTCTTCTTTTCTGGACTGTTGTCTCCAGGCAGAGAAGATTAATTAAGCATGTCATTCCCAAGACAACTTTAGCCCTGGCTATTGACACATTTTTAGGGATGGGTCAAGAAGTGCTTCAGGTAAAGATCTATTACCTGTTTCTATGTGGATTGGGCAGCTGAAATTCACTCAGCAGCATAGTATAGTATTTCCACTATGAATGAGTGCTGGAGTAAAAAGAACCTAACCCCTCACATTTATTAATAGCAGCCACTTTGAGGATACAGTATATGCTTTCCAGAATATTGCAGTAAGAAACAAATACTCTGGACAAGAGGAGCTGCCCTTCCCCATACAACTTTCTTACACCTTTGTCTCCCACTACCCCTGGATCCCCTGTCCTAGGGGATCTGTAACTGTTTCAGAAATACAAGCACTTTTTCCTCATTGTTGTACTTTTATATTCTGCACCCATTGCATTTGTATAGCAACAGTTAAACATACAGGATGTTTAGTTTCATGTAAGAAAGGGATGTGGCTCAAAGATGTTCAGAATTCACTCTTGATCAAACAGATTAATCTCATTAACTCAGATGGAGAAAACCAGCTTGATGTAGTGGTTAAGGCATCAGGCTAGAAACCAGGAGAGCATGAGTTGTAGTCCTGCCATGGGCATGAAGCTAACTGGGTGACCTTGGGCCAGTCTCTTACTCTCTCAGCCCTAGGAAGCAGGCAATGGCAAACCACTTCTGAAATCTTGCCAAGAAGACTGCAGGGACTAATCCAGGCAGCCACCAGGAGTCAACACTGACTCGAAGGCACACCCCCCAAAAAATTTCAGATGGAAGTGGAGAGTAGAGGAAGACACGGTTGACTAATTCAGTGACACTTTTTTCTAAAAGCAGTATTCTGCACATGCTCAAGATTAACCTTTTCTCTTGAACATCACTTCACATTAGGTTCCATAAACTATGGCCTAGGGTGCTAATCAGTTAAGTAAGTCATTAGGCTCCAAGGTATTTTCTTCAGGGTGGACTTAAAGCCATCTTTTCATTTTTCCTCCTGTGTTCCAAATAGGTATCAAACCCATTGCTTCCTCTGGAATAAAGCTCACAGCTGGCATGATCTATCTATCTATCTATCTATCTATCTATCTATCTATCTATCTATCTATCTATCATCTATCTATCTATCTATCTATCTATCTATCTATCTATCTATCTATCTATCGTATTTATACCCCGCCTATCCCCTCCCTAATGGAGGACTCTAGGTGGCTTACATACATCATATTCATATATTTATACATTTCATACATAGTACAGTTTAACCGCGCGCTAAGGGAAGGACTAAGGGAACCGACTCTTCTGGGGGTACTGGACTACATGTCCCAGAATACCTTGCTTCAGAGCCGGCTGCTGACGTCCTGGATGTTGCTGTTCGGGATCCGTCGTCTCCGCCGCCATTCACGAGGTCTTCTCCGTCCGGTGGGCGACCCCCGACAGGATGCCAGCATATTCTCCCACTTAAGGTGGTACCCATTTATCTACTTGCTAAACTTTCGAACTGTTGGGTTGACAGGAGCTGGGGCGAGTAACGAGAGCTCACTTCGTTACGCGGGGATTCGAACTGCCGACCTTCTGATCGGCAGTCTACAGCTCAGCAGTTTAACTCGTTGAGCCACCGTGCCCCTTATGATTTGCTAGCTGAAGGAGGATAATAGAAATATAGTCAGGGAATATCTATTACAGTGATTCTGGGAGTTGAAGTCCACATATCTTAAAGTTGCTGAGGTTGAGAAACACTGATCTATTGACCTTGAATGAGTTCAAATATGCAGGGCAAGGTGCTGAAGGAATTTGCTAGTGGTCTGGCTCAGCCTTTATGTATTATCTTTGAGCAGTCCTGCAGAACAGTTGAACTGAAGGAAGTAAAATCCTCAAAAAGAGGGAAAGAAGGATTCAGAGATCTATAGATAAGCCAGCTGGGCATTGGCACTTGGAAAGATCCTAGGGAAGATTATAAAATGATAAGTTATTGATCACCTTGAAAACAATGGAATAATTACCATAAGTCAGCCATAGGTTTGTCAAGAACAGTTCTTGTAAGATTGATTTTATTTCATTTTTGAATGGACAATTTCCTCAATAGATTATGGGACTAGTGAGGACATAATATATGCCATGCTCATGAGGTGAAGGGGCAGGAACCAGAAAACAGTGTTTTTCCAGCATGACTCCTCTACTCTGGAACAGCTTCCCTCCAGAAGCTAAGCTGGACTGCTTGGTGGTGGCCTTCCAGAAGGTTCTACTCTTCAGGAAGGTCTTTGGGGAGTGGATTTAATTTTTTAATTAATGAATTAGTGCTTTTAGTATACAGTACTTTATTTTTATTTGCTGATATTGTGCTTTTATTTGTTTCATTGTATTGTAAGTTCCTATGAGTTGATCATGGTAGCATATAAGACTAATAAATAAATAATCTTGATTTCAGCAAAGTATTCAACAAAATATCTATGACATTCTGATTAGCAAACTGTAATGTTATGGGCTGGATGGCATATTTCTCAGGGTTGCTGTATTTTGGATTTAAAGGGAGGAAAAGGTTTCAGAGTGCCTACAGTTATGCATGTAACACCACTCATCAATTCCTTCCACCAAACACATTTTCCCTGGATTGTGCTACAACTGCGAAGGTCAGTCACATAATCCCTGGAAAAGATGCAGCTGCTTAAAAACTATGTAGTGCCTACAGGTGCTACATAACCACTCCCATGAGCTCCAGAGGACCTTTTATTGTTTCCAACTCAGGGGAATGTTGGAAATAAATTATGTAAAGGGGTCGGGACTTGGGTTGCCTGTAAGCAGGATAGCTCTGAAAACAGAACAGAAGACGACCAAATTTGATGGGAGGAGGAGAAGCCAGCAAAAGAAAGACCAGGTATGAAAATGGGCAGTATCCAGGCATGTGGCTGTGGAAAAACAAATCTGGAAAAAAAAATCCCCAGTGTGTCCCTTTGGAAGGGGCAGTTGGACAGCAGTTTGGATGGCTTCTGAGGGTTCCATTCCTAAGTCTGCCTCTTCTCTACTCACCTGTCCCAGAATGAAGCTGCTAAGAGGTTGGAAGGATTCCAGAAATCACAGTCTGTGTGCTTTCCCTATCTCGTTTCCTTCAGGTCTGAAGTGCTGCAGAGTCCTAATATTCATTAGGTGGATCCATAGCTGACTTGAACCTCATATTCAAAGAGTCCTCACCAACAGTCCTTATCAAACAGGAGCAAGAATTCCAAAATCTTTTTCACACACTGTTATCAAGTCAGGTTTCCCCAAGAACTGTGAAGTGAAAAGGACTTATCTCTGTTAAATTCCTGTTATTTTTGCCCTACTATATCCTATCAGTATCATTTTGAATTTTGCTTCTGCCTTCTGCAGTATTAGATATCTCACTCATTTTCTTCAAATTAGATAAATATTTCTTCTACCCTTCAACCAACACACTAATGAAAATAATGGTGAGGGACAGTCCTCAACTGCCTGCAGCACCACAGTAAATACTTTGCTCCTGCTACACGCTTGGCATCCAGCTTGGAGCAAATCCGAGCAATTTTATCCTCCAGATGCCCAGAAAACTCCTCAGCATGGCCCTGTAGGTGGGTTTCTAAATCCACCTTCCCCAAAAGAGATTGGGTGATCTTAAACAGGGTCGTCGGGCGGCATTCTGCAGATGCAATAAGAGCGGAGAAATATTGACCTTTTGCCGCTCTTACTGCCACAAGGTAGGCCTTAACAGTGGCTCTAGCTTGTGTTCAGTTGGGTTTGGTCTTTGTTTTCCTCCAGCGGCACTCTAGATGTCTCTTAATCCTCTTCAGAACCCTCAGCTCCTCCATAAACCACGGGGAGTGTCGGGTTTGATGGGTCAAGAGAGGTCGCACAGGCGCAATCCTGTCCAAGGCCCTGGCCGCCACCCTATTCCAGGCTGCAGCCAGGGTCTCCCTGGCTATATAAATATGATTTATAGAGTTTGGTTTCATATGTTATAGGAACACAGCCACTGTGTTTTGTTAACCACGGTCTTAGTAGCTGCATGTGAAACCAGCCACTGTGAGAACATACTTGTATGTGCACTCATAGGAGAGGATGGGGCGGGGGAAGAAGGTTCTTTTTTATTAATTACTTTTCTGAATGGGTACTACAGTAGTGTTAAGATGTAATGTAAGAGATGCTGAGAAATTATGCTGGGCCTTCTCTCTAGAGATGATGGAAGAGCACTCTGCTCCTGTTTAAGAACACTGTGTTCCCTAGAAATTTTCAAAGAAATAGCTCAGTTTATTTGCAGTAGTGTGGGAGGGTGGAAATTGCAACTTAAAGCAGTATGGGAGGCACAATCCCAAGGAGATCCTCATGGACTTATTGGAAAATGTCTTGTGGAAGTTGATATGAATTTGAATATTGAACTCGTTTGTCAATTTTGGGCAACTAAACAAAAATGTCATTAAAGGAAACCCTTAGTTATGCACTATGACTTGTGGAAATCAAAGAAGGTGCTTCTGAGCCTGCTGAACTACAGATCCCATCACACTAGAGTACACTGGCTGTGGATGGTGGGATTTGTGATCTGACATACCTGGAATATACCAGGTTAGGGAAGGCTGAATAAACTGAAATACTCCATCAATAAATGTTTTGCTTGTAATTATTTATGGTCCTCATTTGCTTGGAGGAATCTGATTAATCTTGGGATTTTGGGGGATCAGCCTGTGTTCATCTGGGGAAAAAAATGAATGCAACTCTACTTTGCTGAGGTCTTAAAATAGTTTATCCACTATTTTTATTACCATAAATAAGGCTATGGTTCAAATCTCTGTTTATGTGAGAGAAGGAAAGCACAGAAAAGTTGTTTAAGCATTGCTTCCTCTCTAATAACCTTGTTGTGTTGGCTCCTTACTCAAATTCTTCAGGTTAATCGCATACTGGGGCCAAATGCGTTGTTAATAGTTACAGATTAACCACCAAGGTCAGTGGCTGCAGGAAACAAGCTGCTGTGGCAAAGCAGAAAATGTTAATGGACCTTGACAGGACATTTTGGAAGCATACCCTTCCCCGCAGTGGAATGTGGCTGTGAAGTATGTGTGTTTTGCTCAGGGCACAGAGATTCCCATCTCTGCCAGCTTGGAGGAATCTGCCTCACCCTCCTTTAGAGTTGCCACGTGCACACAAATTGTTCCCCTGTTAGATTCACTGTATTCGCTCTCAAGCACCCAAGCAGAATGTAGGCCTTCTGGACACAACACAAAAAAGCAAACTGTGCCCTGATTGGCCCAAGTGGAGGATGCAGAGAAAGGGAGGTCAAGGCATGGCAGGGTTTAGACAGTGGCTCCTGCATGCCCGCTGTACCACATCCCTTACCAGGGCTGTCATGGTGCTTGTGTCAGCTGCTGGTGACATGTTAGCATAGCTGTATGGCTTTTTTTATATTTCCCTTTACATTATCTTTTTTCCCCTAATTATATTCTAGGGAGATACAGAGAGTAACCAGCATGGCATGATCGTTTACACCATGATTAAAGACAGCCTCCTGGAGTTGTTTTTGATTGCATTTTAAAGTAAAGGTACCCCCCGCACATTTGTGCAGTCGTGTCCGACTCTAGGGGCCGGTGCTCATCTCCGTTTGTTAGCCAAAGAGCCAGCGTTGTCCAAAGACGCTTCCATGGTCATGTGGCCGCATGACATGCGCGGAACGCTGATTGCATTTTATTTTCATATATATTTAATTTAATTAATCATACTACTATATAATGTATAACAATATAAGAGAGCAAAAACAGAACAATCAAAAGAATAATTCATTCAATTCCTATAGTTAGCTGCTAGGTTTGTTACTGTAAAACACGGGAAATCTAAGTACATCTTTCTTTGGATCCGTGTTATTTAAAACTGTGGGACATTGTTTTGACCAAAAAACTACCCCACAAATAAAGTGCTTTGAAGAATCAACAGTTAAAAATAGATGTGTTCTCATCTAGTCATCCATTCTTAGTTGTTAACTGAGTTATTTAATAAGTTATATTAACTTATTAAGTTATATTAACTTATTTTTCCTAATAGATTACCTTTATACAATTGTAAGTCTGAGAAAAAATACTGAATATGGATGTTTTAAATAACTGCATATTTCTTCACCCACAGATATGTGCATCTGGGGGTATGAGTATAGAGGTATCTAGAAGCATACTCTCAAGTTTCTTATTTTTCTTTTCTAATTCTGTGGGTTTTTTAGTTTTTGTCTTGTAGGTTTGTTTATTCATTAAAAAATGAATAATACATATTAATCAGAACACAAAAGAAAATGGAATGCATAGCATATCAATATAAAAGTATATGAATTGACATTTTCAAACATTGGTCTATCTTGTTTCATGTTCTGGTAATTTTGACTGGATTCGTACATTGTGCTCAGCTAAAATGTGGACTGTGTCTTTTTGGCTTAACATGTTTTGTGGGTCCAAATAATTGTGATAAATTCAATTAACCATGGTTAAACATACTATGGAGAAGTGCAATATTAAAAAACCAACCTTGTCTGTTCAGTATTTCAGTGGACATGGTCTAAGGGAATCTTCATTAACCAAAGAAGGTAATTAAACCATATTTCAGCAAATAAATCTTGCATTGATTGCCTTCTAATCCACCATTTAGATAGGCTGATTGCTTTCAAAGGTTCACTTGCTCCCCTGAATCTTTTGCTTTTTAAAAGCAAACCTTTAGCATGGCAGCTGTTATTAACAATGAATAAATTATTGTGTATAACTATAAGATAAAACCTCTAAGAAGATTGACATAAATAGGAGTAGATGAACCTGTTATGTTGTAACGTTACCTATGATCAAAAATTGATCACTATTTGAGCATGAGGTGAAGTCCAGCATGTGCGGAAAAGAAAGTGGTCCTCACTCCATCACCTGTGAAGTCTGTCTTCTCAACCATGGCACCCTCCAGATGTGTTAGGCTGGCTGCATTCAAAAATCCCCATCTGGCTGTGTGATATCTGGAGGGCTGCAGGTTGGGGAGGCAGTCTTATACTGAAAAAAGAAGTGGCAATGACACAGCAGAACCAATACAGCCGCAAGACTGCTGTGTTTGTCCTCAGCACCCCTGGTAACTCTCTCCCAGAAATCTTGAGGTTGGTTAATGCTGCCTCATACGAGACAGTTCATAAAAGCTTCCAGTGAGTCAATACATGACAATGATGGAATGATCCTAGGACTCCGTACACACCCATTCCACTTGGAAAACGCACAGCCAAGCTGGTGGGAAAAGCCCGGTGGTATGCTGGGATTGTCTGTAGAGTCGTTAAGAATCATGCCCAATGAGATGACTGGGAGATGGAAGAAATATTCATTCCAGTGGCGGATATCTAATCTGATAGTTTGATTATGTGCTGCTCAAATTGATGTTGACTCTTATCAGCCACATAGAGAGATTTTCTCCAAGGGCTATCTAATTTATCCAGAGAGCCCGTTTGGTCTAGTGCAGTGATGGTGAACCTATGACACGTGTGTCAAAGGTGACATGCCATGATGTTTTGGGTGACAGACCAGCATTCACCAACACCCAACAACTGCCATGCCCTGGGAAGCTGCAGCTGCCCCAGCCCAGTCCCAGCCGCAGTCGCCCTCGCCACCTCCGAGCCCCCTGCTGCCCTGCCCCCTGCTGCCCCAGATCACCTTGCCGTCTTCTTGCTCCCTCTTGCGCGAAGCCGGTTCCTGCAGAAGTCGCTGGCAGTTTGCACAAAGGGGCATGCCTTGGCGTGAAGGAGCGCCTTTGAGAGAAGGGGCATGCTTTTGCTGGCCTCGCGCAAAGCTTTTTTGTTGTTGTGGTTGTTGTTCAGGGGGGCTGACATGCCAGCAGAGTCAAGTTAGGCGTTTTCCGAATTTTTGACATGCCGAGCCCAAAAGGTTCACCATCACTGGTCTAGTGGTTCAGGCTCTGGGCTAGAAACCAGGAGACCATGAGTTCTAGTCCCGCTTTAGGCATGAAAGCCAGCTGGGTGTCTTTGGGCCAGGCACTCTCTCTCAGCCCACGACATCAGGCTCAGGTAACAAGCTGGTAGGTTAATTCTTGTCGCAATCAACGGATCAACATTTGGTTGATCTGAAAAAGCAGACCCTGCACCTGTGGGAAAAACGTTAGGAAGAAGAAGAAGAAGCTATCTAGTTTATTCCATCTTTTTCCTAGGACAATCACAGAAGGTAGAAAAGAATCCAAAGTTCCCACCCATCTTACTATGTTCCAGCCCTGTGCACCTTTTGTTCTTTTTTGTGATCGTGCTTTGCCATGGTCAGACTTTCCCAGTAGTCTTACTAGGCCACTTTACATTTTTTTCCTGAGCCAGCAAGGCAAAGGCTCCGTCCACACAAGGGAGCAAGAGGAGCAATCCCATGCTTCCCAGAGTCACTTTGCAAGGGAATGGCTACTGAGAAATAAAGGGAAGGTATTTATGGAAATATGAATGAATGAATGAATGAAGGGGCGTGGTGGCTCAGCGGGTAAGACGCCAGGATTGTGGATCTGAAGGTCGCAAGTTCGGAGGTTCGAGAACCCAAGCGCCGCGTGACAGAGTGAGCTCCCGCACTAGCCCCAGCTCTTGCCAACCTAGCAATTCGAAAGCATGCAAATGCAATTGATGCAATTGGAAAACGCACAGCCAAGCTGGTGGGAAAAACCCGGTGGTATGCTGGGATTGTCTGTAGAGTCATTAAGAATCATGCCCAATGAGATGACTGGGAGATGGAAGAAATAAGTACCACTTCGGTGGGAAGGTAACAGCGTTCTTTGTGCATCATGCCGGCCACATGACCGTGGAAGCGTCTTCGGACAACGCTGGCTCTTTGGCTAACAAACGGAGATGAGTACCGGCCCCTATAGTCGGACACGACTGCACAAATGTGCGGGGGGAACTTTTACCTATTTATGTAAAACAGGAAGCCTCCAGATACAGTAATTTGGAAAAAAAAAACTAAGGGAGCAAAATGCCAAAACAACACACAGGTCTGAGCAAGCACAACAGCCACAGGGTTGACTATCTGTTCAAAAATAAAACTGGGAAAGTGGAATTCAGAATGGGGACAGGCAAGCTATAGTGCCATTTGAATGTCTAACACAGTTTTTTTTCCCAGCCTGATGCTCTCCAGATGCTCATGCATGATCCTAAATTTATAGACTTAATGGAAGTGCACTGAGCACATGTGGATATCATCGAAATATGAAGGTCTCCATCTTGTTAGAGACTCTGCAGGGAAACAGGATGCATTGACTGGCTGACTGACTGCTAGAAAAACATTCAGGCAAAGACCACTCTAGCTAGGAGATGCTGATGCCTTTCAACATTTTGTTGACTATTTTAGGCTTTGAGCAATCTTTATAGCTCATTCTTGCATTACAATGATCTGTATTGCATTAAATGATATATTTAGTGCCCTCCCCTGGAATCAGAGGCATATTGTGAGTCCTTTTATTTTTATTTTCCATCTCCTTAAACTGGACTCTTTTTTTTTGTGCCTTTGAGTCATTGTTGACTCCTGGCGACTGCCTGGACAAGTCCCTGCAGTTTTCTTGGCAAGATTTTGGAAGTGGTTTGCCATTGCCTCTTTCCTAGGGCTGAGCAACAGTGACTGGCATAAAGTCACCCAGTTGACTCCATGCCTAAGGTGGGACTGGAACTCACAGTCTTCTGGTTTCTAACCTGGTGCCTTAACCACTACACCAAACTGGTGTAAAAAAAATGGACTGCTTCATCTTAACAGTTTAAGATGTTGGTTTGGACAGAGCACTAAACCAGAAGTGATGTCTCAGAGCTTCATGAGTCCCCTGAAAGCCTTTGATATGGCTCTAGGAGACCTCCAAAAGTTGTTATTGAATTGTAATTTTAATGCAACAGAAGGGTAAAATAATTAAATAGAGGACTAAAGGATAATAACACGATGGCATGCATTAATTACTGTATATTAATTCTGTTCAAGAGTAAATTAATTCAAATCTAGGTTTTGTCTGGACTCCACCCATTATTTTTGGTGCAACCCCATTAGCATGCCCTCAAAGATCCAGTGTCAGCCTTGAAAAAGTTGTTATCCCTGAAAGCTAAAGCCATAGTTCAGCTTCACAAATCTGCTGCCCCTCTCTTTCCCTTCTCTTGTATGATAATATGGAGGAAACTGAAGTAATAGTTTATGGTTACATCTGAAATAAGAACTGTGGTTAATTCAGCTGTAGTTCTCTTCCCAGTTTGATATCCTCTGTATCCTGGACTACAGCTCCTCTTGCTAGCAACAGGAGGGGACTAGCCTGAAGAAGCTTTTTAAAGACTAAATGTAATTTGTTTGGGTCCAGATAAAAACCACAAGTTGCAATTATCTTAAAGCAGTAGAAGAGAGGCTTGTGCATGTAACAATAACCTATAGTGTAGCATTATGTATTCTTTCTTCTCCCAGTAATTTATTCATCAGATAAGTAGACTAATACTCATAAGTACAATTTCCAGAAGCTGACAAGGTGCAAAAGTCGTAATCATACTTTTAAATTCAGCTGAGAATTCACGTGTGGTTCCAAAATGCACATTTGAGCCTCGGTGTCCCTTTTTAAGCCATCTATGAATGATGCTCCTGTACAAATAAATCATGTAGGTTTTACATTTCGATCATAGATTGAACTCAGGAAAGACCAGTAAGACACGAGTATGAGAAGAGATTGATTTTAAAGGAATGTCATCATTTAACAGGGACTTGGATACGTTCTTTTAACCCATATGGTTGGAAGCACTGTTTCATTAGCCCTGCTAGTGCTATCTATAACCAGCATACTCCTTTTCTTCAAATACCCCACCTCATTCCCAAAGCATGCACAGACACAGAGTAGCATTGTGAATGTTTAAAAAGGAACTCACGTAAAAGCATATTACGGAAAGGTATCACTCATGCAGTATGTAACTGGGATGCTGACTAATACCATATACTATGTTAAGAAGTCTTTCTTTCCTCCCCAGATTTTTTGGAGTTTGTAATGGGTGGGGGGGAACGATATGCTTCCCACATGTACTACTCAGGGGCAGAGTCCTTTTATTTGTTCAGAATTTTTTTACAATGAGTCCCAAATCAAATCTATATTTTTTCTCAATAGAAATCCCTTATCCTTTTGGTAAGATTTTCATCCTTTTAAATAAAAATTGTGAGATCTCTTTCTCTAGTACTTTCTCTAGTACTGGAGTATTTAATAATGCCAGGAAGAAGGAGAAGGAGAAGGAGAAGGAGGAGGAGAAGGAGGAGGAGAAGGAGAAGAAGGAGAAGAAGGAGAAGAAGGAGAAGGAGAAGGATCATGTTGGATCAGATCAAAAGCATCTCAAGGCCCAGGTTCTAATTCCCATCAGATAACTCCAGAGAAACCATAAGCAGGTCATGTTTTGCTTAATTTTGATTTCCAGAAGCCATGCTGCTGTTGGATATGGAGGTCCCATGCAGTATCTCAGCCATTACAGCTGTTAATAGGGTTGTCCTCAGTGAGTGTTTCTATACTTTCTCCAAACTACCCAGACTGTGGCCATTGTCACAAGATGCTATAGCACAGGCAGAACATCCTGTGCTGATGAACGACAGGTATTTTTGCAGTGCTGTTTTGAAAACTTCCAGTGACTAAAATTGTATAACCAACCTGATCAGTTTGTTTCACTGATCTTTAAAATGGAAAGGTGATTTTCTGTCTCAAATGTAAGTCACATCTATATTATCTACATTTGTTTTGATTGTTCTGTGATTCTCATTACATTTCCTAAAATGACCTTAAGTTTGCTGAGGACTCATGATTACATTACGACTTGGAGTGAAGGAACCTTTGTCAAAATGTATGTATGGCTCACCCCTATATTAGGACAGGATTCCCGTAAGATATGTAGACAGTGGCAACAAGAAGTAATGTAGAACCTACCATTTTAAGTTTTCCACACAGCTTTTGGATGTCCGATATGGTATTGGTGACATTTGGCCTACTGAAGTTCCAGCACTGTTCAAGAGTGTCAAATAATTATGCTGAGTCTGCATAAGGCCACCCAGAATTCGAGCTAATGCCATCACTAGGACTCTGTGTAGTATTTTTGGTTTGTTCTTCAATGATGCAGTAGGACTTTTAACTAGAATATGTGTAGGTGTGCAACTTGCACTGTCTGTTAGTCACGAGGATGAGATGCACAGAATACCAAACCTCTAACTCCTTGAGTTTGCATAACAATCACCCATTCTCGTTTTTAAAGATTTGCCAATGTGTTGTAAGAAGTAGAATCAGTATCTCATTTTAATGTCATTTAACTAAGGTACTTCAGGAAGTAATCACAGCTATCCCCTTTAGACTTACTCTTTCTCAGAGTAAGTGGGCGAATATTCTCCTCCTCCCCAAGAACGCGTAGTTTCTAATGGAAGCTGTGAATGGGGCCTTGAAGACAGTAAGGTAGACTTGCTCCACAAGGTTTCTACTGTATACAGTAGATGTACTGGAATACAGTTATTAGCCTGCCACTAGGCAAGAGCATCAGGAGCAAATACCAGCTGGGAAATGGCTGCACTTGGGAGGCAGTAATAATAATAATTATAATGACGACAATTTATTAAACTTGTATGTGCAAGTGTCTCAGCATGGGTAGAGACAGACAGACCCACCCCGATTGCCTGTGGGTGCTTTAACATCCTTGCATCTTCCACTCACAAACATGCATCACATAGAAGAACATAATCTCAGTCTTATTAAACAATATTTTTATTAAAATATTGTTATACCAAGTGGAATGCTACATCAATCTCGGTATAGGGCGGCATAAGAAACAGTCAGGTTTACATTTAAATACTTAAGATAACTTAAAATGCACCAAAAACAAAACAAAAGAACACCCCTCACTGTCTGGCTGAAAAAAAAGTTCACAGCACAAAAATATTTTAAAAGGAATACCAAATATTAATATGAAATATATTAAGCTGTGTTTCTCTCTCATAACTTTTTGTTTGCTGTTTTTCACTTTGTAAACAACACACAATAACCACACACCCTTTTTACACATTTATGGAGGGATTTTTCTTTTTTCAATGCAGTTGTCCAGCAAATGCATATGTTTAACTAGGAAGCAGAGGTGGGGATGGAAGTGTGTGATGGCAGAATCAAACAAAAGGTTTGATGGAGTAAGTAATGCACTCATCTCAGAGTTGCTTACTGTCAGAAGCCAGCTGTCAGTAGGCAGGAGTGCAAAGAGGGCTGAATGCAGATTCTGGAGTGGTTCCAAAGAAAGGAAGGGATGTGCCTCTAAAAGATACTTTCTCCAGATTCTTTTGAAAAAGACACATTTGGGATATAGAGTTGTTTTGCACCCCCCATGTTCAATCACACATCATTCCCACAAATGCCCTTTAATTCATTAGAAAACAACCACTATCAGCCACTTCAAAACAATGCCAGCTTAACCCAAACTCCTGCACACATACTTTGCCTCCTCTCTCCACGCAGTCTTGATTCACTTTCCCGTTTTTTACAAATAGGAGAACAACGTCCATTCTTATGAATAAGAGATCCGGTTGCGATCTTGCTTGAGACCCAGACAACCTTTTCCATCAGAGCCCTTCATCCCCCATATAGCTGTGCTGATCTACACCACGCAGAGATGTATCCAGCTTCGAAGAGGATAACTTGGCAATGGCAAGACAGAAGCAGAAACAACGGGTTCCTGGCTGCTGCTCAAACAAAGAGCAGGGAAATTCCAGTCTGAAGCATCATGGGAAATGGCTTCAAAGGAAATGGAATCTGAAGGACTGCGAAGGCGGATATTTAACTCTAGACAAACGGGATATGAAATGGAAGAAAAGAGGGGAAAAAAGCAAACACTGAAGAAGTCTGAAAACAAGACAAAGGGGGAGAATAGTTCTGTGATATGAAGCAGATCCACTGCAAATATTAGAATGGAACAGAAAGAGCCCAAACAGAGGGACTGTGGCTAACATGCTGATTATTGGGCTTATAGAAGGTATTTACAAAACAGTGGCACCATCTCTGTGATCTCCCTTCCCCAGTACCTATGACAGGTCATGTGCTATTTTCCAGATGATCACTTGGACTTCCCAGTATCTGCAGCAATCCCTCTGCTTCTGAACTGAAGAGTGGACACAGGGGGTTGGGGGAAGAGTATGGCAAATTGATTCTAGCCACACCAGCACCAGACACTCTTTTGCTTATGATAGTTTACACGTCAGGTCCAGGTACCTGCCAGAAGCCCTGTGAGTTACACATATCACCTCTTCCAGAGCCAAACTTCAACATGCGACCAGCTCTAGGGCCTCGCCCAGGCAGCATGAATATCCCACTTGACTTCCCAGTTTGTATTCCCATTCCCATGGGGAAAACCAGCAGCAGAGGAAAAAGTAGAGCAGCTGCCTTGATGCAAGCATTAACCTCGACTCATGGTGCCCCAGCTGTCGTTGAGTGTACTGCAGAACAATTTGCCTGGGAGGCACTATCCAAACACAGGTATCTCCCACAGCTGGAGATACTCATCCCCACATCAACTATCTGGTTGCTGATCTCTTCCAGCCCTTCTTGTAAAGTCTTTAGTCCTGCTTTCCATAGAGCATCCTCGTTGGCGAAGGGCTCCTCAGGCTCTGTGCGCTTGGTCCGCTACTGTCCCCTGAGAAGGCAGCAATCCACTAAGGCAGAAAAGAGCACCTAGGTCTGGTCCAGAGAAGAGCTCCTGCTCCTCAGATGAGAATCTCCACCATGTCTGACAGGTCAAGAAGTTTAGCAGCTGGCAAAATCTCTGCAAAGAAAAACAGGCCACGTTACATTTGGAGGCATACAAAGCTGCAAGCTACATTTGGCTTAGGTGTCAGACAAACCATCCGTATCCCTAGTGTTTGTCATAGCAGAACTTTCCTTTTGATGCCACAAACTAAATTAAAAGCAGTCTTACATACCAGATTTGTAAAGTAGATTTTGTAGCCATGACCATCCCAATGGCTGGAGTTATAAACTGCATTAAACTATTAAATTCATGACCTACAAATCACAGTGTTGGGGTTCAGACATTACACTAAGTCAAAACCAAGAAAATGTTAGCATTATGACTAACATAGTGTATGAAGCAGACATAGGGGGGAGACATGAAAACCTGACTGAAAACTCCACTCTCTACTTCTATAGCCCTTTTCTAATCACTAATAAAATATGCAGAATAGTAACCAATTCCTGAGACCATGTTATTTATTAGGGGCACGGGTTAGAGGAGGCTGATCAAATCTGGTTCCCTGTATAAATTCTGAACATAGTTCTATGCACATAGGAAACTCCTCTTAAGGATATGTGATAGGTACAGCCCCTATCACAGAGACTGGAAATCACTATCAGCATGACTCCACCATGCCTTTTGCATCCATGGAGGTTACGTTGTGTTTTAGAAAAGAAAAAGCCAGTGTCACCTGAGAAACATTAGTTCACACCTGTTTTAAACAGTGGGATTTACTGTTGAAGAAAATGCCTATGACACTATTAGTGCCCATAGAGAGCTTAAACATCCATACAAGTTATTACTTAATGTCTGTCTCTTGCTCTATTCCCCCTCCCCCCATCCTACTTCAGCCCCACCTGCTCCTCCAGGATAAGCCTACACTGCATTGCACGTAATTCATGATTAGTCACTATGGGAAGAATCTTAGTCCTGGTATTTGGCCTGCTGCAGGCTGCACTGTGTTCACCTCTTAGTTATGTGAACCCTGACAGGCATCCCTGGCAGAAAAGGCAGTTCACTGGTTATACTATGAGCATAGTTATCAGGAAGGCGTAGAAGAGAAGGTCAGGCTCTTTGTAGGTTCACCCATCAGCTGGCCCTTACCTAGGGAACGTGCTGCTCCACCGTTTTTTTCAACATGGAGCTTGGGTTCCTCACATGGAGTGTTCATGGGAAGACCTTCAGTCTGGGTACTCCCATCTTTGCTGCCATGTTTGGTGTGGAAGGGGATACAAGTTGATGGGACAGTTGCTTCTACTGAGGATTTGAGTGCTGAAGAATGGGAAAAAAGGTAATCAAGTAAACCAGTATAATCAAAGAAATTAACAGTATTATGGGTTCACAAATTGCTAAACTATGCTTTGCCCATTTTCTGAATAAAATAACTGATAATCTTGACATAAACTATCGTTTGCAAGCCACATACATACAAACCATTTAAGGTTATGTATAACATAGGAACCCAGCCATCAAAAAATCAGTAATATTTAGGGAACAGTCCTTAATTAACAGAAGAAAAATACCTACAATTGTATTCTAATTCTTTTGTATTTTCTCCTAACATGAGCACCCACAAGAAAATAATTTGTTAAAAAGATTTCCTGCCTAAACCATCAGATATTTATTCAGCCTTTCACTGTAGACTACACGGATGAAAATTTCACAGTTGGGCTTAGTTAATGACCAAGAGATGGCAAAGAATTGTAGATAACCATTTCATTCATGGTTCTAATTAGTGGCCAATGGCCTCAGAGACTTAACTTGCATTCCTGATCTTTCACATCATAATCTGGAAGGCTAGGAATGTGACATTTGGAATACTCTCACAAGGAACCTTCTTAAAACCAGTTTATCTTCACAGTATAGTTTGAACTGGATCTGCAAATCATAGTTTGCACTAACTCTGTTGGACTGATGGCACATTACACTTTCGTTATCCCAAACAGCTTCATGTCCCTGATCTTGCCAACCATGGATTTGGAAAATCTGAGCCAAAATCACTTGATAAAAACCTTTGGGTATGGGAATGAAAAAAAATATGCTAATACCGTAAAAGTACAACCACCGCATGTTTCCTAAAAGGCCTAAATGGAACCAAAGGTCAAGAACCCTTGTACATGTAATATAAGTACATGTAGTAATTAAAGAATCCTACCCTTGTTACCTGCATTGTTCCGGGAATCACTTTCACTGACTGAGTTTCCTGGCCAACATTGCACACCAGAAGCTGCAAACACTGATGGCACTGATTTTGCAGGCCGCAGATGAGCCTTGTTGGAGTCCTTCCGAGAGCGCTGTTGCAGGACCTTGATGACAGCATCCTTCTCAAGGATTTGGGCGTGAAGTTCTTTTAACCTGGGAAAGAAAACAGACAGTAAGGGAGGAAACCACCAGCACCACATCACAGTTTGCAGGAAGCATCCATCAGATTTTCAAAGCCCAGCAGTTCAACAAAGCCTTCCTTCTAAGCATCCCACAACACATGCCCTCTTGTTGCATTCTGCAGATAAGAAGCTGCTGTTAATCTGCTTTCTTTTGGCATGTTTGAATGCTGTCTGGTAAGGAAGCCATTTTTTTCAAAGCAATGCAGTGTTAAAAGGATAAACTTCTGCCTTCCTGCTGGGATTAAGCCAATGGAGAAGCAACCCTATCAGAACTTCCTCTAGCAAGACAAACCTGTTTTCCATCTCCTGATGCTTGTGGTTTGCCAGCAAAAGGTCTTCATCAAAGCTGCTGTTGGGAGAATGGCGTGGGGAGTGGTTGATAATGGTGGTGTCCCGCTGTGCGGCAGCCGTGGCAGCGGCATCCATGGCAAACTGCCGCATAGTACACTCCTCCAGGTACTTCTGCTCCCATTTGGTCATGTCAGCCTCCAGGGCCAGGATTTTCTCTTCCCTTTCTCTCAGCTGTTCAGACAGTATGTGGGCATTCAACTCAGGGGATCCTCCACCTGGGGCTCCCATCTGTCTCTGGAGTAGCAAAGCAAGAGAGAAACTCATTGACTATTGTCTTTGGTGCTTCTGCAAAAGCAGCCTATTCCAGCATTTAGCATAATGGGCCCAGAACAAGAAGAGGCACAGGTCTTTGGAATCTATACTGTACTCCACTATAGTCTACCAGTAAGAACCAGGCTTAAAGAGTTTGGGAAGTCTGAACTCAGCTATTTGTTTGGACTACCAATACCTAATGGTGCTTCCACACAAGAAAGGCCGCAGATGAGCCTTGTTGGAGAAGAAATTACTTCTGCCTAATTCAAAGCTTTGCTTTCCAGAAGTGTAACTGACTAAAATCAACCAGAGATCTACCAGTAGATCTTAATTTGCCTTCTGCTCAACCTTGGCATAGGGATGTAGACCTAGAATGAAAGTACTTTGAGAATTTGGGAATTCCAGATTAAAAGAAATATGCAACTATTAAGCACATTCTTTGCTCTGGGGTGTTTTTCCCCAGGAAGATACAACATACAGTATACCCTACATTTCCCATCGAGGTTTGAAGGGACCCAACCTTTTCCTGATTGGCTCAGCTTTGGATCATCTCAGTCTAGTAAGAAGTTTCATATCTGGAAGTTGTCTTAATTTTTTTTTTTTTTGGAAATAAATGTAGATTTGATTTTTGCATCCAGCCACTGTTTTCATTCAATTCCCTGCTCAAATAGGGCTTATTCTTGATAGTGTGCATAACTCCCTTTTATAAAATCTTACATTTTATGACTAACAAAATCTCAGTAAATGCTAATTAAAAATATCAACTTATAAACAGATTGCTAACCATTGCCAAACAGATTATTCAACTTCTCGGAGTAGAGTACCGTAATAGCCTTGGTATACTTGCACCCGCAAATTCTTAAGTCACTATGCTATTTGACTAGTTGTGTAAAAAGACAGAAGAGGAAGTACATCTTCCATAATGCTGTTTATACTTGTTCCACAAACATGCTTCGTTTTGTTGGGCTTGAGATAACCCTAGCTGAACACTCTAGAGCAACTTTCTTCCTAAGTTAATGGATGGTAAAATTGTTGGGTCTTTAGCAAGGAGAAGAAATAGGACAATAATTCACCAGTAGGTGGTTGCTCCAAGCTTTCAAACCTGCTTCCCAAACTTGGTAAGCAGAGTATTCCTTGTCCGTGTCCTTCCATCACGCCTTGGCCCTTCTCTCACCTGCTGAGCCCGCAGCATCTTCAGCTCCTGCTCCAGGCGGGTCCGGAGACGCAGCTCCAGTTGCTCACGCTTCTCACAGGCAGCCTGGAGCTGGCCCAGGGCCTGCTGCAACCGCTCCACCTTCTCCACATACGCTCGCTTCCTCTGCAGCTCGTCTTCCATCTTAGCGGTGCGGGCCTGAGCACCGCTCAGAGCCTGCTCCAACAGTTCAGCCCGCCGACGTTGGTCTTCATTAGTGCCATGCAGACGGGCAATTTCCCGCTGTGACTTTTCCCTTTCTTGCTGATACTCATAGTCTGAAGACAAAACAAAGAAAGGGGAGAGGGCATTGGCATAAACCACAGCCATGTACCCTTTTGTAGACAGGAGAAAACCACATTCCTGACATAGTATCCTTAAAGAGAACTTTTAACTGTAACACACTAAACCCAATTCCTAAGTCTTTAGAAGAGAAATGGGTGTTGCCTTCATTTTCAACAATCTGACTGTTGACTATTTAAAGAATTCCATGAAAGAATTCCATATGGGGCTGACACCCAGGAAACTGCCAGACTCAACAGGAAAAAACATATACCTTTGTGCCATAGTACTTTGATCTTACACAACGTTCCTACTATTTCTTAGCTCATGCTTCATGCCATAGTTTTCCATGATGTGATCATGGCTGGGGCACATCAAGGTAAGATGAAGAATCTGTGGGAAGTTTGTAAACCATGCTGCTGTAGAACAGGTATAAGAAACCTGTACCTTTCCAGATAATGCTGGATTATAACTTGCATCACCCGAAGTCACTGATCATGCTGGCTAGCAATAACAGATATTGGAATATGGCAATATATGAAAGCCACAGATTCTCTGCCATTGGTATAGAGGAGTTCATTTTATGCCATATGTATCTAGTAAGCTACGTACATTATTTCATCCCTCTTACACTACCAGAGGATAGGGAAGCTTGACAATCTAGCAGTTTCATTCATGATTCTGCAGAGGGCACCAAACTGCTTTCCCCCATTCTCAGGAAGACTCCAGCATTATTCGTAATTTTTCCTCATCTCCAAGAGACCAAAACGTGGTGGCCAGACTGCCACAGAGAAAACTGTAATGATAAGGGCATGATCCATTCTATACCACTCTTTCATGATTTGCTGAAATGATTAAGAGGTAGAACCACTCTAATGAAACAGACAGAAGAGAGTCGCAACCCTTTGAACAATAAAATGGAGATTCTAATCCCAAACAAGGGGATGGCTGCCTCAGTGAAAGGCAGGGTTTTTTTCTGAGTAATTATGCAAAGGATTATACTGTTTTCCCCTGCTGTATTTACAAGGCCAGGAAGAGAGTTACTTTTTGGAAGGAAGCAGGACTAATTTCCTGGAAGGGAGAGAGGCCGTTTCTTGAACTGGATGGTGAAAAGTTGAGAATAAGTACATTCCCTCCCAACTTCCACCCCTTCCCCAGGCCAATTCCCCTCCTTTGGCAACAACCCCCCTTTTCAAAAATCTAGAACAGCAGCAAGAAACAACAACTTGGACCTAGGACTCTGAGGAGAGGGAGTACAGCTTGTGTGCTGGAACAGCCAGAACAGCCGTTGGAATGCAAAGAATCCAGGTCACACTGATGGTTGCTGTGATTAATGGCTCTAGTTTAAGTGCCAAGAATAACTTAGCGCTCCTCGGGGAATGGCAAAAAGCTTCCAAAGGAGGATCCGCCTCCTCTTCAGTCTTAAAGGGACCACAGGCATACCAGCAAAGGTACAAGGAACAGGACGCTGGTATACTAATGAAAGACTAGAGATATGCAATGGTAAACTAACGGAAGGGCACATGTCTGAATAGAAATACAGTTGGAATAGCAAAAAGTTTTCAAGAGGCTTACTTTGGGCAACAAGTTTTGCCATAGTCCCTTGGTTTCCTTCTTGGTTTTCCTGTGCTTGGCTGGCCAATTGTTTGTTTGCAGACTCTAATCGCTCTGTAACAAATTGAAAGAAAAATCAAGATTAGAACATAATTCAATGTCTAAATGTTCATGGATTCCTAGAAGGGCACAGACAGTTATTTGTCACTTGCCAAAGGTGCTATTCTGATAACACTGTTGGAGGGCACAGCTGCTAGTAAAGGCACAACTACTGCTTCAGAAATGAAAGCTTTATTTCTTAGAAGTTTAAAGAAGAAACACAAATGTTTCTCTGGGTTCCAAGCCTTAAGATTCTGCCACGTTCTGTTTCATTATTTTATTTTTTCCTAATAACAAGATTTACATTCTAGAAAAGACTCAAATAACTTTCTTGAACCTTTCAAGCTAAATGATTCAGTTCAAAAATGGTTTTGAAAAACTGTGAACAAGCCATGGAGTTGCACACTCACTGCTCCCCTCCCCTCTTGGTCACAACCTCCCTCTTTATTCTGATTACCATTAACCAGCCTGCCACTGGCCAGTGACGGTCAACTCTTGCCCTCCAATGCACAATCAAGACCCCACCACTAAAGAGAAAAGAGAAGCCACCTACAACAGCAGATGCCCAACTCTGAGGCTTGTTGATAATACTAAGTCAATAGCTGTAGCTGTATGAACCTGAGTGCATCCTAGGCAGGATCATGTTAAGTGGCATAGAGTGGTTGTCAAGTATGTGAGATCAGAAATTTCAAACACAACAAACATCTTTCTGACACACAACATCACCCCAATTTAGAATTTGACCTTTCCAAATTGCCTTGCCTTTGAGATCCCGATTGAAGTCCTGCAACCTCCTCATTTCCCCATCCTTTTTGTTTCTCATGGTCTTCTCCAAAGTCTCTCGCTTTGAAGATGCTTTCATTAGATTTTCATAATCTTCTGAAATTTGTTGAATTTCACTTTCCAACTAAGTAAGAAAACCAGGACATTTTGGTTAAAATATATTTGCACAATAAAACCCATAAATTATATTAATGAATATTTGCTCAAGAACTGAACTTCAAAAATTGTACAGGAATACGAATTAAAGACATGTCTTAATATTTAGATTTCACAATTTGAACATGAAATTGAATGCTGCAGTCTTCTTCAATTCAAGAACCAAATATGCATGAGTTAGAAAAAGCCAGTCTCTCACAAGACAAAACTGAACTGGAAACTGCAATAGTTAGAGAGAGGTTTCTTGATGTTATCACTCTCTCAAGTCATTGCTTTCATATTTAAGTTCCAGACAGTTTATTTGGGGTCAGTCATCACTTTCCAACTTTTCTATAGCCAGACCGGAATGCAGGCTGCGTGCTGATGCTGAAATGGTACTATGTTACTATAATGATTTTTATTAAAGATAGTATTTTATATATGTAGTGTTTTTATTATATGTAGTATGTACATACAGTATACAACACACACACACACACAGACACACACGGTTCTGAGGAAATGTATAAAACCTTCACAAAATCTTAGTGAGAAAAGAAGTTATTTATTTTAAAGCAATTTAAAAGCTTTAAAGCAGAAATATTAAAACAATCACATAAAGGCTAAGTCAGCATCACTGCCGTCTCCTTCAAGAGAATTTAAACAAGCCAATGTGTTATTCTGATTTCTCAAGTCCCAGTTTATCACTGCTTTTTCATTTTCCACCATTTGCTACATATCCAATATATTCCTGAGCCTCTTTTGATTAGGGTTTGGCACCTATCTGATAACCAGCAACAACATTCATTACAAAAACTATAAAATAGCAATGATGGTTGCACCTTTCCCCTATACAAGGAAGTTGATAATATGAACCAGGCCCAAATGATACTGAAGTTGTGAAGCAGTAAAGCAGGATCAGTAAAATCGTGACATTAGATTTGTACAATTTATGACTTAAACCCAACTACATTATTCTAATAGGATACACATCATCATCTAGGGTATGCTGTGATTTTTCTGTTTTCTTCTCTTCCACACTTCTGCCTTATTCTTTCCCAGTTCCAACTGACATGCAATTTCATGTTCCACTGTTACCACGTTACTTTGCAGGCCTGGCACATTCCCCCTGCAGCCCTGGCACGTGCCCGACCATCCCCAAATAACTTCTTGCCCTTGGCTGAAGCTGGGCTTCCACAGCCTCTCCTTGTGTGTTTCTGCACAAAAGGCTTCTGTGACTGGTCTAGCGAGACCCCAGGCGGGAGGGCCAGATAACAGGAGAGCACAACTGTTAGCAGAGGAGGTGAACAGGCTCTTTTCTCTCTCCACTCAACAACTGCTTCAGCTTAAGATCAGTTGGGTACTGTCAGCTTGTGCTCCACAGTTGTTTAAAGGGGAGGGGGAGTAATTGAAAAGCATTAAAGGAGATGGTTTTCTAGACAGCTGTTTCTGGGAATCCAAAGGCAAGACGTAGAGAATCTGGGGAAATGTTGCTGAAGGCAAAGCTGTATGAAGCACCATGACGAGTTCTCTGCTCTTCCAGGGAGCATGATGACTGTTCCAAACACAATAGCTGGATTCACAGATAGCTCCGAGCCCAAACCAATCACAGGGTAATAGAATAGGGCAGAGGTAAGCAATCTTTTCAGTTTCCCCAGGCCTCACATAATGTCTTACAGGAGAGTTGTATGCAAGAAAGTAAATAAAACAAATAACCACAATCTCACAAGATTGTGTGAAAGTTTTGGGCAAGATTTTGGAAGATCTCAGAAGTATTGTTATTCTATTGTAGGGGAACAGTGGTGCTGGGGAGAGTTAGTGGACATCATGTTGCTGACCCATAACTTTGTGCCAACTGTGAATTCAGTCTTACCTGAATTACCGCACCAGAGCTTTGTTTCGCTTTGGCTTAGCAGAGTGTGTGAACCCAGTTACTGGGGTTTGCAAAGCATGGTTTATGGCTAAGTGTTACATGTAAACCAGGCTACAGTAACTTGTTCAATAAACCATGGAAACTATAGCTTAGTGTAACTTGTGAATGGCTACTCCAAAATGGACTTGATATGCTCTTCAGAAAAGGAACTCAGGCAGACAACTATTAGTGTTATCATACTTGATGACTTCAAGTAGCAGAAAGAGCTGCAGTTGTTTTTATGTTGATTTTATGGCCCTCCCTACAGGAATGGATAATTCTACCCCCATAACTTAGATATTGCTTATTACTTGTTCTGCAACACATCCCATGCTTTGACTTGTTTGGGACACATGAATCAACTTTCACCACTGACTTGCGTTCCTTCATTGAAATAAATGATGTACTGGGGTTAGAAAGATCAATGATTGGTCCTGGTATAATACTGTTTTCTATGTTCCGTATGTACCATTTCCAGTTTCTAAACTCCAAAAGGCTTCCTTTGCTTTTAACAACTGTGCAACACAAACTTATAATGGTTAATTCCATCTAAATGGTGTGGAAAAACAACACCAATCAAAATTTAAAACTGGGAAGCTGACATAATACAGAGCAACGTAACATTTCTAACATTCTCTTTAATTCCAAGTAGGCATTCTGGCACAAAGGCCCCATAAAGATTCTTAGAAAATAAAAATGGTGGATGGCTGCACCCCAGTACTTTGTAACTATGCCAATCTGCTCAGAATACAAAAATCCAAAATAAAGTTGTGATGGTAGTGAGCATGCTGCTGCATCATATGAGAATGATTGTGAAACATTCCTCAATATGCTCTCAAAATTCCAAACATGCCTATTAGCCTGAAAAGACCTGCTTTGGCCCATCAACCAAGTTTTTCTTCAGTTGGATAACATAAAACCAGATTCTCCACTCTTGCTGCCAAGGTAGAGGAGAAACAGTCAACAAATATCCTTGTCTTACGTTGAATAAGGATTTAAATTTTAGAAAGTTTAATTATGACCACGAGTTGCCTTGATTGGAGTCGCTTCATCTTTCACGGCAATCTGTATCTGTTGCATGTATTTTGATTAGATAGGTTGGCTACTAAAAAAGAGAGAGCTATGCCTGGTCCTTTACCTTTTGAATCCGGTTGGCCTTTTCACTGTAGCTCTCCAGTTCCCTCCGCAACAGCTCATTTTCTCTCTGCAACTTCTCGTTCTCCCTTAACAGCTTCTCATTCTCCATCAACCCGGCTTCCATTTGGGACAAGTGGTTACTAGCTGAAGCAGCCTGAGCTGCCATCAAAGCTGCCACCCCAGCTGAAGTGAGTGATCCCAGATGGTTATGGCAGAGAGCAGCCTGTTGTGGCAGGAAAGCTTGGGACATCGGAGCTTGCATCACCCTAAAAAATTAAAAGGTGAAGAAATTAATTACAAGTACTTTCTAGAAGGAAGGCTCCAGCCCTGCATGCAGCAAAGCTCAAGTATCTGGGTCAGTCCTATGAACAACTTAAATACCCTAAGCTTTAAAGATTTTACACCTTGAATTTTTGTTAGGGGAACACTGACCACTTTCACTGACCAAAGCTTGAAAGTAGGAGACTGGGTTAAGGCTTCCACATCTTCTGCAAAAATCCAGACAACCACTAGACGGTAATTTGGGTTTCCTGATCTCTCTGCTGCCGTCTGGTATCCAGATTTTTCCAGTTCAGATATGGCAGCCTAGAGAGGGTAAACCATTCAAGACTGCTTTAGACTCCAGTTATGCTTACTAATAAGAAGAAAACGATTATAGGAAACGCAGCATTCTTGATTACCATTTGCATAAAGGATCCTGCTTTTTTTGAGAAAAACACAATCCTGGTTTCATAAAGCATGGATTCCATGGTACAACGGATGCCATCCAATTATTTACTACTTGCACTTTGATCCTTAATTCAATGGTTGAGTTCAACACTGGGCTATGCCATGCTTTCATTTGCCCCAATTTCTTAAACAAGCCACTTAGTCACACATTGTGCTAAGCCATAAACCAACATTTACAAGTCACAATGATGAGGTTTTTACATTGCATTAAGCCAAACCCAAACCAAGCATAATATGGCTGTCTGTGTTCTGTGAACCCAATTGCTCACTCAGTTCTCTATTGATTGTTACAACTCCATAGTAAACTTTTATGAATATTTAATCAAAATTAATGGCTACCACATTCCCACTTGACTAACTCCAAGGTCCATTTAATTCTGGAATGTTCAAATGCCCAAACAAAAACAAGTTAGCTTTAGGGTTTCTCTCTCCTCCCACCCTCATTATTAAACTGCTATGCAGACAGCAGCAGTTTGAAATTCGTAGAATTCAACATGGTCGCCAACATGGTCGCCATTCTGGTGCCCAAAAAGGAAAGTACTTCCAGAGAAGACCTAGCCTCACCTGACTGAGGCTCCTCTGATGCAGAGTTATTCAGACATTCTTGTGAAGTGATCCTCGAGCAAACAAGAATATATACACCTTCCTTTTAACAAGCAACCACCCCCACCTCCTTTTGTTCCCCAGGAAAGAGCCAATTTCCTGCCTCCAGCATTATCTCTTCCTGCCAGTATTCACTAGAGGCTGTTTCCAGCAAGAAACTATGGTTCAGTTCCCCTTCATTCTCCAAAGAGGCTGCTTACCAGTAAGCCACAATGGTGGCAGGCAGTTGTGAAACTACTTGTAAATGCCGCTCCAAGCCCTCTATAAAGCTATGATATTCCTAAGCAAATAGGAATGCTCTTTATGGGACGACTTCAAAAAGCAAGCAGCCTCCAAGATCAGCCCTCAGCATTCTCAGCCATTGTTGCTGGCGCAATTCATGAACTTAGGAAGAGAATTATATGCTAAAGAGATAGGATGTTCAGATAAGCTCCCATTCATAAATACAAAGTTACACAAGAAGTGTAACTCTGATTCCTCCTCTACCATTTCTGTAAGTGTTAACTGGATGATGAAATGGAATCCTGACCTACCCTCTCCCAAAACAGAATCAAACGGCCTTTGTGCCTCTTCACAAAGCTTGGAAGAATAAGCCATGCCTGTTATTACTCTGAGAACTCCTTTACATTTTTCCATGCAATCTGAACCAGATGCTTCTTTATCTTTGGACAAGAGTGAATACCAATTCTTTTTCACATTGTTCATGGAAGTTTAAGTGTGCCCCGTCTGCCCTAAAATTAATCAGAATCTCTTTACAAAGCCAAATGAAGCAAACATCTTCAAAGAAAAACAAATCCCCTTCCACAAGGAAAAGTAAAGTTGGGGGAAGAGGAGGCACTAAAATTCGAACAGGACACAAGAGTTTAATTCCATACATCTCCGAGTTCCACTCAGGGTAATAACCATCCATGGTCACTTCTCTTCTTTGGAAAAAATGGAAGGTGCTTTCCAACAACATGGAAAGGACTGGGTTTAAGCACCTGAAGAATTCTGGCCAGTGATAGATTTCTAGCCATATGTCAAATGAAGGACTAACCAGAACCCAATCTTTTGAAAGCTATCCTGTGAAACTCCACCTTTCAACATAAGCAAAGCAATATAAAACCAACAGAAATAATTACCTGATTTCAGGATGTTGAAATCCTGGGCCTTCTCTGTAATGCTGCCTGGGGTCAGAAAGGTAACCTTCTGATGCCTCCTGTGAAGGGATTATATAAGGGTATTCTGGAGGAGGACCACGGGACTCTGATGCCCCAGAGGACTTTCCTCTGGAGAGACAGAGTTGGTGGTGCCTGGAAAGTTGAGGGTAGCTGTGAGAGGAACTCATGTGGTTCTGTGCTTGGGCACCATTCCTCTCCAGGGACACCTGCAGGAGCTGCTCACTGAGTGACCGTACATGACCATGTTTCAGCTCTTTCAGTGACTCATCCTGGGGTTTGCTGCTAATGTCAGAGGCATAGGTCCTGCGCTGTCCTCCTCCTGCATATGCTCCGGACAAGGTGGCCCCAACCTGTTGTCCTCGTTGTGAGGCATAATACTGGGAATGAACTTTGGCCTCCTCATAGGTGGGAAGCTCTTCTCCCTTGTGCTGAGGCTGGTAGAACCGGTGCATGTTATTCTCCAGGTAGAAGTGGTCAGCATGGTGCTCCTGGCCCTGGGGTTCCTGTCGTGTTGATTGCTGAACCATCTGGCTCTCATCTTGGGTGAGACTCTCAAGGGAGGACTGTGGGCTCCCACCGCTTCCTCCTCCCCGTAAGGCCTGCTGCTGTATGGCTAGGAGTGTACGGTTCTCAGTGAGATTGCCATACCTCAGCTGCTCTTGGATCAGGCGGTGAAGGACAGTTCCAGAGGAATCCTCAGCTGTCCTCATTCTCAGCTAACTGATTCTTCTATAGTGCTTCCCGAATGCACCAAAACAGCAAACAAACAAAATCTGTTTCTGTAAACTAGCAGCCACTGTCCAGCCAAATGACCCTGCAAGGGGAGAGCAAAAGTCAGGAGGTTGCACAGCTTAATAAACCCATTGAACAGGACCACTAAATTCCAATTTTGTATCTTCTTGAGTAGCCTTGTGCAATGTGGTGCCTTCCAGACATCTTTGACCATAATCCCCATCACTCCCAGCCAATATGGCCAACAGCTCTATATAGTAGATTGGATTTGTAGCCCAAGAAATTTGGAAGGGCCAGCCCATGGGAGGATTTGAACTGTTCCTGGATGTTCTGCAGAATTATTGCTTTAGAGACCGAGACCCAATTTAAAAGTTTCCCAGAGGCTTTCTAGCTTATTGCTACAAGGATCTAATGAAAAAGTATACCTATTTTTATACTACACTTCTTGGAGGGAGCATGGAGGGAAAATTTAACTATTAACATGTAATTATTGGTTGGATTTTATCTAATTCATTCATTCAGATTTGTTGTAATCCAGTCCAAGGGCTTGGATTGAAAAGAAAGTAGTAGGCTACTTTTAAGTGGAGCCTACTTCCAGAGATTCTCAGAAATTCCTGACTGTTTACTTTACACAAGAACCGCTTCCTGTGCTTTTGGTTCAGAAGCACATCCTTCCAATTTCATGGAAGTATGAAGCAAAAATTAATCAGATTTCAGAGAACTTGTGGAAATGCACTTTTAAAATGTTGTTCTTCCATGCAACAATCTTATGAAATAGGCTGTGGGCAATCAGGCCAATAAATACCATCAGGAAATGAAGCCCCACTTTCCTCAACCCTCAGCCTACCCAACATTTTGCCCAATAAACTAGTTGCACTAAATCTGAAACAATGTCCAAAATGGAGCTTGGTGACATTCTCTATAACTGTATTATGATGCCCTGACTTTAGGTACAAAGTGTATCTCAGTGGGAATCTGGACAGCCCTGTTGAAACAGGACACAACTCTGGGAGCAAACTTCTCGGTGAGCACTAGCTACCAGTCAGCTTTGGAAAAATCCTCCTCAGTTCACAAGGGCTACTTAATCACACTCCAGAAAGGAGCTAAAATCCTTTTGCTTGCATGTGATTATTTTATTCTAGTCCGAGGTGAAAAGCAGAACAAAAACTGTTCTCTGGATAAGATCTGGTTAAATGTTCATATCCTTTAAATAAGAGATCTCAAAAATAAAGCATTTGGTTGCACAGCAGCCAAAGTTAATTTCTACAAGAAAAGATCCACAGCTGAAAACTAACCACACTCTCTGACCTGGAAGCCCTGCCTTTGGATCCCAAAGGCAGGAGGATGGAATTAGGGAAAGGCACTCTGCATACGCCTAAAGGCACTGTCTTTAGCAAGATTTTACACTCTGCAATGCTGGTGCTAAACAACAGGGGGAACAGAGGAAAGGCAAAATAGTGCCTTTTAATTAAACTATTTGGAAATCATGTCCTATTCTGGGGAAGCAAATAGAAGACACAGAGCTGGAGTGAGGCTATGCTGAACTATCCACTCTATAGAACTATAACAATCTATGATGCTACATAACTATCCTCTTGTTTAAGAAATGCTTTTATGACAGGGAGAGAAAATGGAGTATCTGATCAGCACTACTGTATATTTTTTGCAGATTTATTAATCTTTACTCTTCAGAAAAGAGGTAGAGCTCTCTGTAACAACAACAAATATTTCTGCAAAGCTTCACAGCTGAGAAAATCTGATACTAGTTCTCTTACAGCAACACATTCCTGAGAAATATCTGCAACAAGCCAAGGAGAAAAATAAAACGCCTTGTGAATCTTCAGAATTCACAAACAGCCCGAAGAAAGGAAAATTCTGACACATCACCCTGGAAATACGCTGATCCAAGGAACAGAGGCGTAGCTTCAGTCTTAGGTTGCAATCCTAAGTATGCTTCCCTTGGGACCCCGCTGTTCCCTCCTCAAAAGCCTCTTAATAACCTATAACTAGATCTGCTACTAATTTCTCTTCTCTGAGAAATGGCCAAAAGCAGAGACTGGAGGAACTGGCGAAGGTCTGGCTTCCACCTCGCCTCCCTCCCAGTCCAAACGCAACGGGGAGAGCGCGCGCACGCTCGCTCGCAGCGCACTCAGCAGATTGCCATCTGCGCCGTCTTTCGAGTTTCCCTGCCCGCTCTTTGTTTTCCAAATAGTTCTGCACTGACATCATAGGGGTTTGGATTGCAATTAACATTCCTGCTAAGTGAGAACGAGAAGCATCGGGCAGCGGCAGGCAAGACAAAGCCAAGGCTACCGCTCGCGGGGTATAACTCTCCCAGCACCTGCATTGTCAGTAAACCCCCCCCCCCCTCGAAAAACAGCAGCTTATTCTGCTCAAACTCCCCACCAAAGAAGATTTCGAAACGTTTTCGGGGAAGGTATTGTCATTTTGCAAGCAACTGCGCACAGGGAACGGAGGGCCATTTAGCAAAGTTGAAGGGAAATTGAAGGGGGAAAGGGGGTTATACCCGTAAAGGCGCCCAAGGGAGACTTTTAGGCCGCGAGATAGAGAAAAAAATAACCAGCGCTTTGGGCTGGCCACTCTGTTCGGGCCATCAATACGGGAAGAAGCAAGATGGCAACAATTCCTAAAAGGGGTGTCGGATCTGGAAGGGGCCTCGCTTTACCCGACACTCCAGCGAGAGGCAGGGAAAAGGGGGTCGCTGCTTGCAGACGCTCTCCGCTCACGCCGCGCGACATATGTCACGGGCGCCTCTTCTCCCTCGCGAGCAAGCCTCGAGCGGCGTGAAACTTACCCAACCATAGCAGCCGGAGTGCCCCGGTGTCTCTGCCGCACGACTTGGTGTCTTTTCTGGCTGCGGAGCGCCGAAGAGAAAAGGTGCGCTCAAGCCCGGCCAGCGCCGTCGCCCGTGCTGCTCTCCCGGGCAACTGAGGGAATGTGTGTGTGTACGTGCGTGCATGGAAGCCTAGCTTCCTTGCTCAGATGCGCCTGCCTGCGTCCGCCCCTGCTGGAAGGAAGGCGACTGCGCTTAGCGCCTGCCTCCTCCAGCTGCAATGAGAGCCGGGGAGAAAGAGGCTGGGCTGCCAAGAGGCTGCTGCTATGCCAGGAATGCAAGAGTGTTCAGGTTCCCCACTGGGATCAAAGCAGGCAGTTCGCTGCAAAGAGCTTTGCTGCTGCTGCTGCTCTGCCGTTGTGCTCAGAGCCAAAGGCCGGAAGGGGGCGTGCTCCAGCTTCCCCAGGCCTCCGAATACAGCGCGCGATCGGCGCTGGCCAAATTGAGCAGCCCGATAAGGCTGGCCCAGTCTCTGCGCTTTCCTGGGCCGCAGTGGCTCGGCAGGGCGGGGGTAGCTCGGTCAGTAGGGCAGCTTCTGGGGAGATGCTGCTTTTGAAGGGCGCAGAAGGCCCATAATTTGGCTAAAACGGGAAAGAGGCAAGGAGGGACCTTGTGGATTTAAGGGAGGCCCTGAAAGACCCGCTTTCCCATAAATCAAGTGCTGCACCAAGGGTGCAGAAAAGAAGTGCCTAGCTATTCTCCCTGCTGTATGTCCTGAAGTGAGATGAGTCTGTATGGAACTTATAGTTACAGTTTCTGCAAAAGATCAGGTCAGAATTGGGCTCCAGGCAAGTGCTTCCCATATCTCAGCCACCCTTTCCCATAATAAATAGGAGTGCAGGGACTTTCCAGGAAAAGGCCAAGAGCCACCCAACGGAATGAGCAGGAAAGTCCTCCAGGGAAACAAAGCTGATTTCCTAGAAACTGGAAATGATACACAATGCAATTTAAACCTCCACCTGTCCTCCCCATTCAAAGAATAGTGAGGCCGCAGTGTAGAAGCACCTACCTGCCCCACTAGTTGCACAGTCACTTTGACAGTCCTGAATTCCTGTGTGCTGGTGGAGATTTAGAGTTCGTATTTGGGAGGTTTAGCTCGGACCGACACATCCATGAACCCAGGTAGCATGTTGCATTTTGCAGATTGCTTGGCAAGCCGCCTTGTAATCCCAAACACATTGGTCATGATCCCAAAGGAGAAGGAAGGCATATTCTTAGTAATGAAGACCTTGGCCAAAGAACTTTGGGATCACTGGCAGTTCAGGAGTCAAATGGGAACAGCTTGACTATTCAAGACCTTCTGACTGGAGACCTGCGAAGTATTTGGCAACTCCATTGACGTCCAGCACAGACATGTGATGCTGTTATTAAAATTATTTCTGCATAGTTAAGAGAGAGTTCAGGACATGGGAAAAGAAAATAATATACATGGTTCCAATCATATAAACTTTGCATGGTTAAGTACATGGGTTACTAGATATAGTCTAGTTTGCAAGCATCCTCCTTTCCACAGATTATTTCCTATAATCAGGGATGGAACTAGGGTCTGTGTCACCGGGGGCAAACATGGATTCCGAGCCCCCCCATGGGTTATTTTGTCATTTTGGTGCCCCCCCCAGCGCGGCGCCCAGGGCACTTGCTCCGCTCCCCCACCCCAGTTGTGGCCCTGCCTATAATAAAACACTATTTTTCAGTTAGAGGTTAGAACTGGGAGAAGCCATGTACTCTGAGCTCACAGTCACAGCCATGACCCCTCTTTGCTCCCTTCAACATTTTCCACATCTACCATGGTGTCTTCCAACATGCAGGATCATCTCCGTGTCTCATTCGCAACACAGATAGACAGAAAATATTCTGGGATCTACTAATAAAGCTCCAGGTGATTTGAAATATTCAACAAAATTCCCTTACGCCCAACTGATTAAGAATAGCTTGTTAGAATCTCTGATCTGATGATGGAGCTTTGTAACTGCAGGCTGCATCCCACTTCGCTGAACCACTAATGGGCTCCGAGTCACCATTTGTGTTTGACTCCAACTGATGGACTGTAGGGTTCTAAGGAAAGAACAGCAGAGCCCATTAATCTAAGGCAGTGTTTCTCAACCTTGGCAACTTTAAGATGTGTGGACTTCAACTCCCAGAATTCCCCAGCCAGCCATGATCTCTGAGCCACTGATCTCAGGGATTCCTTTCCTTAATCTGTTGTTGTGCTGATGATTTTCCACGCAAACATTGCATTCTCTCCCTCCCTCTCTCTGTTAAGTCACTTTCTTTTCCCTCCAGTGCTCGCCCTGTTTCTGCCAATTCAGTGAAGCACAGTTGCTCCTGGCTGATTTATTGCTGGACCAAGAAAAAACTACATGCCAACAGTACTCATTCTTTGGGATGATGTAACAGGTGCTGAACCGCTTAGTTCCTGGCATGCAACAGCCTGGCCCAGTTGCTTTTATGCCAATGAGGCATGCACCTGCAAATGCTTCCCTCTGGGATCACTACATTGGGAATATACCAGGGCTTCTCAAACGGGGGGCTATGACCAGCCTCGGATTAACCATCAAACAAAATAAGCAGGTGCACCATGGGAGGGGGGACACCACGGAGTTTTTTCCCCTGGCTCTTACATCCTTAACTCTTTCACCGCCACACTCAACTTTAGTGGAATTTATTGTCTTTATCTGCTGTGTTCGACTTTAATCTACATTCTTGCATTGTTAAAAAAAAATGTTTTCCTTGGCACGGTGAATGACTAAAGTTTAAAAGTTTGGTCTGAAGATGTCGTCCGATGTCACCTTTGTTTCTGTCTCATGGTTTGAGAGTTTTGCTTCTGCCAAGGGGCACCACGGGTGGGTTGTGCTTAGGGCATCAGCTGGCCTTTATCCAGCCCTGGCCATGACCCGTAGGAGGTCAGAAGCATTTTAGACGGGGTGTCCCAGTCTTTTTCAGGCCTGGTGAGGCTTGTGCAGTTAAAGTGGGAGCGTGGGCAGAATGCACTTCAGCCTTCTTCAGGGGCTTCCATTTTGCACTGGAAGGGCGGTCAAAACACACACGGACTTCGCTTCCACTAGTTTACTACTGCAGAGTTTGAGAACTGCTGGGGCATAGAGATTAACTTTTATTTGTTTATTCATTTAGTTGTTTAAGATAAACAACATAACATGTCCAGAGTAAATGGAAATAAAGTATCCTTAAAGAAATAACAATCTCCCAACATAACCAACAACCTAACAAAAACCCAGAGAGTAGTCACTCATTCCACACAAGGTTTTCGGAAGAGTTCCATCTTTAGCATCTTCCGAATGATTAAAAGGGTGAGATTTACTTTTTGCCCAATGAAATCATTAGTTTTATTCGGGGGGGGGGGGGGAGGTCACACAAATTCATATTTCATTTTAGGAGACGATGGTACCCCACATTTGGAGAACCTCTGTTTTGCACTAGGGATGCATCTGATGAAAGGAGCCAATAGAGGGAGATTGTTACAACCTGCTTTCTTAAGTTTGCCTGCACATCCATATTTTCCCTTGGGTCTAGTTCCAACAGAGAAGGTTGACAGTTTCACTTAAGTGGAAATTAACATGACTGAATGCTAATTCATTCATGCCTTCCCCCCCCCCCCAGTCCTTCAGAAAGAAAGCTAGCAGCTCCTAAGGCTTCTCTGTGCAATGCTGGTTATGTATATGCTTTAAATATGGGCGGGGGGGGGGAGGGGGAAGGGGGGGAATTCAGGACGACACTACTAAAGGCAGATGACATATAGGTTAGAATCTCAATAAGAGCTAGAATCTGGCTTCTGTGTGCAATGCCCTAAGTAAGACTGCCAATTGCTCTTTTGACTTCAATGTAGAATAAATCAAAACACCTTACTATCATTTACTTTAGTAGGGAGATGATCTAAGAGAGCAGACTTCTTCTCTTACTATAAATCTGTGTTGATTAATCCTGCCTCTATTGAGTTTTTCCCCCCATCATTCCTCTCCTGACCTCAGGAACAAAGCTGTATGGTTTGCTCTCCTCCATAAAGCTTCCTAGATTAACTATTGTTCATTGCTATACCATGGCAAAAACATTACCCTTGATTCATCTCCCCAAATTTTATTTGTTGTATTGTTAAGATACTATTAATCTTATTTTAACCAACGGGGAAACTTTAAAAGTGCAAGTATAATTATTACCTAAGGATGCTTTTGGGCCCTGCATTTACCTAAGGATGCTTCTGGGCCCTGCATATCATGCAAGATAGTCTTAAAAATAAGCATGCTAGGGGACTGCAGCCTAATGCTTTTTTTGGAAGTGAGTCCCACTTCCCAGAAAATAGACATTAAAAAACTGAGGTGGAAGAAAACATCCTAAGGTGGTGGAGAGCGACCTCTCTAATTTGCCTTCTGGTAAATAAATGTTCTGCGACTTGCCACACCTACAGTAACTTGGGAGCCATTTTCTGAGAGTGCTTGTATCATGCTCTAAGAATTCCAAAGGAGCATTGTTGCAAATTGTGCTCATGGATTTGTGTGAGGGTGCCTGAAGAAAGTGTCAGCAGCTTGTGGCTGAGAGGGGGCATTTGTTGGCAGAGGATCAGCCTGCTGCCTGCCAGCTGCCTATGGAAATAAATCTTCTTTAATCAAAGCTGGGAGAGGATCTGTTGTCTTCAATGCCAAACAAGCCTGATTTTAAAAAAAAGAAACCGCCTTTGCCATCTGCTCTTCCCACTGCATGCCCCACAATGCGGCTTCTCTCTCCCCCTTCTCCTGCTAGCCCCCAGTTGACAGGTGACGCCTGTTTGGGACTCACAAAGGAAGGTTTGGGACTCACAAAGGAAGCACCGTATCCTTTGACTTGCAGGTACATTCCAGGGGGAGGGTTGGGAATTCCTCCTATCTTTCCAATGCCTTCCTGACGATGTTTCCAAAGTATTTCCTGCTGCACCCAAAAGCTGTATATTGAACCTGTGACTGAAGATTTGGCTGAAGACATAGTTTTCTAAGAATATCAGTGCTGAGGCTTTATTGGAGTAGGCAGACAGACGTAAAGTTGAGGATAATTGTATTAATTAAAATTTAAATTTAGTGGCAGGAGGTGCCTGAGGCAGTTTTTCCCAACCTGGTAACTTCCAGACATACTGGGAGTGTAACTCCCAGAATTCCCAGCTCTGGGGAATTAAATAAATTAAATAAAGAGTCATAGCATGTCCTAGCTCGGTGTTTTTCAACCTGGGCAACTTTAAGATGTGTGGACTTCAACTCTCAAGAATTCCCCAACCAGTTGGGAGTTGAATCCACACATCTTAAAAGTTTCCCAAGTTGAAAAACACAGTCCTAGCTAGTGCAGGTGAAGGCAGAGTATGCTGCTCCTCATTAAATGCATCATGAACAGATTCAGTAATTCCCACAATATTCAAGGAACCATATTTCACTCAGCAAGGACGGCAAGAATGAATATTTATGAAAGTATATTGTATTGTTTTTATTATATGTTCATTGTTATATAAGAAGAAGGCACTGTACTTTTCAACATATAAAATATGCTGGTTTTGAACTGTTGGGTGCAATGAAGCAAGCCAGTCAAAAACATAAGGGAAGTCATGGGGACTAGGTGTAACATCTGAAAATAAAAGTGCATCTTTGGCTCAGTAAGAGGATTGTGCAGATGAATCCATATGGTCATTCAAGGCTGGGAATGTTAAAAAAACGGACTGATTAACATAGATACAATAAACAAACAATGGGTTGGATTAGTTATACTAATGTGGATTCATTCATTTTAATGGGCCTACTCTAAGCATGACAAAGTCTGGATCCAACTCCAAAAGTATATCCCCAATTTAATCCTAGTTAGTGAAAAATGGCATATTTTTAGTCTTGTATAACATCTGGAAAATGCCCAAGCTTGATCTTTGGCAGACCTCAAATAGGGATGGAATTGAAAAATTGGGAAACAAAAACAGAAAATGTGTCATTCAGTCTTCTAATCTGATATACAGAGGAAGATATTTAGAGATCCTAAACACATTTATCTATAAGTATTTATTTAATTTTTGAAATGATTAGATTCTGTATCTAGACAAATTCTCCAGGTACTGTATAAAATGTTTAAAGTGATATAAACATAATTTGCTGGTCTATGACTGAATAAAGATTGGTTGATTGATATAAACATAATGCAATAAAAATCATAACACCATAGTTATAGCATAAAACAGAAGTACAGTAGCTGGCATATGAATGAATGATAGGTGTTAAGGCCACAGAAGTAACTCAAATCAAAACCTTAGGGATTAAAATATAATATTTTTTTTCAAGAAGACACACTCCAAACACAGTATAAAGTCTAGGCATTCAACAGTTTGTTTCAACAGATAGTAAAAATCATAACTTGTAACCATAATTTAAAAGACCTGTACAAAAAACTTTTAGCATGATCTTGAAAAGTTAATAATATGGGTATCAGAAGAGTCTGTTTAGGACGAGCATTCCATAAAGGATGGGTTAGAGAGATTGCTCAGATACCTTCTTCCTTATCATTTTCTTAAAGCCTTCTGAGTAAGGGAACATTTGGAGAGCACCTCTTCAAATCGCTTTAATGTAAGGGTTCATGTGGACCCAGTCCTATTTTTGCATACTCTAGTAACCCCCAAATGCATGCTGAAGAATGCAGCTATGAGATTTTATACATTTCCTCTAAAAATAAGAGTTAAAATAAAGTATTAACATTCCGGTAATCTTAACAGCTACTTTGCACAAAAATGTCTCAGATGCCAGGTAGGTTAAAAAATAATCTGAAAATGTTAGCCCTGTCAATGGCCTATGGCATTCTGTCATTGCATGACCCCTGTGGACTTCATAACTGAATAATAAATATAAATATAAATACAAGTACATTACTGTCTTCAGAGATAAGTAAATGGTATAATTAAGTTTCAATGAATTGCTAAAGCCTCAAATCATATACTGTAGAATTTTATAAATCAAACCAGCATATATTTATTTCAGTTGGGCATGGAAACGAATGGGAAATTAGTAAAATGTCAAAATAGATCATTCATTATGCAGGGCTCTATGATTCAGGCTTATTAGAGTTACCAGGACATTCCCTGAAGATGATATCCATATTTTAGAACCCCTCCAAAAATGTTTCTGAATTGTAATTTTGGATGTGATCAAATGAGAAAATTATTAAGTACATGGGGAGCATTATATTAATATAATTTAAAGTTAAGATTAATTCAATTTTACATTCAATTGAATTTACAATTAAAGCAAATCATATCCAGCTTTTTTCCTGCTCCTGCTCTCCAGCGTCCCACCCAATCTACCTGGGCAGAAAAGAAATGTGTTTCTTTTCCGGATGGATGGATGGATGGATGGAAGGAAGTTAGGAAGGACTGCATCTCTGGGCAACTCTAATTGTATATGTAGTAATCTGGTGGTCTTGTAAAGGCTGACATGAGGTAAAGTAAGAAAATATGAGGAATGGGAACACTGAAAGGGTATAACTGGACTAGACTCTGAATCCATCTAAAGGAAACCCAGCTTTGAAACTATCAACTCCATAGAGCATTTTAAAAGTAGGATTACTACTTGCCCATCAGTCATTAGAAGTTAATGTTTCCAAGTGTCAGAGAACTGTAAAAATGTGAAGAATGTTGTGGCACCAGTATATTTGGATTTCATGTAACTTGAACATATGTAATCAGTTAATGGTTTGCTTTTTTAGTTTTTGCTGAATTGTGGCAAGGAACTGCAATTTGTGTGTGTATGTGTTTGTGTGTGTGTGTGTGTGTGTGTGTGAGAGAGAGAGAGAGAGAGAGAGAATGAGAGAAAGAGAGGGAAGAGAATGAGGAAGGTCCTACTGTATTTCCAAGACCAATGGCACTGATAAATTTCATTTATCAATGT